>JBBGZY010000281.1:0-667500 GCA_037952925.1 Lithobates clamitans
GATGTCAAAGATCTGGATACACAGGAAGAGAAACACAGCAACCGGCGAGGAGGAGTGACGTCACTGAAAGAGCGACGCGTTGCGGGGCGTACGGGCTGCGATGACGTGCCAGCCGCGCCCCTTCATCAGGCTATAGGTGGATGGGGATGGATGCCATAAATGCAGAAGGAAGAAGGAGGGGCCAGGGCAAGAAGTGCAGTGATAGGCCAGAGTGAACAGGAAGAGAAGGGGAGGAGAACCGGAACTACAGGCCGAGGTGTCAGCAGAGGAGTAAAGAAAAAGCAATGGAAAAAAATGTATATGAGTGATAAAAAATGGTAAAAAAATGGAAAAAAAGAAAGAAAAGAAGCCGACCGAAAAATACAGATGAGGATAATTAGCAAAGAAATATTATATATAAGCAATGTGGAATAAGGGGGGGGGGGGAAAGAGGGGGGGGGTGTTCTAATCACATATGTCTCCACCACACACACGACAAGCCTCTTTCCAGCATGATCAAATAAAAAATATATATATATATGAAGAAATATATATACACATATATATAAATACATAAAATAGGATATGTGTGCGTGTAGGCGTAAAAGACGCAAAACACGCACACATATGACTCTAAACTAAAAATGATATAGTCCAATATAGGACCTAATAGACATACATATCATATATAACAGGGAAAAAGGATGTTAAAAACAAAAATAAAAATAAAATGATGGAAAAAATAAAATAATAAAAACAATGGGGGGTAATTATTTTCATAGAATGGTGGAAATCTCAATACATTCATTCATTCCTCCTGGCGACAAAGCATCTAAAGTATAAATCCAAAAGGTTTCGCGGGCACAAAGCTTCTTAAACCTTTCGGCAGGGGAAAGAGATTTGGGGATCTGTTCGATCACCCAAACTTTGAGACCTACTGTAGAGCTCTGATGAGCCACCGTAAAGTGTCTCGGGACACTATGCGGATCTGTGCCACCTTCAATAAGCCTTCTGTGCTCACCGAACCTCTGTCTAAGTGCCCTAATGGTCCGACCCACATAAATCAGCCCACAAGGGCAACCAAGGCCATAGACAACGAAGTCCGATGAGCAGTTGTAAAAGTCCTTTAGCATGTAAGTTTTGCCAAGCTTAAAAAGGATCCCACTGCTGAATTTGCACTGGAAGCTGATACACTTATCAACACCGCCCTAAAAGAAAACATTATCACGAAAGCAGAAAGTTTATTTTTACGCAAGTCCTTTTACCAAATTCCTTATTTTTATTATTTACCTAAGGTTCATAAGAGTCTGGTGGACCCTCCTGGCAGACCCATCGTAGCGGCGATGGACAGTGTTACCACCGGATTTAGCTTATACATAGACCAGTTCCTACAACCTATAGTCTCATCCCTACAGTCCTACATACGCGATGGAACACATTTGCTTGAACTCCTGTCTTCCTACAGATGGGAGTCTTCTTATGTCTGGCTTTCGCTTGACGTGTGTTCTCTCTATACTTCTATTCCACATCATTTTGGATTGAAGGCTTTGGAGCAATTTCTATCCATGGACCCTTTGATAAACATGCGTCAGGCTAGATTCATCATAGAAGCCACAGAGTTTTGCCTGAAGCATAATTATTTTACTTTTAACGGAGATTTTTATCAGCAAATACAGGGTACTGCTATGGGAGCTAATTTCGCTCCTTCTTATGCTAATTTAGCTATGGGTTATTGGGAGAACGAATATATTCATAACCATAACCCCTTCGCAGCCAATATAGTCTTTTTTGGCAGGTATATTGATGACCTGATTATCATTTGGGATGGTGACCCTAAACTGATTATTCCCTTTGTCAGACACTGTAATGAAAATCCCTATGGACTTTCATTTACATTTGTTACAGACAGTGCCACTTTAGCTTTTCTGGATCTGGAACTAGGACATGATGGTCCAGTTATCACTTCCAAGAATTACATTAAACCCACAGCAGGCAACTCGTACTTGCATTACAAGAGTTGTCATTTTTCAAAATGGATTACCAACATCCCAAAAGGACAGTTCTGTCGCCTTCGACAGAATTGCACGAAAGA
Source organism: Lithobates clamitans (assembly GCA_037952925.1). Taxonomy (NCBI): domain Eukaryota; kingdom Metazoa; phylum Chordata; class Amphibia; order Anura; family Ranidae; genus Lithobates; species Lithobates clamitans. The sequence goes on from JBBGZY010000281.1 coordinate 2,072, forward strand.
TTCTGATTACATCGAACTCAGTGCCAATCTAAAAAAGAAATTTCTGGATAAAGAATATCCAGAACCTTTGGTTGACGAAGCATATAATTATTACCTTCATGGTAAACCTCCCAAAAACAATCAATCCCAAAAAGACTGCTCTAGTAGGTTTGTAACCACTTTCCATCATAAACACAAATGTATGGAAAAAATCTTGTCTAAACATTGGGATATTTTACAACAGGATCCCCATCTTTCAGCTGTACTCCCCTCTCATCCCAAAGTTATATATCGCAGGGCCCCCAACCTTAAGAGTAAAATTGCTCAGAGTAAGCTCAAATCCATCGTAGCTTCTCCTGATGTACCCATACTAATACCCCTGGTGGGCATGTATCAGTGCCGCAAGGCCTTGTGCAAAACTTGCCAATTTGTCCATCACGGTTAAAAGTCCTTTGCCACTAAAGGCAAAACTTACACGCTAAAGGACTTTTACAACTGCTCATCGGACTTCGTTGTCTATGGCCTTGGTTGCCCTTGTGGGCTGATTTATGTGGGTTGGACCATTAGGGCACTCAGACAGAGGTTCGGTGAGCACAGAAGGCTTATTGAAGGTGGCACAGATCCGCATAGTGTCCCGAGACACTTTACGGTGGCTCATCAGAGCTCTACAGTAGGTCTCAAAGTTTGGGTGATCGAACAGATCCCCAAATCTCTTTCCCCTGCCGAAAGGTTTAAGAAGCTTTGTGCCCGCGAAACCTTTTGGATTTATACTTTAGATGCTTTGTCGCCAGGAGGAATGAATGAATGTATTGAGATTTCCACCATTCTATGAAAATAATTACCCCCCATTGTTTTTATTATTTTATTTTTTCCATCATTTTATTTTTATTTTTGTTTTTAACATCCTTTTTCCCTGTTATATATGATATGTATGTCTATTAGGTCCTATATTGGACTATATCATTTTTAGTTTAGAGTCATATGTGTGCGTGTTTTGCGTCTTTTACGCCTACACGCACACATATCCTATTTTATGTATTTATATATATGTGTATATATATTTCTTCATATATATATATATTTTTTATTTGATCATGCTGGAAAGAGGCTTGTCGTGTGTGTGGTTGGAGACATATGTGATTAGAACACCCCCCCCCCCTCTTTCCCCCCCCCTCCCCCCCCCTTATTCCACATTGCTTATATATAATATTTCTTTGCTAATTATCCTCATCTGTATTTTTCGGTCGGCTTCTTTTCTTTCTTTTTTTCCATTTTTTTACCATTTTTTACCACTCATATACATTTTTTTCCATTGCTTTTTCTTTACTCCTCTGCTGACACCTCGGCCTGTAGTTCCGGTTCTCCTCCCCTTCTCTTCCTGTTCACTCTGGCCTATCACTGCACTTCTTGCCCTGGCCCCTCCTTCTTCCTTCTGCATTTATGGCATCCATCCCCATCCACCTATAGCCTGATGAAGGGGCGCGGCTGTCACGTCATCGCAGCCCGTACGCCCCGCAACGCGTCGCTCTTTCAGTGACGTCACTCCTCCTCGCCGGTTGCTGTGTTTCTCTTCCTGTGTATCCAGATCTTTGACATCGCCTTTAGCTTTGGCTCTGGTTAGACGTGTCACCGCTGTGGCCGGCCCTTACCACTCTCAGCGGTACTCCACTCCACACACGGGCAGAGCTCCCAGCCGAGTATCAGGAGGATAGACCGATCTGACCCATTTCCCTATGATGGATGATGCTTACTACATATGCCTTTGATGACTTCACCTATGTGAGTGTGATCGCTACTAATTTTATGCAATAAACTGTTTTAAGTCTACACCCAGAGGCGCCTTTCCTTCTTTTTGTTTCTTCTAGGATTTGGAATTTGGTTTCAGTTCTCAGTGAAGGCAGCCCTACCTGTGGATTTAACATTAACATTCTGTTCCTTTGGACCCCTGGACCTTTCTTTTGATTGACTGTATTGTATATTTTTATACATCTTGCTACTACCTTATTATTACTTTTGTCCATCGATGTACGCACATATATATATATATATATTTTTGTTTCTAAATACCAGGGGGAGGTGTGGTTTACTGTGTTGTCGTTCTTTTATCACCATCTCCAGTGTTTGCGCCTATACTTGCATATTGTGATACTTTTGAAACCTCCTGTGCTGCATACTGGTCATTGTGTATTACAACCTCTTCATACCCTCCCCATCTCCTTTTTCCCCCCCCCTTCCCCCCCCCCCCCTTCCTCTTTGACTTTTTTACTTTTTTACTATAGAATCATGGATATTGTCTCCGCCATAAAAAATCATAGATATGCGACACTTGATCATTTGTATACCCTGCTTTCCCCCATTACCTTTTCTGACACTGTGAAACTCTCAGGTAAAACACGCCACAGTCTCTGTGGCAAGTTTAAACAACTCGAAAGAATAATCCACACTATTAATTTTCAGTGGTGGGATAAATTCTTTCTACAGCAATATATTGATGTAAAAATCACACCTAGAGGGTTACGAGTTATGAAAGATTGTCCCAACTTTCTGAGTGAAGATAGCACTAAGGAATGGGCCAGTATTGCAGAATTTTGCACGACCAAGTGGATGGGAATACTTATTTCCCATAGAGGCGATAGGCTCAATAAATTCACTCAGCAAGTTCAAGCCATTATTAGTGATATTGTGAGTTTCAATGTTCATATTCCACCATCATGGCTTGAAATACTAAAAGAAAAAACTAAAAAAGATGAGGATGATTTCATTAACGTCAAGATGGGAAAATTCAAACGGGATGTAGATGACTATAATTCCAACAAGGTTTTCTCATGGAACAAAAAGAGTAACCATAACTCCATTTCCTCTCCACTTTCCACTGGTACTACCTCACATTCACTTTCACGGAGTCGATGTGATCAAACATCTTCCTATCCACCTATCCCTTCATTGTTGGATATAAAACCCTATGATACTATTATTCCTGCCAGACATCTAAAGAACCCCCTCACCTGTTCTTCTTCCCACCAATCTTTTCCACATGTCTCTAGACTGCCTAATCACACTAGGCACCTTCCAAAGAAGCCCAAAAGAAATAATAATAAGAACAATTCTGAATTAATTAATGCTCTTAACCAGTTCTATAACAGACCCAGCACTTCCCATATTTCACCATCCACCTCTACAGCCTATGTATCTAAAACCGGTCCTTCTACTCTTAATAGTGCTGGGGAGACCTCTACTATCATCCCTATTGGTCCTAAACACACTGATCACCTGGTCACCAGAGACCCCAGGCCTAGAGTATCAGATGAACTTTTGAGGGACAAAACATTGCCCCCTGATACCCCTCCACCTAGTACCTCTACCAATAATGTTCTGACAGCCAATTGCTCCATCTCTCCTTTTTTAGTGTCTGGTCCTCCTCCAACCCCAATGTCAAGAACAAGAAAAAGAAAGCTCACAGAAGAGGTTGCAGAGGAGGACGAACTAGAAAAACATGTCAGTGCACTCAAACATCCGAAACGATAAAGATTTTTAATTTATCTTCTCACTCCTTGTCCCCTGCAGACATTTCTCTCCTTAACCATGGATTGAATTTTGCTCCGGTCAATAAACCTAACCCTTTTGTCCTATTTAAGGATCTCAACAGTTATATACGGAAGTTGACTTTAAAAAGACATTTTGAGATAAAATCACTGAAAGATAAAAATACAGGTGTTGTAGATACCACACAGATCCCAATCACATCCCCTAGAGCCTCATCAGACTCTAGTGTGGAGCTTCTCGACCTTAACACTGATGACTCATATATGCTTAATAGTGATGAATTCACATCACTAATGCTCACACAACATCTAGCTACATCCCCTCCTATCATTCATTCCACACTGAAACCCAAGTCCATCTTTTTTCCTACGCAATCTAAAGGTCCATATATAGAGAGTTTCTACAGAGTGGTCTATGCAGACTTACTAAAAATGTGTAACTCTACGTCCAAAGCCCACAATCTTTCTCCCTCCGAAATCAAAGCGCTTGGCCACCTTACACATGCTGAAGACTTAGTGATTAAGTCAGCTGACAAGGGAGGTGGTATAGTGTTACTTGATAGGTCCGATTACCTGAAGGAATCATACCGACTCCTTTCTGACAAAGCGACCTATGCCAAGCTTAAAAAGGATCCCACTGCTGAATTTGCACTGGAAGCTGATACACTTATCAACACCGCCCTAAAAGAAAACATTATCACGAAAGCAGAAAGTTTATTTTTACGCAAGTCCTTTTACCAAATTCCTTATTTTTATTATTTACCTAAGGTTCATAAGAGTCTGGTGGACCCTCCTGGCAGACCCATCGTAGCGGCGATGGACAGTGTTACCACCGGATTTAGCTTATACATAGACCAGTTCCTACAACCTATAGTCTCATCCCTACAGTCCTACATACGCGATGGAACACATTTGCTTGAACTCCTGTCTTCCTACAGATGGGAGTCTTCTTATGTCTGGCTTTCGCTTGACGTGTGTTCTCTCTATACTTCTATTCCACATCATTTTGGATTGAAGGCTTTGGAGCAATTTCTATCCATGGACCCTTTGATAAACATGCGTCAGGCTAGATTCATCATAGAAGCCACAGAGTTTTGCCTGAAGCATAATTATTTTACTTTTAACGGAGATTTTTATCAGCAAATACAGGGTACTGCTATGGGAGCTAATTTCGCTCCTTCTTATGCTAATTTAGCTATGGGTTATTGGGAGAACGAATATATTCATAACCATAACCCCTTCGCAGCCAATATAGTCTTTTTTGGCAGGTATATTGATGACCTGATTATCATTTGGGATGGTGACCCTAAACTGATTATTCCCTTTGTCAGACACTGTAATGAAAATCCCTATGGACTTTCATTTACATTTGTTACAGACAGTGCCACTTTAGCTTTTCTGGATCTGGAACTAGGACATGATGGTCCAGTTATCACTTCCAAGAATTACATTAAACCCACAGCAGGCAACTCGTACTTGCATTACAAGAGTTGTCATTTTTCAAAATGGATTACCAACATCCCAAAAGGACAGTTCTGTCGCCTTCGACAGAATTGCACGAAAGATTCTGATTACATCGAACTCAGTGCCAATCTAAAAAAGAAATTTCTGGATAAAGAATATCCAGAACCTTTGGTTGACGAAGCATATAATTATTACCTTCATGGTAAACCTCCCAAAAACAATCAATCCCAAAAAGACTGCTCTAGTAGGTTTGTAACCACTTTCCATCATAAACACAAATGTATGGAAAAAATCTTGTCTAAACATTGGGATATTTTACAACAGGATCCCCATCTTTCAGCTGTACTCCCCTCTCATCCCAAAGTTATATATCGCAGGGCCCCCAACCTTAAGAGTAAAATTGCTCAGAGTAAGCTCAAATCCATCGTAGCTTCTCCTGATGTACCCATACTAATACCCCTGGTGGGCATGTATCAGTGCCGCAAGGCCTTGTGCAAAACTTCACGGTCAAAAGTCCTTTGCCACTAAAGGCAAAACTTACACGCTAAAGGACTTTTACAACTGCTCATCGGACTTCGTTGTCTATGGCCTTGGTTGCCCTTGTGGGCTGATTTATGTGGGTCGGACCATTAGGGCACTTAGACAGAGGTTCGGTGAGCACAGAAGGCTTATTGAAGGTGGCACAGTTCCGCATAGTGTCCCGAGACACTTTACGGTGGCTCATCAGAGCTCTACAGTAGGTCTCAAAGTTTGGGTGATCGAACAGATCCCCAAATCTCTTTCCCCTGCCGAAAGGTTTAAGAAGCTTTGTGCCCGCGAAACCTTTTGGATTTATACTTTAGATGCTTTGTCGCCAGGAGGAATGAATGAATGTATTGAGATTTCCACCATTCTATGAAAATAATTACCCCCCATTGTTTTTATTATTTTATTTTTTCCATCATTTTATTTTTATTTTTGTTTTTAACATCCTTTTTCCCTGTTATATATGATATGTATGTCTATTAGGTCCTATATTGGACTATATCATTTTTAGTTTAGAGTCATATGTGTGCGTGTTTTGCGTCTTTTACGCCTACACGCACACATATCCTATTTTATGTATTTATATATATGTGTATATATATTTCTTCATATATATATATATTTTTTATTTGATCATGCTGGAAAGAGGCTTGTCGTGTGTGTGGTGGAGACATATGTGATTAGAACACCCCCCCCCCCCTCTTCCCCCCCCCCCCCCTCCCCCCCCCTTATTCCACATTGCTTATATATAATATTTCTTTGCTAATTATCCTCATCTGTATTTTTCGGTCGGCTTCTTTTCTTTCTTTTTTTCCATTTTTTTACCATTTTTTATCACTCATATACATTTTTTTCCATTGCTTTTTCTTTACTCCTCTGCTGACACCTCGGCCTGTAGTTCCGGTTCTCCTCCCCTTCTCTTCCTGTTCACTCTGGCCTATCACTGCACTTCTTGCCCTGGCCCCTCCTTCTTCCTTCTGCATTTATGGCATCCATCCCCATCCACCTATAGCCTGATGAAGGGGCGCGGCTGTCACGTCATCGCAGCCCGTACGCCCCGCAACGCGTCGCTCTTTCAGTGACGTCACTCCTCCTCGCCGGTTGCTGTGTTTCTCTTCCTGTGTATCCAGATCTTTGACATCGCCTTTAGCTTTGGCTCTGGTTAGACGTGTCACCGCTGTGGCCGGCCCTTACCACTCTCAGCGGTACTCCACTCCACACACGAGCAGAGCTCCCAGCCGAGTATCAGGAGGATAGACCGATCTGACCCATTTCCCTATGATGGATGATGCTTACTACATATGCCTTTGATGACTTCACCTATGTGAGTGTGATCGCTACTAATTTTATGCAATAAACTGTTTTAAGTCTACACCCAGGGGCGCCTTTCCTTCTTTTTGTTTCTTCTAGGATTTGGAATTTGGTTTCAGTTCTCAGTGAAGGCAGCCCTACCTGTGGATTTAACATTAACATTCTGTTCCTTTGGACCCCTGGACCTTTCTTTTGATTGACTGTATTGTATATTTTTATACATCTTGCTACTACCTTATTATTACTTTTGTCCATCGATGTACGCACATATATATATATATATATATTTTTGTTTCTAAATACCAGGGGGAGGTGTGGTTTACTGTGTTGTCGTTCTTTTATCACCATCTCCAGTGTTTGCGCCTATACTTGCATAATGTGCTAGGAGTACCACCTTGTGGTCCTCCGACCGGGAGGCCCACGTCGCTGCAGCGTGTGGGTGGGCCCAGAAGCCTGTCTGGGGCCTACCACAGTGGCAAGGGAATGGTCCTGGGCTGTCTGTCCTACAGGAAGAAGCTGGACAACTGAGAAGATCCCAGGGGAGAACCCGTCATGGAAGGATCATGCAGAGTGCTGGTCTGGAGAGGGGCCTGGTGACTCAGTTGGAGGACGCATCCTAAAGTAATCCTACCGCATAGTACTGCCGGGTCAGCTTAAAGGTTCTAGTGCTGTGTTTGCTGTTCATCGTAAACCATTACATCCTGTGGCAGAGGATCGTACAGGTTTTGTTCCAATCAAGTCTGTGGCAGAGACTTTTGTTTGTGTTGTGTACTGGCTGCTGGGTTAGTGAGAGAAACCTATCCAGGCGGGCAAAGATTCAACTCTAAAAAGGGAGTACATTTATCTACAAGCTTTAAATTCATAATACTACACTAAGAAAAGGTATTTGAACTTCCCTGCAACTCTTCTTCTACCTCTTTCCTGCTACTTCCTTCAATTCGCGTTTATTAAAGCATTGGAAAAGATGCTCAAATGTCCGGTGCCTACATTGTCTGGTGTTAAACTCAACGGGACCCTAGACCCGGTTCTGGTGAAATAGAGGTAACGAAGGTGACGGTAACAGCCCGCTTTAAACCAGCAGCTCCACCGAGAGTTATTGCTACATTTGAAAGCATCACTAGGGCTCCCTTTCTGTTTACCTTTTTTTAAATGTTTTTATTCAAACCATAACGTTTATTAAGGTAATCACAGTCACATAGGTGGAGGAGCCAGTGACGTCACCCGCAGTGCTGTGTGTGTACTGTCGGCGTATGAGGAGCATTGAATTGTATGCAACTGACTACATCTATATGCGATCTACTCTGTAGCAATATGTGAGTGTATATTGCTCTAATTACACAGGATACTTTGTTATACCATCTGCGCAACGGCTCTTTTTTCTTCCTTTTGAGTACTGAGGGAATACAGCGAGGCTTGTATTATATCCAGCGTATGTGAAAAAGCAGCAGGAACACAGATTTGACCATCTATCACTGTGATCATATACTGAGGCTTGAAAATCATTCAGCACATGTGAATCAATTAGAAAAGACTCAAATTTATTATTGGAATTATTGTGGAATCATCTATTTATTTAGCATTTGTGTCACATTTTAGTGTGGAATTATTTTAATTAATTTGGTGTTTGTGTCACACTTTCTCACTAGTCACATCAGCCAGTGTACTGGAAGTATTTTGTTTTTTTATGGTGAACGTATATTTTTTTTTGAATTGTAGTTTATTGGGGCACTGTGCAATATTAGAAGGTTAATATATAGTGCATTATTGACCCTCAAATTTATCACATAGGTACAGTAAATACATATTGTACAAGGTGACAATATACACACAGAATCAACAGTAGGAATTGGAGATGGAAATGTTCCCCTTATATATCAGACAAATCAAGGTACATAGCAACAGAGGGAGTAATGATCTCATACTTCATAATACACATTAGGATCAAATCTTGTGGCTGTTAGTACTCTCCTAAAAAATTACTAAAAGTTAACTGCACGTCTCAGCTGCCTGTAACCATCTGTCCCAATGCTGTATCCTGGCCTAGGCCGACAAGGCCCAGGCCTAGGGCAGTACTTTGCAGGGGTGCACCACGGAAAGAGTCCCCGCCAGTTTGCGCTACACTGTAATGCACTGTACACACGGTCGGATATTGATCGGACATTCCGATATCAAAATGCTAGGATTATTTCTGGCGGATGTTGGCTCAAACTTGTCTTGCATACACACGGTCACACAAAGTTGTCAGAAAATTTGATCGTTCTGAACGCGGTTACGTAAAACACGTATGTCGGGACTATAAACGGGGCAGTAGCCAAAAACTTTTGTGTCTTAATTTATTCTGAGCATGCGTGGCACTTTGTGCGTCGGATTTGTGTACACACGATCGGAATTTTATAGCAAGCTCTCAAACTTTGTGTGTCGGAAACTCCTATGGAAAATGTGTGATGGAGCCTACACACGGTCGGAATTTCCGACAAAAAGGTCCTATCACACATTTTCCATCGGAAAATCCTATCGTGTGTACAGGGCATTGGTGTACTGCCAGTCTTATGGGGTGAACTGGGCTGAGAGGCAAACTAGTCTAGCGCCCTCATAAAGCGGCCGCGCTGCTTCCGTTATGCGGGCGGCCAGCATTCCGCAACTGGGCAGGGGGGGGGGTGCTTCTAATTTTGACTGTCCCATCATCCTGGACCACAAACTTTCCTCACTGTGCTATATGTTTTCTTCTGCACCATTGGCATGGTTATATCTTCTTAGTCCTCTCCATAAAATGATCAGAAATTTGTGCTTAAAGTAGAACTATGGGCAACACTTTTTTATTTTCATTTTGGATAGAGTAAGGGAGGGCTATAGCCCCTGTCAGTTTATTTTTTACCATCCCTGTCCCATTGCAGAGATATCCCTTCACTTCCTGCCCCATAGCCAAAACAGGAAGTGAGAGAAAATCTATGCAAATTAAGGGAATCCATTGCCCCCCCCCCCCGGCGCCGCAGAACTAGTGTCCCTACTTGAAAATTTCACGGCGGGTCTAAAACAGCAAGGTGTGTGGCCCTGACAGAAAGGGGTGGGTCATATTTAAATTAGGGGGTGCACGAGTTTAGTCAGGCCTAGGGCAGCACAAAACCTAAATACACTACTGATCTTGCATAGTTACATAGTAGGTGAGGTTGAAAAAAGACACAAGTCCATCAAGTCCATCTGCCCTATATTTTGTTATATTTGGAGGATCACCCTCTATATATCTATAGAAACTTCTTATATGGGAGGGTAGAATTTTCCAGTTTGCCAATCGAGGCGGGGTAGCCCTCATCAGGGTCTGTGGCGGTGCTTCCTTAAGGGTGCACGGGCGCCATCCCCTCTAGTGCCAATGGATAGATTCATGCATTGTCTGCGTTTACGTCCATAAGGGTGCACGGGCGCCGCCCTCTCTAGCACCAATAGATAGATTCATGCAGTGGCTGCCTTTAATGGCACAGTGGCTGCGTTTGATGGGCAGAGTGGCTGTGTTTGATGGCACAGTGGCTGCGATTGATGGTACAGTGAGGCTGCAATTGATGTTTTTTTTTTTCAGAATTTTTCAGTTTGTTTGCGCCCCCCCCCCAAAAATTTTGAGCACCAGCCGCCACTGGTCAGGGGGGAGCCCATGGTGTCATGTAGGAAGTTAATTACTTGTTGTCAGAAACCCTGGATAACCTGACATTGCCATATTAGGTGGGGGAATGTACCCACTTCACGTAAACACAAATTCTGTTTACCTTTTACAGTAACTGTAAATCCCAGTGGTAGTGTCTTTCTGTCTAGGCCTGTCACTCGGATTGATTAGGCAGATTCTGGCTTGGGACCTCTCTTTCCACAGTAATCCAGCCCCTGGTCCATACTCAATGTGTGGGGTGTATATAATAGCTGTCCCCCACGTCATGTACAATATAGGGGTCCCCCCCATGTCTCCCCATCTATGGTAGCCAGTGACAGCTCCTGAAAAGGTGTGTTGCTTGCTGGATCGTTGGCGGGATCTGAGAGACGCAGGGAATATGGCAATATGCTGCTGTGACTTGCTGACAAGGTGTGTTGCTTGCTGGACAGATCTGATAGCCTTAAGATGCTATGGGTTACTGACTGTCTGCCGGCAATTTCAGCGAGCAACCCAACTGGATGGATGCCCACCTCCTGGCCGGGCCCTGGTCCGACAGAGACCAGCAATGTCATTGGCTACCACCACCCCCCCCACATTATCGCACCAGCTCAGGGTGGCTCAGCTACACCTGGGTGGAGGTTGGAGGGCGGGGAGGATGGTTCAGTGTGCAGCGGCAGACACGCTATCTGGAGAGTAGTGACAGCAGGGCAGCAGTGAGATGAGGAGGAAAAACACAGGCCATGTTCTGGCTAAAAAAGCCCTGCCACTGGGACCCAGGGCCCTTGCTGCCCTCGGGATGGTGTCACCCCTCTGGCAGGTGTCACCCGGGTGCAGCTTCCACCACCCCCCCATGTTCTGTCATGTATCAGATAAGACCAGAACTGTGTGGATTGCAACAGAGGAAACCCAAACGTGTATAAGTCAAACATAATGATTTATTAAGGGAAGTGAATAATATAAATACAATCACACAGTGCAATAAACCAACCAAAAGATAGAGACCCACAAATAACAACAGACAGGTATGTACAATAAATGGGAAATACCAGGATCATAAACAATAGCCAGGCCAGGGTCATGCACAGAGGATCAGTAGATAAACAAAGGGCAATTCCAGAATCAGAGACGTAAGCCAAGCCAGGGTCATCAACAGGGAATCAGCAGATGGGGTAAGGAACATAGGACAGGGAGAGGATGGATCAGACTGCAGGGCAGGGATGCAAGGCAACAGGTGGGATAGGATAGGGATCAGGACAGGGAGACAGGATCAGGTACTCAGGTAACAGGTTTCAGGAACAGGAACAGAGCTTCTCAGGTTCAGGATCAGGCCACAAGGAAAGATACCAAGGCAAGGCATAAGTGTGTCTGCCGGATATTTATACACATCTCAATCAGATTCAGGTGATGCCTGATTGCAGGAGATGATGTTGGCCCCACACTGCCAGGAACCACCTGCTGGTGAACGCCAGTACTGCGGTCCAAAGATCACATAATACTTCCAACAGGAGAAAGCTCCCCTGGCAGTTCCCGACTGCCAGGAGACACCTGCTGGTGGATCACAGTACTGCACACCAATCAGGCAGTGTCATCAGTGGATGGAACCTTCCCTGACAGTGACACTGCACACTCGTTGGCATTCCGTTCTGCATTAGCGCGCATGCACGTGTGCATTGGTGTACACAAGCGTGCCCGTGCATCCCTTCTCAGTGTGACATGCTATCAGGGAATTTAGTAGACCAGACTGTGTGGACTGCACAGAAGAATCCAGAAACACAGGTAAGTGAAAAATAATGGTGTTTATTAAATGGGTGACAAATAATGGAAATATATACAGTGCAAACCAACCACAGACCCACAAACAAATGGTATATACAAATGGATGGGAAATACCGTAATCGTAACAAAAGCCAGGCCGAGGTCATACACAAGGAGGTCAGTCAGATGGGAAAGGACGGGGAACCAACAGGACAGGGAGAGGATGGATGGATAGGCTGCAGGGCAGGGATCCAGGGAAACCAGGAAACTGGAGGGACAAGTACAGGATGGGCTCAGGATAGGGATCGGATCAGGTCAGGACAGATGCAGGCTCAAGGTCAAGATAACAGGCAGCAAGATCAGGGCACAGGGAGAGAGACACCAAGGCAAGGATGTGTGGGCTTGCCGGGTATTTATCAGACTGCAGTGATTTGACCTCACGTTACACCTGAGCGCAGAGTGTGCTGTCTGCTCCACACTGCTGGAATACACCTGCTGGTGGACACCGGTACTACGGCCCAAGGATGCAACAGTGCCACCAGCAGGTGAGTCCTCCTAATACAGGTCTTAGGTATTGGAAGACACCCACTGGTGGACACTGGTACTACGATCCAGGAGACCGATAGCGCCACCAACGGGTGAACCTTTTCATGACAGTACCCCCTCAAAGGAGTGGCCTCTGGATGCTCCAACTAGATGAAATTGTCCAAAGTTCATGGCCTCAAACCGAACAACAGATGAGGGCACGTCAGGCTGGGCATCGGGTACTTCAGGCTGGGCATCAGGCACCTTAGACTGGGCAGCGGATACATCAAACCGGACAGCGGGCACATCACAGCAGATAGCGGGCACATCAGAGCAGACAGCGGGCACATCCGAGAAGAAAGCGGGCACATCCGAGCAGACAGCGGGCACATCCGTGCAGACAGCGGGCTCCGGGTCGTCGAGCTGGGCAGCAAGCTCCGGGTCGTCAGGCCAAACAGCGAGCACCGTAAGGGCAGGCTGGATTACAGGCACCGGCTCAACAAACTGGGTAACGGGCCCCTGCCCAGTGGGCTGGGTAACGGGCCCGGTTCAGCGAGCTGGACACCGGGCACTGGTCCGGCGAGCCGAATAACGGGCACTGGCTTAACGGGCACCGGTTCAGCAGACTGGGTAACGGGCACGGGTGCAGCAGACTGGGTAACAGGCACCAAAATTTCAGGCTGACACACGGGCACCAAAACTCCAGGCTGACACACGGGCACCGAAACTTAAGGCTGACACACGGGCACCGAAACTTCAGGCTGACACACGGGCCCGGAACTTCTGACTGACACACCAATATCAAGACATCTGGCTGGAAGGCAGGCAATGAGACACCAGGCTGGAAGGCAGGTACCAAGACATCAGGCTGAGAAGCGGGCACACCAGACGGGGAAGTGGAGACATCAAGCTGGAAGGCAGGAACCGAGACATCAGGCTGGAAGGTGGGCACATCAGACTGGAAAGCGGGAACATCAGGCTGGAAGGCAGGCACATCAGGCTGGAAGGCAGGCACCGAGACTTCGGGCTGGAAGGCAGGCATCAAGACATCAGACTGAAAAGCGGGCACATCAGACTGGAAAGCGGGCACATCAGACTGGTAGGCAGGCACCTAGACTTCGGGCTGGAAGGCAGGCATCAAGACATCAGACTGGAAAGCGGGCACATCAGACTGAGAAGCGGGCACATCAGACTGGGAAGCGGGCACATCAGACTGGGAAGTGGAGACATCAAGCTGGAAGGCAGGCACAGAGACATCCGGCTGGAAGGCAAGCATCGAGACATCAGGTTGGAAGGCGGGCACATCAGACTGGAAAGCGGGCGCAGACTGGAAAGCGGGCACATCAGACTGGAAGGCAGGCATCGAGACATCAGGCTGGAAGGTGGGCACATCAGACTGGAAAGCGGGCACAGACTGGGAAGCTGGCACATCAGACTGGAAAGTGGAGACATCAAGCTGGAAGGCAGGCACCGAGACATCCGGCTGGAAGGCAGGCACCAAGACATCAGGCTGGAAGGCAAGCATCGAGACATCAGGCTGGAAGGTGGGCACATCAGACTGGAAAGCGGGCACAGACTGAAAAGCAGGCACATCAGACTGGAAGGTAGATACATCAGGCTGGAAGGCAGGCACCGAGACTTCGAGCTGGAAGGCAGGCATCAAGACATCAGACTGGAAAGCGGACACATCTGACTGGAAGGTAGGCACATCAGGCTGGAAGGCAGGCACATCAGGCTGGAAGGCAGGCACCGAGACTTTGGGCTGGAAGACAGGCATCAAGACATCAGACTGGGAAGCGGGCACATCAGACTGGAAAGCGGACACATCAGACTGGAAGGTTAGACACATCAGGCTGAAAAGTGGGCACATCAGGTTGGAAAGCGGGCACATCAGGCTGGAAAGCGGGCACCAAGGCATCAGGCTGGAAGGCAGGCATCGAGACATCAGGCTGGAAAGCGGGCACATCAGACTGGAAGGTAGGTACATCAGGCTGGAGGGCAGGGACCGAGACTTTGGGCCCGGAAGGCAGGCATCAAGACATCAGATTGGAAAGCAGGCACATCAGACTGGAAGGTAGGTACATCAGGCTGGAAGGCAGGCACATCAGGCTGGATAGCGGGCACATCAGGCTGGATAGCAGAGACATCCGGCTGGAAGGCAAGCATCGAGACATCCGGCTGGAAGGCAAGCATCGAGACATCAGGCTGGAAGGTGGACACATCAGACTGGAAAGTGGGAACATCTGACTCTAAGGTAGGCACATCAGACTGGAAGATAGGCACATCAAACTGGAAGGTAGGCACATCAAACTGGAAGTTAGGCACATCAGACTGGAAGGTAGGCACATCAGATTGGAAGGCAGGCACATCAGGCACATCAGACTGGAAGGCAGGCACATCAAGCACATCAGACTGGAAGGCGGGCACATCAGACTGGATAACAGGCACTGGGTTGTCAGGTTTAGGTGGGTCATCAGGTTCAACTGGCATGAAAGCGGGCTGGAACAGGTTGGTTGGTGTGGAGGCAGGTTGGGTTACTGGCAGGATGGTATGGGTCGGAAAGAATTTTTGTTTCTTTTTTGGTTTAGCCACTACAGCTTTGTATGTAGGTGCAGGGCTGTAAGTAAAGAAAGTAGCTGGGCAGAAGGAAGACCAAGGAACTGTGGCTGGAGGAGGGTTTTGTGGGATTGTTACAGGTCGAGGAGAAGAGACAGGTGGATTGAAGGCAGGATAGGTGCTACCCTTGGAGACTGGGTAATAGTATTTGGTAGGGGGCTGAGTAAACTGGGCTGTAGCTGAGGTTGCCATAGGCGACGGGGAAACAGGTTCTTGGGAAGGCAGGTGATTAATGGCAGGGCTGGAATATTGTGGCTTAGCTAAATACAGGAGATCTGACCATGCCTGTAGCACAGGCTGAACAAACGCTGATTCACACACAGCCTGACTAACAAAGGATTGCACAGACTGGATGCAATTAGACAACACCTGCTGTGAACAAGAGGAATAACGTTCCATGAAATAGGCTGGATCATCCTCTAATAACCATACCAGGGATTCAACTTGGCCATAATTGAAGGGGGGAGAAAAATCGTCACTTCCTTCGGGAATACATGACAGGGCTGGTTTTGCACATAACTGGATCAGGGGCTGAACATTTTCAAATGACATATACCCCTGATCCACTAGGGAATGAGCTGATCGGATAGTTTCCATCAGCTGGTCACTAGTCCACCATTTTAAAATCTGGCCACAATATTCACCATCCTCTTCTGCTAGCAGAGAATAATAAATTATTTCATTGAAATCCATATTAGCAGACCTAACAATCCAGGATGGTTCCTCAATACAGCCACGTCTGGTCAGGGATGGCCTTGGTGTACTATCAGGGAATTTAGTAGACCAGATTGTGTGGACTGCACAGAAGAAACCAGAAACACAGGTAAGTGAAAAATAATGGTGTTATTAAATGGGTGACAAATAAGTGAAATATATACAGTGCAAACCAACCACAGACCCACAAACAAATCGTATATACAAATGGATGGGAAATACCGTAATCGTAACAAAAGCCAGGCCGAGGTCATACACAAGGAGATCAGTCAGATGGGAAAGGACAGGGAACCAACAGGACAGGGAGAGGATGGATGGATAGGCTGCAGGGCAGGGATCCAGGGAAACCAGGAAACCGGAGGGACAAGTACAGGATGGGCTCAGGATAGGGATCGGATCAGGTCAGGACAGATGTAGGCTCAAGGTCAAGATAACAGGCAGCAAGATCAGGGCACAGGGAGAGAGACACCAAGGCAAGGATGTGAGGGCTTGCCGGGTATTTATCAGACTGCAGTGATTTTACCTCACGTTACACCTGAGCGCAGTGGGTGCTGTCTGCTCCACACTGCCGGAATACACCCGCTGGTGGACACCGGTACTACGGTCCACGGATGCAAAAGTGCCACCAGCAGGTGAGTCCTTTTCATGACACATGCAGAGGATCTTCTATGGCCGCCATCTTGATTATTCCCGTGCCCTTCCTGACATTGCCCCCTCCCAATGGGCAGCCTCTAGATGCCCAATCGAGCCCACTTTATAGGATGGTTTCTCTTGAATGGCTGGACAAGCCTCTCAGCGTGAACATTATCTTCAGGTTCCCATGAATTGGATCCAGGAACATACCCTTTCCATTTTATTAGATACTGATCTTGATTTCTTCTCTTCCTACAGTCCAGGATTGCTTCGACTTCGAATTCCTCTTCCCTATCTACTAATACTGGTTTAGGTAGACCCATATTACGTCCAGGAAATGGATCATGGATCGCAGGCTTTAGCAAGGCTACATGGAAGACAGGATGTACCCTAAAAGAGTCCTGCAGTTCCAGTTCATAAGCCACAATTATTGATCTTTCTCTTTACCGGGAAGGGTCCCATGAATTTAGGACCCAATTTTTTAGAAGGTCATGCTAATTTCAGATTTGCTATGGACAGCCACACCTGATCGCCAGATTCCAGAATTAGCTCTCCTTGTCTCCTTTTATCAAAGACCTTCTTGTTATATTCCTGTGTCTTAGCCATTGTTGTTTGTAACAGCTTGTTGTTGGTATCAAAGAAGTTTATAGTGTCAAGAACAGCCTATACTGAACATCCTGGGAAGGTACCAGACAGAAATGATGGGTTAAATCCGTAGTTAGCAAAGAACAAGGCTTGTTTTGTGGCAGATTGAGTAGAGTTGTTATAAGAGAATTCCGCTAAAGAAAGTAATGTAGCCCAGTCATCTTGCAAAAATGAGGAGAAGCAACGTAGATATTGCTCAAGAGTCTGATTGGTTCTCTCCGTTTGCCTGTTCGTTTGGGGATGATATGCAGAAGAGAAGGACAGCTCATATCCTAGGGTTTCACATAACGCCCTCCAGAACCTTGAGGTAAACTGTACCCCTCGATCCGACACAATGTTTGCTGGAACTCTGTGGAGTCTTATAATTTCCTTTGTGAAAATTTGTGCCGTTTCCAGGGCAGATGGTGTACCTCTCATTGGTAGAAAGTGGGCCATCTTGGATAACCGGTCTTCCACCACAAAGATGGTGGTAAAGCCTTCTGATGGAAGAAGTTCCACCATGAAATCAATTGAAATATTCTTCCAGGGTCTCTGGGACAGATAGTGGCTTCAACAGACCCCGTGCCTTGGTTTTGCTATTCCTGTTTCAAATACATGTGGTACAGGACTCCACATAACTTTTACAGTTCTTTTCAGCTTGAGGCCACCAGAATGTGTGTTGCACAAGTTCAGTTTTGCTAACATCAAAATGTCCGGCTAACATGTGGTCATGACACAACCCCAAGATAGGAACACGTAGGTCTTCTGGCACAAATATTTTGTCTTTGTGCCACAGCAGGCCACCCCTGGCCTGCAGGGTTGTTTCCGGACGTAAGGGGACATCCACAGAAGCCTGTTTAATTTGTGAAAGTAGGTTTACCTGCAGAAAGTTCCCAGAGGACAAGATAGTAACGGGTGACGAAGATTCTTCAGATTCACTAAACATGTGGGAAAGTGCGTCAGCTTTCGTGCTTTTTGACTCTGGCCTGTAAGTTATGTGAAAGGAGAACCTAGAAAAGAAGAGTGACATCTGGCCTGGCGTGGTTTCAGTCTCTTTGCTGTCCTCAGGTATTCCAGATTTTTATGTTCTGTATAGTTCAAGATCGGGTTTGCCGCTCCTTCCAAGGGGTATCTCCACTCCTCCAGTGCAGTTTTGATGGCTAGAAGTTCACGGTCCCCAACATCATAGTTTCTTTCTGCGCTTGACAATTTCCGGTAAAAGAAAGTGACTGGTTGTAACAGGGCCTTGGACCCCTGTCTCTGGGATAGTACTGCCCGACAGCTGTTTCCGTTGCATCTACTTCCAACACATATGGTAAGGCCGGGTCAGGGTGCCTTAGAACTGATGCAGATGTAAACAGCTTCTTAAGGGTCTCAAAAGCACCTTGAGCTTTGGGGGAACCATAAAACTGGATGCCTTGCTTGGTCAGTTGCGTAATGGGAGAGATGATGGCTGAAAATCCCCCGTTGTACTTCCGATTTGCGAACCTGACAAAGCTTTGAATGCCTTTCTTGTCCACAGGGGCTGGCCAGTACAGAACGGCAGTGACTTTTTGAGGATTCATTTTAACACCCTCAGTAGAGATAATTGAATGCTTTGCTGTTTGAACTCGCACTTCTTGGGTTTAGCGTATAGACCGTGTTGTCGTAGTCTGCCCAGCAAATTCTGGACATGTCTGTAGTGTTTATCAAGGAAAGAAGAAAAGATTAGGATATCAGCCAGATACACTATGACACAAAGGTCTAGGTAGTCTCGGAAAATTTCATTAATGAAGTGCTGGAATGAGGCAGGGGCATTGCACAGACCAAAAGGCATCACAAGATATTCAAAATGCCCGAATCGGGTGAGAAAGGCCGTCTTCCACTTATCACCCTCCCGGATACGAACCAGATTGTAAGCTCCTCGGAGATCCAACTTTGTGAATACGGTTGCGGCTCCCAGCCTCTGGAACAGTTCGGGCACCAGGGGAAGAGGGTAACGGTTTTTGACAGTAACTTTGTTGAGTTCACGGTAGTCTATACAAGGCCGAAGAGAAAAATCCTTCTTTCCCACGAAGAAGATAACCGCTCCTGCAGGGGGGGGGGTTAGATGGCCTTCTTTAGATTGTCGTCAATGTAGTCTTTTAAAGCGGCAAGCTCCAATTCTGAAAGAGGGAAAATCCTTCCAAAAGGGGCTACGACCCCGGAGAGAAGTTTAATTGGGCAATCATAGGGGCCAGGGGGGAGAAAGAGTCTCTGCCCCTTTTTTGCTGAACACATCTAAGAAGTCATGATATACAACTGGTACGGACTGGCAAGTTTCAGCATCAGAGTCCAAGCACAGCAAGGATGGTGGATCACATAAGAACTGCTGTAAGCAGTGTTGGAGACAGTAGGGAGAGTGGAACTTGACTTCTCCTGTGGCCCTGTTGATAAGAGGATTATGTGCCTGTAGCCATGGCATGCCAAGGATAACAGGAAACAGGGGGGATGCAATGGCATCCAGGCATAACAGTTCTTTATGGTTATCAGCCATGATGACAGAGAATGGCATAGTTTCTTGTGTGACTAGTCCAGATTTGATGGCAGATCTGTTGGCCAGATGTACTGAGAGTCCTTGGGCCCTGGGTTGCAAAGGTATTTGATGTTCCATGATAAAAGATAAGTCCATAAAACAGCTACAGGCTCCGGAATCAATTATACCTGGAACTGGGATACTCCGTCCTGGAAACTGCAATACAATGAGAAGAGCCAGGGGAGTTGAGTGAGCTGGCAGAGTTGGTATGTAGACAGAAGAAATGGTTAGGCACTTACGGATCTTGGCCGGACATTATCTCACCTAGTGTCCTCTTTCCCCACAATACAGACAGAGATTATTATGATGTTAGCGTTGACGCTCTTCAGCGGAAAGTGAGGAACGGAGTAAGCCAAGCTGCATCGGTTCAGGGACATCAGCCATAGGTGCTATAGGAACTGATGAAGTCAGGCTGGTGGAGTTGGAAACCCGCGGAAACATCCATAGCGGCTGGTATTGTCCCGCTGCACTTTCGGATCTCCGTTCCCGTAACTGGTGATCGATTTGGATAGCCAGATTAATCAGGGTGTCCAGGAAGTGGGGAACGCCAACTCGGGCCAACTCATTTTTCAAAGGTTCAGAAAGGCCCATGTGGAATTGGTGGCAAAGAGCAGCACCATTCCAGTTAGTGTCAGAACTCCAGCGCCTGAATTCTGAAACATAGTCCTCGGCCGCTCTGTGACCTTGCTAGAGGGTGTGTAGCGCTGCTTCCTCAGTGGCGGTTTGCTGCGGACCCTTATAGAGCTGAGCCATGGAGTCATAAAAGTTGGTTAGGTTGGTCAGAGAGTCAGCTTTTTGTTCCAGCAGGCGGTGAGCCCATGACTGGGGCTCACCCTGTAGCAGGTAGATGACGAGCCCAACTTTGGTGACTTCCAGGGAGAAGGTGCATGGTTGCAGGACAAAATAGAGCTCACAAGCATTGCGGAATGCCCAAAATGTACTGCGTTCACCAGCAAATCTTTCAGGCATAGGGACCCTGGGCTCTGGAGGTAGCATTACAACTGCAGGGATAGCGGAGTGAGAGACGATTCACGCTTTTCAGCCTCATGATTTTCAGTTAGTTACTGCTTGTCAGTTTGTGCTTGTGGGTTCGTATTTGTTCTTCAGTGCGTGTTGTCAGTTCATTCCTGTCTTTCAGTGCGTTCTATTTAATAGTTCGTATCTGTTTTTCAGTGCGTTCTTGTCCGCTTGTTTCTGATTTTCAGATCGTCCTTCTCAGGTCCTTTCTGATTTTCAGTGCGATCTGTCAGTTCGTTCTGACTAGCCGTTCGTTTTCAAGCCATGTTGCAATGTCTAAAACATTTTTTAAATAATTCTTTTTTTAATAAACTGAACACATATTTCATTTGATTTACTGATTGTGTTTCTTTTAGCTGTCTCCTCGGTTCTCCAATGTCCTTTTATTTTAGGCCATCTTCATTCAATAGTGAAAACGTAATTTATTTGATACATGAGGTGACAATCTCTTCTTCAGCTAACTATTAGGCCTCATGCACATGGGATGTTAAAATAACGTTATGAAAACCCCAGTATCTTTGCAGTGATTTTTTAAAAACTTTTTTCAACGTTTTTGCAATAGCGTTTTTTAGCGTTTATTAGCGTTTTCTAGCGTTTTTCCTCATTAGCGTTTTTTTTTTCAAATTTTTTTTTTCAATGGTTAAAAACGTTGGTGAACAAAGTTTTTGAGCATTTTTGAGTGTTTTTGAGCGTTTATCAGCGTTAGAGCGTTTTTACAGCTGAAAAACGTCTCTCAAAACCCACTGGTCCTGGGTTCTTTTTACAGCTTAAAAAAGCCTATGCCATTTGCAGCTCAAAAATGCCTAGGTGGGCATGAAGCCATAGACTAACATAGACAGGCGTTTTTAAGCTGCAAAAAATTCTCAAAAAAGCGGCTGTAAAAACGTCCGTGTGCATGAGGCCTTATGTTGTGGGTCTGCTACACACACACACACAATGTTTTTGTTGTTAATGTATGTAATGCATTAATGATAAAAATAATCATCCCTTTCAGCTCCATGAATTATAATTGCTTTGAGTCCCTAAAATGGCCTGACTGGGGCAAATTTTATAGCACTGTGGGGGTTATTTACTAAAGGAAAATCCACTTTGCACTACAAGTGCACTTGTAGTGCAAAGTGGATTCTCCTTTAGTAAATACCCCCATTGTCACTGTAACTACACCAACTTACTCCAAAAACTGGTATTGAGCATTGAAATAAGAAGCCACACATTGTTGAGTATAAAACCTTTTACTCTGTGCACATTCACACGTGCGTTAGAAAAGGGTTTTGCCGCACATAGTCAAATGACGTCCTTGACTTTGTGCGGGGATATCTGAATGATGCCTGCAGCTAGAGGCATTATTCAGATATCATTCTTTCCAGCCGGCGATTCTGTGCACTATAAGAACGATCATAGCGGCAGTCCCCCCCCTCCCGCCACCATCTGGTGCTTCTCCGGGCTCTCCCGTACCATCAGGGGCCCGGAGAAAGAAAATTATTGACCCCGTATTTCTCCATAAAGAGGACATGTCACATAGATTCCTATTACAAGGGATGTTTACATTCCTTGTAATAGGAATAAAAGTGATAAAAAAAAAATAAAATAAGTAAAAAAAATTATAATAATAATAAAAAAATAATTTTTAAACGCCCCTGTCCCAGTAGCTCACGCTCAGAAGCGAACGCACACGCAAGTCCCGCCCACATATGTAAAGGCCGTTCAAACCACACATGTGAGGTATCACCGCATGCGTTCGAGCATGTGCAACAATTCTAGCACTAGACCTCCTCTGTAACTTTAAACTGGTAACCTGTAAAAATTTTCAAAGCGTCGCCTATGGAGATTTTAATTACCGAAGTTTGGCGCTATTCCATGAGTGTGCGCAATTTTAAAGTGTAACATGTTAGGTATCTATTTACTCAGCGTAACATCATCTTTCACATTATATAAAAAAATTGGGCTAACTTTACTATTTTGTTATTTTTTTAATTCATGAAACCGTTTTTTTTAAAAAAAAAGGCGTTTGAAAAATTATTGCGCAACTACCGTGTGAGATACAAAGTTGCAATGACCGCCATTTTATTCCCCAGGGGGGCTGCTAAAAAAAAAATATATAATGTTTGGGGGTTCTGAGTAATTTTCTAGCAAAAAAATTATGATTTTTACATGTAGGAGAGAAGTGCCAGAATAGGCCCGGTAAGTGGTTAACAAACCAACATCTTTGGTGTATAACATATATGTGTGACAGTATATAGCCTTTTTTGGTTAAACAGGCATGTTTAAAACCATAAAACATACACAACTCAGGAACTTACAAAGTTTAACTTTGTTAAATTGAAGGCAATATGTGACATTAGTATGTCAAAACTGTGTTGATCTTGCCTTCATCAGATGGGGGGTGATGTCACCCCTGTAAAAGCCAAATTTTGAAGATGCACACAAATTGGGAGTCAAAATGTGGATTTCCCGCCTGATCCCATGCCTAATGTCAACATGTGCTAGCTCCCATCATGGGGGATCAATGGACAGGTTTCGGGGGTGCAACCCCTTCCTCTCATCTACTTTAGTTGCAAGGAAGGGGTTGCACCCACAAAACACGTACATTGATATCCCGTAAAGGCAGATAGCACATGTTGACACACCGTGTGCATCTTCAAAATTTGGCTTTCAAATTACTTAAAAACTTTAGTAGAAATAAAAAATATTACGACAATATGTTCAATTTTTGGGTGTTTTAGATTCTGCCTAAAACATCAATAATGTTGTTGAGTCTTTTTTCAACATCATTGATGTTTTCCTTGACCTTCTCTAATTCCTGATTGCACACCATGATCTCCCCGATGAGGATCTGTGCACTTGCACTGTTGAAATGAGTTTCTTATTACACAACATCCACATCACCTAAAAATAAAAAAACACACCATGTATTATAAATATGCAGGCATACATCTATTACCTGAAGCTGTGGTCTCAGAAACTGACCTGTTGTGGTCACTATTTTGCATCTGAGATGTCCCAATTCTTTTCTCCCCTATGTGAATAAAAAAAAAGGTATACTTAGCACACAAATATTTGAGGCAAGATATAGTAATATGAAACATTGCTTGGAAGTGTCGTATATTGTCTGTTTTGGCAGAGTTCCAAGCTGATTTTTTCTCTTTCTTAAAGCTGGAATACTTACCTTTTTTGGTAAAGTATCACACATGGAGAGACCCCTAGTATCCACTGGAGCACCTGTGTGGGACACCCTAAAAAGGGTGTTCTGGTGTCCCACACTAGTGCTCCTGCATCCAGATGTGTAAACAGCTGCTGAGTGTCCTCTCCTTACACTGAATCAAGTTTGCATTTCATTATAGTTACAAACCCATCTAGACAACAATGTACAAAACATCTTTTAATACAAATAGGCATGAACAAATGTAGTTAACCTGCATCTGCCAAAAACATCGTAATAGTGGTCGAACGAACGATATTTACTACGAATGATTACTGTGCTCACGAACCTGAAACTTGCCATTTTAAACTGTACAACAGTAAAGAAAAGCAAATGCATCTGTACTAAAGTACTAATAATAATAGGAACACAAGACAAATACTTACTTTTTTGCAGCACTCTCTTGATCCTTCTGTACTGATCCAGCTCCCTCAATTTCAGGTCTGACCAGCATTTCCTCAATTGCTCTTTCTCACATTTGGGTTTCTGTACGGTCCATACTTCCCATCATAGTCGGCCCTCTTCAAGATGTCCATCATCTCCACCATCTCTACAAAGAACATATTTGAAGCCTTATATCTCGTCCTGGATCGGGACGTTTCTGACTCCGGGCTTTCGTTGTCGTTGCTGCTATTCTCACGCACCTGTTGTCTCTCCGCCATGTGCTTTCCCACTGCGCGGAAAGAGAAGGGGCGGGGGTGGAGTTTCACGCATGCGCAGTGCATATAAAGCATAACACACGTACGTCATACGCACGATCTGTGAGCGGAGGACGGAGTAACGTAAGCGCCGATCGTGCAAACAACGGTACAATTTTAACTTGGGGCATCAGTGGTTAGTGGCCTATATTGATTTTATACTGTAAATTGAGGCCTATATTGGGACAAGATTTTAGCCTGACATTAGGGTTTGTCTTGTGTTGTGTCTTGCAGAGAAAATGGATAATTTAATGACCATGACTTCCTCCCCAACTTCATTGATAAGTACAGGGAGCTGCCCTGTCTGTGGCAAGTGAAACGCCAATTTTATTACAACAAGCTAAAAAGGAAGGCAGTGCTGGATCAACTTTTGGAATTGGTAAAGCCAGTGATTCCCACGGCAGACATCACCTATTTGAAGTGCAAAATTGGTGGCCTGAGGAGCACAAATAATAGGGAGCGCAAGAAGGTCCAGGATTCCATGAGATCCCGAGCAGCAGCAGATGACATTTATGTCCCCAGGCTCTGGTACTATGACAGATATCATTATCTACACTTCCTTCGACACTTCCTTCTACCTCAGATGAGGCTTCTGACGTACAACCTGGGCCTTCCACCCAGGAAGAAGATGTGGAGGAACCCAGCTTGAGCTCGGTATAAC
Source organism: Lithobates clamitans (assembly GCA_037952925.1). Lineage (NCBI taxonomy): Eukaryota > Metazoa > Chordata > Amphibia > Anura > Ranidae > Lithobates > Lithobates clamitans. The sequence goes on from JBBGZY010000281.1 coordinate 27,523, forward strand.
ATTGTTCAACATATTTCTTGTCCAAAAATTGAATGATGTTAACTAGATGTTATTATTGATCACTAATTTCTGATTTAACAAAGTGGTTTACATATCAATAGACAGTAGTAGCCAAAAATGATTGGGATAGGAAGGAAAAATGCAGGGGATCAGAATGATATGCTTTTCTATTTATTATCATTCAATTTGCAACAGTCGTGAGTTCAAAATTGTGTGTGATTGATGACCAAAAAACTAAAATTATGTCCCATTTTCATACACAGGAAAGTCTCAGTGGCAGCCAGGAGGTGTCCGTGCCCAGCAGCCTGACCGAATCCCAGGTTCCTTCCCTCCACCTTGCAACAAAAAGGATCAGGAAGGCGAGGAACCCGGAGGAGTCAGCGACTAATTTGATTCGGCAGGCTACTGTGGTACTCACAACCACCTCTAGTGTCCAGGAGTCCTTTGCGTGTATGACGTCCAGTTGAATGCAAGTAATGGAGGAGGACCAATGCCTCATCTGTGAGGAGGTCATATTTCAGGCCCTAAATAAGGGGCTGAGGGGTGAACTCACCAATAAAAGCCACGTCTGTGAGTTGGAACATATGACTCCTCCACCACCTCCAGCAACACCTCCAACACCACAGCCACAGCTGGGAAGGAAGCGTGCAAGGAAGTCTTGAGAGTGATGGCCTGGGTTTGGTGTGGTCTGGCAAAAGACGCAGGCTGTTGTAAGACCACAGCCTCGGCACATACATCTTATCTGCTGCTGCTCCCGATCTCTCTGAGTCCTGGACTGGATTGTGCTCCCTATTAAATGGACTCCTCAGGCTACCAATTTTGCTTGTCAAATAACTGATATCTGCCCTGGGGTACAAAGGCTTCACCAATTCCAACTGTTTCTCCAGCGTTGCCTTCCTCTTTATTTTGCTAGGACCCCTAATAAATTTTTAATTTTTGTTTTCGACAAATACTTGGCTATGTGTTTTACTTCAAAAAGGGCAGTTTGTTTGTGAGTAGGCTGGTACATCTCAAAAATACAATGTCAAATTAACAAGGGACCCCAACACCAGCCAACTTCTTTGAGGTTAATAAATACAAGATAATAATGGTGTTGTGGTAACTTGACACACAAAACGACAAAAAATATTATGGAGATCACTATAAAAAAAAAAGAAAAGAAAAAGTAGATCACTATAAAAAAAAATAAGGATTATTCTGGAGATCTTGCGAAAAACAAAAAACAAAATCAAAGATTATTCATGAGAAATAATAAGAAATCAGTTTGTCAGAACTGTGTGTGAATATCAGCAACAAAGCAACTTCATTATTCTAGCATTATAAAGAAGTAGAGAATGCGCTGCAATGAAAGATTTCAAAATTTGCAGTGTGACGAATGTGCTATCTCCATTACAAACGCTAGTTTTACAAGACTGAGCACTTCCGTCTCGTATTTGAATCCGAGCATGCGTGGAATTTGGTGCGTTGGACTTGTGTACACACGCTCGGAATTTCCAACAACAAAGTTTGTTGTCGGAAAATTTGAGAACCTGCTCTCAAACATTTGTGAGTGGAAATTCCGACAGAAAATGTCCGATGGAGCATACACACGGTCGTCCTTTCTGACAACAAGCTCACATCGAACATTTCCCGTCAGAAATTCCGATTGTGTGTACGCGGCATTACACCTCTGTCTCAAGGCCCCTGGTAGAGTAAACAGGAGGCGCAGGAGTGTAGTGTCGCAGGAGTGCCTGGCAGAGTTGCTAGCAGTGGAGCTAGACTGGAACTGATGGTAGAGCCGGGGTGGAACACCGACACAGCAAGATAACCAGGAACAGCTGTCAGGCTCGAGACTGGAGTAGGCTGGTACTTGGAAGCCATGGGCTGGAGCGTGGATACAGCAGCTAGCAGGAACGATATCAGCATGGACTGGAGCTCAGGCAGATGCAGGCAGGCTGGCTGGAGACACTGGTAAACAAGTCCAGAACAGGCATGGATACAGAAGCAGAGTCAGGTGCAGGCAGGTTGGGCAACAGGCTGGCAGCAAGGTAGCAGAAGAAGCAGGTAGGAGCATAGTCAAAGACAAGCCGGGGTCAGATGCAGGCAGATAGCAGGAATAGTCTGGGACAAGCCGGGGCGGTCAACTGGAACAGGTACAGGCAAACAGATAGTAGGAATCACAGGGAACACTGTAGACCAGACAGCACTGATCCTGGGGAATAAGTCAGTTAAATAGGCTGTTTAGCGCCAAGAACTGTCACAGGGTGCGCGCCCGTGCACCCGCACACGCACTCGTTGGCATTCTGCATTAGCGTGCATGCGTGCGCGCAGCCATTTTCAGTGGGACATGCAGTACAAGGGATCTTCTATGGCCGCCATCTTGACTATTGGCGTGCCCTTCCTGACATAAACATACAATTTTTATGCTTGATTTTTCTGTCATCTCCTGCCAGAAAGATCCAGTGATGATTGGAGTTTTTGTACGCCCATACTTATGAGGCCTTATTTCACTTTAACCAATGCCATTAAAGAATATTGTGATTGTTCTCTTATATTTAGGACTATGAGCAACATATAGCCGTATAGCTGTTAACCCTTTACTAATGCAGCTCAGGGTTCTCCAGAAATACAAATGAAATGTGCAGCTACTGACTGTTGCAATATAGAGGACGCAACATCATGTGTCTTAGCATTCTGCGTACAAATGATCACTCAGTTCTAAGTAAAATAAAAAAGTGTAGCACTACATATAACCAAAACAGTCACTCAATATAGATATATCAACAAAATAACGTGCCTGGTAAGTGCCTCATGGAAAGCGTATTCAATCTCCTCTGTTGGATGGTGGATGCACTTGCTGCTGTGAATCCTTAAGTCAAATTTTGAATTTCTCTTCACAATCACCACTGATATGAACTTGTATATGTTTTTTAATCACCTTGTGGACTATTTAAGTTGTTGACGGTTATGCCATTTAGGTCTTTCTATTTTTATATATGAAAGTCCTATCTCTTGCACAGTGCACTTTATTATGTTGATATGTCAATATTGAGTGACTGTTTTGATTATAACTAGCACTGAACTTTTTTATTTCATTTATTTACACAATTTCTGTTCGATTGTAGTGCTGGCTTCTACTGTCATAATCTTATAGTATTTAATTTTTGTATAATTACTCAGTTCTAAGTATCATGCTTTCCTGGAAAGAACTACAGCGAGAAAAGTTGAAAGTAAATTTATTTATTTATATATTATTTATCAAATTTTAATTTAATTTAATACATTTATTTTATTTATATATTATTTATTAATTTTTACATGTAAAAATTAATCATGGTATGTTTTATTCATGTATGTTTTATTCATGCACTTTTCAGACTATATAATACAACTGCACAGGAAATCCCTGAAAAAGGAATTACATCCATAATATTCCAAAACATATTGGATCCCTAAAATGTATCATGTATGCATGTGTTCCTCGTATTAGAACCCTCATTATCATGATAATGTGCAGTAGCTGTATGATATATCCATTGTTTTTAAACTTCCAATCTATGTTTATTTTTGAATAAAGTATATATTTTTACATATTTTTGATCACTTGATCTATACCAATCCTATATTCACTATTTACTACAATTTTACTCCCTCTCCCCCTCTCACCAGTAAAATCCCTGGGGCATCTCTTCAAATATATTTTTTCTATGGTTTTGGAATGAGGTGAGAGGTGATTCATACTTCTTCATACACCTATGGTCTTCCAGACTGTATTGGTAGTCCAACCACACTGACTATATATCAAAGAAAACAGGCACCAAACCAGGTAGTAAAGGCAAACTTATTATTGTCATCCAACCTAGGTTGGTAACTAGGCAAGCATAAAATGGATTAACAATGGCAATAACACATTTTAGCATACAAAGTGATTAACAGTAAGGACTAGGCATAAGATGACATTTGGTATCCAGATCAGCATAAACCGCAGCAAGGCCACCTCAAGTGCAGCAGCGAGCAGTAGTCAATTTTAATCCACAGAATGCTGGAACTATACTGCCAGAGAGCATTTATGGTGGTGATCCTAGTACTAGACCAACTGGGTATGCACTGTCTAAAGGAAAAGGAAGATGGTAGCGGAGGGCGCAGGGGCACAAAGGGGGTTTGCAGAATAATTATTATAGGAGGGGCATTCCTTTGAGATGTTCTTTTGCCAGCTATCGCTGGGGGCCTTTAGGAGCATTGGGACAGTCCCAGTTAACCTGCATGCAGTATAGGTACAGCATAGTTGCCAACATTGTAAAAAAAAAATGTGGGACACTTTTGTGGCTGTAGGCGGAGCTGTCCAATAATTAGGGGGCGGGGCATTTGTCAGCAGGCGTGGCCTAGCAAAAATAGACAAGTGCGGCACGCGAAAAATGGGCGTGGTTTACGTGAAATTGTGGGCGTGGCTTAAATGGGCGTGGCTCTAGAGGGTGTGGTTAGAAATGAATGAGGGATGGAGAGGGGGAGAGAGGGGGAGAGAGGGGGAGAGAGAGGGGAATGACGGGACAGCAGCCCCAGATCCTACACAATAGAAATATGTATATTCTAGAAAGTTTAACAATTAGCAGATAAAGATACTCCAAACACCTGGTGTTAGCACTTCAATCATTCCGGCACCATGGTTGTTATGGTGTCAGGATGATTGAAGCGCATTATTTCTATTATTCTATTGTAATATAAAATGAAATCATTCCACTTTCACCATAATGCAGAATCAGTGGGATCCCTGAGCGTGTCACCAGCCACGTCGCCTGCCACCAGCCGTCCGTCCTTGCTTCAGATGTCCGAGCAGAGTCCGTCCTTGCATCAGATGTCCCCAGCGGAGCCCCCCTCACACCAGGAGTCCCCGGCGGAGCCCCCCTCACACCAGGAGTCCCCGGCGGAGCCCCCCCTCACACCAGGAGTCCCCGGCGGAGCCCCCCCTCACACCAGGAGTCCCCGGCGGAGCCCCCCCTCACACCAGGAGTCCCCGGCGGAGCCCCCCTCACATCAGGAGTCCCCGGCGGAGCCCCCCCTCACACCAGGAGTCCCCGGCGGAGCTCCCCCTCACATCAGGAGTCCCCGGCGGAGCTCCCCCTCACATCAGGTGTCCCCGGCGGAGCCCCCCTCACATCAGGTGTCCCCGGCGGTGCCCCCCCTCACATCAGGAGTCCCTGGCGGAGCCCCCCCTTACATCAGGAGTCCCTTGCGGAGCCCCCCCTCACATCAGGAGTCCCTGGCGGAGCCCCCCCTCACATCAGGAGTCCCTGGCGGAGCCCCCCCTTACATCAGGAGTCCCTGGCGGAGCCCCCCTCACATCAGGAGTCCCTGGCAGAGCCCCCCCTCACATCAGGAGTCCCTGGCGGAGCCCCCCCTCACATCAGGAGTCCCCGGCAGAGCCCCCCCTCACATCAGGAGTCCCTGGCGGAGCCCCCCCTCACATCAGGAGTCCCCGGCAGAGCCCCTCTCACATCAGGAGTCCCTGGCGGAGCCCCCCCTCACATCAGGAGTCCCTGGCGGAGCCCCCCTCACATCAGGAGTCCCTGGCAGAGCCCCCCTCACATCAGGAGTCCCCGATGGAGCCCCCCCTCACATCAGGAGTCCCCGGCGGAGCTCCCCCTCACATTAGGAGTCCCCAGTGCCCCCTCACATCAGGTGTCCCCAGTGCCCCCCCCCCTCACATCAGGTGTCCCCAGTGCCCCCCCTCACATCAGGTGTCCCCAGTGCCCCCCCCACTCACATCAGGAGTCCCCAGTGCCCCCCCCACTCACATCAGGTGTCCCCAGTGCCCCCCCACTCACATCAGGTGTCCCCAGTGCCCCCCCTCACATCAGGTGTCCCCAGTGCCCCCCCCTCACATCAGGTGTCCCCAGTGCCCCCCCACTCACATCAGGTGTCCCCAGTGCCCCCCCCTCACATCAGGTGTCCCCAGTGCCCCCCCCACTCACATCAGGTGTCCCCAGTGCCCCCCCACTCACATCAGGTGTCCCCAGTGCCCCCCCCACTCACATCAGGTGTCCCCAGTGCCCCCCCCACTCACATCAGGTGTCCCCAGTGCCCCCCCACTCACATCAGGTGTCCCACAGCGGTGCGTGCGCTCCCCCCCACCTAGAACCCCCGCCCCTTTCCATATCAGACTAGCAGCGGGGCGGGGGGTAGGCGGGCCGAGGCGGAGCGGGGCGAGGCGGGCCGAGGCGGAGCGGGGCAGGGGGTGGGCGGCGACGCAGAAGCTTCGTCTAGCCCCCCCCAGCCGTCTTCCTGAACTTCCACAAAATGGCGGCCGGCGGAGACAATGTCTCTGCCGGCCGCCGACCTCTAGCGGCGGCGGTTTCAAAAACGGAAACCGGATTTTTCGGGACATTTCCCGGGACACCACAAATCCGGGAATGAAGTCCAAGTCCCGGGAATGTCCCGGGAAATCCGGGACAGTTAGCAGCTATGGTACAGTATAGCCTTGGCTGAGATGCAAGGCAGATGTGGTTTACATGCAGTAAAGGTTTGGTATAATGCAGTAAAGAGTTGTTATAGATGCAGTCTAGGTTTGGAATAAGTGCAGTATAGATTGCAGTAAGGGTGCGGTATGGATAAGGTACACTTGGTGTTCTGCTGTGAATGGCTCATTCCCCAATAGCAGTATCAGCAATGGGAAAATAGCTCTCTCACCAGTCCCCAGAATGCTGTGGTGACCTCTTACTGTAGAAGGGGCCTCCTCGGCCTCACTGAAAGCATCTGGTGATCAGAGATGGGAAGCAGAGAGTGAGTGGATGCTCCAGTCTCCCTGCAGCAGCGGTGCAGGTGCTGTGATGTAGGCAGTGCTGCGCTGCACCTGGGTGTCCTCACTCCCGGTCTCAAGCTCGGATCTCCTACTGCACAGTGTCTGTTTGGATCTGTTGAGTAAGGCGTTTATTTGCCCCATTATATGGCTGCAGTCTCTAACTACAGCTCCTAGCATTCTCAGCACTCTGCATTGAAGTCTATAGGCTTGCTTGGCTTTAGCTCTTCTCCTGCTGGCTGGAGCAGGATGGTGCAGCATAACATCAGTATCTCAGGAAAGGGAATGATGAGTAAAGGGCAATGGGGTTTATTTACTAAAGCTAGAAACTGCAAAATTAGGCACACTTCTACTTAGAAACCAATCAGCTTCCAAGTTTTATTGCCGAAGCTTGATTGAAAAATCTGCGGTTAGAAGCTGATTGGCTTCTATGCAGAATTTATAGGGCGTACACACGGTCGGACTTTGTTCGGACATTCCGACAACAAAATCCTAGGATTTTGGCTCAAACTTGTCTTGCATACACACGGTCACACAAAGTTGTCGGAAAATCCGATCGTTCTAAACGCGGTGACGTAAAACACGTACGTCGGGACTATAAACGGGGCAGTGGCCAATAGCTTTCATCTCTTTATTTATTCTGAGCATGCGTGGCACTTTGTCGGTCGGATTTGTGTACACACGATCGGAATTTCCGACAACGGATTTTGTTGTCGGAAAATTTTATATCCTGCTCTCAAACTTTGTGTGTCGGAAATTCCGATGGAAAATGTGTGATGGAGCCCACACAAGGTCGGAATTTCCGACAACAAGGTCCTATCACACATTTTCCGTCGGAAAATCCGACCGTGTGTACGGGGCATTAGCCTGATTTTTTACTCTCCAGCTTTAGTAAATAAACCCCAATGCCTCCATCTCCATATTGCTATAGCCCAGTACCTGGCTACATATAGAAAATACAAAATCATAAAAATATTTGAAATAGGAGATATATGTAATTGTTTATCAAAACATTCAAATGATTACATTGAAGAAATAGCCCTTCCCCTGTGAATTTACACTTTCAAGGTAACAGTATGAACTTGAAATGGGAGGTCTCTAATCATCTGCATTTTAGATGCTCCATTCTTGAAGAAAAATGTGCAATATTATATTGCCTTATTTGATCTTCCACGAGTGGTGGTCAAATTACTAGGTATAGGGGGTCTCAACTCTGAACCCTTATAGGGCGTACACACGGTCGGACTTTGTTCGGACATTCCGACAACAAAATCCTAGGATTTTTTCCGACGGATGTTGGCTCAAACTTGTTTTGCCTACACACGGTCGCACAAAGTTGTCGGAATTTCCGATCGACAACCACGCGGTCACGTACACCACGTACGACGAGACTAGAAAAGGTCGGTTCAGAACCAAGCGCGGCACCCTTTGGGCTCCTTTTGCTAATCTTGTGTTAGTAAAAGTTTGGTGAGAGACGATTCGTGCTTTTTCAGACTCGTGGCTTTCAGATCGTTTTCTGCCATTCAGTTTGTGCTTGTGGGTTTGTATCTGCTCTTCAGTGCGTGCAAGCAAGTTCCGCGTGACTTTAGTCATTGTATTCTTGTTCGTTCGTTACTGGTTTTCAGGTCGCTCTTCACAGGCCTTGCTGTTCTTCAGTGCGTTCTGTTACTTCGTTCTGAGCAGCCGACCGTATTCTAGCCATGTTTCGTATGCTTACTCCTCGTAGAGTTCGTGCTGTGCGGGGCTTGGTGTTGGGGTCCTGACCTTGACACAAGTCCAGTCCATGAACAGGGTGGGGAGGAGTTCATGGACCAAGAATTGGTTGCTTCAGCGTGACCAGTTCTGTCATATGCCTTTGCTCCGTGAGATCCGTGAGAATAATCCTGATGATTTCAGGAACTTTCTCAGGATGACGGACCCCGTGTTTCACCATTTGTTGGCTTCGCTGACCCCCTATATCAGCAGGCAGGATACCTGCATGAGGCAAGCGAGCAGAGGTTGGTCGCTACCTTGCGGTATTTGGCCACAGGGAGAAGTCTGCAGGACTTGAAGTTCTCGACAGGCATCTCCCCCCAGGCTTTGGGGATCATTATCCCAGAGACCTGTTCTGCCATCATCCAGGTCCTGCAGAAGAAGTATATGAAGGTAAGATTTTTATCCTTTTATATCACATTTTATTGTATTGAATGTTTGATAATATCTTGTATTTCTTTCCTCATTCCCTAATTACCATGATTGTAATATGCTGTGAATGTCCCCTTTGTCCTCATGCATGCTGGATTTTTATGTAATTATTATTTTATGTCCTTCATACATATTTGCCCTTCAATAACCTCTCCAGCATGGTGTCTCCTGCCCCTATATTCACCTCATGTAGTCACTTAACAATGTATTTTATCAGCTCTATAGTAGTGCTTTACCCCAAACACCCCCTAAAATGTTTGGAAATGTTATTTTTGATTTAAATTCAGGCAGAGTGCCAGAGGCTTTTTTTTGTGGTGTCCCCAAATTTTTTGTAACCCTCCCTCCCCCCAACTGCTAAGTCAGCTGATCCCAATTCTCTATCCTCAATCATCTATCTGCTGACTTTGCCAAACCCATACACACTATACCCACCTCTTTAGTGCTCAGATGTATGGATGAATTCCCCAAAGCATGTAGTGCAAGGGCCTGCTTGTATACTTTCCAATGGTACTGTTTAAAGTTTTTGTATCCTATTATTATCTTGATAGGTAATAGCAGAATGTTCAAATGTCCTCAAATGTGTACAGTGTGTATTTATATCTTTGTATTATGACACTTCTTACCTGTCCAGTGGGCTGCCAATAGTGTAACTAAGGAGGGACTGTTCCAAGTAATACCCTGTATTTAGGCATTCATCTCTCAATGAAGTGAAGAGGGTTACCTGTCCAAGAGTTCCCCCCCTATAATGTCAGAACAGGCCCATGGGGGGGGAGGGGGAATATGATAGGTGTACCTTATAATTTGTTGTTGTTAAATTCCCCTTAATAAATGCTATCTGGAGGTTGCCCCATAATGTTTATGTATAATCTGCTTGCCATGTTTCTGTGAAAAAATAGTAATGTTTATTGTTTTTTCCTCAACAGTTTCCTTCAACGCCACAGGAATGGCAGACTGTGGCCTCCCACTTTGCCCAGCGATGGGACTTTCCTAACTGCGGTGGGGCAATTGATGGGAAACACGTCCACATCGTCCCACCACCCAACTTGGGGTCGTACTATTATAATTACAAGGGGTTTAATAGTATAGTGATGTTGGCAGTGGTGTCGGCTAATTACGAGTTCCTGTATGTGGACGTGGGGAAGAATGGCTGGATGTCCGATGGTGGTGTGATCGCCCAGACGGAGTTCTACAGGAGTCTCAAGAATGGCAGCTTGGACTTGCCACCTCCAGAGGACAATGTTGAAGGTCTCCCATTTGTGTTCGTTGCTGAGGAAGCATTTTCGCTGGGGGACCACCTGATGCGGCCATTCCGATGAGGACCCTCACCCCGGAACAGAGGGTTTTTAATTACCGGCTGGCCAGAGCCCGAAGAGTGGTGGAGAACACATTTGGAATCCTGGCCAGCCGGTTCCGATTATTTCTGACACCCATCCATATGGCGGAGTATAAACTGAACCATATAATACTTGCCTGCTGTGTTCTCCATAATTTTTTAAGAAAACATTCAGCCAACTATGCTGGCTCAGTTGGGCCTGAGGCCGGAATCCCAAATCCATCAACACTGATGGCGCTTGAAAGTGGCCGTCCTGGCTTGCCCTCCCTGAGTGCCCGTGATGTCCGGTTACGATACCTGGAGTTCTTTGCGGGTAGGGGGGCTATCAATATGCCAGACAATCTGTGAAACCTTTTTCAAATAAAAAACAACCAAAAGAAATTCTTTGTGGACATTTACTGCTTGTGTTTGTTTTAGCTGACCCTGACAGAAATGTGTTGAGTGCAGAAAATGTCGTGCTTGGGTAACCTTATAAAAAACAGTGTTGGCTGGTACTTCCTAAATGCAAAAACACATTTCACTACAAGTGCACTTGCAACTGCACTGAACCTGCACTTGTAGTGCAAAGTGTATTTGCCCTTAGGAAATAACACCCATTTTTGCATAAAACAGCAATTACATCACCCCAAAATTGTTGTAGTGTTGAGACAATAATCCACACATTCTTGAGTAAGCCACTTTTTTATACTTGCACAATCACATGTGCATTTACGAAAGGTTTTTAAAACAAACCAACATGTTTGTTGTATAACAATTTTTGCAGTAGCATTATCAAAAATCGAAATATCCATTTCAGATAAAACAGGCCTGTGTAAAACCAACAAGAAAGCCAAAAAACTTGAACTTACAAAGTTCACATATGGGAAAACCTGAAAGCTATATCAGACATCAGTATTTAGGAACTGGGTTTGATATAGAGTTCAGATGGGGGGAAATCACCCCTGGAAAAGCCAAATTTGGAAGATGCACACCAATTTACGAATGTCAACATGTGCTATCTGCCATCAGGGGGGATCAAGGGACGTGTTTTGGGGGAGCAAGCCCTTCCTCAACGCGACTTTATAATTGAGGAAGGGGTTGCACCCCCAAAACGCGTCCATTGATCTCCCGTGATGGCAGATAGCACATGTTGGCACACTGTGTGCATCCTCCAAATTTGGCTTTTCTAAACATTGAAAACAATTTTAGCAGATTGGACCACAATAAAACAGGTGATTTTGTGGGGATTAAATTCGCCCCAAAACATCAGTGATGTTATTATTTTTTTTAATAACATCACTGATTTGTTGCTGTATGTTGTGCAATTCGAGATTACACCCCATAATCTCCCTGATCAGGATCTGGGCACTTTCAGAAGTAATGCGTTCTCTATCCCTCACATCACGATCACCTAAAAAGAGATAAAGAACAAAAAAAAGGTCTCAAAAATCTGCCACCATCCATCTCTTTTACCTGAGCCTGTGGTCGCAGACACTCACCTGTTGTGGTGCCAATCTCCACCACATCTTCTTCTTCCTCCTGCTCTTCTTCTTGTGTTGGTGGTATTTCACCTTCTTCCATAGGTGGGGGGTCTGTGTTCTCCTGGGATGAGGGGTGTCCTCCGAGTCTTTTCTCCCCTATGTAAAACAAAAATGGTATACTTAGCATACAGATACTTGATGGCAGAACTAGAAATAGGAAACATTGCTTGGAAGTGGGGTACAATTGTCAATTTTAGTAGAGTTCCAAGATGTATATTTTTTAGTGGCCTTTGTCAAGCTGCAATACTTTACCTGTTTGGTACAAGCTTCACAGATGTAGCCCCCCCTATAGTATACACTGGAGCACCTGTGTGCCCCCCCTAATAAAAATGGTGTTCTGGGGTCCCACACTAGTGCTCCAGTGTCTAGATGTGAAAACAGCTGCTCAGTGTCCTCTCCTTACACACAATCTAGTTGGCATTTCATTCTAGTAACAAACCCATCTACACAAACAAATATTTGGCATCCAAGTAGGCCCCAAAAAATGTGTGAAAATGCATATGGCCTAAACAATGGTGTTCTAGAGGCCGAAAGAAAAATGTTTGATATGAACGAATAATGGGCCCATGAACATTAAAGTTGCCCTTTTAAATGTTACAATTAATAAAAGCATATGGAGCAGAACGAACGGAATAAAGACAGAAAGAATAGGAACACAGCACAACTACTTACTTTTTTGCAGCACTCTCCGGATCTTTCGGTACTGCTCTGGCTCTCTCAACTTCAGGTCCGACCACCGCTTCCTGAGCTGATCTTTAGATCTTCGTACCCCGAAATTCCTGTGAAGGCTTTTGATCACTTCAGCAATGATTTTTGACTTTCGGATGTTGGGGTGTGGGTAAGGCCCATATTTTCTGTCATAGTCGGACTTCCTCATGATGTCGACCATCTCCAACATCTCCCCAAAGGACATATTTGTGGCCTTAAAACGTCTCCTTCTGGATTGGGTACTTGCCTGGATCCGGGCTTTCCTCCTCATCCTCCTCGTTGCTAGAATTAGCATGCACCTGCTGTAACTCCGCCATGTGCTCTTCACCCACTGCGCCGAACGAAAAGGGGCGGGGAATAGACTAGAAAGAACGTCAGGGGCGGGCGGAGTTACACGCATGCGCAGTGTGTATAAAGCGTAACACGCGTGCGTATTACGTACGATCTGTGAGCGGAGGAAGGAGCATTGGACGCGCCGATCGTAAGAACGAAGGTAAGAGACAAACTTGTGTCTGACATTAGGCTTTGTCTTGTGTTGTGTCTTGCAGTGAACATGGATATCTTAATGAAAGACAATGACTTCATGTCAGTATTCGTAGAGATGCTAAGAGAGCTGCCCTGTCTGTGGGAGATTACCCACCCCCATTTCAAGAACCAAGCAAAGAGGAAGGCAGCACTGGAGCAATTGTGTGAAATTGTGAAGCAGGTGATCCCCACGGCAGACATCACCTATTTAAAGATCTTCATTGGTGGCCTGAGGAGCACATATCTGAGGGAGCGCAAGAAAGTCCTGGATTCACAGAGATCCGGAGCAGCAGATGACATCTATGTCCCCAGGATGTTGTACTACGACAGGCTGCACTTTCTGGCAGGCCAGACTGAACCCAGGCCATCCCTCTCCAGTCTTCCTTCCACGCTTCCTTCCCCCCCGGCTGAGGCTTCTGACGCCCAACCTGGGCCTTCCAGGCCACATGTGGAGGAGCCCAGATTGAGCCAGGTATAGCATTCCTCTAAATATTTCTGCTTGTCCAATCAATGATGTTAACTAGATGTTAGTTGGGAGTACTAATTTAGGATTGTGATTGATGATGCTAAACATTACAACCATGTCCCTTTTTCATACACAGGGAAGTCTCAGCCAGGAGGTGGCCGGGCCGAGCCAGCTGGCTGATCTGCAGGTCCCTCCACCCCCCCTGAAAAGAGAAAGTGGCAGTAGGAGGAGTGACCTAGAGGAGGCTGCTATAGCATTCTTTTGGAGGGCTACAGAGGTCCTGGGAGCACCACACACCATGGTGGAGAACATTGCTGCCTTCATAGCCTATAAAATGCAGAGGATGGAGGAGGGCCAAAAAGTCTTGTATGAGGCCCTCATATCGGAGGCTCTGGAGAAAGGTATGAGGGGCCAAATTACACCTCAGACACACCTTCGCGTTGGTCCTCCTCCTCCTCTTGCAGGTCCTCCTCCTCCCTCTCCTCCAGGTCCTCCCAGTCCTCCTCCAGGTCCCCCCAGTCCTCCTCCAGGTCCCCCCAGTCCTCCTCCTCCTCCAGGTCCTACTCCTCCTCCTGCCACATCTCCAACTGCACAGCCACAGCCCGGAAGGAAGCGTGGAAGGAAGACCAGACAGTGATTGCCCTGGGTTCAGTCTGGTCGGCCAAAAGATGCAGCCTCTTGTGGTACCACAGCCTGGGGACATAGATGTCATCTGCTGCTATCCAGATCTCTGCGAATCCCGGACCAGACTGCCCTCCCTTAGATATGGACTCCTCAGGCCACCAATTTTGATGTTGAAGAATTGATGTCTGCCGTGGGGGTCCCAGGCTTCACTAATTTCTCTTGTTGATCCAGTGTTGCCTTCCTCTTTGTTTGGTTCTGAGCCCTTAATAAAGGATTTTTGTTTTGAATTATACTCTCCTATGTGTTTTACTTCAAAAAGGACAGTTGGTTTGTGAGGATTCAGGTACATTTCAAATATACAATGTGAAATGAACAAGGGACACCAACACCAAACAATCTCCTTGAGATTAAATAATAAAAGATATCAACGGTGTTGGGGTAACTTGACACACAAAACACACCCAAAAATATTCTGGAGGAAAAATAAAAATAACATTGAACAAAGATCAGCCTTGGAAAAAATCCAAACATTAAAGAAAAAAAAGGCTTAAAATCCAAAAAAAAAATAAAAATATATATATAAAACTGTCAGATGTGACAACTAATAACAATATATTCAGGGAATCCCACTAAAAAAACACAAATAAAACTGTGAGAAGTGTGTGTGAATATGAGCAGCAAAACTACTTAATTCTTGTCACATTATAAAGAAGAAGAGATTGCGCTGTATTAAACCATTTTTAACATTGCAGCGTGACGAAAGTGCTGTATCCATTGCGAACGCTAAGTTTACCAGAACGAGCTGTCCCGTCTCGGAATTTCTTCTGAGCATGCGTCGCACTTTGTGCGTCGGAACAGGCCACACACGGTCGGAATTGACGCGATCAGATTTTGTTGTCGGAAAATTTTATCTCCTGCTCTCCAACTTTGTGTGTCGGAAAATCCGATGGAAAATGTCCGATGGCGCCCACACACGGTCGGAATTTCCGACAACACGCTCCGATCGGACATTGTCCATCGGAAAATCCGACCGTGTGTACGGGGGATTACTCTTAAACATTACAAAGAGGTGCATACTGAAGATAACCAAAGACAGCAGCCATGCAACAGGTATAGTTTTGAAACTGGAGAGTGGTTGCAGGAGACAACCAGAGAATGGGGCATGGTATGAAAAACTGCTAGATATTACTCCAGTTACATCCCCTTTACAAATAAGTGCTACAACTCCCACTACTGATAGTAGTTGGACATCAGGGCTATGGACTAACACACCTTGGCACTGTGGCATGTGCTAGAAGTGTTGCCAATAACAACCAATCAGGTTTAATTTTTTTCTCCTGAGTAGTTTCAGCAGTTCCTAAATATTATAGTTAGTTGGGTGCTTTAATCAGTGCCATTTCATACCATTAGTGATCATGTTGTAGCAATGACTCCTGAAGGAGCCAATGAAAATGATGGGTTCTCCTATTGTTTCCAGTGGTGACCCCCCTAAACTTGACCAGGGGCTCAATAATGACATACTAATAACAATACAAAGGATTTTATTTTAAGTTGGTACAAGCCCTGAAAATAGGACACTGATTAGATAAATCTGACAGCAACAAGATTATCACGTTATTAATTACTGTAACAAACATAGGAACAACTAAGTAAATAAGTAAATACTGTTTGTCCCCTTTGTGAATGGCCTTTCCAGAGCACAAGTTGAATATCACCGAATTATAAAGCAGGACAATTATAAAGCAGGACAATACTAACCACTGGACAGTGAAGCAAGTAAATGCAAATCAGTTGGGTCCATTCCTTCTCTGGAGCTTCCACATTGTATGTGCTAAAAGAGTATTTCATCAAATTAAATGCAGGCAGAGCAACTAGCCACCGATGCCCTGTGGTAACTAATTTGGCGGTCGTATTGGATGTACAATAGGTGAGTGGAATTTTGTCAGTCTTCACTTCAAATGATGCCCCATACAAGTAATCTTTTAGCTTGTAAAGACGAAAGGATCATCGCTACTCCGCTACTCCCAACCTGCCCAGGTAAATAAATGATAAGGAGCAGCCTCAGCCTACATGTCTCCACTAAACCACACATCCTGATGCATTTTGCCCCTGGCCACCGGGGCTTAGTCATAAGGGCCTATGACTAAGCCCTAGTAGGTGGGTTTGGTGGTAACATGTAGGCTGGGGCCCTTATCGTTTATTCACCAGGGCTAGTTGGGAGTAGCGGTGATCCTTTACGCTTTACATTTACTAACCCTCTGGATTGGTATTAGGATAAGCCTGCACCCAATGTTCTGGGACACAGGGATATATGCTTTTACCTCTACTTTGAGCAATGGCAGAAGTAATTTAACAGGTTGCAGTAACTCATTTTTTAGCTTGTTTACCACTGTCCATTTCAGAGCAGCGAAATCCAGTTTGCAGGTGGGAAGTTCTTCTCGTCGGGGGTGATACTTCTACTCACATTGGGGACTGTTCTAAGACATCCATCAATCTCCTAATATAACACTTGTTCTCTACTTACATCTACGTAAAATTCTAAAGGCTCTGCAGCAGCCTGGCTTATCTCTCTGTTTAGATTTCACATTATGTCAGAAGCATAATTTCCCCAGAGGGTACACGTGTGTTCCCTTTATAGAACCTCAACTATATCTATATTTGATAGGCGCAGATGAGTTTTTTACTAAACTTTCTTTCAGCTTTCCAACACCATTAAAATGGAGGTGGGAAGTACAGAGGCTGCAGCAATTACACCTACTCAACTTGACTTGAACTCTTTAGGATACTCGTTAGCAGATTAAGCAAAATAAGCTGTACTTCGATATCACTTGTCAGTTGTGGATTCACGCCCCAGAATGTCTTTTCTCCATTCTGAGAATGCATATGTGTGGGAGGTGTCACATACAGTATTATCTTTGTGTCTAAGATGAACACCCTTTAGTCAGTTGCCAAGGCTGCAGCTGCCTGGAGAATCTGATACTTTGTCCATTGAGGTTTGGATGAAGTGCCAGGGGTTGTGGCTTCCAATGCCAGATTAATAAGGAGGCAGAAGGGGAAATCGCCTCGTACCACCTTGCCAGAAAGGGCCCCAGACTTCCTTTAAAAAAAAAAAAAAATTAAACATATCTTCCCTCGAGACTTAGTAGTGTGTAAATTGAGGAAATTGTCCAGTTTGCAGCCTTTGCCAAGCTCCGGTCACGTCTCACTCAATCTCAACAGTTTTATTACATGACGAAGGGCTTGCTGATACCTTTCCAGGTGTTACTACCTTTCCATGATGGTCACTAGTTGTTCGGTAGAAAGGTCATTTAGCAAATTCCATTGATAAAGAATTACCTGAGAACCATGATGACCTATGAAAGACTAACTGCTCTGTGCACACTGGTTGTGAAGAGCAGTGTCCTCAAGATGATACAGCTTAATGAGTTAGTTCAAGATTTTGCAGATACTAAGTGCAGGAAGAGAGACTTTTTGTAAATATTGTAATGTGATGCTTAACTATGATGTATGACTTGCCAGTTCCAGTTCCAATTACCCAATTACCTGTGTAATGTGTATTCTTATAGTCAATAAAACTGAGGGGAAAAAAGTGTCTTTTTTTGGGACCTAATTAATTTTTTTTGAACCTGACAAATTTCGCTCCAGCTTAGCTCTGGGCAAAACTTTTTTTTTTTAAAGTAAATTTTAATTGAACACACAATATGCAATATACATTGGATACAAAAACATATTATAACCTGAGTGCACATAAATACAGCAAGTAGTCATGCAGCCAAAACTTTTTTTTTATTTGGGAAAAAATAGAACATGTATCAGGTTTTTACTGCTATGTAGAACTCTGTTAGAGTGATTTATTTTCCTGGGATGGAAGAAGCAAGAGAAAATCTGCAGGTTCAGCCACACACAAAGCGTGAATCTCCTGCGTGCATGTTTTACTCCATGAACTCTTCCTGCACCTGCGGCTAGCTCCCTAGGGTCTCTGCCATGTGGGTTTGGTCCTGGTTGCTTGGGCACCTATCCCTCCTGCTGGTACTGTCCTTATGCTGTATGCTATTCCCTTGTATTTGTTGCCTTTAGTAACTATGAGGGGTCTTCAGAAAGTTTTTGCACTTTTTTTATATTTAATAGAGTTAAAAAAAGTGTGGAAACTTTTTGAAGAACCCACGTACATGTCCTCCTCTTCACCTTGCGTGTTTGTGAAAGGCCCTGTTCTTTGTCCTACGCCATATACCACCATGCACCCCCTTGCAGTAACTTCAGACCAGGCATTGAACAGTTATACTGAACTTTACAAAAATCTCCTTGCAAGAACAAGTGAATGTAACACAGACTCTCACAGTTCTTCCATGCACATTTATACACTACCTAACTCAGACTGCCCAAAGCATACCTTCACATGAAAGCAGAGTCCATTCAGCACAAGTCCATTTCAGGAGGAATCCTTTGCACTTGAATCCCCAAAAGGGGCCCCCAATAAGGAGTTCACACGCTCTATGATCCAGCAGTCCTTCCCCTTGTAATCCCATGTGGAAGATACCTAGGCCCTGTGCCCTTCCCTTGTATTTATTGGCCCACAGCAAGCGAGCAGGACCATGAACACCCAGGAAAGAGAAGAATTAGCTTAACCCTTTCCTAGCTCTGAGCAGCCTGCTGTCTCACTACACATTGCATTACAAAGCCCAGAAAAATACAACTTTATCATGGTTCACAATATAATGATAAGCAACATAAAACTTCAAATTATACACAGCAATAACATCAATACAAAAGTAAAGCAAATTTTATGTGTACCCCTGTATGCACCTGCTTGCAAACCTGTGTCCTGTATTGAACTTGAAGAATAGGATTTTAGCGGTACGTCAAAAATCCTTATTTCTCATAGTTTTAATGTAAGCCTGAGAAAGCGTGGATCCCAATGTTGAATGCCAAAATAATTTTATAGCCTAACTGCACTGAAGTCTTAAAGCCAGCTGTGAGTTCCCCGATTCTCTTTTTTTGTCTCAACTCTTCATTGACAGGTTGAAAGCAGTCAGCTGACCTTCTCCCATCCAAGGTTCTTTTTCAGCTGAGTTCAGTTCTGCAGATTGAGCAGAACCTGGAAAAATATGGAAACGTTTCTTTTTAAATAAAACCTCATATGGGTTATCTATAAAAAAAAGAGAAAAAAAACATTATCAGAGTGTTTAGATCTGCCACAGTATGGCCTCGTTTATTATGCAGTCCATTAAAAATGGGCATTACTGCAATGTGATTGGTGTGAATGTGCTCTTTTACGATGTGTGCATTTAAAAACAAAGTGCACTTATCCTTTTTGTGACCTAACACAACCTACCTTTCTTCTCCACAGATGCATACATACTCCAATCTGATGGCTGCAGTTTTGCAGTTTGTGTACATCCAAGTCTTCATTCTGTAAGATTTTTCCCTTTACATTTAGTTAAAGCGGAGCTCCAGTCGTTTCTATGTTTATTAAAAGTTAGCAGCTACAAAAAGTGTAGCTGCTGATTTTAAATAAACACACACTCACCTGTCCCACTATCCAGTGATGTCCTCAACCGAGCCATCACATGTTTCCTTCTCCTCTCTCCGACGCTGGCATTTCAACTGTGGGCACCCAGCTGTGACAGCTTGTGCAAGTTACACTGCATATCCTGAATGGTCCAGCAGTCATCTAGGACCTGTGACATATCACAGATGACTGCAAGGAAGGATGGGGTGAAGAGAATTTCCGCTTGAATACCCTAGGAGATCCGAGTAGAAGTGGGAGTGGGTGCAGTACCCACTGCCCTCAAGAAAAAATGACATGCCAAATGTGGCATAGGAGGGGGGAGGAGTACTTAAAGTGAAACTTCCCCTTTTGGGTGGAGCTCCGCTTTAAAGTTATACTAAAGGCTTTTTTTTGTTTATTTAAAAATAATAAACATTTCATACTTACCTGCCCTCTGCAGGGGTTTTGCACAGGGTAGCCCAGATCCTCCTCTAATCGGGTCCCTTGGCGGCACTTCTGGCCCCTCCCTCCTGCCCCCACAGCAAGCAGCTTGCTATGGGGGCACCCGAGCCACTGCTTTGTGTGTCCATTCAGACACAAAGCTGTGGCTTGGCCCCACCCCCTCTCTCACCTCATTGGCTCACTAACTTTGATTGACAGCAGAGGAAGCCAATCAGGAGGGAGAGTCCTGGACAGCCGAGTCTCTACAACATCACTGGATCGAGATGGGACTCAGGTAAGTATTATGGAGGCTGAGGGGGGCTGCTGCATACAGAAGTTTTTTTTGTATCTTAATGCTTAGAATGCATTAAGATAAAAACCTTCTGCCTCTAGAACCACTTTAAGGTGATAGGTGCTACAACAAACAGAAAGTGTTTGAAACCTCCTTATTGGATTCACAGACACCATTTTACATACAAAGGAGTGTTAAACACTTCCACATTCTTTATGTTCTAAAAAAATAAAAAGTTTAGGCTGTAATTAGGTTATACGTTTTCTGTGATTTCATGTAACACTGAGCTGTTTGCAGTTGACACACAGCTACTACAAGCATATCACAAAAGTCAATGAGTTCTATAAATGTAATCATTTTTTTAACTAAATTTGGATTGGTAAAAATGTACATTTAGATGAAAAATGTTTAAGTAGAACTTCAACCCTGAACTAACTTGTAGGCAGGTTGAAATGTATACAGTTTAGTTGGGAAGTAGCTGGCCCAGGTTGGGGAAGGGGTTAAGTTTTTTAGCTCAGTTTCCCTAGTTCTTTTCCCAGCCGGCCCACCTGTGCTATAAAAGGGGGGATCAGCTAAGGTCTGAGGCTGCCAGCTGACAGAGCGGGAACAAGAACCCTGAATCAGTGAATTTGAGTGCTGTGGGAACCGGGAGCTGTGGAGAACATCTAAACCATGGACAATGCCATAATAGACTCTCACTTCACTGAGGTATGCCTGGGCCACTACATTATCTTAGGATTAGGATCAGGATGTTATTCATATTGAACTGTATGTGGATTATGTTCAGTAAAGTTATATTAATCATTGTGAGCCCAGTCTGAAATTACTCAAAGGGGTGCATGTTGGTTCTGGTATATTCCAAAAGAACCTGGGTCTGTAAAGCACTATGGGGTATGAAGTAACACTACTACAAAAGGTTAACTTGGCAAGGAGTGTAGTTGCTATGGGTAACCAGTCGTTAAGCGTGGTGCCTGGTAAAAGTGTGCACGCTCTGATAGCGGGGGGGGGGCAATGTTCTGGTTCCCTCCCCCCCTTAAACTTCTATATAATGTAGCTAATAATCACTGTATTAGGCTGTTGTCAGGATTGCTAATATACCACTTACCTCTTGCGCTGGATGCACTAGCAAGATGTCTCTCACATTCTGCAGCTGAGATTCTGCAGCATTTGGGCCAGCAAGGCCATTAGGGAAAATGGTTGCCTCTCTTTGGTGATTCTGCCACTGGACAGATGCTGAATCACCTTTCTGACATGGCCTTTTAGAATTCTCTAAAAACACCACATGTGGAATCTGTAAAATATAAAATATGTAGGTCTGGTTGACACCAGCAGCAGACACATTTAATTGCATTGTACAGCATTGACTCACTGGGATCCTATCTCCCAATGTGTGTGTCTTCATGAGATGCACAGTCCAGCTTTGGCTTAACAAGGCGCTGTCTCACTTCACGCAATCAAAGGTACACAGGATCCATTCCATACACTTGAAGCAAAGACTCAGCCCAACTCAATTTTATTGTGGTAATTCAAAGTCACAGTTCAATAATGAGTTCATCTTCATTCAGTCATAACAGTTCCTCTTTATGTGGTAGTGTATCTTTAGTGCCCAGTAGTAGGGTTTTGATTGCCCATGGAGTAGCAAGGAAAGATTTCAGTTTCTTGTCCATTTACTCTCTGTTGGCTACGTTTTACCTTTCGGCCGGTTCAAACTGCTCGTAGCTGAGCTCCACCCCAAGCTTATATAAGATCTTGCCATGAAGGATATGAAATCTGATATTATGTATATTATCTTATCTATTAGCTGGACCAAGGTCTGACTTGCCTGCTGCTTTTCTGACACTTCAGCCAACTAATTTTTTTGCATCATGCAAGACCCATCCCGACTATACAGTAGAGCTGCATGATTAATAGTTAAAAAATCATGATCTCGATTCATTCTCCCTCACGATCTCTATTCAGCATTTTCCAGATTCATTTATGTAACAAGTGCAGACCCTTCTCTACTCACTCAGAGCTGTAAAAATAAAAAGCTGGCAAATGTTTATCAACATTGTCAGTGCTGGGCGATAACTATAAACAAAGTATCTTTTAGTTCATTTAGATCAAAGGAATGAACTTCAGTCTGTAAATTCGGTCAGTTTAACCACTTAAAGACTAAACTTTTTTCTGTTGCTTACAAGTTAAAGTTATTGTAAAAGCCTCGCTTTAAAAAATAAATAAAAATAACAAACATGTTATACTTACCTGTCCTGTTGCAGTGGATATGCACAGAGCAGCCTGGATCCTGCTCTTCTCAGGTCCCTCTTTACTGCTCCTGGCCCCTCCCTCCTGACAAGTGCCCCCATAGACCAGCAGCTTCCTATGGGGGCACCCTGAGCTGAGTCAGAGCTCTGTGTATCCATTCAGACACAGAGCCCTGACCCAGCCCCGTCCCCTCTCTCCCCTGATTGACTAACTGACTTTGATTGACAGCCAATGGCGCCGCAGCTGTGCCCCAGCCAATCAGGAGGAGAGTCCTGGACTGCTGAGGGAATCATGGATATCTCTGGATAGAGAAGGGGCTCAGGGTAAGTATTAGGGGGTGCTGGGGGGCCTACTACACACCAAAGGTTTTTTATCTTAATGCATAGTATGCATTAAAATAAAAAAACTTTTGCCTTCACAACTGCTTTAAATCAGTATTTTCTGCTAGAAAATTTCTTAGAACCTCCAAACATAATATATTTTTTTAGCAGAGACTCTAGAGAATAAAATGGCGGTCGTTGCAATATTTTATGTCACACTGTATTTGCACAGCGGTCTTTCAAACACAATTTTTTGGGAAATATACACTTCAATTGATAAAAATAAACAGTAAAGTTAGCCCAATTTTTTTGTATAATGTGAAAGATGATGTTACGCCACAAGAATCATGAGAAAATCGTGACCTTCTCTATTCTAAGCAAAAATATTGGGGTTCTCAGAATTGTGCAGCTCTACTATACAGCAGTGTCACAAAAGCTGCAGGCCAGTTAAACCTAAAATAGAACCTGCTCTAGGTAACCAATAAATATTTTAAGGATCTCAAAATTGCTATTTTTTTTATGGAGCAGCAAGGGGTGAGGAGCATAAAGTCAGTTATAGACAAAAAGTAACATGACCTGGCCTAAAACATTTCTAAGGTAAAATATTGCTGCATGGCACCTTGCAGTGGCTGAAAGTCCCTCTGTTAGTGTTCATATCAAGCCCTGGGTACCTTTGGAGCCCATGCCCTTGATTCAAGACCCAAGCTGTGCACGGGGCCTCAACTGCCTAAATCAAGATTGAGCATGGGAAACAGACATTGATCAGAATGTTCAGCCTTATTATGTGAAGCTGCAGTAAAGGATGAAAATGGCATGAGTGCTATAATTCTCATTTCTCAACCTCTATAATTCTCATTTCTCAATGTCATATATCTTAAGAGGATAAGCACCCATCAAAGCAAGCTGGCAGTGTTGTAGTGAACGTTTGTAGCATCCCTGCAACTAAAGTCTGCTGGCCCCCCTTGGATTATCATCAGCACTGATGTTTTCTTGAAGAGTTTTTACTCCATGTCAGGTTCACTTTAAAGATGAAACTCCAGTAAAAAAATAAAGGGATTTGAAAACAGCAATTTCTACATGGCCACCAAGGCTTGGGATACATAAATCATGTAGAAACTTAAAGTATATCTATAGTAAAACCTTTTTTTTTAGTTTTGGATAGAGAGGAGAACATCCCCATTCAGGGGAGGGGAACCTCTCTATCTCTATAGCTTTTTTATGCTGCCTGCTTCCCAGCTGGGGAAGGTCACCCTCTTTACTTATCCTAGTTCACCTTCTTTATTTGTCCTAATAACCATTGTCACAGGGTCTGAAATGTATGGGAAATCCAACATCTTCAGTTGTCATTGGAAAACGAGAATGGGGAAGTGCTCCAATAGGACATCTGTTGCAGTGACAGCTACCTAAGAGAGGGTGTCATTATTATGGAGAGCTTTTAAATATACTCCTGCTTCATCTACAGCTCAGGAGGTGTGGGGAAATCTTCCTAATAGGGTCACTAAGTTTTGGCATTAGACATATTTTTAATTGATTTAGGATTAAAGACACTTTATATATTTATTTATTTATTTTCTGTGGAAATATTCAACTCCAATAAAATTACCAAGGTCTATGTAACCTTCAGTCAACAATGGTCAAAAGAAAAAAATAAATAAAGAAAAAGCATAAACCCCTCAATTCTTTTGTGTTCTACTGCAATCAGCTGTCCTTGGTACACGACCTTCACAACAGCATTTCATGAATGTGTTATATGTCCTTTGCTTTTGGAGTGAAGAAAGCTTGGTAATCATTTCATGCTTACATCTACTATAACATTTCAAGAAAGACATTGTGACCTTGTTAAAGGAAAGTATCCTGTATGTAATACATTTCCATAAACAGGGTGCAAAAATGAATCTGACATATTTGTTTCTGAAAAATATAAAAATGAGACAGAGAATTTGATTTGATGTCTCCTTTTACCTTTAAAAATCTATTTCCATTAAAGTAAGGTTGGCTGAAAGAAATCATTAGTTCTGCATTTGTTTTCTATGCAGCAGAAGAGCTTTGCCTTTCCCAAGCTGCATCTCGAATGCTTACCCCTCTGACATACTGTCACTTTTTATAGTGAGCCGTGATGGCGCTGCTGTGACCTTTTGGGGGAAACAACAACATTTGTCAAATGCAGGTGAAAACAAAGCTTTACCTAGCAACTTGACACACACCCTACCAACGTCCTCTTTTTCCTAAAAGCAATAAAGCAAACAACACTGTTACAGCCTACATTTAGTCCTTACATCTAGTTAAAGTGAACCTTCACACATCAATAAAAATGATCATCATTACAATCCTCCCCCTACCTGTAACACAAGTATGTTGTGCAAGTTTTGCAATGCAAGTACAGGTCAATTTTTTTGTTGGAGGAGGAGGGGAGCAAATGTCTTTTCCTACAGATCCTTGCTCTCAACTTCACATTCCTCGCTTAGGCAAGGATGATAGGCTCCTGTGATACATGTCATACAACTCTTACAATACAGGCTCCAGGATAGTTTCTCTCAACAGCTGGTGATTGCACACATGCACATTGGTGCTTAAGCAGGGGGGAAGAGGGGGAGGGGTTGGGGCAGTATGATTGACAGTTGGCTCCCAAATCCAAGATGGTGGTGTGGGGAAAAAGCTGCAAAGACTTTGGCTGCAGACCAGTTCTTTTTTTGCTGCCAAAGGCCAGCAAAAAGAGAGAAGTTGAATACTCTGGATCTGACTGACAAGCTAGCTACAGCAGTCCATTCTGTAAGTTTGTCCAGCATGTTGGTTCTCACATGCCTTCTGTAAGTTTGTCCAGCATGTTGGTTCTCACCCCCCCTCTCCACCCGCCTGCTTATACATATCACCCTGCCTTCTGTCCTCTCCCTACTATACTACTGCTCCCACCAACGCTTGCTCATTCTACATCCATATACTGATAAAACCTCCAGTACTCTGAGACATGCCCCTTCACATAAATCACATTCCCACATTACCTCCCTCACCCTCCTGCTTCTCCTAATCTCTGGTGACATGACTTTTCTTGTGCCCTTTGGAATGCACGTTCTGTCTGCAACAAACTCACCGCCCTTCATGACCCCTTTATCACAAATCCCTTTAACCTACTTGCCATTACTGAAACCTGGCTTCATGAATCAGATACTATTTCTCCTGCTTCCCTCTCCCATGGGGGCCTTCTCTGGACTTACTCCCCCAGACCAAGTGGACGGAAGGGAGGTGGAGTGGAAATGCTTCTAGCCCCATGCAGCACCTATCAGGTACTTCACCCACCTCCCTCTCTGACACTCTCCTCTATTAAGTCACATTGCATTCGTCTATTCTCTCCCATTTCTCTAAGAATTACTGTCATCTACCGGCCCCCTGGACCAGTATCAGCCTTCCTTGATGACTTCTCTGCCTGGCTACCCTACTTTCTCTCTTCTGAAATCCCCACAATTATTCTTGGGGACTTAAACATCCCTGTTAACACTAACACTACTATTACTTCTAAACTTCTCAGTCTAACCTCATCGATTGACCTGAAGCAATGGATACAGGCTCCTACCCACTCCAACGGCAACACACTTGACCTTGTCTTCTCCTATATGTGCACTCCGTGCAACCTTTCCAGCAATCCACTCCCACTCTCTGATCACCACCTTATTAGTTTTGCTCTCTCTCTGTCTTCCACCTCTTCTCCCTCCAACCACCTAACAGTTACACGTAGAAACCTTCGCCACCTCAACCCTTCTCTTCTCTACTCTGCTACTGATCACCTCTATGACAAAATCTCACCTCTGTCCTGCCCCAACCTA
Source organism: Lithobates clamitans (assembly GCA_037952925.1). Lineage (NCBI taxonomy): Eukaryota > Metazoa > Chordata > Amphibia > Anura > Ranidae > Lithobates > Lithobates clamitans. The sequence goes on from JBBGZY010000281.1 coordinate 54,258, forward strand.
GCTACTTTCATCTACAACAGCTCACTGTCTTCCTCCCTAGACAAGCTTGCCCCCCTCACTACATGCAGAATTAGGCCCCGACTGCTACAACCCTGGCAAACAGATGACACCAGAAGTCTCAGAAAACGTAGTCGCGCTCTTGAGCGCCTGTGGCATAAGACTAAGACCCAGGAAGACTTCACACAATATAAATCTGCCCTCTAAAATACTATTCCTGCCTTCACACTGCCGAACAGATCTACTTTATCACACTATTTAACACCTTCTCATCCAGTCCACGTCAACTCTTCTCTACCTTCAACACTCTACTCTGTCCTCCACTGCCTCCACCCACCAACTCACTCACTGCCCGGGAGATTGCCAATCACTTCAAAACTAAGAGTGATACAATTCATGAGGAGATCGCCAATGCGCAAAAACCTCCCCCATGCAACACCCCATGTCCACAGATACAATCATTACTTCCCTCATTCAATCCTGCTACTATTACTGAGGTTACTAAACTTTTATCTAACACTCATCTAACAACCTGTCCCCTGGATCCTGTTCCCTCGCAAATGCTACGCTCACCCTCTGACTCGACTCTACACTCTCTAACCCACATTTTCAACCTCTCCCTCTCTTGTGGCATCTTCCCAAACTTTCTAAAACATGCGCTAGTCACCCCCATACTTAAAAAGCCCTCACTGGACCCCACCAATCTCAACAACTTACGTCCCATCTCCTTACTCTCCTACTCCTTCAAACTTCTTGAAAGACTGGTCTACAACCAAGCGACCATCTGACCATGAATAAACTTCTTGATCCCCTTCAGTCCGGTTTTCGCCCTCAACACTCCACGGAAACTGCTCTCCTTAAACTCTCAAATGACCTACTAATGGCTAAAACCAGTGGACACTATTCTGTACTACTTCTCCTGGATCTCTCTGCTGCCTTTGACACAGTGGATTACCCCCTCCTCCTCAAAAAACTCCACTCCTTTGGTCTCAGTGACTGTACTCTTCGCTGGTTCTCATCCTACCTGTTACACCGCTCCTTCAGTGTCACTTACAGCTCTACTTCCTCCTCTCCTCTTCCTTTCTCCATTGGGGTCCCCCAAGGTTCTGTTCTTGGACCTCTCCTTTTCTCAATCTACACCACCTCCTTGGGTCAGTTGATTGCCTCCCACGGCTTTAAATATCATCTCTACGCTGATTACACCCAAATCTATCTTTCCACCCCCCAGCTCTCTCCATCTGTCTCCTCACGCATTACCAACTTACTAGCAGACATATCAGCCTGGATGTCACATTACTTCCTCAAACTCAACCTATCCAAAACCGAGCTCATGATATTTCCTCCCTCAGGTGCCACTTCCCCTGATTTCCCTGTCAATATCAACGGCTCAACTATCAACCCATCTCCCCACGCCAAAGTCCTAGGTGTAATCCTGGACTCTGAACTAACCTTTCGACCCCACATTCTATCACTATCCAAAGCTTGCCGCCTCAATCTCCGCAACATCTCCAAGATACGCCCCTTCCTAACCAATGTCACCACAAAGCTTCTAATCCACTCCCTGGTCATCTCCCGCCTCGACTACTGCAACTCCCCCCTCATTGGTTTACCTCTAAATAAGCTACCCCCACTTAAGTCCATCATGAACGCTGCTGCCAGGCTTATCCACCTCACAAACCGCTCAGCGTCTGCTACACCCCTCTGCCAATCCCTCCATTGGCTGCCACTCAGTCACTGAATTAAATTCAAGATACTAACTATAACTTACAAAGCCATGCACAACCTGGCCCCCAGCTACATCTCTAACCTAGTCACAAAATACCAACCTAATCGTTCTCTTTGCTCCTCCCAAGACCTCCTGCTCTCAAACGCCTTTGTCACCTCATCTCATGCTCGCCTTCAGGACTTCTCCAGAGCCTCCCCCATCCTCTGGAATGCTCTACCCCAATCCGTCCGATTTTCTCCTACTTTATCCACTTTCAGACGATCCCTGAAAACTCATCTCTTCAGAGAAGCCTATCTGGCCCCCACCTAACAACTGTTCATTTATCGTCTCAATCAGCACATCACCCACAGTTATTACCTCTTGTATCTCTTGACCTTCCCTCTTAGATTGTAAGCTCTAAGGAGCAGGGCCCTCTGATTCCTACTGTATTAAAGTGTATTGTATTTGTACTGTCTACCCTCAAGTTGTAAAGCGCTACGTAAACTGTTGGCGCTATATAAAGCCTGTATAATAATAATAATAACATGCAACAGTTTCAAGTGACATGTTAATATATACTCATCACATTCCAGAGCAGTAATATTTTTTCTAAAACATAATTTCATAGCATTTACATGTACAATTGCAGTGACCATAAGAGAACCCATGCTTGTCCGTGTGGGACAGAACAACAGGTTTGCTCAAATCCCTCCTTCCCCAGAAGCCCAAAGTTATGTCTACAGATCCCAACTTATTCCATTAGGCCTCTAAGAGAGAAGAAAACCCCCAGTACTTCTGACAATGAAAGATCGTGTCACTTACTCTATGAAGCCACCCTGGGTCAATCAACAAGCACTGACTGATGGGAATGTACAATGTATATGTAAAGTGCTGCATAAATTGACTGCGCTATATAAGTACCTTAAACAATAATAATAATAATAATAATAATAATAATAATAATAATAATAATAACTGCTGTCGCATGTGGGGAATTCTGAGCCCTGTACAAGCTAAGACTAATGTTAGATTTCCCTAAAGGCCCTAAAATTGTTTATATATTGCTAGACTCCTCATCCAAGTCCTTCAGGTTCTCACCCTTTACCTGCACTATCTCATCCATATTAACCTCCCTGGCGGTAATCCCGAGTGTGGCTCGGGGTGAATTTTCATTACCAAAAGCGGTAACCCCTGAGCCACACTCGCGATTGCATCGCAGGATCCAGGGAAAGTTACTTACCTTGTCCCCAGGATCCTGCGATGTCTTCCCACTCTGTGTGCGAGCCGTGTCTCCGCTCGATCTATCACAGTGCCGGACTCTGTTCCATGAGAGTGTCGGGACGCACGGAGACGGAGCCCGACGGCAAATTCAAAAAGTAAAAAACACACAATACATATAGTATAGTGTAATCTTACAGATTACATTACTGTATCAAATTATTTTACATCCATTTTGTCCCTAATGCTTTGTCCAGTGACCTGTATGTCATTTTATATTATATATACTATTCTTTCTGCCTGTAAACTTGAGATTGTCCATAGCAACCAAAAAGTGTCCCTTTACGTCAAAAGCGGTTTTAGACCAGCTAGAAAACAGCGATAGTAAATTAGAATCACTTGAATTGAGCGATAGTGATTTGTGGGGAAATTTGTCATTAAACACTGAAAGTAATGGCAGCGACAATTCTGCAACTGAGCAAATTTCAGTGTTTTTGATTTGATTACATTAGTGAATACATTTTATTATTATTATATTATTATTTTACTATAATTATTTATAATTATTTATTATATTATAATTTATGATTTTGTGTTTCAAACTTTATCATACCTGGGATGTCTACTAGACTCTTGTTTGGACAGATTTAAGTGAGTTATTTCGAAGAATTACAGGCACACAATATTCTATGCGAAACAATGTACCGATTTGAGCATCAAAAATCTGACATAATCATAGCCAGGGATGTTAAACAAGAGATCTTCCAGATAACCCTAGTGTAATATAATTGTCTTAATTACATGTTACAGATACAGCTTGTGATTAAAGTCAAGCCAAGGTTTGCCTACAAGAGAACTGTGCTACATTCTCATTTGGCCTGATGATTCAAAGCAGAAGGGTCAGATTTTTTTGAAATGTAAGTGTACAGGTAGAAATGAAAGTACAAAGATCTCAAGAATCCCCAGCTGAAATAGGGTTAACTGTTATTAAAATCATGAAATGCATTCTCGGCACCTTACTTATCTGCCTAGGATTTTTAAGTGTCTATAAACTCAAATCATACATAATTTAAAATGGGTCACTCATATAAAGTGTATTCCTGTGCTGACCTTTTTTATCATCTATTTGTCATTGCTAAATGATAAACTATCAGATTATTCTGCCAGTTTCATCCCAGTCCTGATATAGGGCGACAATGTTATCCATGGGTAGCTCTCACTCTCAGTGTTGTCACCCCTGGCACTCGATTCCATGCCCAGTTTAATGCACACTGGGGTTGATTTACTAAAGGCAAATAGGCTCTGCACTTTGCAAAGTGGAGTTGCACTCTGCAAGGGCAGTTACTCCAAAGCTTAGTAAATTAGGTAAAGATTCACTTTGCAAAGAATACCCAATCATATGCAAGGAAAATTTAAAGAAATGCATTGTTGCTTGCACAGGATTGGATGATGGAAGTCAGCAGAACTTCACCTCATTTACTAAGCTCTGGAGCAACTGCTCTTGCGGAGTGCAACTGCACTTTGCAAAGTACAAAGTCTATTTTCCTTTAGTAAATCAACCCCACTATGGAGTTGATTTACTAAAGGCAAATCCACTTTGCACTACAAATGCACTTGGCAGTGCAGTCGCTGTAGATCTGAGGGGGACATGCAAGGAAAATAAATAACAGCATTTTAGCTTGCACATGATTGGATGATAGAAATCAGCAGAGCTTCCCCTCATTTCAAATCTTCCCTTCAGATCTACAGAGACTGCACTTCAAAGAGCACTTGCAGTGCAAAGTGGATTTGCCTTTAGTAAATCAACCCCACTGTCTATACATAGCCCAGGGAGCAACTACACATGGAATGCATAGACAAGGCAACGTTTTCTCTTTACACTGGTCTGATTTTTCACTTTGGAGTTTTGTAAAAAAAAGTTGGACAGAAATGCATCTGGAGTATAATATATCCAGGTGGACAGTGGAGGCAGGAAAGATTCAATGTAAGGATGCAGTAGGGAGATTTCCCATTCTACATAGCGCTATTATAGTGAAACAGTAGGTGAAAATTGTTCTGCTGTTACATTTCTGAAAGGATGTTTTGTATAACACTAACAAAATATAATTCAATTATCCTTCCTCTTGCCTGATTTAATGCAATATTTGTGTCTATATGATGCAAAAACAATGTAACTTCCTTGGCAAATAGTTCATGGCTGGCATTAAATTGAAGAATAAAAGCAGCCTTGGCAGAAATGTGATGATGAAGTTTCAGGGCAGACACTTCCTGAGCTCAAACTGGCACATAATCACCCACTGAAACCATATGGTGCTGTTGCTGGAAAATAAAATAGCAATAGTTTGCATAAGAATCTTGGTATTGTAGACTGTGATACTCAGTTAGATTTCAAATGAGAAGCCTGGATAAATCACAAATTCCTGGAATAAATGTGCTGTGCAATTAGCAGATTCGATTTTTGGGAGGAGAGGAATAGCAAAAAAAAATCATAGTTTGGTCACGGTTTTTTATCCTATAATAACTTCACTCACTGAGACAAAACATTCTTTTGTGTATTGTGAGTCAAGTTAGTCATCATGAATTTAATAATTCTATCCCAGATTCTACCGCCTAGATGCTGTTGACTACAGATCCTTATAGCTCTGGATAAATTGTTTGTATCTGCAGGAATTCATAGAGCTTGCATTAATCAAACACAAAATTCACAATAGCCCAATATTCCAGGACAGAGTATAACTGCAGGGGGTGCAACCTGGACAGGCCAGGGTCTTGAGGTCATAGGGTTTGTGTATATCTATCACTACTCCTTACTTAGAACCTGAGTCTTCATGCTAAGTTTGAAAAACAGTTTTCATCTGTTTCTTTTCTGTTTTTTTACTCTAAAACAAGAATCCTTAAAATGGATGTAAGTAGGATCTCATTTCTGCTTTACATAGCAGAACACTGCAGCTAGTAAACCTACCAGTAAACAGGGCTATCCAGGGCACATTCTGTATTTCACAACTGCCCAAGCCACACAAACTTGCTTATCTACTAACACATGCGCGGATGCTGGTTTGAGACCATCTCACCCCATCTACCTAATCTATTTCTATAACAACCCCATATGCCTATGGAAGTCAAACTGAACACCCTGGGAAAAGGAGGAGCCGCCTTAAATAACCACCTGCCCACTGGAAACAGGTGTGGTTGATCAGAACTTACTGGCTTCTGGGAGACACCTGCTGGTGGACACAGGAACTGCAGCAAACAGCCCAGAGCAGCACAATACCACCAGCAGGTGAACTCAATCCTAACAGATTCCCCCCCTTAAGGAGCGGCCTCTGGACGCTCCATAGGGCCCCACCACCAGGGTCTGCAAGCCAAAAGGGCACTCCACTGTCCATGTTTGAAGGCTTGGACATCATCAGCAGGCGGCAACATAGAGGAGGCATGGACACCATCAGCAGGCGGCAACATGGAGGAGGCATGGACACCATCAGCAGGTAGCAACATGGGGGAGGCATGGACACTATCAGCAAGCGGCAACATGGAGGATGCATGGACACCATCAGCAGGTGGAAACATGGAGGAGGCATGGACACCATCAGCAGGCAGCGACATGGAGGAGGACTGGACACCATCAGCAGGCAGCAACATGGAGGACTGGAACACCATTTAGCAGGCAGCAACATGGAGGACTGGACACCATCAGCAGGCAGCAACATGGAGGAGGACTGGACACCATCAGCAGGCGGCAACATGGAGGAGGACTGGACACCATCAGCAAGTGGAAACATGGAGGAGGACTGGACAGCATCAGCAGCAGTCTTCAGCATGGAGGAGGACTGGATTGCATCGGGCCACAGTCATCAGCATGGAGGATGACTGGATCGCCTAGGCAGCAGTCATCAGCATGGAGGAGGACTGGATCGCATCGGCAGCAGTCATCAGCATGGAGGAGGACTGGATCGCATTGGCAGGCAACATGGATAGTGACAGAGCAGGGGAAAAGGTTTTTTTTGGCTTGGATACTGGTGTCCTGCATGTAGTTGCATTGTGCTGACCAGAGTGTACTGCTAATGGAAAGGGAGTAACAGTACCGGGGAGACTAGAGGGAAGAGTAGCAGGAGTACAGGAAGAGGACTGAGACGTTGCCATGGGTAACGGTACTGCAGGGGGAGCTTTCAATGGATTGCATACAGAGGAAGTGTGATTACTGGTGGCAGGATACTGATCTACAGGTGGTAACCAAAACTCAGTAGCAGCTGTGGTTGCTAAGGGTAACAGAGGAAGGGATTCTTGATCTTTAGCAGCAGATCTGAATTTATGTGACTCATCGTGCACTGGGGATTTGATCTCTGACCAAGCCTGTAGCAGAGGGTGAACCAAAGTCAGTTTGTCTCTCCCTTGCTCACATTGCTCAATTAAACAATGCACAGCAGCAATACAATCCAACAACACCTGTTGTGAATAGGCTGAATACTGCTGGAAAAAAGAACCTGCATGATGTTTCAGCAACCATCCCAAAAATCTAGCCTGGTGCATAGTAAATGGAGGAGTGAAAACATCATGGCCCGGAGAGATAACCTGAAATAGTAGCTCTTAACAGACCTGAATCAATGGTTGCACGTTACTAAGGGAGAATCTGCCCTCTACAGCCAAAGCATGTGCTGTCAGAATCCTTCCCAATAGCTCCTCCTCAGTGAGATCCTGCCAAAGTGAACCACACAAAGCTTTATCCCCTACCGAAAGCTGCACACAACAAATAACCTTCACTCTCAGCATTTTGACAATGGCAAAAAAAACTCAAGTAACTGGCTCTCAGTTCCCGAGTGTAGCAGATCTGGTCGTTATTGGGCATCACACATGTCAGGAATCAGCAGCTAAGGAGATCAGACACATAGCTAGCTACACAAGGAAACTGAGACCAAACAATATATATCCTTAAAGTGATATCTATTTACAGTGAGACACACAAATACACACCAGCAAACAGTGAACATAAACAAACCCCAAAAGACAAACAAGAACCAAACCCCCAATGCACAAGAACTACTAACAAACTTAACTACTGACAAAGTAACTGAAGAACTAAACTACTGACTACATACAAAACATATACAATGACAAGGGAATACAGAAATGCAAGGAATAGGAGAAACAAGACTGGGTAGTAGGGCAGGGAGCAGGAGCAAGGCAGAGGGATACAGGATGGATCAGGCAATCAGGAACAAACTGATAGCAAGGAGGCAGTCAGAATCGTAACGCACCTGGGAAAAGGAGGAGCCGCCTTAAATAACCACCTGCCCGCTGTAAACAGGTGTGGTTGATCAGGACTTGCTGGCTTCTGGGGGACACGCGCCGGTGGACACAGGAACTGCAGCAAAAAGCCAAGAGCAGCACAGTGCCACCAGCAGGTGAACTCCATCCTAACACCAGGCCAAATGCCCAATGCATACACTAAGAGCAATACCCACAGGGGAGTATATATGAGCGAAAACTGTTCCACACAGGACGATTTCCTTCATGAATGTGAGACAGTTTCTAATAGACTACGGGATCAAGGGTATAAGGAACAGTGGATTTCCGAAGGTAAAGCTATAGCCATTAGTAGAGACCATGCAGCATTAATAAACAAGAACTCTCATTCAGTCCTTCTCCATGCTGATGACTGCTGCCTAGGCGATCCAGTCATCCTCCATGCTGATGACTGCGGCCCGATGCAATCCAGTCCTCCTCCATGCTGAAGACTGCTTTTCTTATTTTTTTTCTTAATATTTTATGTTTGTAATATATTCAGGTAATATGTGCAACAGCATTAGGCATTACAGCCACTAGAATTTACAGTTTTGTTTTTTTTATGTTTTAAAGTTGCATTTCTGTTTTTCAAAAGCAAAATTTTTGTTTGTTTATTAAACGTAGTTTTATTTATAAACATGTTATATATCACAATGGCTAAATCTGTGTCTGTAATCAGTAACAGCGATCTCTCTCTACTCCCTGTCAGTCCACTCCCCTGCAGTTAGAAACACCTCCCTAGAGAACACTTAAACCCTTGATCGCCCCCTAGTGTTAACCCCTTCCCTGCCATTGTCATTTATACAGTGATCAGTAGATATTTTTAGCGCTAATCACTGTAATAATGTCACTGGTCCCAAAAAAGTGTCAAAAGTGTCCGATCTGTCCCTGTAAAAATCTCTGATCACCGCCAAAACTAGGAAAAAAAAAGTATAATAAAAATGCCATAAATCTATCCTTTATTTTGTAGACGCTATAACTTTTGCCCAAACCAATCAATATACGCTTATTGTGATTTTTTTTACCAAAAATATTTAGAAGAATGCATATCGGCCTAAACTGATGAAAAAATTAATAAAGGACATCAATTTTGTTTGGTTACAATGTCGCACGACTGCGCAATTGTCAGTTAAAGCGACACCGTGCCGTATCGCAAGAAATGGTCTGGTCATTAAGGGAGTAAAACCTTCCAGGGATGAAGTGGTTAATGAAGACTTCTACCTGGAACAGTAGAGGATGTTAAGTCATCTGTGCCCAGTCTTTCCAGGAAGAGTTATTCTAGCTCTGAGCGTTCCTCTTGTAAAATAAAAAAACCCCCACTGTGACTGACATCTGATTTCTTTATCTCATGCATGGCATGAGAGAGAGAGAGAGTGTGTTACGATTCCAGCTTCACATCCCTCCTCTTTTCTTCTCCAGCTCTCCCAGGTTGGCTGCTCCACACCTCAGCATGATTAGGCATGCTGAAGTCATGTGGTGCCTTTCGTGAGTTTTGACTGGATGTTACTCAAAACTCAGGAATAGGAGAGTAGAGAGGTGGGCGGGGAGTCTTGTGACATCACAACTCCACCCACCGAGCTCCAGCAAAGAGAACCAGCTACCAAGTCCAGAGTTTTGCGGGGCTCCTACTGCTGAAGGGGGTGACATTTGTAAGTAGGGATACATGCAGGAGGCTTGCATGTATATATACATTATTACTGTGCCATTAGTTTATACTGGGTGATTATTCGGTTTACATCCACTTTAATACCATAAATAATATTATGTTATTAGATTTATACTTCAGGAGTATTTAATGTATTTGGCAATTCTAAAGAAAAGCTTAAATAATGAATTACAATTTAACTAAACATATTATATTTTAGTTAACTAAAATGTACTGGAAATTTTAGTCGACTAAAATATGGCTAACACAAAAACAATTCAGATTACTAAAATACGACTAAAACTAAAATGCCATTTTAGTCAAAATACTCTGACTAAAACTAATTTGAAATTTGATGTCAAAATTAACACTGATTTAAGCATCTTAGTTACTCACCAACCATGCTGCAGTATTTAAGTGAATATATTACATTCTATAGCACATGTGTCAAACACAAGGCTCAGGGGCCAAATCTGACACACCAGGTCATTTCATGTGGCCCCTGCACACAGGGCTTTTTTTTCAGCCAGAAATGTGTCAGAACTCCTCTAGGTCTCGCCCCTTGCTCCCTGCTCACCACTGTCACTTGTAAACACAGAATCTGTGGACAGCCTGTGAAAGAGATCTGAACCCTGAACTGTGTGCAAAACACACCCCTAAACCTTCTACTCTGTATGTAGTGCACTCCTTAACCTCGCACTCTGTACACAGTGCACCCCTGAACTTTGCACTCTGTATGAAGTGTACCTCTGAACTTTAAACAGTCGCTGGGTTTTACTGCCCCACTATGGCTAGTGAGAATGAGTCCTTTCACATCCAGTCCTCTGCTATGATAGCTTCTGCACATTTTAATGTAGTACCAAACCAATGGCTGAACAATGAGCATTGAACAAGCTAATCAAATTCCAAAGTCTTAAACAACTTAATACTTCCACAGATTATGTGACAAATGATTTCATTTTAAAATGTTTTGACTTGCTAGGACAATGACATCTCGAAAATAGGATATTTGGAGTCAGGTTTAACATTCAAAGTGAGATTTTTACCTGTCATAAAAAAAATCACAGAATGTCAAAGGTCTGTTGAAGTGCAAAAAGGCCCAACCAAAAGTGAATTCAAAAAAAAAACTCAGAAAAAAGAAATGAGAGATGAAGCTCATAAACCTAGCAATGTATGGGTTATAAAATGATGTCTAAAGCCTTAGGCCTCCGTCAGTTAACAGTACAGTGAACACATTTTCAACACCTGCTCTCCCTAAGATTGAGTGTCCTACAAATAACAGTTGTCACAATGTAAACAACATTTTTCTATAGAAATTCCAACACCAAAACCTCTTCCCAGTTGATCTTTGTTATTCAAGGTTCTGCAATCCCTAATGACCCATGGTCTGTTATTTTACATTGTACAAGTGAACCAACAGGCCAATATAAATGATCTATTACCCTACACTTATTAAATGCAGCCAAATCTCTCATTTCAGTCTTTTAAAAACAAAAAGCCATACCATCCGTAAAACAATGGTTTTAAAAAAAAATAGACCATTTACCCCAATCTTTTATATATTGTTCATTGGGTTTTTATCGTTTTACCTTACTCAGATATGTACTAAAACACCACCAAGTAGTCTGCTACACACCATTTTTTTTACTAGCTATATTTTATGCTGCTTGCCTGCTAGTTGTTCAATACTATCTTTACAGTCTTGTATTTGTTATTGTAAATGACATTTATGGCATGCTACCTATTTGTACTATCTGTGCTGGAAAACCTTTTTTTCAATAAAAATGTCTTATTCAATCTTTTCATTGAAATTTGTAAAGGCATAAGAGTTGCCAACTGTAAGATTACAGAAGACCAACAAAGCTAGGCGTATGGTAGTCTAAACATTGAACCTCTATGGTCATAAATTAACACCTAAGATAGCAGTCACAAAACATAAAATCCAAACTGATATCCAGTAGACAGGTCATCTCATGTTAGGTCAAAAAAAGGGGCAAAGACAATAAGAATGCTGGGTAGGAAAACCACTGAGTAGCCAGTGGTGGTGGAGATGAGTAATTAGAAGGCCACAGCCATCAGCATGAACTGATATAGACATGAGGAGGTGAGGAAAGTAAGAAGGAAAGGAAGAAGGAATTTTCAATAAAAATGTATTAAACAAAACCTCTATCCAACTGTGAAGCATGAGGGAGGGAAAATAATTATATGTGGCTACTTTGCTGTCTCAGAACCTCTACAGCTTGTAGGCTTTGAAGGACAGATATATTAAAGGTTGCATCAGAAAATATAACAGAATAAATAAGAGAGAAAATTCCATATTTTAGAAAGTTAAGTCAGTCTTGTCTTTATTTTCACTGGGATGTTGTGGAGTGATGTGAAACAGTCCATTTAGGCAAACATTTCCAAATCTATACATGAAAATTAAACAGTTTTATTTACAAGAATGGGCCAAAATGCCTCTAAGCCACTATGAAATTCTGCTCAACAGCTACAGAAAGCTTTTGGTTGAGGTTATTGTGTTGGCAATAACCTCAATCAGACGCTTTCTGTAGTTGTTGAGCAGAATTTCACAATGGCTTAGAGGCATTTTAGAGGCACTGTCTAGATTTATTATTTATGACTACCATAATGGTCAGATTAGATTTTAACTGTTCAGTCAGAGATTCAGAAAATGTCAGTTTTTTCTTACAGCTCTAGCTAACTAATACAAAGGTATTTACAAAAGCAAGCAAGAAAGCAAACACGTGTAAATATCAGTTTGGCTAAACTCCACCTATATTTAATAGGATTTATGCTGACATAGACTTGATAAACTTATAGCATTTTGTTGAACCCCTTCCTCCCCACCCCTTCCCTATCAGATCCGAGCAGCAAAAAATTCCCATAGAAGTCTTGATGGGGTGTGAGATCTGTGCTAATGTTATTTAGCCATTTATTCAAAAAATGTTGTTGCTCTTGAAAATTTGATGTGTTTCAACAAAATAACAAGCTCTTTATTTCAACCTTATTGGCACATTACAAAAAAACATGATATATACACAACACAGCTGGTTGTTTTTATCTCAAGAAATTGTCAGATGTTTCAAACACTTGTTACAATGATTTTTAATATAATCACTCTGAATACAGGACGAAGAGGGCAGGAATCTTCATCAAATTGGATCAGCCACAACATGTGGTTCCAACAGATTTAATTAGTGGGCTACACTACAAGGCCCTGCTTGGCTTTTCACTGTAATTGATGTGTGCTTGGACTCCAACCCTGCAAATCTAGGCACTAACAGGAAAACAGAGTCATGCTATGAGACAGAAGAATGAAAATGGGACTAAAAACATCAACTGAAGCCTCTATATACTGTATTTGGTTTGTGATAACAGGCCTCAACAAGCCACTGTTCATAATCCTAACACTGGATAATATGACATATTCTGTTTGCAATAAATAAAAAAAACTTACGCATGTTAGAGAGAGAGAGAGAGAGAGAGAGAGAGAGACCTAAAATGAAAATTAACTACCATTTCAGTTCTCGGAATGAAACTGAACAGCTGAATAATGATTTCCAAATGCATTTATACATGTAACTCCCTAACTAATAATAATATTTAGCTTTGATAGGTTGTAGCAGATGGGGAAGGCAAGATCAGAGTTAAAAGGTTGAGTGGGGATTTAATGTATGCCAGATGGCTACAGATTGCTATTAATAGCATGTTGGTTATACAACAGGCCCATATATCTGCGGTCTTCAACTTTTGCATATTATTAGTATTATGTTTATGAGTGTGCAGGCCATGCTTCTTTTGGTGCCACTAAACTAAAAGCTAGGTTGATAATGCCAAAATTCAGGCCCATTGGGACATGGTAATATAGTTACTGGGGCTAGCTGCCCACAGAGACAAACATAGCTACAGAAGTGGTCTGTTCTGTAATCTACTGCAACCAGTAGCGGCCGGTCAATAAGGGGCGCAGGGGCACCGCCTCCCCAAAGTTTGCCAAAGAGGTAAGACACTTTAACATGTTAAAACCTGTTAGTCATATTATCATTTATTAAAAAATAAAATAAATAAAAACTGTATTTCGTTCATACAGAGCCTTGAAAAAGTATTCATATCCCTTGACATTTTCCACATTTTGTCATGTTACAACCAAAAAAGTAAATTGGGGTTCTATGTGATAGACCAACACAAAGTAGCACATAATTGTGAAGTGGAAGGAAAATGATGAATGGTTTTCACATTTTTACAAATAAATATCTGAAAAATGTGGCATGCATTTGTATTCATCCCCCTTTATTCTTATACCCCTAACTAAAATCTAGTGGAACCAACTGCCTTTAGAAGTCACTCAATTAGTAAATAGAATCCATCTGTGTGTAATTCAATCTCAGTATAAATACAGCTGTTCTGTGAAGCCCTCAGAGGTTTTTTTAGAGAACCTTAGTGAACAAACAGCACCATGAAGACCAAGGAACACAGTCACACCAGACAGGTCAGGAATAAAGTTGTGGAGAAGTTTAGAGCAGGGTTAGGTTATAAAACAATATCCCTAGCTTTGAAAATCTCACGGAGCACTGTTTAATCTATCATCTGAAAATGGAAAGAGTATGGCACAACTGCAAACCTACCAAAAAATGGCTGTCCACCTAAACTGACAGGCCTGGCAAGGAGAGCATTAATCAGAGAAGCAGCCAAGAGGACCATGGTATCTCTAGAGGAGCTGCAGAGAGCCACAGCTCAGGTTGGAGAATCTGTCCATAGGACAACTATTAGTCGTGCACTCCACAAATTTGGCCTTTATGGAAGAGTGGCAAGAAGAAAGCCATTGTTGAAAGTAAGCCATCAGAAGTTCTGTTTGCAGTTTATGAGAAGCCATGTGGGGGACACAGCAAACATGTGGAAGAAGGTGCTCTGTGCAGATAAGACCAAAATTAAACTTTTTGACCTAAAAGCAAAACACTATGTGTGGCGGAAATCTAATACTGCACATCACCCAGAACACACCATCCCCACAGTGAAACATGGTGGTGGCACAGTGGTGTAGTGGGTAGCACTCTCGCCTAGCAGTAAAAAGGGTTGCTGGTTTGAATCCCAACCATGACACTACCTGCCTGGAGTTTGCTTGTTCTCCCTGTGCCTGCGTGGGTTTCCTCTGGGTATTCCGGTTTCCTCCCACACTCCTCCCACATGCTGGTAGGTTAATTGGCTTCTGTCCAAAAATTGGCCCTAATATATAAATGTGAGTTGGGGACCTTGGATTGTGGGCTCCTTGAGGGTAGGGACTGATTTGAATGTGCGATGTTTGTGTGGAGCGCTGCGTAAATTGACAGCGCTATATGGGTATCTTAAATAAATAATAATATAATAGATGAGCATCTTAATGAGACACAATGTACATGGATAGGGACAATTGTATACATGCATCCACACTCACTCAGGTTGAACTGGATGGACTGGTGTCTTTATTCAACCTTACTAACTATGTAACTATGTAACTGTGAGGATGCTTTTCTTCAGCAGGGACAGGGAAGCTGGTCAGAGTTAATGGGAAGATGGATGGAGCCAAAAACAAGGCGGTCTAATACCCCGTACACACGGTCGGATTTTTCGATGGAAAATGTCCGATCGGAGCGTGTTGTCGGAAATTCCGACCGTGTGTGGGCTCCATCGGACATTTTCCATCGGATTTCCGACACACAAAGTTTGAGAGCAGGATATAAAATTTTCCGACAACAAAATCCGTTGTCGGAAATTCCGATCGTGTGTACACAAATCCGACGGACAAAGTGCCACGTACGTGTTTTACGTCACCGCATTTAGATCGATCAGATTTTCCGACAACTTTGTGTGACCGTGTGTATTTAAGACAAGTTTGAGCCAACATCCATCGGAAAAAATCATAGGATTTTGTTGTCGGAATGTCCGAACAAAGTCCGACCGTGTGTACTGGGCATTAGAAGAAAACCTGTTAGTCTGCAAAAGACTTGAGACTGGGGCAGAGGTTCACCTTCCAGCAGGACAACGAGCCTAAACATACAGACAGAGCTACAATGGAATGGTTTAGATCAAAGCATATTCATGTGTTAGAATGGCTCAGTCAAAGGCCAGACCTAAATCCAATTGAGAATCTGTGGCAAGATTTGAAAATTGCTGTTCACAGATACTCTCTGTCCAATCTAACAGAGCTTGAGCTATTTTGAAAAGAAGAATGGGCAAAAATTTCACTCTCTAAATGTGCAAAACTGGTAGAGACATACCAAAAAAGACTTGCAGCTGTAATTGCAGCAAAAAGTGGTTCTACAAAATTTTGACTCAGGGGGCCTGAATACAAAAGCACGTCACACTTTTCAGATTTTTATTTGTAGAAAGTTTTGAAAACCATTTCAACATTTTCCTTCCACTTCACAATTATGTGCCACTTTGTGCCGGTCTATCACATAAAATCCCAATAAATTACATTTACGTTTTTGGTTGTAACAGGACAAAATATGGAAATTTTCAAGGCTTATGAATACTTTTTCAAGGCACCGTATGTGCGTGCACTGTGTGGGGCACTGGACTAATGGGTGTCTATTAGATCTGTAAACTTCTGAAAAGCATGTGATTTAAGGCTGAACTCTTATTGGCTTGTTTCAGATTGTCCTGCCACTTTTAGCAAATCAGTATTCGTCATCCCCTCACGGTTTCTGGCTTCTTGTCCCGTGGAACGCAAGGTGTCCCGGGCACACTGTGTATCGCATGCAATTGTTTCTTCTACATCCCTGTGAGATTTCGACTTTTATAAAATACATTTCTACAAACAGATTCACACTATGAGATGCCTTTTTTTGTTCACCCATTCTCAAATGAACACATCCTTTGAGTGTACACTGTGAAGTGGAGGAAGGAGATACGTTGTCACTGGTATCTCCTTCCTCCACTTCACAGTGTACACTCAAAGGATGTGTTCATATGAGAACGTTGTCAGACATCTGAACGTTTTGGAGTACATATGGTGCCTCGTGGCCTCTGCAGGGGCTTAACCCTCTGGTGAGTGCGGTCCTAAAGGGGGGAACACGACGAGTGATTTTAATTTTTCAGTTTGTTTGCGCTCCCCCAAAATATTTAGCAAAAGCCGCTACTGACTGCAGCCAAAATAGTTGTCAATGCTGATAAGTCAGTTCATAGGGGCCAATTAATTGGTTTACAGACATGGCATTACAATTAACGACACAAAAATCATCTCTTTATTACTAACTAATAATGCCTAAAGTGATACTAAACAGAGAAGTGTTAATTGCAATAATTTATTCACATAAAACATTTAAACCATGGCACTGTATTCTATGCTCTAGGTACCTTATTCCCGTCTGACATGATATTTCCCTGTTCTTTGGCATCTACAGAGGAAGATCTTTGAGGGGGGGGCTTCCATTACTCTGCTAAAGTATGTATTAGCATGTGTCTGCACAGCCATGATTGGTGCTGTGCCAGTCACATATCAAAAAACAAACAAAAAACTACTGTTTCAAATGTGTGTTTTTTGTTCCATAATATGATGTAGGGGGAGTCAAAGTTGATTGACACTAACATTCACTTGTTCATGACGGCATAGGCATCTATGGCTCTTTTTTACTTTACAGGTATTAGGAAGATTTTTTGTGAGTTTCTTATGCCGCGTACACACGAGCGGACTTTCCGGCATACTTGGTCCGGAGGACCAGAGTCCGCCGCACAATCCGATCGTGTGTAGGCTCCGGTGGACTTTTTTTTCACAAAAGTCCGCCGTACCTAGATTTGAAGCATGTTTCAAATCTTGGTCCGCCATACCCGGTTCCTGACGGAAAGCCCGTTCATCTCGGTCGTCTGTATGCTGGTCCGATGGACCAGATACGACGCAAGGGCAGGGTATTGCATCTCGCGCTCGCTGAAATAGGAAAAACACATTTTCTTATTGCAGCGAGCGCAGGGCATACCAGGCCCTTAAAGTGGGGTTCCACCCAAAAAACAAAAATACCTGGAAAAATTCTAAAAAAAAAACAAAAAACATTTGGATATTTTATTTTTTCACTTACCTCTAAATGCCTGTTGCTAGGTGGTCCCTCATAGTCTGCCTGTTCCTTTGCCTGGGCTGGTGACATCACTTCCCCCCAGGCACAGGAAGGGCTCCACTCTGCTCCCTCCCTCCTGTCAATCATCTGGGACCCATTACAGGTCCCAGGTGATTGAGCGGCCAATCACGGCGCGTGGCACCGCTCGCACATGCGCAGTGGGTGCCAGGCTGTGAAGCCACAGCCCGGCGCCCACAGTTGAAATGCCGGCGCCGACGAGCGGGGCTTCGATCCCCCGCATCGCTGGACCCAGGGACAGGTAAGTGTCCAATTAAAAGTCAGCAGCTGCAGTATTTGTAGCTGCTGACTTTTAATTATTTTTTGACGGCCCCCCTGGGTGGAACTCCTCTGGTATGGATTTTAAAGGGGACCCCCCTACGCCAAAAAAACGGCGTGGGGTCCCCCCTAGGATCCATACCAGACCCCGATCCAAGCGCGCAGCCTGGCTGGTCAGGAAAGGGGGTGGGGGGCGAGCGTGCGCCCCCCCTCCTGAACCGTACCAGGCCGCATGTTCTCAACATGGGGGGTGGGTGCTGTGGGCGAGGGGGCGCCCTGCGGGGCCCCCCCACCACAAAGCACCTTGTCCCCATGTTGATGAGGACAAGGGCCTCTTCCCGACAACCCTGGCCGTTGGTTGTCGGGGGCTGCGGGCGGGGGGCTTATCAGAATCCGGGAGCCCCCTTTAATAAGAGGGCCCTCAGATCCTGGCCCCCCACCCTATGTGAATGACCGGCCGGGCTGCGTGCTCGGATCGGGGTCTGATATGGATTTTAGGGGGGACCCCACGCCGTTTTTTCGACATAGGGGCTTCCCCTTAAAACCCGTACCAGACCTAAGGGCCTGGTATGCCCTGTGACGGGGCTCGCAAGGTGTCAATCTCGCCGATAAAAGCAGCGAGATTGACTTTCTTTTCTAGTCCCGTCGTACCCGAGTCACGTTCAAAATGAACGGACTTGTCCGTGCGTGGGCAAGTCCGTTCATTCGGAAAGTCCGCCGTAACTCCGGCGAAAGTCCGTTGGAAAGACGGGCGGGCTTAGCCTGCCGGAAAGTCCGGTCGTGTGTAGGCAAGTCCGTCTGCCGGAAAGTCCGGCGGGAAGAATGTCGGACCAAGTATGCCATAAAGTCCGATCATGTGTACGTGGCATTAGTGAATATAATCACTCAGCATACTATATCGCACCCCCATATGGTTTAGCAATAGGAGGAGATAGAGGAGGAGGAAGGTAGGGAAGTGTAATTTACCACTGTGTATATGCCCACACCGGTGACTCTATAGTCATGTGGGCTGAACAGATAAGAAAAAGGAGGGAATAAAGAGAATGGAAGGGAACTGAAATGGAGCATGCTCCATAGAGGACACCAGCTAGTCTACACAATCTCAGGCTGCAGTGGAGACACCATGTTCAACCAGGTATATTTCACTCTACACAAAATGAATGCTTTGGTGGCTTTGTGTTGAACGCTCTGTTACAGTTGTGTGAAAAAGTATTTGCCCCCTTTCTGATTTTTTTGCAAATTTGTCACACTTAAATGATTACAATCATCAAACAAATTTTATTATTACACAAAGATAACCCGAAAATCCGAAAATTTGTTCAAACTACAAAATGCAGTTTTTAAACAATGGTTTCATTTATTAAGGCAAAAAAGCTGTACAAACCTGCTTGGCTTTATATGAAAAAGTAATTGCCCCCTAAACCTTATAACTGGTTGTGCCACCCTTGGCGGCAACAACTGCAATCAAGCGTTTGCGATAACTGGCAATGAGTCTTTCACATTGCTGTGGAGCAATTTTGGCCCACTCTTCTTTGCAGAATTGTTCTAATTCAGCCACATTGGAGGGTTTTCCAGCATGAACGGCCTGTATAAGGTCATGATACAGCATCTCATTTGGGTTTAAGTCCTGGCTTTGACTAGGCCACTCCAAAACCTAAATTTTACTTTGTTTGAACCATTTGGAGGTAGACTTGCTGTTGTGTTTCAGATCATTGTCCTGCTGCATAACCCAAGTGCACTTGAGCTTGAGGTCACGAACTGATGGCCGGACATTCTCAGAATTCATGGTTCCATCAATTATGGTAGAGCGTCCAGGTGCTGAAGCTGCAAAGCAGCCCCAGACCATCACACTACCACCACCATGTCTGACTGTTGGTATGATGTTCTTGTTATGAAATGCTGTATTAGTTTTATGCCAGATGTAACGGGACGCACACCTTCCAAAAAGTAAAATTTGTGTCTCATCAGTCCACAGAATATTTGCCTAAAGGTCTTGGGGATAATCAAGATGTTTTTTAGTAAATGTGGGCTGAGCCTATTTGTTCTTTTTGGTCAGCAGTGGCTTTGGCCTTGTAACTCTCCCATGGATGCTATTTTTGCTCAGTCTCTTTCTTATTGTTGAATCATGAACACTGATCATACCTGAGGCAAGTGAGGATTGCAGTTCTTTAGATGTTGTTCTGGGTTCTTTTATGACCTCCTGGATGCTCTTGGAGTAACCACTGTTCCAAGTTCCTAGAGCGATGCATGTACATTATTTTGTTTCTAATCTGTTCTTGAATTTTTTTAGATTGTGGCATGATGTGTGGCTTTTTGTGATCTGTTAGCGTGCTTCACTTTGTCAGACAGCTTCTATTTATGTGATTTCTTGATTCAACAGGTCTGGCAGTAATCAGGCCTGGGTGTGACAAGTGAAATTTAACCGCTTGCCGACCAGCGCGGCAGTACGTCGGCATAATGGCACTGGCAGGCAAAAAGGTGTGCAGGTATGTCCCCTTTAAGAAGCAGTGTCGCGATCGTGTGCGCGCCCGCTGCGGTCTCCATGACCGCGGGTCCCACGGACTCGATGTCTGCCAAGTGCCCACGATTGTGTCATGGAGAGGAAGAATGGGGAGAAGCTTATGTAAACAAAGCATTCACCGTTCTGCCTAGTGACAGGACAGTGATCTACTGCTCTCTGTGATCAATAGCTGTGATCACTGCCCTGTGTGTTGAAGTCACTCCCCCCCCACAGTTAGAATCACTCCCTAGGACACACTTAACCCCTTCACTGCCCCCTAGTGGTTAACCCCTTCACTGCCAGTGTCATTTACACAGTAATTAATGCATTTTTAATCGCACTGATCGCTGTATAAATGACAATGGTCCCAAAAATGTGTCAAAAATGTCCGATGTATCCGCCATAATGTCACAGTCCCGATAAAAATCGCAGATCGCCGCCATTGCTAATAAAAAAAAAAATGCCATAAAACTATCCCCTATTTTGTAGACGCTATAAATTTTGCGCAAACCAATCAATATACTCTTATTGCAATTTTTTTTACCAAAAATATGTAGAAGAATACATATCGGCCTAAACTGAGGAAAAAAATAGTTTTTTTATATATTTTTGGGGGATATTTATTAAAGCAAAAAGTAAAAAATACTGCTTTTTTTTCAAAATTGTCGCTCTTTTTTTGTTTATAGCGCAACCCGATAAATAAAAACCACAGAGGCGATCAACCCGATACCACCAAAAGAAAGCTCTATTTACACGGAAAATAAGGACGTCAATTTTGTTTGGGTACAGCGTCGCACGACCGCGCTATTGTCAGTTAAAGCGACGCAGTGCCGAATCGCAAAAAACACTCTGGTCTTTGGGCAGCCAAATGGTCCTGGGCTGAAGTGGTTAACTCAGCTTTCCAAAAAATTGTGGTTAATTACAGTTCATTCATGATTCAGCATGGGAGGGGCAATTTCTTTTTCCCATACAGCCAGGCAGGTTTGAACAGTTTCATTAATAAATGAAATAATAATTTAAAAACTGCATCTTGAATTTACTTGGGTTATCTTTGTGTAATATTGAAATGTGTTTAATGATCTGAATCATTTAAGTGTAAGAAATATGCAAAAAAATAAAAAATCAGGAAGGGGACTTTTTCACACAACTGTATATAACATGTAATGAGATGTGTTGAGGTATGTGAAATGCAATTGCATTATTTTGCATTATGTAATGAGTTACATTGCGTTGCTGTGCATTTTTTTTGCACACCTGATGTGCAAAATGATTTTGTATTGTAAATTATATATGTACCAGTGCAGCGCAATTCATTCACAGAACCCCAAAATGTGATTAAATAAGCAATAAAAAAATGAAATGGAAAACATATAAAAAGTAGACATCACTCTTTGTCTCTTAAATCAAGGTGTATAACCCTTTCATGACTAAGCCTATTTTTGAAATTTGGTGTTTACAAGTTAAAATCCGTATGTTTTGCTAGAAAATTACATAGAGCCCCCAAACGTTATATATATTTTTTTAGCAGAGAATCTAGAGAATAAAATGGCGATAGTTGCAATATTTTATGTCACACGGTATTTGTGCAGCGGTGTTTTAAACGCAAATTTTTGGAAAAGGGACACTTTCATGAATTTAAAAAAATCCAAACAGTAAAGTGACCCCAATTTTTTTGTATAATGTGAAAGATGATATTACGGCGAGTAAAAAGATACCAAACATGTCACGCTTTATAATTGCACGCACTCGTGGAATAGCGACAAACTACGGTACCTAAGAATTTCCATAGGCGACGCTTTAAATTTTTTTTTACGGTTACCAGGTTAGAGTTACAGAGGAGGTCTAGTGGTAGAATTATTGCTCTCGCTCTGACGATCATGGCAATACCTCATATGTGCGATTTGAACATCGTTTACATATGCGGGCGCAACTTCCATATGCGTTTTCTTTGCTGCGCGAGCTCGCAATAAGAAATTTTTTTTTTCTTATTTATTTTATTTATTTTGATATTTAGAAATTGAGTTAAAAAAAAAAAAAATTTGTTGACTTTTATTGCTGTCACAAGGAATGTAAACATCCCTTGTGACAGTAATAGGTGGTGACAGGTACTCTTTATGGAGGGATCGGGGGTCAGCGATGTCCCTTTGAGCCCCAAAGGAGATCATTTTGGTTTGAAAATGCCTTAAATGATCTTTGTTAATGGGTATCGGTAGAGATCAGAAAAGATCCAGGATTTGTGGGAGTAGAGTCATCTTGACGGAGTCGATCCCTCTTAGCCACAAGAGATTGAGCTGAGACCAACGGCTAAGGTCAGATTCCAATTTTTTAATCAGTGGGAGGTAATTACTGTAGCTAAATATAATTGGTTCACTCTCTTAGTTAGTGTGACTCCCAAGTAGGTTATCATAGTGTCACTCCATGTACTATCAAAGTGGTCTTTTAGTCAGGAGAGCAGGGATTCAGGGATGTTGATGTTGAGGGCTTGAGATTTCGACATGTTAACGCAAAGGCGCGATAAGTGTCCGAATTTTGTTAGTAGGCGACAGACGTTCGGTAGTGAAATCAGTGGGGAGGTTATGAATAGGAGAAGATCATCGGCAAAAAGGGCGCATTTATGTGTTTTGGAGCCTCATGAAACTCAGTGTATATCTGGGTTAGTCCTAATGGCGATGGCTAGGGTTTCAATCACCATTGCAAAAATCAGTGGGGATAGAGGGCAGCCTTGTCTTTTAGCTTTTGAAATCAGCAAGGGATCCGATAAAAAGCCTTGGAGTCACACCCTGGCTTCAGGGGACGTGTAGAGGGCTCTGATAATATTAGTGAAATGTTGTCCCATTCCCCAGCGGTCTAAGATGGAGAAGAGGTAGGGCCAGGACACAGAGTCAAAGGCCTTCCGTAGATCAATGGACAGAAGGAAGCCTTCTTGTGGCTGCACTCCATCCCAACCTGAGTTCAAGAGTGAGATGATGTCCACCGCTCTTCAGATTTGATCTGGGTCTTGTCTGCCTGGAATGAACGCTACCTGGTCCTTATATATGTATGAGCCAATGAAAGAGGAGAGTCGATATGCTAGAATTTTAGTCAGAATTTTTAAGTCATTATTTATAAGAGAGATGGGGCGGTAGTTACTGACTTCGCTGGGGACCATCTCTGCCTTTGGGATTACGGTGATGTATGCTGAGTTAAGGGATCATTCTAAAGATGCTCCTTGCCTGAGGGAATTGAAGAAGCGCGCTAGGTATGGGGAAAGGCTAGTTGCAAATGCTTTTTAATAGGGGACTGAAAAGCCATCAGGACCTGGGCACGGAGCCTCGTTTTAAATGTTTGATAACTTGAGTGACCTCTTCAGATGTTATTGGAGCTTCTAGTATATCATGGTGTCGGTCCTCTAATTTGGGAAAAGAGTCTAAGAAAGAGTCAACCTGAGCTTGCTTAACCTTGTTCTCCCCATTATATAGTTTTGTATAGAAATCATGGAAAGCTCCCATGATCTTCAGAGGGTTATGTGTTGTTGGTCCACCTAGAAGGCGAATAGCGGGGGGGGGCCTGCATTCATACTTTGGGGGAGGGACCCGCCGCTAGCATCAAGTCCATTCTATCTTTGTGTTGATGAAACCTGGCTCCACTCCAACTTAGACTCCTTTCCACTTTTGATGTAAGCGCAAGATTCAGAGCTGTTCTCGCCGCATCAAGTGTGGGCAGGGGGACTGATCGAGGGTCGCATTTATCTTGTTTGCTGAGGTTCAGGAAATTATTTTCCAGGCGCTCTATGTCTGCCCTGCGCTCACGATTAATTCGGGAGGAAACCTGTATGTTTTCCTCTAATGGTGGCCTCATGTGCTGCCCAGAGGGTAGCTGAGGAGACCTCATCCACATCATTATTGTGGAAGTAGTCAGTAATGGCCTGTTTGATTTCTATGGTTTACACTGGATCACTGACAATGGACTTGTTCAGTTTCCATTGTCTGGGACCCTTCTGTCCCTGTGGTCTTTTTAGGATTAGGAAGACTAGTGAGTGGTCAAACCATACTGTGTCTCTAATAAAGGCTTTATGAGCTAGTGGGATCATGTTTGAGGGTATAAGAATGTGGTCTATCTTGGCGAATGATTGATGAGGTGAGAGTAGTGTGTATAGTCCCGTTTAGAGGGATTAAGTTCCCTTCAGATATCAATCAGCCTGTGTTAAAATATTAGCCTTGCTAAATGCAGATTTTGTTTAGTGGGTCTGATGGTTTGTGCTCCCAGGGGTTGTTTTTTGTCCAGACCAGGATCAAAGGCTATGTTCGAGTCCCCTCCGTTTATCACTGTGCTTTCGACCAGAGGGCCCAGAGTCTGCAACATAGAGTTAAAAAATGTTGCTTGGCCCCGATTGGGTGCGTAGTATGAAATAAAAGGAAACAGTTGGTCGTCTAACACTCCCTTAACATGAAGAAATCTGCCCTCAGGGTCTTTATGTTCAGATTTGAGTGAGAATTTGCAGCTATTGGAAAAGAGAATTGCTACTCCCTTCAATTTGTCCTCTGCGTTGGCTAAGTAGAAGTTGGGGAATTTAGGTTGGATGAACTTGGTGTTGTACAGTCTTGGGAAGAGTGTTTCTTGGAGTAATATCACGTCAATATGCTGGCTATGATAGTATTGGAAATTTTTTCTGCGTTTGATTGGGGAATTTAATCCCTGTGTATTGTGTAAAGCTACCCTTAACATGGGAGATGAATTGTCTGTGTTAGCCATGGAGAGAGAGGAGGGAAAGCTGGGGTGGTGCAGAGTCACTTACCATTAGGTCCCCGGTATTTTTAGCAGAGAGTGAGCATTCGGGTTGACGGGTCCCCATGGTTGATTTTGAGGTTCTGTCAAGGCAACTATAAAAGAAGACACTGTTAGAGGAGAAGGGAAAAGAGGAAAATAGAGAAGAACAAATAAGGAGAAGGAAAAATATCCGAGGGGTTGTGGGACAAAGTCCCATTGTGCCCTCAAAAAAGCATGTACATTCTACCTCTGCTAGAGAGGGAGAGGTCCTGGCCAGGCAAGATGAGGTAAACATATCCTCTGGTCAGGTAAAAGCACATGTGTGTTGCTCCGGTCGCAGCACCCCAAAACATTCAAAAAACCTTATAAATGTAAAAAAACCCCAAAAACACAGCACATCTAAAACTTGTGAGTTTTTTCAACGCCACTGTGGGGGAACTCAGATGGCCGTGTGGCATTGAGTAGTGAAGGGGTATGGGAGGGGGGAGCCAAGGGAGTGAAGATAATGGTGGGGGGGTGGAGAGGCTAGAGAATGGATTAGGAGTGGTCCATTAAGCAAGACAAGTCTCGTATGGACTTGTAGAGGGGGGTCTGGCTTCCTCAGGAACGGTGATGCTTGATAGGAGCTTGAAAAGTTCATCTGGGGGGGGCAGGAGGCGGAGCCTAGCAGAGCAGACATGCATTGTTAGAGCTCCACACCGCTGAGGAGAGAAGAGAAGGACAAAGCGGAGCCTGCAGGCTCAAAAGGTATCAATTTGAACCTTTTTGCCCCAGGGAACAAACTGTGAAAGTTTGGGCAGGAAATATGGTACTGGGAGGAAACCGTGGCAGAAATAAAAATCACCTCACAAAGAGCTCACAGGCACTCACTGCAGCTGAAGCAGCTCCAGTCACCTCACAAGATACAGCATCAGAGCGCTCTCACAGACAGAAAATGTCACAGCAAGACTCTCCATTTGAGTCAGATACAGAACAAATCCTCTCACAAGCTTCTCCACAAGCCTCCTCAGTATCCCCAGTAATATTATTACAATTTGAAAAGATGCTTCATAAGGCTTTAAAACAAACCTCAGACCAAATAACAAAAAGCCTAACCAAAGAAATAAGAGAGCTGGGAAACCGCACTGCAGCCTTAGAAATAAAAATGGATGAAATTGAAATTACAACCCAAGAAAATATAACAGAATTGGAACAATTAAAAAAAGAGAATTTAATACTTCAAACTAAGCTCGAAGATTACGAAAATAGAGCCAGACGTTCAAACTTGCGCATAGGGGAATACCTGAAACTGTGACAGACCTGCAATCTACTATTACTGCTCTATTACAACAACTAAAGCCAGATATCCCTATTGAACGTTTAGAACTGGACAGAGTACACAGAGCCCTCACAGCCAAAAAGAAAGATGGACCCCCACGTGATATAATCACAAAATGTCATTATTACAGAACGAAAGAACAAATACTAATTGCTGCAAGAGAAAAAAAGGAACTTAATTTTCAAGGACACAATTATCAAATTTTTGCTGACCTATCCCAACTTACTATTACTAAAAGACGATCCATGAAACCCCACCTAATGGAACTGCAACGCCACAACATTATGTATCAATGGGGCTTCCCCTTTTCAGTCAGATTTAACTACCAAGGTACAATTTACAGAAGCAGATCAGCAGATGAACTACAACAAACCCTTTTAAAATTAAATCTGACAGAACCCATAAGCAGCAACTCTCCCACACGCAAAAGAATGGTATCATCTTCACCTTCAGGCAGCACCCAGAAAATTTCAGAACAAAATGGGAATCATCATTCTCACAAAAGAGGCTGTTATGCCACATCATCCATGGACCAAGAAGATTCAATGGACTGACATCCTAATTCCTGATATCTCTTCATTTATTATACTAAGAGATGGTTCTCTATAAAAAACCTATATTTATAACTGAATGTAACTGCATTCTGATAGTCACACACACTGTGTGGGATCATGTTACATTCCAGTTATATTTCTTATTACTTCTGATTCATATAGCCTTAGAATATATAAGTGAAATAAGGAAATTCTTGTTCAGTTATATATTATCAGGTAATAACAATAGATTTATTACTTTTTAGGACAAATATGTTCAATAATCCAGAAGTAATGGAAGCTTTTTCTTTCTTTTCTTAAAACAAATATATTATTACCTAACTAGTTCCTAGAATTATGTTTTTGTTTATTCTAATCTGAAGCAATACAACCTCAATTTTATGAGTTAACATATCTAAACAGTTACATATGAATAAAATATGTAATTGTTTACTCTAAAAGGGTTAAAATCCCAAAATAATTCAAACTATCTTCATCAATACCAAAGTTATTAACAGTACCTTTCTAACTGAATTATTTAGCCTAGGGCAAGACTAACCATATACAACCACGCTGGAATAAATAATTTCAACAAAAACTATATTCTGCACTCCAATTAATGAAACATCATTTTGATGTCTTTTGACATAACACTTCTCTCCTGTAAGTGGAAGATCCCTGTACCCCCATTAGCCCTCCTCATTCTCCCAACCATATTATGTGGGAGTGTGACGAAGGCACTTATTCCCCTGAGAGAGATATTTATTCTCTTTCACGGGTAAATTGTGATTACTTGCAAAAAATAATTTATACAATGTATCATCTAATCTCATATGTTTTTTGTTTACTCTTTACTCCAGAATTCACTGGTTTCTTTTCTATCTATTCATCTCTTCAGTCCACACAAGTTGATCTGCGCAGTCAGCTCTGCATAACAAAAAGTAAGTCAAAACTATTTGATCTATTGCCATGGCACCACTGAATATACTTTCCCTGAATGTTCAGGGAATAAATGTCCCTCAAAAAAGGACCAAAGCCTTCCGTACTTTCCATAACAAGAAGGCTCACATAGTATGCCTCCAAGAAACACACTTCACCAAAGATTCTACTCCAAAATATATTTCTCCTTTTTATCAACAAATTTACACGGCTTCTGCCTGTACCAAGCAAAGGGGAACTCTAATTGCATTTCACCGATCCACACCATTCACCTTATCATCAGAAATTAAAGACCCAGAAGGTAGATACCTGATACTCATGGGTTATATAATGGATACAGCAATCACGGTGATTTCCTACTACGCTCCTAACAAACAACCTACACCATTCCTCTCACATATATTACAAGTGATTAATACACACAAAATAGGAACAGTGATAATGTGCGGGGATTCGAACCAGGTCCTTCTCCCATTTCTAGATAAATCACCTTTTACACCATCCAAAATAACCTCTAGATTACCTTTTTCTCAACTTCTTTCCAAATAAAATCTGGTAGATTCATGGAGAGAAAGTAACCCAATGAAAAAGAAATTCACTTATTTCTCGCACCCTCATCAAACCTTCACCAGAATAGATCATATTTTTCTAACAATAGGAATGATACCAGAAATTATTGCATCAGATATAATTCCGATTCCGTGGTCTGACCATAATGCAGTATACACTACTATAGCCTCAGCCATACCAAAAGCGCATGACCCAACGTGGTACTTACCGGACATAATGCTCAAACACCCACTACATCAGATGGCCATTGAACAAGCTTTAAAGGAATACATATCAATTAATAATACAACAGACATCTCCCCAATAACACTGTGGGAAGCTCATAAGCCTGTCTTGCGTGGTACAATACAAAGACAAATGGCACTATTTAAACGGGAACGCAAAAATCTAGCAAAAAAACTAGAACTCAATTTTAATGCAGCCTACATATCATTTCAAGATAATCCATCTCAGAGTACAAAATTTCATCTGGAAAAATCTAGATTGGAATACGATCTATTTCTCACTGAGTCAGTTGATAAATCCCTCAAACGCTCCAAACACAATTTCTACATGAATACAAACAAACCAGGTACATATTTGGCTCGGGCATTAAATTCAACTAACAAATCTTTCAAACCAATACGTTTGAAATTATCAAAAAATGTTTACACTTGTAATCCAGTTAAAATAGTCCATAAATTTCACTCACATCTCGCAACTTTATACAAGACAAACAATGAATTTAATCCTACAGAAGCTGAATCCTTCTTCTCAAAAATAACCTTACCTGAGTTATCTCAGAATCAAAAAAGCAGTTTGGATGAGCCTATAACTATAGATGAAGTTGCTAGCGCCATAAAAGACCTAAAACTTAACAAAAGACCAGGCCCAGACGGCTACTCGGCTTTATACTATAAAACATTCTCAGAAATACTCTCTCCCATTCTCACTGAAACTTTTAACAAACTTCTAGATGGACATTCTTTTCGGCAAGAAACACTAATGGCAATTGTTTGTATGATCCCAAAACCTCTTTCTGATGATACTTCCTGTGTGAATTATCGGCCTATCTCTCTGTTAAACCTCGATATTAAATTATTAGCAAAAATAATAGCAAAACGCCTCAATAGCATTATAGGAAAATTAATACATAGAGATCAAGTAGGCTTCATGCCAAATAGACAGGCAGGCGATAATATACGCAGGGCAGTGTTATTGGCACATATTGCTAAAAAACAGAAAATCCCTTTATGTTTTCTATCTCTCGATATTAAGAGGGCATTTGACACAGTATCCTGGCAATATATGCAATATTCATTACAAAAATGGGGTTTTGGACCCCACTTTTTAACATGGATCAAGGCATTATATAATAAACCCAAAGCCTATATAAAATATGCTGGATACAAATCTGAAGCCTTCAATATCGAAAGAGGTACCCGACAGGGTTGCCCATTATCTCCCTTATTATTTGCCCTTATACTCGAACCCATGGCCCAATACATCAGAACAAACCAAACTATAACTGGCATTGAAGTAGGAGGTATTACACACAAATTATGTATATTTGCAGACGATATATTACTTTTTCTATCATCACCACAGGTCTCTGGTCCTAACTTAATACCAGCTCTTGATGGATTTGCAGCCCTATCCGGCCTTATGATTAATCCTAAGAAATGCCTAGTGCTTAATATTTCGCTCACAAACATGGAATTGATCCCGGCTAGGGCTGCACTCCCATTCACATGGGCAGAAAAATCAATCCCATATCTTGGAATTCATTTAACAGCATTTCATTCTGACTTATTCTCAACCAATTATCCTCCTGTATTAAGACAGATCACAAATCTAATAAAACAATGGTCGCAACTTCCTTTATCCTGGATAGGGAAGATTAATGCAATCAAAATGACTATTCTACCCAAATTGCTTTATCTATTCAGAGTCCTCCCTATTCCAATTCCTTCCTATTTTTTGAGAATAGTACAAAAAAGAGCAACTTCGTTTATATGGGGCTCTTCTAAACCACGTATACCTATACACACACTACATCTTCCCAAAAATAAAGGAGGCCTGGGATACCCTAATTTTACTAACTACTACAGAGCAGCACATTTGGCCAGTCTGTCCAAATACCATGCAAAACAGGAAATCCCATTATGGGTATTTATAGAGGCTTCAGAAAATGACCCTCTATTAATATCAAATTTATTATGGCTTGATCCTAAAGACCGCTTTAAAATTCATAATCCCATAACTAAACACTTCTTATCTCTCTGGGATAAACTAAAAACCAAATATCAGTTACAATCTCCACACAATCCTCTCCTTTCTTTTATCAGAAATCCGGCCTTTTATCCGGCATGGATCTACCCAAATTCTTTTAAAGCTTGGACAACATCAGGCATTCAGACACTAAATGACTTCATAGCATCTAAATCATTCCTTTCATTCCCATCGCTTAGAGAAAAATATGATCTACCAAACTCTGAGATATTTAGATATCTCCAAATCAAAAATTTCTATACACCATTCCTAAAGGGGGATACACCATTATCCCAATTATCCATTTTTGAATCAATCTGTACAAAAGATCCATTTGCTAAAGGTACAATTTCATCACTTTATAATCAATTTTATGGAGTAGCAAATCTTAATAGACCCTCTTACGTTCAGAGGTGGGAGGAGGACCTGGGACAAACTTTAGAAGACACGGACTGGTCTAACATATGGCTCACATCTAAGTCATCTTCACCCAACATCTTAGCAATGGAGACAAATTATAAAGTCCTAACTCGCTGGTACCTTGTACCCGCTAGAGTGGCAAAATATTCACCTAATACCTCAGCTCTTTGTTTTCGAGGATGCCCAGAAATAGGCACACATTTACACATATGGTGGACGTGCCCAGTAATCCAAACCTTCTGGAAGGAAGTCTTCGTGATTGCATCTAAAATATTTTAAAAAATAATACAACCAGATCCATATTTAACTTTACTTAATCTAAAACCGGAATGGTTAACACTCTCTCAATTCAAACTTATGATCCAACTAATAACGGCTGCAAAACAAACAGTGGCCAAGGCATGGAAATCTCCTACATTGGTACTAGCAGAAACAATTCACAGAATGAATAATACAATGTCCCATGCTAAGATGGTAGCCATCGATCAAAATCAAATTCCAAAATTTGAAAAACTTTGGCATCCTTGGATAAAACAACAGTTCCTGTCAAACTTCAATGACTCTGTCCTGTTGCCATGGTAACAGATTAAATGACTTACAGAGACACCCATTCTAAGGCTTCAAAGAGAACTAAAAAGAATAATAAACTGACGAGTGGGACAACCTTGTGGACCATACCTCTACCTTTCAACCCTTTTTCTTCTTTCTCTTTCCTTTTCTCCACCTTACGATTAAAGCTCATTATCAGAATTTATTTGACCTATATACACTCTACTTGTAAACAATATGTATAGTAGGTATAAATCATATAAATACCTACAAAAGTAACTAAGGAAATGATATATATCTTTAATTTAGGTTTACGTGAATCCAATGTTTAATATTTGAAATTTCATGATATTTACCTATATAAACCCTACTGTAAAACAATGAGCTTACTTTATAGATCCTTGTAAACTTACTTTATGTATCTTTATAACATTGTATACTCAATAAACTTCTTTTGACAAGGAAAAGTTCATCTGGGTGAAGAAGGGGATCTGGATGCCTCAATTTCATTGTGAAGTGTTCCAGTTAAGAGCATGGAATAGATCAGGATAGGGTGGCAGAGTCCAGTAGTTGATGAGGTGTGGCCTCCTAGTAAAGGGAAGCTGATGGCGCTTTAGAGATCGGTCTGAGTTTTTCAGTGGGGTGAGGGCAAACCTATGGTGCTCATCCCTGATAGGTTGTAGGAAGCTGTAGGTTGTTGGAGTCTCAGAGGCTCTATCGAGCCGTATCAATGTGTGAGAAGTGGGTCAGAGCCCTAGAGGAAGGAAAAATGCTCAGAGTCCTCTGTGAGCAGCAGCCCTTAAGGAGGAGTTGGAGTAGTTAGACCTCTTGGGTTGTGCTTCTGCCACAAAGGGACATTCGGGCTTGTGGGAAGTTGACGCTTCGAGGTTCCTGCAGCTGATCCTGGTGTTGGTGAGGCAGGGCTTGCGAGATGAGGCCTAATTGTAGCAGTATTTTTTCTCCGTCTGGGAATTTGGAGAACGTGTAGGACTTATTTTTGTACGTAAACTTGAGGCTAAATGGAAATAGCCACCAATATTTGATTGACTTTTGGGTCAGCACTGATAGCAGTGGTTTCAGTGACCTCCATTTCTGTATAGTGGTTGGTGATAAGTCAGCAAATATCTGGATTGGGTTTGACTGGTACTTCAGCTGGGGCGCTGAGCGGGCTAGTTTCATGACTTCCTCCTTGACGGCATAGAAGTGGGGCTTTACTATTATGTCCCTTGGGAGCCTGTCGGATTGGGGTGGACCCACAGCTCTTTGCACCCAGTCAGGTTTTAGCCTGTGATGTTAGATATCCGGAATGAGCTCTTGTATGAGGGAGCGAAACCGACAGTCTCAGGGATTCCTCTGATCCGAAAGTTGTACCTTCTCGACCGATTTTCATATGGCAGTTCCGGTCCAGAGCCCATCGAGACCATCCAAGTGCCTGCTACAGTCAGTGTGTTCGGGTGGTGCCTGAGGGTATCATGTGATG
Organism: Lithobates clamitans; assembly: GCA_037952925.1. NCBI lineage: Eukaryota > Metazoa > Chordata > Amphibia > Anura > Ranidae > Lithobates > Lithobates clamitans. The sequence continues at coordinate 87,768 of JBBGZY010000281.1, forward strand.
TCATGGTGCAAAGGGAGCCGAGTGGAGTGGCCGGTGCCTCATGGGCGGTTCTGTAGGACATGAGCAAGCCAAGCCGGGAGCTGGACTGCCACTGCTGTTTGGACTGGAGTGGACTGAAGGGACCACCTGGCATGGAGAGAGACTGTCACTGTAACTCAGGAGGGGACGTGTCGTGTCGGTGATGTGTCATCATCATCTATGCTGCTGCACACTGCTGTCAGTGTCACTGTGAGAGTCAATTCTATGTGTGTGCACCTGAACATTCTAATGTCTTGCCCTTCCTGAGTCTTTTCCCTGAGCTACTTACTATATTGTAAATAAAATATGAAATATGTTTTGTGCCTTAATATCTATCATATTGCTAATTTCATATTATAATTGTTTGTAGCCTAAATGCTGACATTTGCACTTAAAACTGTATTTTGTAACTTTTGGAAATGTCAGTAAGAACTTGGCTGTACCAGTAAATTGTGGGTGTCGTGTCAGTATATTTTAATCTGGAAGATTGGCAACACTGATGAGTGTGTGTGCTAGAGGTAGGATCTCAGTGGGGAAAGATGATGTGTCTGTGCTGGGGGAGGGATCTTAATAATTCTAAGTTGCTGCATTTGGGAAATTTCGAAAGCCAATATAAAGGACTATTAAGTGGTAGAAAAAGCACTTATGGGTTTTACTAATATTTTTTTTAAATTCTCCTTTAACCACTTCAGCCCGGGAATAATTTACCCCCTTCCTGACCAGTGCGTTTCCAGTGGTTCCCAAACAAAATTGACGTCCTTTTTTCCCACAAATAGAGCTTTCTTTTGGTGGTATTTGATCAACTCTGCGGTTTTTATTTTTTGCGCTATAAACAAAAAAAAGCAACAATTTTGAAAAAAACGCATTATTTTTTACTTTTTGCTATAATAAATATCCCCAAAAAATATTTAAAAAAACATTTTTTTTCCCTCAGTTTAGGCCGATAGTATTCTTCTACATATTTTTGGTAAAAAAAAATCACAATAAGCGTTTATTGATTGGTTTGCGCAAAAGTTATAGCGTTTACAAAATAGGGGATAGTTATGCCATTTCTATTATTCATTTTTTTTACTAGTAATGGTGGTGATCAGAGATTTTTATCGTGACTGCGACATTATGGCAGACACATCGGACATTTTTGACACATTTTTGGGACCATTGTCATTTATACAGCAATCAGTGCTATACAAATGTACTGATTCCTGTGTAAATGACACTGGCAGTGAAGGGGTTAACCACTAGGGGGCAGGGAGGGGTTAAGTCAGTACTAGGGAGTGATTCTAACTGTAGGGGGTTGGGCTAGCTGTGACACGTCACTGATCTCCCGATGACAGGGAGCAGAGGTCAGTGACACTTTTACTAGGCAGAACGGGGAGATGCTGTTTACATTAGCATCTCCCCGTTCGTCCTCTCCGTGAGGCCATTGCTGGTATCCCCACGGCAATCAAGTCCGCGGGACCTGCAACCCGACTCACGGAGCTCCCGGCGGCACGCACGCAATGGCACGGCGGCAAATACAAAGGGACGTACAGGTACGCCCATTCGCCCAGCCGTGCCATTCTGCCGACGTGCATCGGTGTGCACCGGTCGGGAACTGGTTAAGGGGGTGTGGCAGGGGGTGTATCCTATACCAACATACTTTTGCTAATAGGTGTCCCTTGTTCCCATCTCAAAAAGTTGGTAGGTATGAGTCTGTGTGCTGGGGTGTGATGTTGCTGGTAAAGGACTAGGAAGAGGCTGATTTGCACAATGGCAAAGTGAAAGTAGAAATTAGAAATATTATGGGTGGCGATGTTCCTGGTACATAACAATGGACTGTTCACGGCGGTTTTTGCAATGCAATTTCTTTTGTTACATCATAACATGTTTTTTATTGTCATTTAAAAACCTGAATAAAAAGACTGAAACAGATGATATGGAATTGGAAAGGATATGTAGGGTAGGATAGTATATGTGACACAATATCAAAACTTGGTACAGCATCCATAGAAAAATTAGACACCAAACCACTTGAAGACCAGGCCGTTTCTGGAACTTTTTGTTTAAAAGGCCTGTCAGTCTAACGTCGATAGTTTGTAAACTATTTGAAGGGATGATAAGGGACCATAGCCAAGAATTTGCTGACGAAAACACTATCATTAGCAGTAATCATCACAAGTTTACGAAATGTCCCTCTTGCCAAACCAACCTGTTAACATTCTATGAGGAAGTGAGCTGCCATCTGGACAAAGGTAGGCCAGTGGATGTGGTGTATCTGGATTTTGCAAAAGCATTTGATACAGTCCCCCGCAAACGCTTAATCTACAAGTTGAGGTCTGTAGGCATGGACCAGAATGTTTGTTCTTGGATAGCAAACTGGCTACGGGGTCGTGTCTAAAGGGTGGTGATAAATAACATATACTAAGAATGGTCTACAGTGGTTAGTGGGGTACCCCAAGGATCTATCCTTAGACCAATTCTGTTTAATTTATTTATAAATGATATAGAGGGTGGGATAAATAGCTTTATCTCAGTGTTTGCTGACAACACAAAAATATGCAGGGCAATAGACTATAGAAACTTTACAAGAGGACCTGAATAAATTAATGGAGCGGGCTAAAGCATGGCAAATGAAGTTTAACATTGAAAAATGTAAGACAAAGATAATTACCACCGTTCCGGACAGACCAAACTGAAGTTTCTCTTCCTCCAAGGCAGAAAGGGAGAGAGCCCCAGGTGCTGGCGATTGCTGGTGCAGATATAGTCGTGTAGAAGGATCTGGACAGCCGCACACCGGGATAGGAAGATAGAATTCTTCTTTATTTAATAAATAGGATTATAAAGTACATATGACACCGCTGGAGTGATACAGCTTAACAGCTAACGCGTTTCGCATACATACAGAGCGCTTACTCATAGCTTAGCTATTTCCTCTGATACTTGCAGCTGTAATTGCAGTGAAAGTGGTGGTGGCACTGATAGGTGACACCGATAGGTGGAACTTATGGGAGGTACTGTTGGGCACTTATGTCTTGCTTCATAACATCAATTTCTTTTATAAAACCCGGTGGGCATGGATGTTGGGCTGATTCGGTGGTACAATGGGCCACTTGACTGGACTTGCCCCCCAGGCTTAAGGCTGCAAGCCCTCCCCTGGGAGAACCCCTAGGGGATTCCAGGATGGAGAAGGATCTAGGGGGCCTAGTAGAAGACAGAATGAGCAATAGCATGCAGTGTCAAGCTGCGGCTACCAAAGCCAGCAGAATATTAGCATGCATTAAGAAGGAAATTTACTACAGAGATACTACAGAGATAAAACTATTTTTCTGCCACTTTATAAGATTTGGCCGCATCTGGAGTATTCCGTCCAGTTCTGGTCGCCAATCCTCAGAAGGGATGTGCTGGAGCTGGAGAGAGTCCAGAGAAGGGCAACTATATTAAAGCGGAGTTCCACCCACATTTTACACTCCACACCATCCAGCACTAATGTGCACCCTTAAAACGAATTGACATTTAAAAAAAAAAAAAAAAAAAATTTGGGATCACTTACTTTATTACAGCTTTTTTCACTTCCCCCTTAGTGGCCGCGGCCCCGCACTTCATTTCCGGCTTTGCAATGTCTCCTGGGAGATGTGTGTAATCAATCCCAGGAGACAATAGGCAATAGGTTTCCATAGCACAGGGGCGGCGCCACTCTGACGCTACCGCTGCTTTGGAAACCCGACCTACAAGCTATTATACTGATCGCATGCGTGAGATTGGCAGGTAGCCAGCATGCACAGAATCTAGGAAGTAATACACTGCAGCTTCAGATGCCCACACAGTGGCGTGCTGGGACTTCCTAAGGTAGGAAAACAGCGCTGCACATATACAAAATGGCCCTTAGTTAACACAACACCTTTAGTAGACTACACTAAGCATGAGTATTATAGCGTTATACAAGTATCTCAACAGTGATCCCAGCGTAAGTATGAAACTTTTCAGCCCCAGGGAGTGGAAGAGGACACAGGGACACACGATGAGATTTGAAGAGAAGGGGTTTAACCATAAGCTGCGTAAGGGTTTTTTTTACAGTCAGGGCGGTACGGATGTGGAATGCCCTTCCACAATCGGGGGTGCGAGCAGGAAGTATGGATACTTTAAAAAAGACTCTTGGACATACATCTTAGCAAAAACAATATACGGGATATGGGTACTGATTTATATACACACACACACCTACACAGGTTGAACTGGATGGACTGTTGTCTTTATTCAATCTTACCAACTATGTAACTATGTAAATTAGTATTTTTTTGCAAAAAAATTACTTAGAACCTCCAAACATTATATATATTTTTTTAGCAGAGATCCTAGAGAATTAAATGGTGATCGTTGCAATATTTTGAGCCACACCGCATTTGCGCAGCAGTCTTTCAAACGTATCTTTTTGAAAAAAATACACTTTAATGAATTTGAAAAAAAACACAACATTTACACCATTTTTTTGTATAATATGAAGGATGATGTTATGCTGAGTAAACAGATACCTAATATGTCATGCTTTAAAATTGCGCACGCTTGTGGAATGGTGACAAACTACGGTGCTTAAAAACCTCCATAGGTGTCGCTATTACATTTTTTACAGGTTACCAGTTTAGAGTTACAGAGGAGGTCTTGCACTAGAATTATTGCTCTCACTCTATCGATCGCAGCAATACCTCACATGTGTGGTTTGAACACCATTTACATATGCTTGCGCGACTAACATGAGTTTGCTTCTGCGCGTAAGCACAGAGGGATGGGGCTCATTACATTTAAAAAAAAAATTACTTTTACTCCTTTTTTAGTTTTACATTGTCCCATTGTTTTGTTTTTTCAAACATCCCTTGTAATAGAAATAAGGATGATCCCCTTTTTGAGAGATCTGCTATCAAAATACCCCCAAATCAGTTACCTTTAAAAGCAAACTAAAAATGTAACTTTCGCTTTAAGAAAAAAAAAAAAAAAATGTTTGCTATGGCCTGAAAAACCAGAAGTGACGTCAGACGTCGCTCCATTTCTCCAAGGGCATAGAGACGAGTCGTGGCCATCTTGGCCTCACTTTTCTCCATGTCCAGCTAACGGCCCCATCAGATTGCTCCTGGGATTTACTACTCCATTAGGTAAGCCCAGGAAGAACCAGGAAGGACCAGTAAGTGCAGGAGGAAGGCACCCCTCCCGGCGCTTCTAAAAGTGGGAAAAAGTGTAGTTTACTATGAACTGGTTGGCAAATGGTTAAAGTAAACTTGCCATGAGATAACTACAGGGGCTATTATTTAGAAAATCCTAGTTGTCTGACTGTAATCGTGACCTTCTGATTTTAGTAATTTGATTTACCATCCTGTTACAAGTATGCTGATAAGGAAAGTCAGTTTTTTGCATGTGTTTTTTGTGTATCCATGTACAGATGCACTACACATATTTATATCTTTTTTCCTATACGCGTACACTACCTCCACGTACATATGCATATGTGTGTGTGTATATATATATATATATATATATATATATATATATATATATATGTATATATATATATATATATATATATATATATATATATACAGTATATACTCGAGTATAAGTCGTTCCGAGTATAAGTCGAGGCCCTAATTTACCACAAAAAAATGGGAAAAACGTATTGACCCGAGTATAAGACGAGGGTGAGAAATGCACAGCTACTGTAAGTGAAAAAGAGGGTCAATAATGCCCACTTGCAGCATCACTGTGCCCATTTGCATGCCTTACTGTGCCCATTTGCAGCCATAGGTCCCCTGAACTTCAAACTTGGTAGTTAAGGGTCCTTAGATGCCCCCTAGCTGCAGCCAAAATTTGGGGTCTCTGAACCCAAAGGGTCCCGATATGACATTGCTGCAGATGGACACAGTTGACCGAATTTGGGGCCCTGTATCTCAGGGCGACTTAGTGCTAGGAACCCCAAATTTGGTGTGCAAACCCAGTGGAACTAGCACCATAAAATTTGGGGTTTCTAGCACCAAGTGGCCCCGAGATACAGGGCCCCAAATATCAGTTTAGAAAATGTCAAGCACTTTTCTGCAGCAGAGAATGACATTTTCCGAACCAATTTTGGGGCCCCGTATCTCGGGGTCACTTACTGCTAGGAACTTCAGCTTTGGATATGTTGTGGTACCAGTTCTGCTGGGTTTGCACACCAAATTTGGGGTTCCTAGCACCAAGTGGCCCTGAGATACGGGGCCCCAAACTCGGTTCGGAAAATGAAATTTTTTGCTGCAGAAAAGTGCTTGACTCGAGTATAAGTCGAGGGGGGCACTTTCAACATAAAAAAATGTGCTGAAAAATTCGACTTATACTCGAGTATATACGGTATGTATATATATATATATATATATATATATATATATATATATATATATATATATATATACACACACACACACGTATTGCCTGTTACCCTTACTATATTTTTCCAAATGATTGATTAATTGATCGACTTTCAAACGATTAATATTTTAATTTTCTTTTATATTTTTTAAAAATATTTATATATTTTTTAATATAATATGACATTGATCATTTTTTGTGTATATTGCATATGCTATTAGGGAGCGATGTGCAATCTGGCTGCTGCGTCCCATTCTATATGCATATGTCAGCTTCACTGGCAGCCTGAGCTCCGTATTCCTCCTTTATGTCTATTTTGTGATGTCCTGCTTTGTCCTGTTATACTTGTTTTCCCTCCCTGTGTAAAGGATACATTTTGTGCTTTCCTGCGCTTCTCTGTGCAGCCACCTATGTCCATAAAGCACAGTATATTGTAAGCCTGGGAAAACTTTGCACTATTCTCCTCCTCCACTCCCGCCCATAGTCCCACCCACAGCTTATAAGAAGCTATGCTTCTGCTAACCCTTAGTCATTGGCTTGAAGAAGGAAGCAATCAGCAGGTCTGAAACGCGTCCCATTTTGATGACCTATTTCCAGTTTGCGGCCCACGCTGGTTGTCGTCCCCTCCCGCTGACGTAATTTCCGGGATTCAGGTTCTACACTGACAGCGCAATTGCTCCAGTGCTAACAGAGCTTGTGGCTTCCATTTGCTGGTCACCCTGGGATCTTCTGCTGCTGCAAATCGACACCCCTGGAAACCTATAACACACTGGGACCCTCCTGATGCCAGATCACCTGCCCTAAAAACACGTGAAATGCTCCTTCATTCTAATGTCCTGTAAGTGTTTTTAATCCTTTTTGGGGATATTAAAAGGTTTAATTCTGCACTTAGAGGCGCCTTTTCTTCTATTTGACTTTTACTAGCGATTGCTCCCCTCTTTGAATGCTGCCTTTAATGTGTTTGAAGACCTCATCATTTGAATACCTCTACTCAATATAGACATTATCTGCCTGGTGTTAATATTCAGATCGCCCTTATATACACTCTATCTCTATTGTAGACCTTAGAAAATGCTAGTTGTCTGACTGTAATCGTGACCTTCTGATTTTAGTACTTTGAGTCACCGTCCTATTACAAGTATGCTGATAAGGAAAGTCAGAGATAGCTGATTTTCAGAGAAAATCCAAATATAACTAATTTTTCTAGGAGGTAAAAAAGTAAAGCTTACACTTGACTAGTTGCTATGGGTAAGACATACACTTGATTTTTTTCTCCAGGCTTCTTAGGTGAAGAAAAATGATATGGTAAGGTATAACTGGCTACAGTGAAAACATTTGAAATAATTTTAATATAATTTGAATAAAAAACACCACCCAGTGATTACTGTACGCAATCTATACAAAAGTATAATACCAATAATTTTACTTCTCATTGATTTGGCATTATTATATTCATCTTTGCTTGAAAAGAATAAACTGTGCAGCTAATTGCAAGATTTTTTTTTTTTATCTTAGTGCAAAGCAATCATTTTATAATGATACTCAACTATTCTGTGTAGATTTCCTCCATGCTGAGTAAAATAATAACTAAAACAATGTCATTAGCATCACTAAGTATTAGATGTACAAGTACAAGCAGATGTCGAGTTAGCTGGAAACAGTGTGGGCTTGTGACGCAAAGAAACGTTAATGGGACAAAAGAGGCATTGTAATTATTGTCTTCATAACCTTCACAGAAAGAAACGCAACTGAAAACTGTGTTCAATGAATGAGACACAAATAATACATAAAAATAATCGCACATACAGTTCCAGAAATAAAAAAAAAAGAAAATAAAATTGTCGTCAGATGCAGCGTATGCTGCAAATTGTTATAATCTGCAGCATATTTTCTGCTTGTCTTCGTCAATCTACAGCGAAAACACTACTACGAGCCTAAATAATATATGTGTGGAGAAAGCGTCAGGAGAAGATATTGAGCGGGAGGTAGCACATCAGTTGTACTCTTGCTGTTTGTTTATCAAAAAGCGGTCATAACCTGCACTTGTTACAAACCCTTTGCACCTTGCCTATACAGAGAAAATACAAAACTTACTTAGGAATAGGGATGAGCTTCGTGTTCGAGTCGAACCCATGTTCGACTCGAACATCGGCTGTTCGACCGTCCGTCGAATTGCGAACGATATGGGCCGTTCGCGCCAAATTCGTGTGGCGCGTCACGGCCCATAATTCACTGCGGCATCGCAGTGCATTGCTGGCTGATGATTGGCCAAGCATGCACTATGACCCGCATGCTTGGCCAATCACAGCGCCGTCAGTAGAGAGAGCTGTAATTGGCCAAAGCCAGGGTGGCTTTGGCCAATTATGGCTCAGGGGATTTAGTACACACCCCACACTATATAAGGCCGCCTGCACGGCGGCCCTGTGTAGTGTGTGTTCCGTGTGCTGAGCGATAGAGAGAGAGAGAGACAGTGTCATTTGATTTGAGTTAGATAGATTAGGCAGAACAGTCAGTCAGTTAGCTGCACTTACAGTGTATTGTGTATATATATGCATCCCAGGTGTTGCATATATATATATACACTGTATTCAGTTTAGCTAGATCCGTTCCTGTTATCTTCTATCTAGACTATTTACATTCAGTGCAGTGTGTCCTGCTCACAGTGTTCAGCTAGATCCGTTCCTGCTATTTACATTCAGTACAGTGCTTCCTGCTCACAGTGTTCAGCTAGATCCGTTCCTGCTATTTACATTCAGTGCAGTACGTGCTGCTCACAGTGTTCAGCTAGATCCGTTCCTGCTATTTACATTCAGTGCAGTGCGTCCTGCTCACAGTGTTCAGCTAGATCCGTTCCTGCTATATACATTTAGTGCAGTACGTCCTGCTCACAGTGTTCAGCTAGATCCGTTCCTGTTATCTTCCTACTGACAGGCAGGCTTGTCTGGTTACAGTATATAAAGCTACCTGAAGAAAATTACAGGTGTTCTTTTTGATCCTATTAGTACCACGGTCAGGCAGCTAGACTATTTACATTTAGTACAGTGTGTCCTGCTCACAGTGTTCAGCTAGATCCGTTCCTGCTATTTACATTCAGTGCAGTGCGTGCTGCTCACAGTGTTTAGCTACATCCGTTCCTGCTGTTTACATTCAGTGCAGTGCGTCCTGCTCACAGTGTTCAGCTAGATCCGTTCCTGCTATTTACATTCAGTGCAGTGCGTCCTGCTCACAGTGTTCAGCTAGATCCGTTCCTGCTATTTACATTCAGTGCAGTGCGTCCTGCTCACAGTGTTCAGCTAGATCCGTTCCTGCTATATACATTTAGTGCAGTACGTCCTGCTCACAGTGTTCAGCTAGATCCGTTCCTGTTATCTTCCTACTGACAGGCAGGCTTGTCTGGTTACAGTATATAAAGCTACCTGAAGAAAATTACAGGTGTTCTTTTTGATCCTATTAGTACCACGGTCAGGCAGCTAGACTATTTACATTTAGTACAGTGTGTCCTGCTCACAGTGTTCAGCTAGATCCGTTCCTGTTATTTACATTCAGTGCAGTGCGTCCTGCTCACAGTGTTCAGCTAGATCCGTTCCTGCTATTTACATTCAGTGCAGTGCGTCCTGCTCACAGTGTTCAGCTAGATCCGTTCCTGCTATTTACATTCAGTGCAGTGCGTCCTGCTCACAGTGTTCAGCTAGATCCGTTCCTGCTATATACATTTAGTGCAGTACGTCCTGCTCACAGTGTTCAGCTAGATCCGTTCCTGTTATCTTCCTACTGACAGGCAGGCTTGTCTGGTTACAGTATATAAAGCTACCTGAAGAAAATTACAGGTGTTCTTTTTGATCCTATTAGTACCACGGTCAGGCAGCTAGACTATTTACATTTAGTACAGTGTGTCCTGCTCACAGTGTTCAGCTAGATCCGTTCCTGTTATTTACATTCAGTGCAGTGCGTCCTGCTCACAGTGTTCAGCTAGATCCGTTCCTGCTATTTACATTCAGTGCAGTGCGTCCTGCTCACAGTGTTCAGCTAGATCCGTTCCTGCTATTTACATTCAGTGCAGTGCGTGCTGCTCACAGTGTTCAGCTAGATCCGTTCCTGCTATTTACATTCAGTGCAGTGCGTCCTGCTCACAGTGTTCAGCTAGATCCGTTCCTGCTATTTACATTCAGTGCAGTGCGTCCTGCTCACAGTGTTTAGCTACATCCGTTCCTGCTGTTTACATTCAGTGCAGTGCGTCCTGCTCACAGTGTTCAGCTAGATCCGTTCCTGCTATTTACATTCAGTGCAGTGCGTCCTGCTCACAGTGTTCAGCTAGATCCGTTCCTGCTATTTACATTCAGTGCAGTGCGTGCTGCTCACAGTGTTCAGCTAGATCCGTTCCTGCTATTTACATTCAGTGCAGTGCGTCCTGCTCACAGTGTTCAGCTAGATCCGTTCCTGCTATTTACATTCAGTGCAGTGCGTCCTGCTCACAGTGTTTAGCTACATCCGTTCCTGCTGTTTACATTCAGTGCAGTGCGTCCTGCTCACAGTGTTCAGCTAGATCCGTTCCTGCTATTTACATTCAGTGCAGTGCGTCCTGCTCACAGTGTTCAGCTAGATCCGTTCCTGCTATATACATTTAGTGCAGTACGTCCTGCTCACAGTGTTCAGCTAGATCCGTTCCTGTTATCTTCCTACTGACAGGCAGGCTTGTCTGGTTACAGTATATAAAGCTACCTGAAGAAAATTACAGGTGTTCTATCCCAGCTTAGTGCAGCTACAGGCCATTAGTATGTCTGGAAGGCCAAGAAGGAGAGGCAGACAGTCACAAGCCAATAAGAGAGGGCAAGCAGGCTCTGTGTCTAGTGCTGGTCGTGGAGACGGTGCATCCTCATCAGCACGTGGCCATGGGACACGCTTGGCCTTTTTTTCGGCAGCTGGCCGTGTTGAGCCGCAACATGCGGAAGACTTGGTCGAGTGGATGACCAAGCCGTCCTCATCCTCCTCATCCTCTCTCACCCATGCCCAGGGTGCTTTGTCTGGCAAAGCAGCGGCCTCTTCCCTCAGCTCAATGTCATCAGTGACTCCTTCCCTAGCCCCACCATGTCCTCCTGAGGATTCCCTCGAACTGTTTGACCACAGTGTTGGGTACATGCTCCAGGAGGATGCCCAGCGTTTGGAAGGCTCTGATGATGATACTGAGCTCAATGAAGGCAGTAACATGAGCACGGACAGAGGGGGTGCCCAAGAAGGACAGCAATCTGGCAGTCATGCTCCCCCTGCTGCAGCATACTGCCAGGTTTGCTCCAGTGATGAGGAGGGAGGGGATGATGAGGTCACTGACTCAACGTGGGTGCCTGATAGGAGAGAGGAGGAGGAGGAGGAGGAGGAGGAGGTGGCACATCACCAACTAGGCAGGATGCCCTCCAGGGGCCAGCCTAAGGGCAGCACATTGACTGCATCACACCCCAAAGCTCCACATGTGCAGGGCGCTGCAGTCTCTGCGCGTTATTCAAAAAGTTCTTTGGTGTGGGCCTTTTTTGAGACGAGTGCATCAGATCGCACCGCTGCTATTTGCAATATATGTCTCAAGCGTATCTCGCGTGGCCAAAACATCTCCCGCTTGGGTACCACATGCTTGACCAGACATATGTTGACCTGCCATGCAGTTCGTTGGCAAGCGTATCTAAAAGACCCACACCAAAGAACAAAGACGATCTCTCCTTGCTCCTCATCAGCTGAGATTTCCAACCCCACTAGACCTTCAGTCCTCTCTGCGACCTGCAGTGAGAGGAATGAAGGTGTAGAATTAGGTGTGTCACAGCCAAGTACTTATGGGCAATCTGCTTTTGGTACACCGACGTCAGATTGTACCAGGCAAATTTCCCTGCCCCAGCTGCTGCACCGCCGAAAGAAGTTTGCTCCCAGCCATCCACATGCCCAGCGGTTGAATGCTAGCTTGGCAAAATTGCTAGCACTTCAACTGCTGCCTTTTCAGTTGGTAGACTCTGCCCCCTTCCGTGAGTTTGTGGAATGTGCGGTTCCTCAGTGGCAGGTACCCAAACGCCACTTTTTCTCACGGAAGGCGATTCCGGCTCTCTACCGGCATGTGGAAGGCAATGTCCATGCCTCGCTGGACAGGGCGGTCAGCGGTAAGGTGCATATTACCGCTGACTCATGGTCCAGCAGGCATGGACAGGGACGTTACTTAAGTTTCACGGCGCATTGGGTGACTCTGCTGGCAGCTGGGAAGGATGCAGGACAAGGTGCAGTAGTGTTGGAGGTTGTTCCGCCACCACGCCTCCAAAATGCTGATTGTGACACACCTCTCTCCTCCACCCCCTCCTCTTCTTCTTCCTCCATGGCCTCTTCCTCGGAACCAGCGGTGCTCCGTAGGCGTTCAAGGGGCTACGCAAGTACGCAGGCCAAAAGATGCCATGCGGTGCTTGAGCTGGTGTGCTTGGGGGACAGGAGCCACACTGGGGCAGAGGTTCTGTCAGCTCTGCAGGGGCAGGTTCAGAGGTGGTTGACGCCACGCCAACTTAAGGCAGGAATGGTGGTTTGCGACAATGGCACCAACCTCCTCTCTGCCCTCCGACAGGGACAACTGACCCATGTGCCCTGTTTGGCTCACGTCCTTAACTTGGTGGTGCAGCGGTTCTTGGGCAGGTACCCGGGCTTACAGGATGTCCTGAGGCAGGCCAGGAAAGTCTGTGTGCATTTCCGCCGGTCATATAATGCCAGTGCTCGGCTGACGGACCTCCAAAAGGAGTTTAACCTGCCCAAGAACCGCCTAATCTGTGACATGCCCACCAGGTGGAACTCGACGTTGGCCATGCTGCAGCGGCTGCACACGCAGCAGAGGGCCATCAATGAGTACCTGTGCGACTATGGCACCAGGACAGGGTCAGGGGACCTTGGTTTTTTTTCCCCACGCCAGTGGGCCATGATCAGGGATGCATGCACTGTCCTGTCACCATTCGAGGAGGCCACGAGGATGGTGAGCACTGACAGTGCATGCATCAGTGACACTGTCCCCCTTGTCCACCTGTTGGAGCACACGCTGCGTGGGATAATGGACAGGGCACTTGAGGCAGAACAGAGGCAGGAAGAGGAGGACTTCCTTAGCTCTCAAGGCCCCCTTTATCCAGACAGTGTTCCTGCGTGCCCGCCGATCACACAGGAAGAGGACGAGGAGGAGGAGGAGGAGGAGGAGGAAGATTGTGTCAGTATGGAGGTGGAGCCTGGCACTCAGCATCAGCAGTCTTTAAGGGATCAGTCCCAAGGAACACATGGACTTGTACGTGGCTGGGAGGAGGTGGCTGCGGACGTTGTTGTCCTTAGTGACCCAGAGGACTCCGGACCGAATGCCTCAGCAAACCTACGCTGCATGGCCTCCCTGATCCTGCAAAGCCTGCGTAAGGATCCTCGTATTCGTGGTATCAAGGAGAAGGACCAATACTGGCTGGCAACCCTCCTTGATCCACGTTACAAGGGTAAGGTTGCGGACCTTATCTTGCCATCGCAGAGGGAGCAGAGGATGAAACATCTTCGGGAGGCCTTGCAGAAAGGTCTGTGCAACGCGTTCCCAGAGACTGGGAGGTTACAAACTCCTGTTTCTGGACAACGTGTTGCTGAGGCTTCGGTCAGTCAAAGAAGGAGCGGTGGAGAAGGTGGCCGTCTGACCGATGCGTTCAGACAATTTTTTGGTCCGCAGCCCCAAGGTATGATCGGTTCCAGCAACCATCGCCAGCGTCTGTTTTACATGGTGCAGGAATACCTAGGGGCAAGATCAGACTTGGACACCTTTCCCACCGAAAATCCTCTGGGTTACTGGGTCTTGAGGATGGATCACTGGCCAGAGCTTGCACAGTATGCAATTGAGCTACTGGCCTGTCCTGCATCCAGCGTTCTTTCGGAACGCACATTCAGTGCTGCTGGAGGCGTGGTAACCGATCACAGGGTGCGTCTGTCCACCGACTCGGTCGATCGGCTGACCTTCATAAAAATGAATCAGTCTTGGATCACCACCAGCTACCAAGCACCTGATGCAGATGTAACCGAATAATTTTTTTTGAAATCTCAGATCCCTTCAAAGACTGCCTATGCTGATGCTGAGTGACTATCCCTGAGTAATTATCCTCTTCCTCCTCAATCATCACGCTGATAGCTTGTAAGAACATTTTTGGTTCTGGGCGCCACCACCAGTGCCTAAGGCACAATTTTTCAGCCCCTGTTTAACAGGGGCGTGTAATTACAATTTTTGATGTAATACTTTGCAGCAGGGCTCGTTCCTGCATTCCAACTAGAGTGTCTGTGAGGGGTTGCAGTGTTGTGGCACCAGCACCAGTGCCTAAGACCCAATTTTTCAGCCCCTGTCTAACAGGGGCGTGTAATTACAATTTTTGATGCAATACTTTGCAGCAGGGCTTGTTCCTGCATTCCAACTAGAGTGTCTGTGAGGGGTTGCAGTGTTGTGGCACCAGCACCAGTGCCTAAGACCCAATTTTTCTGCCCCTGTCTAACAGGGGCGTGTAATTACAATTTTTGATGCAATACTTTGCAGCAGGGCTTGTTCCTGCGTTTCAACTAGAGTGTCTGTGAGGGGTTGCAGTGTTGTGGCACCAGCACCAGTGCCTAAGACCCAATTTTTCAGCCCCTGTCTAACAGGGGCGTGTAATTACAATTTTTGATGCAATACTTTGCAGCAGGGCTTGTTCCTGCGTTTCAACTAGAGTGTCTGTGAGGGGTTGCAGTGTTGTGGCACCAGCACCAGTGCCTAAGACCCAATTTTTCTGCCCCTGTCTAACAGGGGCGTGTAATTACAATTTTTGATGCAATACTTTGCAGCAGGGCTCGTTCCTGCGTTCCAACTAGAGTATCTGTGAGGGGTTGCAGTGTTGTGGCACCAGCACCAGTGCCTAAGGCCTAATTTTTCAGCTCCTGTTCAACAGGGGCATGTAATTACAATTCTTGATCTAATATTTCACAGCAGGGCCCTGTGAGGGCTTACAGTGTTTTGGCCACAGCAACACCTAAGGCCCAAATTTCTGCTGAGTATATAGGGCAGGACCCTACTTTCAAACATCTAACTTACAAACGACTCCTACTTGCAAACGGAAGGAGACAACAGGAAGTGAGATGAAATCTACCCCTAAGGAAGGGAAATTCTCTCCTGTAAGAGTTAATATGGGAAAACAATTTTTCCTTTCCACTGATGCTTTCCAATCCTTGTTCCACAAAAAAACACAAATTTTCAAAAAACATTTTTCATTGGGACAAAAAAGTGAGGTGAAATCTTCTGAAGAGGAGGAAAGACGCAAAACAAATGTCACAGGGGTGATAACCCTTCCCTATGTTTTCCAAAAAGCTTAGAAAAGATTTTTTGGCTGGAGCTAAACACATTAAAAATGTTCAAAATTACAAACAGATTCTACTTAACAACAAACCTACAGTCCCTGTCTTGTTTGCACCGCCTGTATACTGCTGTTCAGAGTATATAGGGACCTTTCCTTATTTTAATTTGGGTGCGGGGTTCCCCTTAATATCCATACAAGACCCAAAGGGCCTGGTAATGGACTGGGGGGTACCCATGCCGTTTGTCTCACTGATTTTCATCCATATTGCCATGACCCGACATGACATTAAACCCGCAAGCAGTTTTAAATGAGATTTTTTCCTTTAAAAATGACATTTGGTGCAGGGACTGTTCTAAACATGGGAAACACGCGTCACTTTACAGGCATACTATAGACACCCCCCAGGTACGATATTTAAAGGAATATTTCACTTTTTTTTTTTTACTTTAAGCATCATTAAAATCACTGCTCCCGAAAAAACGGCCGTTTTTAAAAGTTTTTTTTGCATTGATACATGTCCCCTGGGGTAGGACCCGGGTCCCCAAACCCTTTTTAGGACAATACCATGCAAATTAGCCTTTAAAATGAGCACTTTTGATTTCGAACGTTCGAGTCCCATAGACGTCAATGGGGTTCTAACGTTCGTGCGAACTTGCGGTCCGTTCGCGGGTTCTGGTGCGAACCGAACCGGGGGGTGTTCGGCTCATCCCTACTTAGGAACCACACTAGTTGTCAAAAGAAAATGTGATGTTATTGTTAAAAGCAGCCTAGCTTCGCTAAGGGTTTAGATGAATGTTGATGCATGAGAGTGGAAAAAGTGTACAATGGTTAGAGAAATATAATGAATGTATATTATGAAATCATGTAATTCAGCTTTGTACTGGTGATTTAGAGAAATTAATGAATGTAACTAACATAAAACCTAACTCAAAAATAAATGCAATTTTTAGTTGTGGGCATAGTAAAGAAAACTCACTTCCTTTGTCAGGTTTGATATTATATAGCCCCTGCTGCATCGTGCATGCAGTAAGATAAGTTACAGGTAAGGACATAGACCCTTTTTTTGTGATGGAGTGGTAGACTCAGTGGCAGGGATAGGTTCCAGTTGAGAAGGGACAGTAAAGAGATGGCTACTGATGTCTGCGGAGTTGGCCCAGGATCTGAGGAAAGCAAAACTATAGTACAATCCCTGGCAAAAAGTATGGAATCACCACTCTTGGAAAATGTTCATTCAATTGTTAAATTGTGTAGAAAAAAAAAAACTAATCATAGACATGTCTCAAAACTATTTTCATTTAACATTACAACCTTCTGGCTTTAAGAAATATTAAACAAAAAGAAAGAAAGAAAGAAAAAAAGAAAGAAAGAAACTGTATTAAATTGCAACTGTTTTTTACAGATCAAGCAAAGGAAAAAAAATATGGAATCACTCAATTCTGATGAAAATATTATAGAATCACCATGACCATGTACTTTGCAGTTCTAAAACAAACATCTGCATCTGATCACATCTGCTAATTATGCCCCGTACACATGGTCGGACTTTGTTCGGACATTCCGACAACAAAATTCTAGGATTTTTTCCGACCGATGTTGGCTCAAACTTGTCTTGCATACACACGGTCACACAAAGTTGTCGGAAAATCCGATCGTTCTGAACGCGGTGACGTAAAACACGTACGTCAGGACTATAAACGGGGCAGTGGCCAATAGCTTTCATCTCTTTATTTATTCTGAGCATGCGTAGCACTTTGTGCGTCGGATTTGTGTACACACGATCGGAATTTCCGACAATGGATTTTGTTGTCAGAAAATTTTATAGCCTGCTCTAAAACTTTGTGTGTCAGAAAATCCGATGGAAAATGTGTGATGGAGCCTATACACGGTCGGAATTTCCGACAACAAGGTCCTATCACACATTTTCCATCGGAAAATCCGACCATGTGTACGGGCCATATGTCTGCAGTTAAAAAAGAGTGCTTGCACACCTTGGTGAGTTGTTGCACCAACCTGATTGACATAATTCATGGCTCCAACACAAGAGATGTCAGTTGAAACAAAGGAGAAAATTATAAAACTTCTTCAAGAAGGTAAATCATCACGGAATGTTGCAAAAGATGTTGGTTGTTCACAGTTAGCTGTGTCTAAAATCTGGACCAAGTACAAATGAAATGGGAAGGTTGTTAAAAGGAAGCGTACTGGTAGACCAAGGAAGACATCAAAGCATAAAGATAGAAAACTTAAAGCAATACGCCTTGAAAACAGAAAATGCACAACAAACAAATGAGGAACAAATGATCAGAAACTGGAATCAATGTCTGTGACCAAACTGTAAGACATTGCCTAAAGGAAATGGGATCTACATACAGAAAAGCCAAACGAAAACCAACATTAACACCTAAAAAGAAAAAAAAACAGGGTTACAGTTGGCTAAAGAAAAGCAATCATGGACTGTGGATGACTGGATGAAAGTGATATTCAGTGATGAACCACAAATCTGCATTGGGCAGGGTGATGATGCTGGACTGTTTGTTTGGTGCCGTTCCAATGTATGAAGACGACTGCCTGAAGAAAACATGCACATTTCCACAATCATTGATGATATGGGGTTGCATGTCAGGTAAAGGTACGGGGTAAATGAAAGTCATTAAATCTTCAATAAATGCACAATTTAATATTAAGATTTTGGACACTTTTCTCATTCCATCGATTGAAAGGATATTTAGTGATGACATAATTTTCAGGATGATAATGCATCTTACCATACGGCAAAAGGCATGAAAACTTTCCTTCAAGAAAGACATATAATGTCAATGGCATGGCCTGCAAATAGTCCGGACCTCAATCAAATTAAAAATCTATGGTGGAAATTAAAGAAAATGGTTCATGACAAGGCTCCGACATGCAAAGCTGATCTGGCAACTGCAATAAGAGAACGTTGGAGCCGGATTGATGAAGAATACAGTTTGTCAACAGTTAAATCCATACCTCAGATATTCAAGCTGGTATAAAAGCCAGAGGTGGTGCAAAAAAGTAATAGTGGTGTATTGTAGTATTTTTTTCCAACAATTCCATAATATTTTCCTCAGAATTGAGTGATTCCATTTTTTTTTCCTCTGATCTGCAAAAACAGTTACAATCGACTACAGTTTTCTTTCTTTTTCTTTTTTTTAAGTGTTTCAGAAAAGCCAGAAGGTTGGAATGGTAAATGAAAATAGTTTTGAGGCATGTCTATGATTAGTTTTTTTTTCTACACAATTAAACAATTAAATGAACGTTTTCCAAGAGTGGTGATTCCATACCTTTTGCCAGGGGTTGTAGTTCAGCTACCTGGTTCGGTACAGTTCTGTACACAGCATCTGCTAGGACAGCATGTTAAAGGAGTATTCAATCCAAAAGCAAACATTTGATATATTGCACCTTACCAATTCCTAGATGTGATGGCTGCATTAGTTTACTTTTTTTAGGTTGTCCTTTCTTTAATTTCACCTAGTGATCCTGCCAGTAAGTCTGTTGTTTTTCAACAGAACAAGCTGTCCTGCAGATGCAGCAGTTAGAAGCTTGAGACAAACTATTTAACCCTGACAGGGGTGCTTGAAATGATCAGCTATTATTAATGTATTTATGTAAAACCTTTTATCCCAAAAGGAGAAAAAAAACTGCTTAAAAAGTGTTAGCTGGAGTTTGCCTTCAATTTGTTAGTATATCTAAATCTGCTACTACATCTAACACTCCCCTCCTCCCAGGCTGACAATGCTGCTGTCCAAAGGTGTCTCTGTTGCTCTTTCATCCAGAGTGGGGGCACACGAATACAGGAGGTGTGGCACTAGTCAGAAGAAAAGAAAAATCTAATGATTGGTAAGTTGCAATTTATTGCATTTTTTGTTTTGGGTTTAATACTACTTTAACCACTTGCTGCCCAAGGAGGTCCATAGGCGTCCTTGAGTTGCAGTGGTTATACCAGTATGATGCCTGCAGCTAAAGGCATTATCCTGATATCTTATGTTTTCAGCCAGCAATTCCATTTTTTTGTAAAAGTGATCCTAGCAGCTAATTAGCCAATATATTGTTTTTTACAGGTCCCCCTTCTGCCGCCTTCTGCTGCCTTCCTGGGCTCTCCCGTCTCTCTTTTCAGTCTATAAGGATGTGGCCTTATTTTTAAGAAAGGTATTTTTTAGATCTATATACCAAAGTAGAGATGCACCGACTTCTGGTAATATACAATTGAACATAGGGGATCAGCAAGCCCTTGACACAGAAGGACTTGAGCAAAGTCAACTGGACCCAAAAAGGTAAAGACCATCTAACAAAACATGAGCGAGCAGCCCTGATGGAATTAAGGATGGCTAAAAATATTGTTTTTAAAAAAAGCAATAAAGGGGGAAATGTCGTCCTGATGGATGACAAATTCTATGAGACAGAAGCCAAACTGCTACTAGGGGACCCCATGACGTATAGGAAACTTCATAGGGATCCTTTCTCCAAAGTGGTACGGAACCTGAACGATATCCTCACTGAAGCAAAGGAGGCGGGTATACTTAGTCAACGGGAGTTTGAACACCTGTTTGTGAGGGAGTTCAATGTGCCCACCTTTTATATTATTCCAAAGTTGCACATATGTCCTGAAAAACCACCTGGTAGGCCAATTGTCCCGGCAGTCAAGGGACCTTTGGTGAGAATCGGAGTATACTTGGACTCCCTCCTCAAGGAGTTGGTTACCAGTCTCAGATCTTATGTACAAGACACTATACACCTCAATCCCACATCAGTGTGGCATTCAAGCAGTGAAATCCTTCCTTGAATTAAGCTATCCTGAATTTGGGCCACAGAACAAATTCTTAATAGATCTATTGGAATTTGCACTGAAGAACAATTTCTTCCAGTTCTCCTCACACTATCACCAACAAATCAGAGGTACTTCAATGGGGGCTGCGTGGGCACCATCATACGCATGCCTCCACCTCGGACTATGGGAAGAGGAGGATATATTTACATCGCCAATGTACTCAGACCACGTACATACGTGGCTGAGGTATATAGACGACATACTCGTTGTCTGGAAGGGCACCAGGGAGGAAGTACATACCTTCATCTCTTAAATAAGAACAATCGCGACATTCATCTAACTTATGTTGTTGATGAGAAACAAATACCCTTCCTTGATTTATTGATTTCTATTGAGGGTGGGAAATTATGCACGTGTATCTTCCGTAAAAAGACATCGGCTAACACCCTTTTAAGAGCTGATAGCCATCATCCCCCTTGGCTCAAGAATGGGATTCCGGTTGCCCAATTCTTAAGAGTAAAAAGGAACTGTACTAGAAAAAATGACCTTAATAAGGAAAATACTGACCTCTACAAAAGATTTTGCGAACAGGGATACTCCCATGGACAAATCCGAAAGATCAGAGTCAAAGCAGCATGCAGAGATAGAGAAAGCCTTCTTACTTTGAAATCTAAATCAAAGATGAAAAAACAACTTGACCCTGGTCCAGTAAGAATGATTACCCCTTACGGTGCTCAGTGGGAGTCTGTAAGCAGCATCTTAGAAAAACATTGGGGCATCCTGCTGAATGGCCCTGGCTTGGAGGATATTGTGGGAACTTTGCCCAATTTAGTGGCCAAGAGGTCCAAAAACCTAGGGGATATTCTGATTCACTCAGAATTTACAAAAGAGCCAAGTTCCAATTGGCTATCTGAATATCCCAGGAGCAAAAGAATGTACCCATGTAACCAATGTCAAGTCTGTCCATTTGTGGACAGAACTGCTATTTTCCACGGTGCCCATGGACAGCAATCCTTTGAGATTTGTGATCTCATTAACTGTTCAACAAGTAGAGTAATCTACATGCTCACATGCCCTTGTCCAAAGATCTATATTGGTAAAACCAAAAGATCTCTTAGGACTTAGGATAGGTGAACATTTACGTGAGATCAAGGGAGGAAAAGAAAGAGACCCAGAAAGTCCCCAGGAAAAAACATTGGCGAAGCACTTTGCCCTATGCCACCAAGGGAAACCAGACAGCCTGAAGGTGAAAGGTATCTACATACTTAAAATGTCAGCTAGGAGGGGGGACTTCAATCGTATCCTCCTGCAGAAGGAGAAGAGGTGGATCTATCGATTGGGGTCCCACACTCCTTCGGGGCTCAACACCGAGTTGAATCTACAGGTCTTCTTAGAAACCTGAATTCCCCGGTTATTACCATCATTATTTTTTACATTTAACTCCCATGATCTCCTTTGCTGGCTATTTGTGTTCATGCCTGTAATAATCTTAAAATCAATCTTTGTTTCCTAAATCAATACTGTCTGTGTACTAATGAGGTATTAACTTATTAAATCTATCATTGCCATTTCTAGTTGTAGGACCTGCTGAGACTTTGTAATGTCCTTGTTCCTCCTAACATTAGGATGTACTGCTATCTGTGGCTTATCTTTTTGTCTTCTTTGCTCTCTCCCCTTTTCCCTAAGTTTTGTCAACGTTTTTTACATATGGTTTTTTACATATGGTACTATATTTTTATTGAATTAATACCAAAGATTGTGGGGATTACTGTATGGGTAGAGCGATGCAAAATACTGCCTACAATTAATTCTTTATGTTACTTACACATGGAGTTCACTGGTTGAGACTAATGGTTTAGACAATATAAAGACGCTTTAAACCTGCAGTGAATGATAGCATTCAACATTAGAAATGACATCTAGATTTAGACTTTACGTGGACTGTTCCACTCAGGAAGTAGGAATACGAACCATGTATATCTTTTTTAGAAATCATTGGGCGGCGCTGTCGGAAGGATTCTACCAAAAAAAAGGAAGCGACAGCCCCTAGCCCCACCTAGTCCAGACGAAGCTACGCTAATCATCTAGCGAAACGCGTTGATGTCACAGCAGTCAGCTTACTGTATGCCCCGTACCAACTGTATTGCAGGATAGGAGACGCCGGCTTCACCACCACTCCATTCATACATCACATCCCACCAACGATACAAGTCCCGTACACCCAGCGGCTCTGCTCTGAGAGGATGGAATCGTCCCACCGCATGTGAGCCGCCACAAAGGCATTGACGTGATGGGACTTTGATCCCTACTAGGACTGAGCGGGACATATTAATGACAATACCAAGTGTGGTAACGTACAGAAGCCTTACTTTCTTTCCTCCTATTCCCCTGAATCATTAAGATAGCGCTTGTTGGAAAAGAAATAAACAACTTGTTTGTTTAATTGAAAGACTGCCAGAAACACCCACTATCATTATGGGTAGAATCTTGTACTAGCAGTCCGCCGATGGTTACACATTTGCTGTGTTACAGTTTAACTCCTTGGATACTATTTACACCTCTCCTGGTCTTGGGATACTGCCTTGCAGGACATTTGCTAAATCAACTGGGGTATTATTGTCATTACAATATACCCGGACTGTTACACTGAAGGATATTTCCCAATTGTTTGTTTATATATTGGCTGGAGCCATACAACATTCATGGCATGACAGCTATTATTCCAGGATAAAGATGATCATCAATTATGGATTCATAGCCACTTATCCAAGCTGTAGTGTCTTATTTACTCATTAGTCAGTATTGCTCACCCAATCTTTTCCTACATCAAGGAACAGGCCACTTTTTTGACTCCACGCTCTTTTGAAAGCCCCCGGGGGGGCCATTCACAGTGAAATTGTAAGAAAATTTCTTGGTGACATTAGAATTTGGGATTATTCCCATTTTCCTTCCTTTATATGCTTTGTTGCACTGATGCGAGTTAATCACACATCAATTTCACTGTGGATGGTAGGCTGGTGTCTGGACTTTCTGTGTTATGGTTTTTTGATCATGTTTGTGTATGTTTTTGTTTATGTGTGTTTTTTCTTTTTCCTTTTTTCTGAATGTGTTTATCAGATTACTCTTCTTTGGGGAACCTCTCTTTCTTGAGAGAAAGTTCGTAGTGTGAAACTGCTCTATTATTTACAGGTGCATTTTAATTCTTGTAGCACGTGCCCAAAATGGGCTTAATAAATTTTGTATTTTTATAGAAACATACCCAGATTTAGACTTTTTTGTTGCCGAAGTAGCCGCTTTTTGATCCTGGTAGAGATACCAGGATTTTTCTCCTAGTATGCATCCCTCCTAAAAGAGCACAGCGCTCTTGAAACCAGGCAGCGACCAGTAAGATACCCCAGGATCAAATTCCTAGGCCCAGTACCAGCGCTGCCGCCAGCGATAGATGCCAAAACCAAAGGCCCACTACCAGCGCTGCCGCCAGCGAAAGGCCACAAGAAATGCCCAGGCCCAGTACCAGCACTGCCGCAGCATCACACCCAAATGCCAGCACAGGAACTTCAAAGCCCCCAACTACCAGCACTGGAGTGTCACGTCCCCCAAGAGCCAGGGCCGCTACACATCTTCCAGCTGGTCTTGCCAATCCAACATGGCTGCCTTTCCGACTCAGGATCAGCAAGAATTCCCCTTTTCACCGCACAGCTAGGTGTGCAGGCCAATACCCAAAAATGTTCTAAAATTGATTGTTTTTATTTATTTTTGCCCAACACTTTGCTGCAACTCATCGTGGACCAGACCAATTTATATGCCCAGCAGCATATTGCCAACAACCCCCAATCATCATACGTCCGTCCATTTGAGTGGAAGGATTTGACTCTGGAGGAGTTCAAAGTGTTTATGGGCCTCACCATAAACATGGGGCTTACAAAAAAAATGAAGGACATGCCTATTGGTCCACTAACCCCATCCACCACATGCCCATTTATTCTTCCGTAATGTCCAGGTCTTGATACGAGATGATAATGCGCTTTCTTCATTTCAGTGACAACACCCAGTGCCCTCCCCGCAATCATCCAAATTACGATAATTTATATAAAATTCGCCCACTCATTAATTTCTTTTCCCAATGATTTGCAGAACCCTATGTCCCCGATAAGCATATATGTGTAGACGAGTCCCTGGTACCCTTTTCAGGCCGGCTAGGAATAAAAAAATACATTCCTAGCAAAAGGGCCAAATACGGAGTGAAATTTTATAAGCTTTTATAAGCTTTTATAAGAGTCACGGGATATCTGTATGCGTTCCGCATATACGAAGGAAGAGATTCCCAGCTCCAGCCCCCTGAGTGCCCGGCCTACATGGGCACAACTGGTAAAATTGTATGGGCAAAATATATACAAGAAAAAGTTGCGCTACTAATGTCCAAGAAATATGAAAATAAGCAGCCAGCATCAACAATATGACTAATTGTGAATAAAATAAAAAATAAAAAAATCAGGGCTAAGAAAATTATAACAACTCCAGGAGTCACCTTGGAGTAGAAAATTAACTAGTAAAATAGTGAATAGTACTACAAACATACAATATTCAAAATACAATAAAAGAGCTCAGTGTATAAGTGAGAACAGTGAATGAACTCATATGACATAATCAAAAGCCAATGGAATACATATAGTCCATAAGGTAATTATACATAGTGTTGTCACATAGGCCAATCAGCATCACAGTATGCCTATACTGCACAATGAAAAGTCCGTGGTGACTCTGATAAAAGATGTATAGTCTCTTATAAATGACACAGAGATGCAATCATTCTTAGAAGGAAAAATTATGAATATACAGTGTAGGAAGTGAGTTGTACACACGACACCCTGGGACGTGCATCCACCACCGGGGGAGGGGAATGCGTACTCTTACCCCAAATCTTGGACACACACGCCAGCGGCGGTGGGTCAATTGAGCATAAAACGATCCTCCAAAGTTAACTCACCAAGGAGAACTACTGCAGAGAAGATGATATGTACCAGCTTTATCTTACCGGGGGGGGGGGGGGGGTGGGCGGTGGTAAATGGTCGCAGTAGAGTTTCCAATAGATAGATGTTTGTTGTTATCCAAACGACAGCATGAATCATGGGAAAAAGATAAAACAAAAAGGCCTCCACGGTATATAAGGCCAAGCAGGCTACTTAGCCTGGGTACTTAGCCTGCTACCGTGCTGTTCTTACTTTGATGTCTGTGATCATGCTATGTACACATCTTTAATGATGTTTTGTACGTTTTTTATTTAAATACATTTTTATCTTTTATATTTTTATATTTTTCCCATGATTCATGCTGTCATTTGGATCTACCTATTTGAGCCTCTACTGCGACCATTTACCACTGACCCCCCCAGAGGTTGATGCTGGCACATATCATCTTCTCTGCAGGAGTTCTTGTTGGAGAGTTCGCTTTGGAGGATCGTTTTATGCTCAATCCACCCGCCGCCGCTGGCATGTGTGTCCAAGATTTGGGGTAAGAGTACCCATTCCCCTCCCCCGGTGGTGGATGCACATCCCAGGGAGTCGTGTGTACAACTCACTTCCTACACTATATATTCATCATTTTTCATTTCATTTTTCCTTCTAAGAATGATTGCATCTCTGTGTCATTTATAAGAGACTATACATCTTTTATCAGAGTCTCCACAGACTTTTCAAAGTGCAGTATAGGCATACTGTGATGCTGATTGGCCTATGTAACAACACTCTATAATTACCTTATGGACTATATGTATTCCTAATGATGAATATCAGCTTAGAACAAAACTATAATGTAACTTACATAAGCTTATAGGAAAAACAAATTCTTAGACATCATCACTACTGTTCTTATGCTGTATTGCTATGTTCTTTTTTATATATACCATTCATCTCATATTAAGCACATACTTGATATATATTGAATGTACCTATTTTTCTGTTATACATTTGTACTAAACTATGACCTTTTGCATTAATAAAAATTGTTTGTAAACAAAAAAAGTGACATGGTTAACTAAAACAAAAGCCTTCTTATACTCATAAAATATGCTTATATTGCTGCAGACATTTATAAACCTCAGCACAATCATTTAAAAAAAATAAAACTCTTCCATTACATATTATTTTGTGTACACTGAAAATAGACAGAGAAGTAACATTTTTTTGAGCCTACCTCAGGCTTCACAGTTCCCCCCACCCATCCTTAGGCTATATTTTCCCCCTATCCTCAGTCTTTCCAGCCATCCCCTATCCCATTCCTCAGTCTTCAGTCTTCCCAGTCCGCTCACCCATCTTCAGTTTTCCAAGTCCCCCCCATTCCCAGTTTTCCTTCCATCATCAGTCTTCTCAGCCCCCCCATCGTCCCTCTTACACACACTTTGCACCCATGGACGATATGCCACTGAGGAGACCACTCAATTGCCATGAGAACACAGTAGGTGTTACAACTCATGACTCATCCAGAATAAGCTGCACCCCTTTTGCTAACAGGAATTATGGAGATGTTGGATAGTGTTTTGCACTGTTGTCAACAGGTTTTGCAACTCCTAACGCAGCACTGAAAATGCCACTCTTTACCATTATACTCTGTGTTTCAGTTATACAGTAAGTTCCTTACATTATAACTGCCACCGGTCCCGAATCCATACTTCTAAAGTGTCTGTGCTAGCAAGATGCAGCTAAAACTCTGAGGGAGGGTGGAAGCTCTTATCTTGCCTCATTACACAAACAGAATCCATATTTAGGCCTTTGTGGTCCAAGGCAGCCATTTGGATTGTGTAACAATCATTTGTAAATATACCTTTAAGAGTTTACAGCTTTGCAATCCATCTATGAGCTTGTACAGGTTATTACATTTAGCGCATGTTTTTATCTGTCTACATGGATGGTTTAGAATACATTTTTTAGGCTAAATTGATTTTCATGCTTTTCAATGATTTTTTTTTTTTATGTTGGAGAACATGCAGGTGTCAGGGCTGGGCTCAGCCTTTCTCTGAGTTGGCCACTCAGCTGTCGGCTAATTGCCAGCTCCCATCTCTCTCCACAGTTACTCAGCTGTTGATGATATCCTGCTCTTCAGTCCATCCTACTTAAGCCGTCCAGTCCAGAGGATCTCTGCCTTCGACTTGGTTAACATCACAGAGACGATCTCCTGCGTTCCTTTTTAAAGACTTGCTTTGCTGACATCCCTTTTGGCTCCAGATCCTGCTTGCTGTTTCACTACGTTGATTCCTGACTTCTGGCTTAGCTGACTATATGTTCCGGTTACTGAACTTTGGCTATGTTTTGACTACCTTTGCTCTTTTTACTTTCATTATTAAACAAGTGTGATTTAACTGTACTTCTGTCTCGGTCTGATTTCATGGTTTCTGACAGCTGGTAACTATGCATTAAAATGAAGGTCTTTTGAGCCCCTCGGGAAAGAGAGCCCTGACTAATGGCTGCATGGCCAGGGAGGAGTTAAAGTAAATTTGGCTATCTCAGGATTGGCCAGTCAGCCTGACCTCCGAGGCACGGATCGGACGCCCGCCCGCCGCCCCCCGCCAGCCGAGGGGGCAGTGGGTGGGCGTCCGATCCGTTCCTAGGCTAGGCTTTCCTCCCGGAGAGCGGCGGTTGGGGGCCGGATCCGTTCGCCTGCATCTGCGTCCCAGCAGGCGGCGGATCCCTCGGCAAGCGGCGTCGGCGTTGCTCCGGAGCTCCCCCTGGCGGCCAGTTCACTCCCTGCGCCCAGACGGGCGGGAGATTTTGAACTGGCCATGGATGTGTCACATTGTGAATGTGACCAGCACCCCCCTGCGCCCGTGTGGGTGGGAGGTAGTAATGCTGCAGATGACCCCAGGGAGATAGAGATACATGGGCTGTATCCCCCTGCGCCCTCCTGGGCGGGGTATCAGCCGGCCCCCGGTTTTTCCAGCCAGGGTGATCCGCAGCAGTTGATCCCCTCAGCACCCAGCTGGGTGGGGGGTAATGCCTCCTCCGACACTTTTGGGCTGCTTCAAGATCCCTCTGTGTCCTCCTGGCCGGGGTCTCAACCGGCCCCTGGGCAATCAGGAGTGGGATTTTCACGGTTTAGGACCCCCTCTGCCCCAGACCGGGCGGGGGACAGGCTCCATTCCCAGGCTGGGCCACGCCACACTGCTTCCCGGGTAAGGGGTGCCCCCTCTGCGCCCAACAGGGCGGGTGTGGGCTTATCGCCCTTCACGGATTCCATTCCCCCTCCACCCCGTGCCTACTGCCGCCCAGACGGGCGGAGGGCGTGCGGGTGACTCCCCCCACATCACAGGGGCTTACCCCCCACACGCTTAATCAGGCGGGTCGCGCCAATCTCCTAGCGCCCGGCTGGGCGGGAGACTCGAGCTCCGGACCCGGGCTGGTGGCAGCTTCCTCCCCGGGTCAGCCAGCCAGAGTTCACAGACGCTCCTGCACCTGCACAGTCGCTGCCCTCGGCCAAGGGGACTCTTCCGAGTTGGTGACGGGACCTCCGCCCTTGGATCTCTCCGTAGGCTGGGACGGCCCGAACATGCACGGCCACGTGGATCCTCACGGTGCTGGCCGCATCAGTCTTCAGTCCTCCAGAGGTGTGCCGGATAACGAGGTCGATCGATCATGATCGATGATGCCCCCCAGGATCAGTGAGTATGATTGTGAATTGATTTGGGGTAGGTCGGCTGATGATTCCGTATCGGGTCCCGAAGACCGCATAGCGTCGGTTGTCAAATTGGTCCTATCCAGCATGGGTGTTTCGGGCGCGGCGCCATATCCTACCTCCCCTCCAGGGGGGGCCTTGTGGGCAGTAGCGCCCACTGGTACCCTTATACCGGAGGAGACGAAGGAGAGGATTTGGCGTCGCAAATTCGTTGATTTCCTGGCTCTAGTGCCATCGGATAGGGAAACGGTTGACAAATCTCGGCGGGTAGACGTTGCGGCGGAGGGCGATAAAGTAAAACAGCATCCTAGGACTTTCGGGAACTGGCTGCAGGGTTTCTGTGCCTACGCGGGAGTGCTCTGAGAGCATTTCCCGGAGTTGGCGACTTCATTATTCTGTTATCTGGACCTCATTTGGGGGGCGTATAAAGTTTACGGGGGGCAGTGTTGGTTCCAGTATGACACCCAATTTTGGCAGAAGATGGCGGCGCGAAAGGAGCTTCGCTTTGACTGTCAGGATGGTAGCCTGTGGTTGCTGCTTATGTGCCCCCACAGGCCTTCGTCCTTTCAGTCCACGGTCGGCGCTCCTCATTCCGGAGCGTCGACCACGTCCAAAAGGGGTGTCTGCTGGCTATTCAACGAAAGCCACTGTAAATGGTACTCCGCCTGTCGCTTCAGGCACGAGTGCTCCAGCTGCGGGGGCGCCCCGCCAGCCGATGTTTTAGGAAGGGAAAACAGACGCTTCCCAGAGCGGGGGCTAAGACTGACCTTCCTACGCCGGTGAACGTCTTAGGGATGCTTCCCTGGCTAGACCGGTACTCCCTTCATAGGGAGGCCCTGATCCTGAAGGATGGCCTTGATAGAGGTTTCTGGATCCACTTTTCCCCGTCGGACGACCCTACCATGTCCTCAAATTTGAAATCGGCTGTAGAATTCGAGTCAGTAGTGGCTGATAAGCTCCGGAAGGAGCTGGAACTGGGGCGCATGGCGGGCCCCTTTGATCTTCCCCCGTTTCACAACCTGCGGGTGTCCCCACTCGGGGTGGTCCCAAAAAAGGCGAGTGGTAAATTTAGTTTAATTCATCACTTATCCTACCCTTCTGGCTCCTCAGTTAACGATGGAATTGATCGCGAGAAATCTCGGGTACACTACGCGTCGTTTGACAAGGCTCTTCTCCTCGTTAGGGCAGCAGGGCGGTCCGCTCTGTTGGCAAAAGCGGACATTGAGTCCACTTTTCGCCTTCTTCCAGTCCACCCGGACTGTTTCCATCTCCTGGGTTGCTACTTTCAAGGAAGCTATTTCTTCCATATATGCCTGCCTATGGGCTGCGCCATTTCGTGTTATTTCTTTGAGTTGTTCAGTAGCTTCATTGAATGGGTGGTCACCCAGGAGGCTGGGTTTCAGTCCCTGCTGCACTACTTGGACGATTTCCTTTTCGTGGGCCCCGCAGACAGTGGGCAGTGTCAATGCCTGCTTTCTGTTTTTAAGGATGTGTGTCGGCCTTTCGCCGTCCCACTGTCCGCGGACAAAACCGAGGGTCCGGTTACGGTATTGTCTTTTCTGGGAATTGAGATTGATACAGTGGCTATGGTCTTTTGTCTGCCGAGGGAGAAGCTGACCAAGCTTCTATCCTTGGTCCGTTTGGCGAAAGGGTCAAAGAAACTGCAGCTGAAACAGCTACAATCTTTGTTGGGACACCTAGTATTCACCTGTAGGGTCATACGTATGGGGAGAGCTTTTAGCAGGTGCCTATCCTGGGCCACGAAGGGTGTTACGGCCCCTCACCACTACATTCGTATCACCAAGCCCATGCGGGCTGATTTGGGTATTTGGCTAACTTTTTTGCAGTCGTACAACGGACAGTCTTGTTGGTTGCGGGAGGAGGTACCGAACTCACAGCTGGAGCTGTACACTGATGCGGCAGGCTCCTGTGGTTTCGGTGCTTTCTTTCGGGGGGAGTGGTCTGCGGAATGTTGGCCGGCCCTATGGGCCCGCATGGACTTGTTACGCAATCTCACCCTTTTGGATCTCTTTCCGATCATTGTAGCGGTGGAGCTTTGGGGTGAACAGTTGCGCAATCATCAGGTGATCTTCTGGTCGGACAATATGAGTGTAGTGCAGGTAGTGAACAAGCAATCGACCAGTTCCCCTCCGGTGGTTTCACTGTTGCGTTTTTTAGTTTTAAGATGTTTGCATTTGAATATGTATATTAAGGCAAAACACGTTCCGGGAGTTTCTAACGATATTGCCGATGCTCTTTCCCGCCAAGAGTTTCCTCGTTTTCGTTCCTTGGCTCCGTTGGCTTCGCTGGAGGGCCTCCCCTGTCCGGCCCACTTATGGAAGATCATTTCCGGGGATTGCTAGAGCTGCTTTGGTCGTCGCTTTCTCCGCGGACGAGGGCGTCGTATTGTCGGGTCTGGCAGGAGTGGTCCCAGGCATCGGGCGGTGAGTTCTCTGTTTTTTCTCCGGATGATAGACATCTGGTCTTATTCTCTTACCTGGTCCAGCTACAAGAAAAGGGTGTGTCAGGTTCCACCGTATCTTCTGCCATGTCAGCCCTATCCTTTTGGTTCCAACTCCTGGGGTGGGAGGATGTCACAAAAGCTTTTCCGGTACGTCGGATATTGCGAGGCTGGAAACGCATTACACACCTTCCCGATTCCAGGCGCCCTATTTCCCTTCATATCTTATCCGAAATTTTGGCTATGTTGCTGGAGGTGTGCTCATCCGAGTTCGAGACCTTGCTTTTTCGGGTTGCTTTTTCATGGGCGTTTTTCGGGGCCTTTCTTATCGGGGAATTAGTTTCAAAATCCAGGTCATCCCCCGGGGGTATTAGGTCGGAGGACGTTTCTTTGGCTGAGCGCAGCGTCACGGTTTTGTTGCGCTCATCCAAGACCGACAGTTTGGGCAGGGGCCGCCGAGTGGTGCTGCACCACTGTGGCGGCCCATTTTGCACAGTATCCCTGGCTTTTCCTGTTTGTTTCCGCGCACCCCCCATCCCCCACGTTTTTTGTGCATGCCGACTCATCCTCGTTGAGTCGGTTTCAATTTTTGAGGGTTTTTCGTTTTTGCCTCAAGGTCTTAGGCTTACCTGCGGGCGACTTCTCTACTCATTCATTTTGTATAGGCGCTGCTACCGCCGCTTCTGGTTTGGGGTTTTCTGATACGGAACTTCAGCGACTGGGGAGATGGGAGTCGTCTCGTTTCTCGCTGTATGTTCGTCCTCACAATTTTGTGTTAAAATTTCAGGTTTTTCCCCGGCTCAAATATGGATACTGGGTGATTCCTTTATCTTCTGGTCTGCCCTTCGTGCTGAGATTCGCAGTTATGGAAAAAATCTGGGATTTTAATCTGACGTGGCAAGAATCTGCTGGCTTGGCCTGCGCGGGTTGCGTTGGCATCAGGTCTTGACGGAATGTTGGCAGCTCCGTGCCCGTGTGTCCGGTCACGTTATCCTTGTTGTTCACGCCGGAGGAAATGATGTTGGTTACACCCGGTCTGTGGATCTAATTGCCGCAATAAAGGGCGATATTGCTCAGTGCCTTGCAATGTTTACCAGCATGACTTTCGTCTGGTTAGAAATTGTCCCTCGCTCAATATGGGCAAGGGAAGTCCCTGGCCCCTGTTTGGAGAATTTCCGCAGAAAGGTCAATGCTCAAGTGTCCAAATTTGTCCGGAGAATTGGGGGGGTTGTGGTCCGTCACAGAGATCTGGAAGGGAACAACACTGACTTGCTGAGGAGGGATGGTGTTCATCTCAACGAGATTGGTATGGACATCTTTAACCTGGGACTTCAGAGGGGGGTGGAACAAGCGCTGGCTGCGGTGGGGCGCCCATCAGTAGCTCACTGACTGGCTGGTGGCGGTTTTGGTGACCTTGTCAGCAAATATGCAACCTTTTTTATGCCCTGATGGTAATTGGGAGATTAACGGCCTGTCCGGCACTTATGGTAAGGACAGGCCCCTCCTTCATCTCCCTTTTACTTTTGGAATTTGAGTGCTCACAGTGCAACTGTGACTGGCACGGTTTAAATATCTAATGTATGTTTGAGTTAAAATAAAGCTGTGGCCTTGCCCTTTCCAAAGTTAATGGTTGTATGTGGTTTTATTGGATGGGAAGAAGGAGTAAGGTATGTTAAGTGGTCATGGTAAGTTGGATGGGACCTTGGCTTATTGCACCTCAGCAGTCATGTAGATTTCATCTCCAGTTTAGTGGGTGATACAATTGTTTACATGAAGACGACTCGTATGTGTTGCATACATATTTGTAGCCATTAATGGATATTTTCTTATTTATCCTTAAATTGCTGCTATATTTTTTTAAACACTCCTTCAGCAGACAAAGGATCATCATTTTAAAATAACTTGTAATAAGCTTTTCAAGCAAGTCTACATGGAAGATTAACCTCCCTGGTGGTAAGATTATGTCAGATTTTTGATGCTGAAAGCGGTACAATTATTTTGCATGGAAATTTGGCGTTTTATATTGTAGGCCTGTAATTCTTAGGAAAAACTCACTTAAATCTGTCCAAACAAGAGTCTAGTAGACATCCCGGGTATGATAAAGTTTGAAACACGAAATCATAAATTATAATATAATAAATAATTATAACAAATAAAAATTATTCAATAATGTAATCAAATCAAAAACACAGAAATTTGCTCAGTTGCAGAATTGTCGCTGTCATTACTTTCAGTGTTTGATGACAGATCTCCCCACAATCACTATCGCTCAATTCTGCAAGTGATTCTAATTTATTATCGCTGTTTTCTAGCTGGTCTAAAACCATTTTTGACATAAAGAGACACTTTTTGGTTGCTATGGACAATCTCCAGTTTCCAGGCAGAAAGAACAGTATTTATACTATAAAACTGCATGCAGGGCACTGGACAAACCACTAGGGACAAAAGGGAGGTGAAATAAATTGATACAGTAATGTAATCTGTATGATTACAATGTACTGTGTATGTATTGTGTTTTTTACTTTCTGTATTTGGTGCCGTTCTCTGTCCCCATGCATCGCAACGCTTGCAGGGAACGGAGCCCGGCACTGTAATAGATCCGGCGAAGGACGACTCGCACACTGAAAATCCACCCAGAGCCACACTCGGGAATACCGTCAGGGAGGTTAATCAAGTAAAATATTTGGAATGAATTATTTTTGATACTGGCATTATAATTATAGTGACCCTTTAATTGGATCCTGTCTAAATTGACCCTAGTATATGTATGTATACATATGAGTTAGGGACCTTAGATTGTAAGCTCCTTGAGGGCAGGGACTGATGAGAATGTATACGTAAAGCACTGCGTAAATTGACAGTGTGTAAATTGACTACGCCCATATAAGTACCTGAAATAAATAAGTGACTTTTATTACACATTATTTTTAACTCCCTCTTCATTATTCCTTGCTCCTGTGGATCAGCAGGGGAGCAAGGAAAAGTGGGTATATTCTGCTGGGGACAGTGGAGTTAAAGTGTTATTAAACCCACAACAGTAAAATCAGTCTGTATATGCATTAAAGCATGCTTGTTATACTCACCGTGGAACCTAAGGGGTTAATCCTCTGAATTGTGTAAAAAGGATGTTTGAGCCTGTCTTTTCTGATCCTCCCCTCCTTCCACTGACTTTTAATAATTCCCTGATAACACAGAGTCTATGGCTGTACATGCTCAGTTTGGTGTGTATTGCTAGAGAGTTTTTTTTTCTTGGGAGGATGCATGTGATCAGCAAAGGGCCAATCAGCACTGTCCAGACAGAGGATCAGGGGTCTTTCAGTCTCATAGGTCAGTCAGAGAACTCCTCCTACAAGCTTTAACCATTGCTTGGCTGGAAAATGATAGAAGTCACGTGACTGCTATATACTGTTGATGAGAAAAGGTATTTTAGCAGTTTATATTTACTAAAATAATTGCATTTCCATGTTCTGTAAACTATGGGAGACCAGGGTCCTGGGTTTAATAACACTGTGCCAGTAAGGGAAATACCTTTCACTTGTGTGAGCATTTGACTCACTTCTCCTCTTTCGTGTAAAAGTGCTTATAAGAGAAGTATGGGGTGTTTTTTTTTTTTTTGGAAATTCATACTTACCTAGGTGGATGCAGCATCAGACCGATGCTGCATCTCTCCCCCGGTGTCTCTGCACTGAGAACCGAGCCACTGAACATTGCCGATGGCTCGGTTCTCTCACCTCCCCGAGCGGAGAGCTGCTGACTGTCAATCAGCATCTCTCCTGCTCTGCTCCTCCATGCTCATTGGAGTGCTGAGCTGTGGATTGGCCGTCTCAGTGGCTTGCTGAGACTGCCATCAGTCCAGGCAGCTGGCGGATCCAGACTTCCTAAGTTGGGATGACGCGGAGCCTGGACTGATTCTGGTGGCGTCAGCGGAGAGCGGAATTCAGACCGCTCTCCGCTGAAAATGGGTCACAGGAGTGCAAAACGAATTGCACACTTTGTGACCCTTAGGAAAAGCCCAGGCTAAAAAGCTCAGGCTGGACTTCTCCTTTTAATGCTTCACGATTAACCCAATATTTTCACAAGGGCCTGGCAAAAGTCTATGTATGTGCGAGCTCAGACAAGTCAGATTTCATATTACACCCTATGACCTGGGCATAGGCAAAGGGAATTATTTTTGTCATGGGATACTATGTATTATTTCTCTGGTATTTTAAAATCTAAATATATAACCAGTTTTTAAAAAGATCCAGCACCACACTTTGAAGCTCCTCTCAACACACCACCCGCAGACTTAGGTGGCAGTCCCTCTACTGAGCTTGTCTCTGCTCTCCAACAATAATCAAAAGAAGGCAGTCACTACATACCAATATTATCTAACCAGTCTTTGTTCAATGGATCAATTCAAATTACAAATTAATATAAAGTTTCTGTAATATACAAAATGCCAATGACACTCCCCTCACAAAACAGTTACAGCAGTATTAAACCCAAAAACAAACATTTATCATATTGCAGCTTACCTATGCTTAGATGTAATGGCTGCATTCGTTTTCTTTTTTAGCCTTTTTCCTTTAATTTTACCTGGTGATCTTGCCAGGAAGTCTGTTTTTTTTTCAATACAACAAACTCTCCTGCAAATAAAGCAGTTTAGAGTGTTGAGACAAACCATTGACAGGGGTGCTTACAATGATCATCTTTTATTTATTTATGTAAAACCTATATCCCAAAAGGAACAAAAATCTGTTACTGTAACTGCTTATAAAGTGTTAGCTGGGGTTAAATTTTAACTTCTAAATCTGCTAGTACATCTAACATTCCCCTCCCTCCAGATTAACAATGCTGCTGTCCAAAGGTGACCCTCTGTTCCTTCATCCAGAGTGGGGGCACTCTATTACAGGAGATGTATGTTACAGGCTAGATCACAGAGGGAAAACAGAGGGGAAAAAACTAAAAAACAAATGACTGCAGCCACCATATCTAATGATTGGTAAGCTGCAATATATTACATTTTTGGATTTGGGTTTAATATCACTTTAAAAGGAAATGCAACTTATCAAACCCTCTGTGTGGCTAAGGCTGGCCTTACATGGTTAGTTTGTTTTCATTCAGCCAGCAGATTCCTCCTCGTCCACCCACAAAAATGAGATGGATGGAGGTATCCTTCTGTTGGGACATTGTATTCTGACAGGAACACCCACCACTGTCAGAATAATGTACATGGATTAGTGGCTGCAGCTGATTCACTGGTCCCTGCTGGACTGTCTACTGATCATAAGGGTATTGGTCTGCAGCTATAGAGCCATGCAATACTATACAATAAGGATGAGCCGAATACCCATCTTATACAACGATGCTGCATTTTACAATATACTGTCCAAAGGGATTAAAGTGGTCACCCTGGGGAATTCACTTTCACCCAGCCTAGTAGTATCTGAACAAAGGAAGGCCAACTGGTTAAATTTTAAGGGTAACTACAAATGTGGCAAAAAAGGATGTAATTACTGTAGTCACATAAAAAAGGGCAAGCAGGTTCAATCTTGTACAAATGGCAAAGTTTTTAATATTGCCTCATTCATAAACTGCAACACCCAGTTTATAATATATGTGATTACTTGCGATATTTGCCAGATTCAGTATGTCGGGCGGACAACACGCCGCCTCAGGGACCATCTATATGACCATTTATACGATATTGAAAAGGACAGATTAACTAACGTGGCAAAACATTGGATTTTTGTACACCAGAAAGACGTTACAAGTCTCCATATCCAAGGTATAGAGAAAATTGTCACCCCCACTAGGGGAGGAGACAGGTTCCAACTGCTTTGCAAACGCGAAGTTTATTGGATATTCTCTTTAAATACGAGAATTCCCTTGGGCCTCAACTTTGAATGGGATGTTTCCTATTTTTATGAGTAACTTTCCTATACTGCTTGAACATGGTCATAACACCTACACTATCATGAGTCCTTATAAAGAACATTTCATGTTCATTTTTTACATTTTCACGTTTTGTCAGCCATTTTCTATTTCCTCTTGTTTTGTGTTCCGGTCAGATGGTGCCAAAATAGGAGTTTTTTCCATCTATTGACCATTGGGGCCCATGTACAAACATACCCAATCTTATACATGAATACATAATATTTACCACCTTGATTGGTACATATGCCCGACAAGTTCCCCTACTCTGCATACTCAGTATAGTAACTATGGCAGAGCAGGAATTCCCAGGGAACCATGGCCAATAATAGATGTTTGCAAAAGGTTACATTAACAATAGCAATACACAATATCTTTTATTGTTTCGCGATATCCATCATGTTCGGGTGTTTTATATACCTGACTAAAGTATAAGCTAATTTTACCTGAGGATGCATATCGCGACAATATTGAGATAAATAGTTTTATTCTATTTCGTTCTCCACACATTTTTGTGTTATTATATCTACCTTTTTCCTCGTTTTCTTTTGATAAATATTCATGATTTGTATCATGAGGTTTCACAATTTTATTTCATTATTATTACTTTTATTCTAGCTCATTCCTCATCACATAGATATATATGGAAATTTTCATTGTCCTATACATCTTTCTAGTTGTGTAGGAAACACCTGATATATATATTAGGTTTTTACGCAATATGTTTTCACACTTTTTTACTTTATTTTATTTTATTCATTTTATTCATTTTCATTCATTCACATTTTGTACACCTTGTTGTCCATATATATATTTTTTTGGATCTTGGGATCACAATTCAGATATATTAAGCTTATTTATATGCACATAAGCTGACATACATTGTATCGTTTGTGTTCAGTGCTTATTTTGCGAGTGTAATGTTGCAATATGAATATGTAGTTGTTTCTCTTTAGAATGCAGCATTATAACATTTCTTCTCATCGTCTCTATAGATTGGATTCACGCCGATCATTATATGCCTGTTTTCATCTGTTTCACTTGCCGGTGTCAATATATGAGCATTGTATTAGTGGACTCATAAGATGTATTATTCTAATATGTTTTGTTTGGAGGTCTTGGCATTTGCTGACACACATATACTGAGACATGCTTTTATATGAGCCACTCGAGATGGATCACAAACTAACATATTTTGTCAGTCTACTGGGACCCTGCATATATCACTGCCATTTGACCAGATCAGGGCAACCCTGATCAGCGTGATTTTGTGTCTTCGTGTCCCAGCCTGTGGTGCCTTACTTGTTTTTCATTTGTCCCTTTTTGTGATCCCTTAAACTTGGGTGACTGGCCGAGACCTCTACCAACTCTATTACCATCACTATAATTCCATCTAGACATTTAGTGTGACACAGATTAGCGGCGTTCTATTACCTTGAACACCGCTGCTCCATTCCTGAAATTCCACACACACCCTGCTCTCGACCAGGCTCATCATTTAGAATCACTACGTTACAAGTCAGTCTACTGGGACCCTGCATATATCACTGCCATTTGACCAGATCAGGGCAACCCCTATCAGCGTGATTTTATGTCTTTGAATCCCACAGTTTATTTCTATTATTATAGGGCCCTATATGTACCTTGTTATCAACCGCGGGCATATCACGCATTATTTCAGGTCACATTGCTCTATATTTCACCTGTATTATTCCGGCTTATTATAGAGAGCTTCATCCACTTCACCGGCATATCATAGAGAGCTTCATCATATTTATATATTTTGTTCACATATAGTTTTATTACATTCACTCTTCACATTTACTTTGCACGTTGTCTGAATATTTTTATCAATATATTTTCTCTTTTTTTAATGAGAAATATTTTTTTTTTTTTTTACACATTTTTTCCTTTCACCTAATAGTAATCCTTTTTTTGATACTTATCACCTTTTATATATACACGTTATAGAAGTATATTCATTATTATATACACGTTTATTGATAGGATTCACCATATATATTTACACACATATATATTTTTTGCCTACACATGTACATATACACATCTTTTTTCACATTCTTTGTCATCTATTTATATGCCACAGTTTTGAAAACATTTCTCAATCAGTCAACACACCAAATAGCCAGCAGATGCCGAGACCTCATTAAATCGGCTTCCAGCTGAGACTCAATGACCATCTAATTGGGCAATCATGTGATACCCCAATGAGCTATATAAGAGTTTGTCTTTTTAATATTTGTTAGCTATGAGTAAGCACTCAGTCCTGAGTGCGAAACGCGTCAGCTTACCTGTACTTTCTGCATGACAGTCTTGTTATTTTGATGATCCCATTTTTTCAATAAAGTGAAGTTTTTTTGACTACATCCGGTGTGCGGCATCCAAATCTTCTCCTCCATCCGAACACCCCTCGGTTCAGTTTGCAGCAGAACATGCAAAAAAATTTGTGCGATCACCGTTAAAGTCTATGGGACACGAACATGAAAAATAATTTTAAAGTGCTAATTCTAAAGGCTTATAGGCAAGTTATTACCATAAAAAGTGTATGGGGACCTGGGTACTGCCTCTGGGGCATGTATCAATGCAAAAAAAAGTTTTAAAAATAGACGTTTTTTTCAGGAGCAGTGATTTTAATAATGCTTAAAGTGAAATAATAAGAATGAAATATTAGATTAAATATTGTGCCTGGGGGGGGGGGGTCCCCTTAGTCTGCCTGTAAAGTAGAACATATTTCCCATGTTCATAACAGTCCCGCAGCAAAATTACATTCCTAAAGGAAAAAATGTCATTTTAAATTGCTTGCGGCTGTAATGCATTGCCGGACCCCGGCAATATACATAAAAAATAATTTAA
The DNA here is from genome assembly GCA_037952925.1 of Lithobates clamitans. Classification (NCBI taxonomy): domain Eukaryota; kingdom Metazoa; phylum Chordata; class Amphibia; order Anura; family Ranidae; genus Lithobates; species Lithobates clamitans. Next base: position 128,191 of record JBBGZY010000281.1, read on the forward strand.
AATAAAACAGCATGGGTTCCCCCCCCAGTCCATTACCAGGCCCTTCGGGTCTGGTATGGATATTAAGGGGAACCCCGCATCAAAATCAAGAGTCTGTGAACAGGCGCACTCTTTGATCTGTTACAAACCCTCCAGCAGCACTGAATGTGTGTTCAGAAAACACGCTGAATGCCGGACAGGCCAGTAGCTTGATTGCAGACTGAGCAAGTTCTGGCCAGTGGTCCATTCTCAAAACCCAGTAACCCAGTGGATGCTCTGTTGGAAAGGTGTCCAAGTCTGCTCTTGCCTCTAGATATTCCTGCACCATATAATGCAGATGCTGGCATGGTTCCAGATCTTGGCGCTGAGGACTGAAAAATTGTTTAAAGGTATCTGTCAACTGGCCACCTTCTCTACTGCTCTTCCTCTGACCGAACAAAGCCTCAGAAACATGTTGTCCAGCACCAGGAAATGGTAACCTCCCAGGGTCTGGAAATGAATTACACAAACTTTTCTTCAAGACCTCCTGAAGATGTTTCATCCTCTGCTCCCTCTGCGAAGGCAGGATGAGTTCTGCAACTTTACCCTTGTAACGTGGATCAAGAAGGGTTGCCAGCCAGTAATGATCCCTCTCCTTGATACCAGGAATCCTAGGGTCCTTTCGCAGGCTTTGCAGAATCAGGGAGGCCCTGCAGCGTAAGTTTGCAGAGGCATTCTATTCTGAATCCTCTGGGTCACTAAGGATCACATTATCCGTAGCTACCTCCTCCCAGCCACGTACAACTCTTTGGGTTTCTGGGGACTGAAAACCATCCCTTGAAGACTGCTGCGTGTTATCTTTGACATCCATGCTGACACAATGCTCCTCCTTCTCCTCCTCTTCTTCCTGTGTGTTTGGCAGCCCCGCAGGAATACTATCTGCATAAAGGGAGGCCTTGAGAGGAAAGGAAGTCCTCCTCTTCCTCCCGCTGTTCTGCCTCAAGTGCCCTGTCCATGATTCCACAAAGCATGTGCTCCAGCAGGAAGACTAGAGGTGTTACTGATGAATGCATTGTTGCTGCTCACCATCCTTGTGGCCTCCTCAGATGGTGACAGGACAGTGCATGCATCCTTGATCAGTAGCCACTGGTGTGGCGAAAAGAAGCCAAGCACCCCTGACCCTATCCTGGTGCCATACTCGCACAGGTACTCATTGATAGCCCTCTGTTGTGTTTGTTCAGGCGCTGCAGCATTGACAACGTTGAGTTCCACCTGGTGGGCAAGGCATGTCACAAATGAGGCGGTTAGTGGGCAGGTTGCATTCCCTTTGAATGTCAGCCAGCCAAGCACTGCCTTGTATGACCAGTGGAAATGACCACAGACTTTTCTGGCCTGCCTCAGGAGATCTTGTAAGCCTGGGTACCCGGTCAAGAACATCTGCACCACCAAATTCAGGACGTGTGCCAAACATGGAACATGGATAAAGTGTCCCTGTCGGAGAGCAGTGAGAAGGTTGGTGCCATTGTTGCATACAACCATTCCTGGCTGATGCTGACATGGCGTCAACCACCTCTGAGCCTGCCCCTGCAGAGCTGACAGAAACTCTGCCCCAGTGTGGCTCCTGTTCCCTAGGCAGACCAACTCAAGCACCACATGGCATCTTTTAGACTGCTTGCGTAGCCCCTTGAGCACTTAGGGAGCACTGCTGGTTCAGAGTCTGCAGAAGAGGCAATAGAGGAAGAAGAAGAGGAGGGAGGGGAGCATACAGATGTTGTGGCAGAATCACTATCAGCTTTTTGGAGGCATGGTGGCGGAACAAGCTCCAACACTGAAACCTGTCCTGCATCCTTCCCAGCTACCAGCAGAGTTACCTAGTGCGCCATGAAGGAAAGGTTACGTCCCTGCCCATGCCTGCAGGACCATGAGTCAGCGGTAATATGAACCTTACTGCTGACCTCCCTGTCCAACAAGGCCAAAACATTGCCTCCCACATGCCGGTAGAGAGCAGGAATGGCCTTACATGAAAATAAATGGCATTTTGGAACCTGCCACTGTGGTACAGCACATTCCACAAATTCACAAAATAGGGCAGAGTCTACCAACTGAAAAGGCAGCAGTTGCAGTGCTAGCAATTTGGCCAAGCTAGCATTTAGACACTGAGCGTGTGGATGACTGGGACCAAATTTCTTTTTACGGTTAAGCAACTGGGGTAGGGAAATTTGCCTACTGAGATCAATTGGTGGTGTACTGCTAGCAGATTGGCTGCAAGTACTTGTGACACCTATTGCTATACCTACATTCCTCTCAGTGCAGGTTTTTAAGAGGACTGGAGGTATAGTAGGGTTGGAGATCCCAGATGAGGAGCAAGGAGAAGTCCGCTTTTTTCTATGATGTGGGTCTTTCAAGTGCTGTTGCCAACAGACTGCATGGCAGGTCGTCATATGTCTGGTCAAGCATGTGGCGCCCAAGTGGCTGCTGTTGTCAGACATAGGTTGCAAACAGCAATGGTGCGATCTGCTGCACACGTGTCAAAAGGCCCATACCAAGGAACTCTGAGGTGTGATGCAAAAGTTAGCGGGGAGTCAGCAGTGATGCAATAGGGTGGCTACCCTTACGCTGCCCCCTGGACGACATCCTGCCTCGTTGGAGTTGTGCCTTTTCCTCCTCACTTTCCTCTTCTCTTCTCTTCTCTTCTCTTAGGCACCCAAGTACAGTCAGTGACCTCATCATCCCCTCCCTCCTCGTCACTGGAGCAAACTTGGCAGTATGCTGCAGCTGGGGGGAACATGGCTGCCAGTTTCTTGTCCTTCTGTGGCACCCCTTTCTGTAGGCTCACGTTACTCCCTTCCTCAACCTGGGAACCAACATCGGAGCCTTCAAGTCACTGAGCATCCTCCAGCAGCATGTAACTGACACTGTGGTCGAATAATTCTGGGGACTCCTCTGTGCATGATGGTGGTACTACAGTAGGAGTTACAGTGGACAAGGAGCCGGTGGAATTGGCCACTTTGGCAGCTGTGTTGGAATTCAAACTACTCTGAGCCTGGGTGACAGAAGATGAGGAGGATGAGGACGGCTTAGTTATTCACTCCACCAACTCTTCTGCATGTTGTGGCTCAATAACACGGCCAGCAGCAGCGGATAAAAAGGACAGGCCTGCCCCACGGCCACCTGCAGGGGATGCACCATGTCCACGACCATCACTGTTGACTGTAGACACAGAGGCTGCTTGCCCTCTTTTAGTGGCCTGTGAGCATCTACCTTTCCTTGGTGGCCTTCCGGACATGATGTGTTTTTATTTTTATTTTTTTAGCACCGCACTACACTGTATTATATACTGTGTACCCCGCCTGAAGTGTATTAGAAACTATACACCACCGAATGCACCGTATATATTGGCTACACTGAATGCAGAGTGTATATATGTATGTATATATATATATATATATATATATATATATATATATATATATATATATATATATATATATATATATATATATATATATATATATATACACTGGGGACAGACCCCCTTACATTTTTCACTCTTTGTTATATTGCAGCCATTTGCTAAAATCATTTAAGTTCATTTTTTTCCTCATTAATGTACACACAGCACCCCATATTGACAGAAAAACAGAATTGTTGACATTATTGCAGATTTATTAAAAAATAAAAACTGAAATATCCCATGGTCCTAAGTATTCAGACCCTTTGCTGTGACACTCATATATTTAACTCAGATGCTGTCCATTTCTTTTGATCATCCTTGAGATGGTTCTACACCTTCATTTGAGTCCAGCTGTGCTTGATTATACTGATTGGACTTGATTAGGAATTTCACACACCTGTCTATATAAGATCTTACAGCTCACAGTGCATGTCAGAGCAAATGAGAATCATGAGGTCAAAGGAACTGCCTGAAGAGCTCAGAGACAGAATTGGGGCAAGGCACAGATCTGGCCAAGGTTACAAAAAAATTCTGCTGCACTTAAGGTTCATAAGAGCACAGTGGCCTCCATAATCCTTAAATGAAAGATGTTTGGGACGACCAGAACCCTTCCTAGAGCTGGCCGTCCAGCCAAACTGAACTATCAGGGGAGAAGAGCCTTGGTGAGAGAGGTAAAGAAGAACCCAAAGATCACTGTGGCTGAGCTCCAGAGATGCAGTAGGGAGATGTGAAAAAGTTGTAGAAAGTCAATCATCACTGCAGCCCTCCACCAGTCGGGGCTTTATGGCAGAGTGGCCCGACGGAAGCCTCTCCTCAGTGCAAGACACATGAAAGCCTGCATAGAGTTTGCTAAAAAAACACCTGAAGGACTCCAAGATGGTGAGAAATAAGATTCTTTGGCCTGTTGAGACCAAGATAGAACTTTTTGGCCTTAATTCTAAGTGGTATGTGTGGAGAAAATCAGGCACTGCTCATCACCTGTCCAATACAGTCCCAACAGTGAAGCATGGTGGTGGCAGCATCATGCTGTGGGGGTGTTTTTCAGTTGCAGAGACAGGACGACTGGTTGCAATCGAGGGAAAGATGAATGCGGCCAAGTACAGGGATATCCTGGACGAAAACCTTCTCCAGAGTGCTCAGGACCTCAAACTGGGCTGAAGGTTTACCTTCCAACAAGACAATGACCCTAAGCACACAGCTAAAATAATGAAGGAGTGGCTTCACAACAACTCCGTGACTGTTCGTGAATGGCCCAGCCAGAGCCCTGACTTAAACCCAATTGAGCATCTCTGGGGAGACCTAAAAGTGGCTGTCCACCAACGTTTACCATCCAACCTGACAGAACTGGAGAGGATCTGCAAGGAGGAATGGCAGAGGATCCCCAAATCCAGGTGTGAAAAACTTATTGCATCTTTCCCAAAAAGACTCATGGCTGTATTAGATCAAAAGGGTGCTTCTACTAAATACTGAGCAAAGGGTCTGAATACTTAGGACCATGTGATATTTCAGTTTTTCTTTTTTAATAAATCTGCAAAAATGTCAACAATTAAGGGATTTTATGTCAACATGGGGTGCTTAAATGATTTTAGCAAATGGCTGCAATACAACAAAGAGTGAAAAATTTAAGGGGGTCTGAATACTTTCCGTCCCCACTGTATATATATATATATATATATATATATATATATATATATATATATATATATATATATATAAAATCTCAAATACACTGACACTAACTAAATAACCTGCCTGCTTAATCTAACTCAAGCTATTTCCGTCCATGCCACCAACACTACATGCGTCCGCTATATAAGCAGCCTTATAAAGTGTGGGGCGTAGACTTAGTCCCCATGAGCCATGATTGGCTAAAGGCACCCTGGCTTTGGCCAATCATGATTTTCACAGCAGAGCGCTGTGATTGGCCAAAGCATGCAGGTCAGGTGCATGCTTTGGCCAATCATCATACAGCAATGCACTGTGATCTCGCACTGCATTATGGGGTGCTCGAATTTCCTGCATATGCCCCATAAAAATTCATGCGTCCGGCCTGAATTTTTACTTACTTATGTTAAACTCGAACATCGAGCTCATCCCTACTAGACATGTGCATTCGTTTTCGTCCGAATGCATTTTCGTCCGAATTTCAGGTATTTTCGTTATCATTTTAACAAACGATAACGAAAGTGCAGAATCCGAAAAACGAAAGATCCGACATTAACAAATGCTTTATTTTCGTTTTCGTTGCTACAACAGTTCGATAGAGATAGGAGATTCAACATGATGATGACAATAACAATCTGTGTCCATCAAACCTGTGGTCGAATGTGCCTAACCTTAACTCTATTAGTCCAAGATTATTCTACATAGAGAGAAAAGATTCGACGTAGGGGAGAAAGATTCGACGTAGGGGAGAAAAGATTCGACGTAAGGGAGAAAAGATTCGACGTAGGGGAGAAAAGATTCGACGTAGGGGAGAAAAGATAAATAAAAATAATGATGATGATGAATGTTATTGGCTGATTGTAACCAAAGAGGAGGAGCAGTAAAATAGCTAGAACTAAGTACACACGTACTTTGGCTTATGGTGTCTGTTGAAAGTTCTAAGAAGATTCGACGGAGCAGGTAAACTATACGGTGTCGTACAGTTTAGCTGCTCCGTCGAATCTTCTTTGAACATTCGACAGACACCATGAGCCTTCAATGACAGATTCGACCTCAATTTGGATTTTCGGACGAATGCAATTTTTAACGAAAAACTAAATAAATAAAAACGAATTTCGGGAGTAACTAAATAAATTTATTTTTTGGACGAAAACGAAATTCCGAAACGAAATATTTCAGTGTGCACATGTCTAATCCCTACTATACAACATATCAATCAATGGACTGTATAAATCTGATCATGCCTCTGCTTAATTTATTGCATTTCTACTCATACCTCCAGTTTTTGTATGTTTGTCTGTACAGTTCTTGGGTCTTTCCTCACTGGTTGTTTTATATAGAATAATGTTTATTCTTTTTATAGCTGATGGTTCAAGATTTCTAATGTCATTTGCTGATGTACTGCTATCAAGTGATGTCTTCTGCTACTTTTTTAGACATTGCTGTGTCACCATTTCCTTCTTCTTGCTGAGATCTATTTATTCATATATCTGACATGTTCATAAAAAGTAGGAATTGCTAAAGAGACAAATAACGCTTGAACTTTGTCAAACCTAGGAATATTAGAGTAAAAGTAAGTTACAAACCAGTGCAAGGAAAAAATGTGTTGATAGCATTAATAAACAGCTGTGGAAAAGTTTAGGGTGACCTAGTTTGAAATTTACCTGGTCTAAAATATTTAAACAAATATGGTAAAGTGCTGGCACCTTGTATAGTTTGCAAGCAGCTATGTTAGTTTTCAGGGCAATACTTATGCCTTTCTAGAGCCCTCTTGGATCCTATGCCCAGGATTGACTTCTGTCCAAGTCAAGGTTGGGCACATCCCTCCCATCACTAACCCCTACCCTCTGTCATTCAAAGTTACATGCAAACAAACTTTCCCTATGCATTTAGGATTTGGCATGTTTTGCTGTATTTTTACTTACATGTCAAAAAAGAGGTTTTAAGAATTGCATTCAGACCAATTTGATTGCCACAATGAGCATATGTTCCACCTGGGAGGGTATGAAACAAGGTAGCTTGGAATAGGTGTATGAAGGACAAAATAGAAGTAATCAGACCAGAGGCAGCCCATCCATTAAGGAAGCACGGACGCCGCCCCCTCCATCACGCCACCCCCCTATATGTAGAATGGATAGATTAATTTATTCATGGCCGCCGTAGCCTCCCTCAATTCAGTTGTCCGGCCCCTTTTTGGACACCAGGTGCCTGAATTACAACAGCGGGGGTGTTTTTTTGAAGCACCTGATTAGGCTTCAAAAAAGGTGGACTCGGAGTGCCGAGCATTACACTCAAAGCCTGATGGGCACATTGGCTACATATGATGGGCACAGTGGCTGCATATGATGGGCACAGTGGCTGCCTTTGATGGGGCACAGTGGCGGCATTTGATGGGCACAGTGGCAACATTTGATGAGCACAGTGAGGCTGCAATTGATGCTTTTTTTTTTAGTTTGTTTGCGCCCCCCCCCCCAAAAAAAATTTTTTTGAGCACCAGCTGCCACTGCATTAGACCACAAGTTTGGGAAGGCGTGTAAAGGGTGCACAAGACATAGTGGGAGAATGAGCAAGTTGGCTCCCATCTGTACTCTGTGCTTTATGTATTGATATGGAATTTATAAAGAGGCGTAATAAGGCAGGAAGGCAGGTGAGTCATATAACGACCCCCCCATACTCAGAAGTACCTTAGATTTTTCTCTGTTCCTGGCAGTTGAACAGAGTGCAAAGGAAACAAAGGAGGGATGATACGGGCTGCGTTGGGCTGCCATAAATTTGAGAATGTTGGTTTGGGCTGCATGGCCACCATTTAAAAAAAAAATATATATATATATATGTACAAAGGCTGGCCGGAGGCTAGGCTTTATTTGCGGGAGGAGTCTGAGAGGGCTATTTAAGCCTCCTCCTCTGTCAGGCCAGGGCTCGTTGGCATTTCTGGGTGGACGCACGTCACTTCCGGCCTCTTCACAGAGCGACGATCAGCCGCAGCATGGTGTCGGTTCCTCTCCCGGGGACCCCCTGGTCCCCCCACTGTTATCCCTGGGTTCCACCAGCATCGTGGGGGCTGCCCAGTCTGTCCCCCTTACAGTCCCATGCTCCATCCAGCATCATGGGGAGGGCCGCCCGCCCGCTTCTCCCGGCGCTCCTGGGGGGGGCCGGTCCATCCATCCTCCACCCACTTTCCCCACGGCCCCATGTGGTCAGCGTGCAGCCCGCCCGTTGCTCCTGGCGCTCATGCTGGGGGGAGCTGTCCTTCCCCCCATAGCTCCATGTGGCCGTTGTTTGTCATGTCTCATTGTATTAGTGTTTCTGCCCTGGATTTCCAGCGTGCAGCCCGACCGCTTCTCCCGGCGCTCATGCCGGGGGGAGCAGGGGGGGTGTCCTTCCATCCTCCTTCACAGCTCCGTTTTCAGCCCGCCCGCTTCTCCCGGCGCTCATGCCAGGGGGAGGGGGGGCGTCCTTCCATCCTCCTTCACAGCTCCATGTGGCCAGCATGTAGCCCGCGCTTCTCCTGGCGCTCATGGGGGGGGGCGCGTCGCCTCCCTTCATCCATCTTTCACTCACCCACTTCCCCGGGGCTCGGTTTGGCCAGGGTGCCGCCCGCCCAGTTCCCATGGTGTTGGGGGGGTGTCGTCTGTTCATCCTCAATCCCGGGCTCAATCCCGCATGGTCGGGGGCGCCGCTCGCTTCTACCTCATCCCTGTGTTTCCTGCCAGCGCTGAGGGGCCGGCCGCCCGCTTCTCCTGGGGGGAGCGGGGGGGGTCTGTCCGTCCATCTTTCACTCACCCACTTGCCACTCACCCGCCTGCTCACCTCCCGGTACTCACGTGGGGCATCATGGGGGGGAGATCCCCGCATGCCTCCCGGTCATCCATCGCTTCAGTCACAAGTGTTTCATCATGGCGTTTCGGCCCCAGGATTTTTGTCATAGCATTTTGGCCCCAGGTTTCCGTCACAGCGTTTCTATCTATGCGTTTACTGTCAGCGTTTTGCTATCATAGCGCTCCTGTCATAGCATTCCTGTTGTAGCAATTCCTGTCTCAGCAGTTCTGTCGCAGCATTCTCCCCCAGCATTTCTGTTAGGGTGTTCTGCCCCAGTATTTCTGTCATGGCATTTCTGCCCCAGCATTTCTGTTGTCACGTTCGGCCCTGCATTTCTGTCATTGCGTTTCTGCCCTAGCGTTTCTGTCGTCAAGTTCAGCCCTGCATTTCTGTCAGCATTTATACCTCAGCATTTCTGTCATAACGTCCAGCATTTCTGTCTTAGCGTTCTGCCCTAGCATTCCTGCCATAGTGTTCTGCCCCAGCATTTCCATCATAAGCATGCTACCCCGGCATTTCTGTCTCAGCGTTTTTGTCTTAGCATTTCTGCCTCAGGATTTCTGTCATAGCGTTCTGCCCCAGCATTTCTGTCATAGTGTTCTGCTCCTGCATTTCTGCCATAGTGTTCTGCCCCAGCATTTCTGTCATAGTGTTTTGCCCCTGCATTTCTGTCAAAGCGTTCTGCCCTTGCATTTCTGTCACAGCGTTCTGCCCCGGCATTTCTGTCACAGCGTTCTGCCCCAGCATTTCTGTCACAGTGTTCTGCCCCAGCAGTTCTGTCACAGCGTTCTGCCCCAGCATTTCTGTCACAGCATTCTGCCCCAGCATTTCTGTCACAGCGTTCTGCCCCAGCATTTCTGTCACAACGTTCTGCCCCATCATTTCGGTCACAACGTTCTGCCCCATCATTTCGGTCACAGCGTTCAACCCCAACATTTCTGTCACACGTTCTGCCCCAGCATTTCTGTCACAGCGTTTGGCCCCAGCATTTCTGTCATAGCGTTCGGCCCCTGCATTTCTGTCATAGCGTTCTGCCCCTGCATTTCTGTCATATCGTTCTGCTCCTGCATTTCTGTCACAACGTTCTGCCCCAGCATTGCTGTCATAGCGTTTTGCTCCTGCATTTCTGTCATAGCGTTCTACCCCTACATTTCTGTCTCAGCGCACAGTCTCGGCATTTCTGTCAAGGCGTTTCTGCCCCAGGTTTTCTGTCACAGCATTGCTGCCCAAGATTTCTGTCATAGCATTTCTGCCCAGGTTTTCTGTCATAGTGTTTCTGCTCAGGATTTCTGTCACAGCGTTTCTGCCCAGGATTTCTGTTATAGCGTTTCTGCCTCGGATTTCTGTCATGGCGGCATTCTGCCCCAGCATTTCTGGCTTGGCTTTCTGTCATTACATTTCTGCCTTAGCGTTCTGTCATAGCGTTTCTGCCCCAGGATTTCTGTCATGGCATTTCTGCCTCAGCATTTCTGTCATAGCGTTCTGTCATAGCGTTCTGTCATAGCGTTCTGTCAGAGAGTTTTTGCCCCAGGATTTCTGTCATTGCATTTCCGCCCCAGGATTTTAGTCTCAGCATTTGTCATTACGCTCTGCCCAGGGTTTCGGTTCTCATGTTCCTGCCTCAGCTTTCAGTTTCAGCATTTCTGTCGTAAGGTTTTCTGTCAACATTACTGTCAGTGCGCTTCTGCCCCAAGATTTCTGTCATAGCGTTTCTACCTCAGTGTTCAGTCTCAGCATTCCTGTCACAGCGTTTCTCAGAGGGGCGTTGTTGTTCAGTCACAGCATACTCTTGTAGCTGTTTTTTATCTTCGTTGTTTGTCATGTCTCATTGTATCTTTGTTCATGTTTGTGCCTGGGTCAGTTAGCTAGGGCTCACATGTCAGGATCTGTCACATCTACAGATCCATACGGGCTGAGGTTTCATTTGTTAATGATTGTTGACCACAATCTTCTCGCCCGTATAACATACGTCATACGATGCACGTTCATTCACCACACCTGTACGATTACCCACCACGGTCTGTGGGTACACCAGCCCTGAGTTTTCAGTTAATTACCTGTCTCTGCGCAGCAGGTTACTCGGGCTCACTCACTACTTACACGAGGGGGGGGGTCCGTCATCAGCTTCATTCACGCACAGTGGTCTTGACATTTCTGCTCATGTTCTCATACTTGGGTAGGCACAGAGGGGGATTGCTGTTCTCATGTATTGTTCCCTGTTATTTCTCTTGTTCATGTTCTCAGGTTGGGCTGCATTGGCATTCATCATCCTCTTGTTGGTCCTTAAGTGTTAGGTTTGGGCAAACGTCGTCATGATTCTGGATTCTACTCTCGGGCCTGATATCTTGTCTAGGATGTGGCCTGGAAGACTGCTCAGGGACGTCAGTCCAGTCATCTTTTCCGTTCCCCAGCCGGTTTCAGGTAGGGGGGTTTCAGTCACTTTGGGTATGACTGTTTCAGGCCATGGGACTTATTTCCCCGGTGTGGAGTCTGGCCCTCCTTCCTCGGTTCGGGATTCAGACTCGGTTGCCAGGTCACCGGCTGCAGCATGACCCGATCGAATCAGGTGGGACCAGTATTCTGTGTCTGGCATGGTTTCTCCATGTTGTCAATGCTTATTGCCATAGGGCTTGGGCCTCATCCACCTACTCCATCACATCCTTCAGGTATTTAGCATTTTGAACTCCTGCCAGTTGTCCTTTGGCACTCATCCTCGAACTTTCCCATACCAGTATGGGTAGACCAGGGCTTGGGGGGAGGGTTTCATGGAGCACTTCCCAGGGTCTGGTTAAGTTTTGATCTTCTCGGCTATCATTTTGCAAGGGCTCCTCAGGACAGCCATGGCTCCCCTTCCCCAACGCATCCTCTCATTCACAGCAGTTCATTCTCATGTCTGGGTCGTCTCGGGCTTCAGGCTCTGTCCAATCGTTCACAGGATGTTTAGTTAGGTTCTGGGTAGCTTTGCAGGTTCTATAAGGGGTTCTGTCTCATCACCAAGTCAGGAGTCGGGGGTTTCTCCTGTCATAACGGACACTTATCAAAGATATACTGTTGCCATCCGGGCGCGCGCTATTCCACTTGATGGATTGTTACCTTCCCTTCTTCACCTAAATTTGTGTCTTTTTGCCCTCTTTTCAGGCATACTGACCAGTCAGGCCAAGGCACACCTCAGGCCTCGGTGCTTAGGAGTATCACTTTCTAACTCGAAGACTCTGACTACAAGCACAAAGGCTGGCCAGAGGCTAGCCTGTATTTGTGGGAGGAGTCTGAGAGGGCTATTTAAGCCTCCTCCTTTGTCAGGCCAGGGCTCGTTGGCGTTCCTGGGTTCCCACCCACCCGTTTCCCCCAATCTTCATACATACTCATAATACTTTTTCTTACATTCAGGGTATGCCCTCTTTTCAGGCATACTGACCAGTCAGGCCAAGGCACACCTCAGGCCTCGGTGCTTAGGAGTATCACTTTCTAACTCGAAGACTCTGACTACAAATATATATATATATATATATATATATATATATATATATATATATATATATTCTTTTTAGACCATTTTCTGATGTAGTGTATTAGAAGTACAGAGCAAATGTTTTTAGATGTGTGTGACAGATTAGTCATTCTCGGATTTTTGTTAGAACTCAAAAATGAAGTAATTACAGAAGTGTTCTCATTTTTGAGCTTGATGCTTAAATTCTGCATACCTCTGGGTCTATTCAGTTGTATATTTACATATACAAATTGCATTATGAAAAGCCAACTAGGATCTGTGCAGATTACATTAGCGGAACAATACTGAGAGGTTCATTAAAAGTTTTCATAACTTTTCACGTTACTTGTAGTCAGTAAATGTATTATTGAGGTTCAAGGGGCATTTTTATATCTTTGTCATTTAGCTTACGCAGTGGAACTTTAATGAAAAGTCTGCATTTCTTTGTTGAACAATGACATCCTGAATTGTAGGTTATTGTTTTGTTATCTCTATGCTGTTTAACAATCCATGTGTTTCATTAGAACAAATCCAATTGTAGAAATGTCTTAATTACTTTGAAAGAGCAATTATGCCAGTAGTACAAAACCTGGAGGAAGGGAAGAATTTCAGGCTTTTATTTTATTATGCGAAAAGATGGATGTCAGGGAGCTGTTTGTAATACTTACATTTAGTAAAAAAAATTTTTTAAAGAAAATGAGCACAAGGGATATTACTTACAAGTCAGCGTCAGGTGTCCCTTATGCTGCTGGCTGCTGCTTTAGTTGAAATCTTCTGTCCTTGAATTCCCTGCCTCCGCATTGGTAATATTCTGGTGCTTTGGGGTTAATAGAGGTGAGGGACCTCCCATATTCACTCACCTAGAGTGCTAAATAAGTTAATATGCGTGCCTTTTCCGCTCCCCCTCCTCCAATCATATAGTCATAGAAGCTGTACTATAGCTGCTATAAATGAAAATAGATCTATGAATGGAGGAGGTGGACCTTTCACTCATTTTCCTGTCCTCCATTCATAGATCTTTTTCATTTACAGAAGCTATAGAACTGCTTCTGTGAATAGAGAAAAGGGGGGGGGCAGAAAGGACAGGCATAGTCAACACTCTTGATAAATGCATAGGTACAAGGTCCCTCAGCTCTACTAACCCCTGTAGCTCCTAAAGATTACTGCTACGGGGGTAGAGGGGATCACAGGAGGAATATTTCAACTAGAGCAGCAGCCAGCAGCTCAGTGAATGCTGAGATTCAATCCATGTATGGGCAGCTGATTGTATCCAAGTCGATCCATCAATCGACTTGGGTACAACCAGGCTGTTGGAATTTTGACATACGGTTATTGCCATTGGCTATAGTCTCTAGCAGTAATCATTGTGTTCTGCAGTCTGGAAAGGCTGCCTGTGCTCCCCCCAACCCTCACCAGCAGAACACATTAGCACTGCAAGAGGGATTCAAGCAATTTTCTTTCCTTCCACCTGTCTGTGATGGAAGGAAGGGGAAATTGAACCAACTATGGGCTGCCTTAGGCTTTAATCTCTAACGCAGGCCATAGATTACAAGTGGTTGCAGGAAAGAAAATCACTTGATTCCCCCATCAACACAGCCAGTATTGATTGGGGAATCCCTCCCGTGGAGCTATTGTGCTCTGGTGGGGAGCTTGGGGAGCCGTCCCTGTCGGGAGAACACAGTGATTATTTCTAGCGGCTATATCCACTGGCAATAACTACATGCTAAAAATCTGACATGCTGGTTCGACCGATGGTTCAACTTGGGTACAATCAACCTGCCCTTAGATGGATCGATTCTCAGCCGGTCACTACTGAACCGGCTGAGATTCGAACTATCTAAGGCCAGCTTAAGTCCTAAACATTTGTTTATACTGTAGTCTTGGATCGAGTGTATTTAGAACCCCTGTCAGGTTTATATTGCTATTAGTGTCCCTGCTGGGAAGAATTACCCATTGTCCCTGTTGGCTAACTCTGGATTACAGGAGAGCATAACTAATTGCACTCTTGTGACCCAGAAGAGTGGTATGGCCAAAAAAGCTTTGACCATACTTCTCTTTTAAGTTTGTTCTTTTATCAATAAATGACTGCTATTTTATGTAAGGAATTTAGGCATGTCCCATATGTTTACTTCTCAAATACATAATTTTATAGATACATATGCAATAAACAGTTATCAGTCGATTGTTTTCTCTCTCTCTTTTTATAGAGAGAGAGAGAGAAAATTTCACAGCACCCATATACTGTATATCCGTAATGTTTTTTTTTTTTTTGTTCCAGGGTTTTTATTTAAAGTGGTTGCAAATCTCTAACGTAAATGAACAAAGCTTATCCTTCTATAGTGTATTTGCCCCACTCCAAAGCATCAAATGTGATTTCTGTCTGCTGCCTGCCTACCTTCTCTGCTATCTGCATGAGTCATTTCTGACAGCTAATATCTTCAAGGGATGGAGGGGGATGGTGACGGGAGCTTCCAGAACAGTCTGTGATTGACAGTCTCAGATAGGCATGTTTTCCTATGAGGGTGTGTCCATTCCCTTTACTCCGGTCTCAAGTTACAGTCATGGCAGTAGATAAATAGATACAACTTATGTAGGATGACTTGTTTCATCTCGGTGTATCACCTGAGGTCAGTCACTGGGTATATTTAATGGTTTACAACCACTTAAGTTATAACCAATGCAATAGTAGTACTGCAGATAAGAACACATAAATACATTAAGTTTGACGGTATAATTTCAAGTTCAAGTCCACAGAACAATTATAATAAAGGCACAGATAAGAAGTAGCTCTGGAATGTTACCAGCATAACCGAAAAGAACATCCAGGGGCTATTGTTGTGATCCAACCAGCTACTTGGTTGACAGCTGGATCCACCTCTCAGTTTGCGTCTGAGAGGTGAAGCCAGCTGCGCCCTCCCTTTCTCCTGCACAGTACTCCAGTGTGCGCTGAAGGGGCAGAGTGGAGAGCAGTAACTGACAGTCACTGCTCTCTGATCTGAGCTGACCAAGCGATCAGCAGTCATGTAATTGCTCTGTTCTCAGGCTTAGAGCCAACGTGGGACAGCTGCAGCATCAAACTGATACTGCAGCAAGGAAGTGAGTATGCATGTTTGTTTTTGTATATACCCCAAACTTCTCCTTTAATGGATGAATTGTAGGGGACTGAGTTTGTTCCAAAATGCGTATTTACTATATCTACACTACCCAAAGGGAATGTGGGAAAAACAATGAATAAATGACATGAGAAAACAAACAAAAGGAAAAGAAAGAACTGAGTAAAATATTTCCAAAAAATAATGTAAAGCGGGGAGTTGGGCAGCCAATTACCCACTCATAACTACATTTGCAAAGCTCCAGGGTTAATTTGGGATTAGGCTATCTATAGGCACCAGATTTAAAAAAAAAAAATGTTATGGGTATCTAACAAAGCGTTTGTTAATTTTTTTAGATATTGCTATGTTTTAATACATTTTAACCACTTGCTGACCAGAATGGCACAACACTATGTTACTCCACTTCTCCCTGTGGCCGCTGGAGGGGCGCGCCCGCTGCTTGCCCCCGGAGCCGATGCGAGTGCCCGGTGGACGTGATGACCGCCGGGCTCCCGCGATCGCTCATGACACAGCGAGAACCGGGATCTGTGTGTGCGTAAACACACACACAGATCCCGGTTCTCTGAGGGGAGAAGAGATTGATTGTGTGTTCATACAAAATATGAACACCGATGTCTCTCTTCCCCTAGCAAGTCCCATCCCCCCTACAGTTAGAACACAGAGAGGGAACACAGTTAACCCCTTGATCGCCCCCTAGTGTTAACCCCTTCCCTGCCAGTGACATTTTTACAGTAATCAGTGCATTTTTATAGCACTGATCGCTGTATAATTGTCAATGGTCCCAAAAATGTGTCAAAAGTGTCCAATTTGTCTGCTGTAATATCGCAGTCCCAATAAAAATCGCAGATCGCTGCCATTACTAGTAGAAAAATAAATAATAATAAAAATGCCATAAATCTATCCCCTATTTTGTAGACGCTCTAACTTTTGCACAAACCAATCAATATACGCTTATTGCAATTTTTTTAACCAAAAATATGTAGAAGAATACATAACAGCCTAAACAGAGGAAAAATGTGTTTTTTTTTTTTAAATGTGGGATATTTATTATAGCAAAAAATGTTTAAAATTGACGCTGTTCTTTTGTTTATAGTGCAAAAAATAAAAAACACAGAGGTGATCAAATACCACCAAAAGAAAGCTCTATTTGTGGGAAAAAAAAGGACGCACATTTTGTTTGGGTATCGCGTCACACGACCGCACAATTGTCAGTTAAAGCGATGCAGTGCCAAATTGTAAAAAGTGCTCTGGTCAGGAAGGGGGTAAAATCTTCCGGGGCTGAAGCGATTAACTTGAAAATGAAACACAGGGGACTTCCATGAGCTATGGCCTGTTTGAAAGCATTAAATATGAAACCAATCAATTTTGCCATGGCATGTGTTACAATTTAAAACTGTATTTATTAGTACTGTAAAGTAGATCTGGATGCAAAGCCTTTGTGCCATTACCACTAAATGAGTAACATCGTACCCTCTTGTCTGCTGCCCCAAACACAAAGAGAATAGTTAGTCACATGCAGACAACAGCAATACAGGATGGCACTAACAATCAACAAAATAGGACTTTGTATGCTAAAAATATCAAATTAGCTCTTAGTCACAAAGGTCCAAATTTCCTCTTTTGAGAAAGTTTTGCACAATTTCCCTTTCCAGCATAACATTTTGGTTTGGAGTGAGTGGACAACTGTAAAAAAAAGTCCTGGGGAATGGCGAACAGAGTGGTATTTACTTTCAAAGCTAGTGAAAACTAGTGTCATTTCAGTCAATGTGCTGTAGTTGTATATATAGAAAGGGTTTTTGGGAGCCTCATGCTTCTCTCAAAAATATTAAAAGGACTGAATACTGTCAAATGTTAAAAAGGGTAAACAGCTGTGAAGCCTTTTGGTTCCACCAGCTGAATCTAATAGGGTATTCTTGTGCAGACAGAAATGAGGCACCTCACCAAGCCAAATAAGGGTAGGTAAGGAGAGGCAAGGCCCGCAAAGTACTTAATTGAATCCTATACCTTAAGCAAATGTGTGTCAAGACAAAGGCTTAAAGTCATTGATAGCGACCAGGGTGGTAACTAAATTAGAGAAGACACTGCTATGGGATTACAATCAATTTTGTCAAGAAGGACCCAAATAAGGATTTCCGTGCATGCATATAGAAGGGCCAACAGGGATATATGGGCTGTCTCCTGATACTACTAGTACAGATACGCTTAGGCCACCATTAATGTTAATGCAGCAAGGATTAAGCACAGGAGTGTGAAACGTATCTGCTGACCTTCCATAGGTTGAGTGTGTGTGGCATGTCTTTCATTCCTATTTTTGCACAATAAAAGGAGCTGTTTTATTCTCTGGAAGTGCCAATATCTTCTTCTGTTCTACCTGCACACATATGGGGTTTGTGGACCCAGGCAGGCACCCAGGATTTTTTGGCAGCTGAAGATCTGATAGGAAAGCCTTTGGAGCGGTGCTCACCTCATTTGCTTTTCCCACTGTTAATGTTATGCCTTTGGCGCACCAAGCCCCCCCAAAAAAATGTAATTGCCTTGTTTTGAATGACCACAAAACAAAACTAAGGACTGCTATGGGCAGTACCCAAAAGTAATATAGTAGCTTTGGAAGAAATGTCATTTTAATGGCATTAGGTCTGCTAAATTAAAAAAACGTTTACATTGATTCCATTTTTGCAACAGAGAAGTATGTTTACAAGTAAGCTGTGTGTAATTGGCCTTATACAGTGATGTGCATTTGGGGGTAAGGTATGGAAGCTGTGAGGATCATAGAAACCAAATGCTTTGTTGTATCCAAATAGACAATATTGAAGCCTATCAGATAAAATGTAGTTGGAAGAGTGCTCAAGACATCTTTGATATTTTTCATTTCCTAATTCTGCTTGAAAAGCCTTTTGCCATTTCACTTTAAAGAAAAAATAATAGAAGCCATAAAGCAAATCCCCAACCTAACTTGATTTATATTTCAGTGAAATAAAATGAAATACTATAGTCATGGTGGCGTTTGACAAATAAATGATATCATATAAATCTGAAGGTTTGTAAGCTTGGCAAATAAACTTCTGAGAAATTAGAGTTGTGGTTAGTCAAAATAAAAAAAGACATCTTTTTGCAGACACCAGTATTGCAGCATAAAATAATTGAACTATAATTCAAGTATAATACTTTATTCTGTTTTCATTTCGAGTGGTGACCTCCTCAAACAAGAAGCTATCTTTCTCCACCAGTTCCGTTTGATCTGTACCTGTGCTCAGCAGACCTAGTAATTTATTTGTCTCCAATATTTTCACTCTATAAAGTTTAAACAAAACATCCTCTCAATCTCCCCCTGTTTAAGAGAGCTATGTTTGCACACGCTAAAACCTATCTCCTGTAAGCTTTTATTTGTTTGAATTATGAAAATGGAAAATGTTGGCAGAATCTACTTCCCCTAACAGGTCAGAAGAATTATTATTTTTTTGTATCGCTGAGTTCTCTTACAGCTATTACCCTGTTCAATTAATTCATAATATTCACAATTTTCCCTACCTACCTAAATATTGCTGCCAGAGTTTAGTAAAAAGCAAGAAACAGATGAATCATTCTTTTATTACTTAATCTGTCCATAAAGTGTTTAGTGCTACCTGTCAATCATGTCTTCAGGTTTCCTGCATGGGGCCTGTCATCTGCACCCTTTAAATGGAGGGCCCACTAAAGGTACATACTGAAAAATAACTTTTTACACAGCCTAAATGCCTGCTCAATGCCGTAGACACCATTCTTTTTAACAAAACATGATGGCAAGAAAGTGCTTTGGTGGGTGCTTGTGTGTGTTGGATCATATGGCTCATCACACACGTTTAGCCCTGGTATCTGGGGTGTGCTTTAAAGACATCATGGGATGACTCTGCATACTGGTATGCTAATTATAATTGTATATACTAGATTTTAGACCAGGTTTGTCTGTGCATATTAAATGTATCAATTTGTTTGACTATTTATTTGACATGTCACCATTCCATAATAAATGTTTACCCTTTCAAACTTCAGACATGTCTTATATTGCAGAGTTGCAGACTACTAGCAATCACGTCTCAAGCATGTCAACAATCACATGTACAGTATGATAGAGCTAGTACAAGATGTGATGCTACACCAGCACCAACTGCAACTCAGCATGATAACAATGTCAGAAGCTCTGTTTTGGTTGTTGTGGTGTCCTGTGCTGCTCCACCTGTTGTAATATAAGAGGCTATATCTCTTAGAAAATGTTTATATTTGGAACAGTTAAAGTTTTTAATCTTGTACTTAGTGACAGATATAAATGTTGTATTCTTTTTTCTTTGAAATTCTTTTTTATTTTGCACAAGAAGAATAATCATACAAAACATCAGATAGGTATTACATCCGCCAATATGAGCAGTAGATACACATCAGTGCAAATAACAGTACATACATCAAACTTCCCTGAACCATTCATATTTCCGTCCCTATCCTGCAGTGCAGTGCAGTAGCTTTTTCTTTTTTTTTTTTAAACTAGTAAACAACCCCCAATTTCAAAAAGAGTAAAACCAAGTAATAGGGGAGGATAAGACTCCCACCCTCCGGGAGAGAAAAAACAACTGTGCCTTTTTACTCCAAAGGGACAGAACCCCATCCCCAAAAAAAGGAGAAAAAAAACCCCACAAAACCCCCTCCCCCTAGGGATGACAACATTCAAGTGCTTTTGAGCAATAGGACTGGGAAAACTGAACCCATCCTCGTTTTAGTAGTGTGCTCATTACCTCTCCTCTTGGCTGGAAACCGTGCAGTCAAAAATGAAAACACTCTTAGTCACATCCACTAGACTATGACCTTTCTATCTCCAGTGTGTTCTTAGAGTCCACCCACCTAAACCATACCTTCCTAAACTTTTTGGGAGACACTCTAGTTTCGTAGGTCATCCTAAACAACTACACGTCTGCATTTACTATTCTTATCCACATCCTAAGTGTCTGCTGTTCGTCATGAATCCAGCGCCTAGCAATGAGTTTCCTAATTCAGGATCCTAAGAAACAATTTAGTGTATACATTCATCTCCTCTTGGTCAAAAACACCCAGGAGGCAATGTAGTGGAGAACAGATATTAGGCAGGCCAAATTTATCCGAGATAAATTCAGTTACCTGCGACCATAATGGTCTCACCTTTTGGCATTCCCACACCGTATGTATAAAGGTGCCCTCTGCCCCCATATATTTATGGCAGATGGCAGATTCCCTCCTGCGCATTCGGTAAAGTCTAGCTGGCGTATAATACTGCTAGTGAAGGTAACAAAATTGGATCATTTTATCTGCAGACGAGATAACAGACACCAAATACGTGTCCAGAACCTCCTGCCACAACTCTCCCGACAACTCCGGGACAATTGTCACCCACCGAGCCCTGGCCCTAGATGTTGAGCCCATTACCCATGCTTGGGGACCAACTGCTCCATAGTATTTGGAGATTCTCTTAGATGGATCTGGATCAATCAGAACATTCTCCAGTTCCGTATTTTGTACCCGAATTCACCTCCCCCAATCTGCGCAATCACTGCATGACGTAGCTGCGCATTGCAAAAATGCCAGGTCCTAGGTATTCCAAATTGGTCCCGTAACTGGGAGAAAGTACATAGATGATCATCCTGACAGATGTGGTGTAAGTACTTTATGCCATATTTTGCTCACATCTTCTGCCCCTCAGGTAGTTTAAAAAACTCACCCAAAGTTCTATTACTGTTTGGAGATGGGGGTCCCCTAATTTATGTCTCGCTGTCATGGAGGTAACTCTTAAGATTTTGGCCTGGAATGTTAGGGGCCTCAACACCAAATTTAAATGCTCATTGATTTTTGATTATATAAAAAAGTATAAACCACACTTAATTCTACTGCAGGAGACTCACCTCCAGGGCTCCTGGGTTCTCTCCCTAAAAAGGGCTCATATTGCAGGGGCTTACCACGCCAGCTACTCCTCCTATGCGAGGGGGGTTTCCACCTTGGTCACCAATGCTATGCCAATATTTATACATGCTGTTTGGACTGATGTTAAGGGGAGGTATGTTATACTGGTGGTGCAGGTGATGAACAGATTTCTAACATTTGTAAATTTGTATGTGCCTCCTCCCTTCTCGCTAGCTCATCTGGATGACATGCTACGGGCCACATATGAGGTGGCGGAGGGGAGGATTTTCATTTTAGGGGATTTCAATTCAGTGTCAGACTCAGCTCTGGATAGGCTGGCTGCGACTTCCGGCACCCCAGCTCCCCTTGAGGGGTGGATGCCTACTCATGGGTTCAGGGATGTCTGGCATTTTCATCATCCTGATGTTAAGGAATACTCCTGTTATTCTGAAACGTACAAGACGCTCTTGAGAATAGACACTATCCTGACTGAGGGGGGGGGGGGGGGTATGGAGCTCTTATTTACCCAGAGCCCTGTTTGACCATTCTACCATGTTGCTAGAACTCAATCTGGGAGACATAGCTAGCCAGAGAATCAGGGCTCCAGGCCTCTCCCCCCACATATAGAGAGCAGAGCAGCAGCAGGATTGGAAAGGACCCATTGCAATCACACTGAATGTAGACATCCCCAGCCAGAAATAAACATACAATCCCCAACAGAAAAAAAACACCCCAACTTCCCCCTTCCCCCCTCCCTGCACCCAGCCCCAACTTGCCAGGCACTGTGCTCCGATAACCATAGTTCAAATAGGTAACAGAGGTGTGACTTAAAACTCTCACATAGGACATGGCACCTAGAGGCAACCGTCCCTCACCGAGGGTCAAAAAAACACAGCTTTCTTGCCAGTTAAAAAACGTTTTTACCAGTCTATGAAGAAAAAAACTGCAACAAACTTTGTGCGGTGCAGAGAGCAGTCTGCAGACTCAGCATAGGGTACAGGTACATGCCAGTGGCAGTCACAATAGTAGCAGAGCTGCATGTGCGTCAGGGAAAGAGTTGCATCTCCGTAAGACAGTGGAGATGTAATCCAGGAAGAAGGTCTCCCACAAGGGGAAGACAACACGCAAAACATTTTTCTTTAATAAAAAAACCCAGGTAAAAGAATTTTTTTTACTTATTAGCATTATTAGTATTAGGTTATCCAAGGAAAAAGCCTCCCACGGCCTTCACTGTCAGCACCATCACTCTCCCGCCCAAATCTTCCTCCTCAAAAAATTTCATCAGGGGGGTCGAGAAGAAGCTTGATCCCTCGGGCGGCCGTGGGTATCTAGCCACTCAGAGGCTTCAGTAGGATTAATGAAAAAGTATGTTTTCCCATTCTACACAATGCGCAGCTTGGCAGGATATGGCATACTGTAGATCAGGTTGAGATCCCTCAATCTCTTCTTTATGGGTTGGAAAGAGGCCCTCTGTTTCTGGGTGGTCGCTGAGAAATCAGAATATATCGATAGCCATTGACTGTCAACTCAGGGCCTATTTTAGCTCCCCTCAGGATATTTTAACGGTCATGGAAGTGCAATATTTTTGCTATCATAGATCTGGGAGGGCTCCCTTTGGAGGTGCCCGACCTGGGATATGGTGTGCCCTTTCAATGGCAAACATCTTTGTGAAGATGTCAGGAGCCATGTGCTCAACCAGCTATATCTCTAGAAATTATTCTGGGTGTCTCCCCTCCACTCCTTCAGGGAACCACACCAGCCTTATACTGTTCCTTCTCATGCGGTCTTCCATGACCGCCATCTTTAAAGTGTGCTCAGAAAGAGTTTTCTAGTCACCTGCGCATCTATGTCCAAAGGCCTAACAGTATCCTCCAGGGAAGCAATGTGACGATCAGTAGTCTGCGCCTTTTCCCTAAGTTTCTGCATGTCATGTTTCATGAATGACAACTCCACTCCGAGCTCTTCAAAGTGATCAATCAGTTTTTTCTGGCAGCCCTGTATGGCAGCCATTATCTGTGTCAGGGACAACTCATCCTCTCCATCCACCACCCTGTCAGCTCTGACTCTGCGGTCTCTCAGTCTGTCCAACGATCTCCCCCTCCTCAATACATCATCCCTTTGGGGCTTAGGACTCACCCTGTCCAGGGGGAGAGATGCCTGCTGCGGGGCTTCCATGGATCTCTGGAGTGGCGGCCATTCCTTTTCCTCCTGGGATTCGGTGCCATTTTCAGAGCCCCAGGCGAATCTTGCCAGCTGTTCTCCCAGCATTTTAAGCCAGGGGGGCCCGTATTTTACCATCCCCAGAGGTTCCCCAGGGGTCCCTGCACACATCCCCGGCAGTTCTGTGCCAAAATAGGGTGCCGCTGGCCCAGGATCTCAGCAGGATTACCGGTCTGCAGACGGAGCTCCAGTCCCGCACTCCTTACATGCCGCGCGCTGGCTCCGCCCGTATATAAACGTTGTATTCTTAGTATCATATTCCCCACCTCATTGCCATCATCATCCATTTGTAATGTCCCAGCTAGCACTCTAATTTTGGTGCTCATAGTCCTCCAATGCTGTGGAGTTGGCTAAAGGCATATATGCTGTTTGCTTTGCATGGCAAATTACACTTTTCAAGGGCATTTGCCCCAGAGCTTAGTGAATGAGGAGAAGCTTTGCTAACTTCCATTATCCAATCATTGCTGTATTTTTGCTGTATTTTTAACTTTCACATGATTGGGAATTCTGTGCAAAGTTGAAACTTTACCACAATGGGGTCAGTTCTAGTGAAATGGCATGAAATCTCAGTGTTAGCCTGGATATGGGTGTACAGATACATTGGACGTCTGCTCTCAAATAGATATCTGTGATCCGCCCCTCAAATTTGCTTTTCATGCAGCATTGGTCAGTGTTGGGGGTCAGGTTGCAATGAGACAACAGTAAACCTTAGTGTTGTTAGCCTAGATTCTGGATAGTACACACACACTATGGATGTCTGTCCTCGCTGATAAGTATGAGATCCCAAGGGAGACTTAATGGCATAGACTACAGGCAGATACAGAAACGAACATTCATTTACACTGTAATTTTCTCATTTTCAGAGAAGGGAGAAATATCCAAAAGGCAAAAGTTTTAAACAGTCAGCGCTGTCATAATGTTCCAAAGAGTATGTGTTCCCTTGTAGGAGGATCGCACAGAAAGTGCAGTGTATAGCTAGTTTGTTGGTAACCATGTACAGCAGGGTTTTACAGGGTAAGTACAGTGAGAGAGATCTGGTGGTTTACTAGCCTCTGGTCCCCGACCGGGACAATATAGTTGACAATGCTACTCACGATTTAGAATTGATGCTGAATGCCAGGTGGCCATGATTTATCCGGAGATTCTCCTGTTGTGGGGTTGCTGACAGTGTTTTCCTCCTGGCTCTGTTTAGGTCAGTGGGTGCTGTGGATGTGAGGCTCGTCTGAGTCTCTGAAGCTTTCGGAAAATGTCCCTCCCAGTAGACGGGGCAGGGACACTTAGGGGAGTGATGGTAGTCCGTGCGCCTCAAGCACACTGTTGGGAGCCTCGGTTGTTCAGTACTGGACTTTGAGTTCTAGGGGCTTGTCCGCTGGGAAATCAGGATGGTGGTGGAGAGTTGGGATCCAGGGGTGATACTGCTATGTGGTAATGATTCCAGTGGCCACTGTAGTCTCTTTGCTTTCGTGTGTGATGAATTGCTTGTGCCATCAATGGCGGTCTGCTACTGGTGGTCACTAGGTTCTGGTGTGATGCAATGACTAGTTTCATCCACTAGGTGGTGTAGACTTCTTCAGAGTGGCATTCTCTCCAAATTCCTCTGCCTTTTAAAGGGTTTGGGTTGTTCCCTAATAAGAACTAACAGGTGGTGCCGCCATGTCCTTGGTTTCAATGTTAACCCTTCTCAGGGTCAGTTTGGGTGTGTAATAATCCAGGTCAGTGTGGCACCATCCTATGGCTA
Organism: Lithobates clamitans; assembly: GCA_037952925.1. NCBI lineage: Eukaryota > Metazoa > Chordata > Amphibia > Anura > Ranidae > Lithobates > Lithobates clamitans. The sequence goes on from JBBGZY010000281.1 coordinate 153,543, forward strand.
ATTTGCAAATTGACACTTGATAAAGTGGTCAGGGTTGATGTTTTAAATTAGTATTGAGTATATAGTATTTTACTTCATATTGCATATTTACACATTTACTATTTCTGCATTTTTGCAACATGCAGCCAGTTGCATGTTTAGACATATTAGTGATATTGGTTTAGGAGGATTGGCGGTTTCGAGTAATTATATTCCTATTCCTAGGTTAGGAATATTTGGAGATTTAATTCTTTATTGAGTCCTTTTAGGTGCCATCGTTTTTAGGCGGAAAATACATTCCTTTTCACGTTGCAGGAGGATGGTGTTGAAATCTCCCATCCTGTCCGATAATTTGAGGGCAAAGAAGCCCTTCACTTTAAGGCCGTTAAGTTGGCCTATATGAAATTTAGCAAAATGCTTTGCAATGGGTGTCTTTTCTTCATCAGTTCCTCTGAAGCTTGATAGATGTTCACTGATACGGATTTTAAATCAATTTTTGTTTTGCCTACGTAGTATTTGTGGCAAGGGCATTCAATGAAGTAGAGGACCCGAGTGTGTTACATTTAATAAAGTCCTTTATCTGGTAGGTCTTCTATTCATTCGCATCTGTGAATGTGTCAGTTTTGTCCACAAATTGGCAGATGTGGCATTTTCCACATGGGAACATTCCTTTTAGTTTAAAAAGATCAGTTAGCCAGTTCCCGTGGGGTAATTTGAATGAATTCTGATCTCACAAGTTCATCGGCGAGGTTTTTAGCCCTTTTGTCGACCAGATGGGGTCTAGGGCCCACTATATTTGCCAGCTGTGATGTTACGGTTAGCAAAGGCCAACGCCTAGCTAGTAAAACTTCCTTCCATTGTGTGCCGTATGGGGTGATGATCCTTAATGGATTTGGTGACCCTTGTGAGTAATCTCTGTTCTCTTGCATTTTTAATAGATCAGATCTAGGTCTTGGGGATGCCTTTTTTCTAGATCTTCTCAGGGTTCTGTGTGGATATTTCCTTTCTCTGAATCTGTGGTAGAGCTGTGCAGCCTCTGCCTTATAGTCTCAGTCCAGTGCACAGTTTCTACATGTTCTGAGAAATTGTCCGTTGGGGATCCCTCTTATAAGTGACTTGGGGTGATGACTGTCGGTTCCAGGAACGAGATCTGATGGTGGTCATAGTTGAATGTAAGTCGAATGTTCCCGGGGTTGGAATTGAGTTGGTCAATGAATTCCGCCTCTTCTTCCAATCAGCCTAAATAAAGGCAGGAATATGCTGGTTGCCATGCGGCACCCATAGATGTGCCTCGGTCTGCCTGTAGCTGGTGCTCAGGATTTGGAAGCAGTTGTGTGATAGAGCAAATTGTAGAAGCTCTAGTAGAAATTAATTTTGGGTTTCCAGTGTGGGGAAGTTTTGGTCCAAAAAATGTGCAATGGCAGCTAGGCCCCACGTGTGGGGTATTGATGTATAGAGCGATTCAACCTCTATGCTTGCCAAAATGGCATTGTTTGGTATTCTCAGGTTTTCAATTCTAGACACCAATAAATTAAAATTACCCCACGGAACTGGCTAATTGATCTTCCCAAACTAAAAGGAATGTTCCCATGTGGAAAATGTCACATCTGCAAATTTGTGGACAAAACCGACACATTCACAGAAGAGGATGGGTGGAAAAACTACCAGATAAAGGACTATATTAATTGTAACACCACACGCGTCCTCTACATCATTGAATGCCCGTGCCACAAATACTACGTAGGCAAAACAAAATGCCCTTTAAAAATCCGTATCGTTGAACATCTATCAAGCATCAGAGGAACTGATGAAGAAAAGACCCATCACACAGCATTTTGCTCAATTTCATATAGGCCAACCTAACAACCTTAAAGTGAAGGGCTTCTTTACCCATAATTTATCAGACAGGAGGGGATTTCAACACCATCCTCCTGTAACGCGAAAAGGTATGGATTTCCGCCTAAAAACAATGGTGCCTAAAGAACTCAATGAATTAAATATTCAACAACAACATAGGAATATAATTACTCGAAACTGCCAATCCTCCTAAACCAATATCACTAATATGTATAAACATGCAACAGGTTGAATTAATGCAAAAACAATAAATGTGTAAATATGCAATATGAAGTAAAATATTGTATTGTACTCAGGGAACCCATACATCAGCCACTCCTTCGGGGGTAAGTGCTACACTGAATTTATTTAAATTCACAGTTCCATAGAAGGAAAATCTGCAGTTAAGATTAATAAAGCAATACCTCTGCAAAGTGTATGTAGCGCCCACCTACTTAGGTGTGTGCTAACTAGTTAGTGAAGGTTAGTGTTAGTTAAAATTTCCAGTGCATTGCCCTGTTGGTTTAAGCCTGGTTGGGTTTGGTTTGGTTGGGAGAAGTGACAGAGTAGAACTGGGGGTGTGATCACCTGTATTCTGTTATGAGTGATGCCCTATTCTTCCAGTGAGAGATGCTGGAGGGAAGGTGGTTTGGAAACAGGATACAGTTAGTTTGTATGGGCTACCCTGAACCAATCATTAATTTGAGTGGGCAGGGGCTATCAAGCCTATATAAACTGGGGATCACATGCTCCAGGGGGTTGGGAGATTTGCAGAAGAAGACAGCATGTAGGAGTTGGTGCAGCTCAGGAGCTCTCCATGCGGGAAAGGAGGTGGCTGGAGTTGGGAATGTAATCCAGAGAAGCAGCAAGAATGTGACCCTTAGGGGTCTAGGCTTGAAGGCCTGGGGGTGTAATGCTCTCAGCGCTGGATAGCACCAGATCATGAACCTGAAGGCCTGAGGGTTCAGAGACCTCAGTGCTGGATGGTTCATTTGCTAAAGACACTTAAAGAATCTCCAGGAGTCATGGATCAGACATTACCGTATGGGATGGTTCTGAACACGCGGAGCAGGAAGTGACTGTCAAGATGATGCGGTAGATCGGGGCAATCTCTGACTTTTCCTGAACCGGCCAGGGAGGATTGCGGAAGTCAAGATGGGCAGGTGAGGCCTAGCACTTCTTAAAAATCTGAGTCCCAAGGTGTCTTTCATAGGGGCGCTGTCAGTTCACCAAGGGAAAAGGATATAACTACCATTACAGGAACCAAAGATTATAGAGGCAGCTCAAACTTCCTGAGGATACAGACTCTACATATTGCACATTCTTTTCTGCTATGCACCAAGGGAAAAGAATAAAGTTTCATGTTTAACTGTTTTAGACTGTCTGCTGTGTCATTAGTTCAAGGAAGGGGGGTAACAGAACCACACTAGGGAAAAGGAATGAACTACCCAGCAGCTCTTACGGGAGTAGTGCGCTACATGTATTTTTATACATCCATTAATTTTTACTGCCAATTAACAATATATAAAATGACAAATATGTTGCCATGCGTTAAATGTTTCCTGTTAACGTTTCATTTAGTCTTTTTGTTTCTCTTGAATATTTGGGTGTTTAAGATGACAAGGGTTGAAATGATGATTATGCATTACATGTTTATTTGCAGGTTGACTGAATTAAATGAAGTATAATTATTAAGACAGCAAAATTATCTATGCTCTGCAACATTTTTGTGTTTAATATGTGTATCACCTAAATACACAGTGACATATCAGCTACAGTGTGATCAGTTTTAACTTAAGGTATAAATAAAGGCAAAGCTTTAGATAGTTTTGGATAGCGTGGAGAGGGATTAGAACACCTATCAGGTTTTTATTGCGGTCTGTTTCTCTGTTTACCGTTATTACCAAAAGTGAAAGAAAATCCCAAATTTTGAGTTGTCACCCAATTACCAATCCTATTATCCTCTTTTACCAATGCAGAATATTCCAGGTATATATGCCATTAAAAAAACATATACAATACAACCCCAAACACACAAAAACAGTAGTATTCTTTACTGCTTGTTAAGAAAATGCCAATGCTAATAAATGTCCATAGCCTGGCCAAATGTTCACTTTTAATATATCTTAACTTATGCAAATTTATAGAACTCCAGTCAAACAGCTTATTACATAGCTAAATATATATGCTTGTGCACTCTTTAACTAACCAAAATATTCTGTCCAGTCCTCTTGCCATTAGCATACTCTTGCTGCACAACAACATCACTACGATTGTGATGCAGATATTCACTCATACAGTTTTGGAGATTTCAGCTGTACTTGCTAAATCACTGGACTATGAAAGGGCATCACTGAACCTCTGTAGTCTTGCTTGTGTTCTGCTTCTTCAAACTACATCCAGCTCCCTGTGCCTGAAAACAAGTTAGGCTCACAACATTAGAACTGGCCATACATGCACAGAATTTCGGCCGAAACAACGATTTGGACCGTGGGCCCAGCTAATGTCGATGGATCCGAAGTAAAAAACTTTTACTGTTTCAACTAGTGTATATGTGTATGTTGTAATCAAACGATAAGAATATTGTGTCTTGTATAATTTATATATGTTTTTATTGTTATCAAACGTTAACGACGATCATGGAAACGATCATGTAAACATGTTTATGCTGTCAGTTAGTGGGCCATTCGCTTTCGACCGATGAATAATCATTCAATCTGCAAATCTCCAAAATGCTGTGCGTGTATGGCCAGCATAAGAGGTGGATTGCCTCAGATTTCCCAATCATTTCTAGCCAGACACCTGCTGTACAGTGGACCTGGATCAGTGTTACTTTACAAGCCTGCATAAATACATTCTTGAAACAACACAGGCTTTAACAGCAGTGTACGAAACAATAAAAAAAAATATTTTTTATTATAAATAGAAGTCATTGAGTAATTATTATTATTACTACTACTACTACTATCATTATTATTATCATTAGCCTTGATTTTAAACTTAGTGATAGTAATGCGAAGACTGTCTGAGAGGAACATAATGGGAGAATGGTGTCTTCAATTTACTGCAGGTAAGATAATGCATTTATTTAGAACTTATACCAAATGTAAAGGATAATTAGATACACACATTAGTGTATTCATGTTGGATGAGAGGAAAATATCTTTGTGTATATAAAAAACACAGGGATGCATTTAGATGAATGGCTTTTTAAAAAAAATACAGTTTTTATTTTTTTTTTTGCAGGCCATTGGGTATTTTTTGCAAAGTGATATTTTACCACATTCAATAGGCTAATAAAAAATCCCTTGCAAAGTAAACAGTTTTTACTGAACTAACCCCACAGTGAAAATTTGGTGTAGCCATTCTCAACCGGGGTTCTTCGAAGTTGCTACAGGTTCCTTGATCAACTAACAATTTCTGCCTCTCAGATAAGTTACTACTGACACCAATATTTACCAATATATCTGCAGAGGACATTCTTGCCCTGATCACCAATGTACAAAGCATCCTTCCTACTGAGATCTAATCTAAGGGAACCCTTTTCCACTGACCACAAATGTAAGGGAGATTTTCACTGTCCACCAAAGTAAGGGAGCACTAAACTGTCCACCAGCGAAAGAGGGCACTTCATTGATAACTAAGGTAAGGAAACGCTTTTCCACTGCATCAAAATAAGCAGGCTTTTCTCTGCTAACCATCAATGTAAGGGAACATTTTTTTCACTGTCTGTTTCTTTTCTGGCCATTAATATTATTTGTTTCAATTTATTATTTTTACTTAAAACATTTTGTCATTTAGAGCAGCCCTGGGTATAAAATACCTTAAGTATTCTACATTCCTTATTCTCTTATGTATTCTTATATCTCAACGTACTGTCCATGCTTATATTTCATGAGCTGTAGATATAATTCCTTATTAACCAGGTTTCCTGGGACCTGAAAGTCATTGAGGTGGTCCTCTGTGTTAAAAGGGTTGAAAAAGGTTGGTTTGGTAAATGTGACATTAAGGCTCTATTCACAAATGATCGTGGGAAGAATCGCTGCGATTCCACCCGCAATTTTAAATTGCAGCAGATTGCAACACATGACGCTGTCGCTCAAAAGATTCTTATGTTCCTTTTTAATCGACAAGCATAGTACTTTGCTATTGCAGCGCGATTTACGTAAAATGTTCAAGTTTTTTAGCAACTTTTTTTTTTAACCTGTGAATACAGTGAGCAAGAATAGAAACATGTGTAGGTTTTAATAGTATCTGGGGCTTTGTTAGATTTCCCCTCACTTACTGTAATGGTGACAATGGTTTCACCATACAGGAAGAGAGTGAAAATCTGCAACAGGGACACAAACAGCAATAAAAAATGGACCTATGCTTTAGGTAAAAGGCAATTATTAGTGTGCACTGACAGCTTATACTATGAGCTGCCTGGTCCTGTAGCTTGTTTAATTTCCCCCCCCAACAGGTTTTGGTATAAAATTTAATTTACTGTGTTGAACTTTAGTATTAGAACACCTAGTTACCCAAAGAGTTATGTTTCAAAATCTCTCCCCTTTTTTCACAATTTGACTGTAGTAAACACTACTACTACTACAGTAATCTTCACTAGCTTCTGGGTACTGTGCTGAGCAGCTAACATGCTGCATTGTGAACACAGGACATTGTCCACTTGATATGGGCGCCTTTCAGAGATTACTTTGCATTTTCTCCTTAAATGCAAAATATTTTCTAATTGGGTGAGGTGAAGAGGTGGGGCGATGACATCATGCTCTCTACCTCGTCCAATCAGAGAATGCTTTGCATTCATTGAGAAAATACAAAACATTCTTTAAATTGTGCCTGCACTGAGCAGGTGACCTCCCGTATTTTACAATGCACCAGGGCAGCTGCCTGGCATATAACCCAGAAGCTACTGTCGAATACAGTGTCTCTAGCTTCTAGAGGGATCCCACAGGTATCGTATATGACCAATGTAGCTATGACAAAATTATCTATATCCTAAATTCTTCTTTAAATGTTTTTGAGAAAAAGCCTAATGTTTATTTTAGCTAAAGCTCAGAAAAAGTTAAATGGCTCGTCCTCCTCTTTCCACAGTACTTATTTGCTCTCAATTCTGAATCACATAATGCTCTGTGGCTCCTGTGTCATTGGTGTGCCCTGTATTAAAGTTGTATGCGTAAAATACAGATTTTGTAGATAGTAAAACAGTAATATCTGATTAAAAATGCATATAGATATAAATAAAATGCTCTAAAACCATAATAGTTTGTATTATGTTTAAACATTCCCTTGTTGTACATACCGTCTGCTGTCCGTTCTTCCCTGTTAATAAGGGGAAGAACATTATGGGGAACAATGTATCTTACGATGGATGATACACAACTATCGATTTCAGACTGGCTTTATACACCAGTCTGAGTGAAGTCCGTCTGTTATCAGTGAGAAGGATGACTGCACAATGGGTTAAGCCGATCCAACAATGACTAATTGGTTAAGACATATAAAGGATGGAGTCGTATCGTATAGCCACACCCTCAGATGATGTCCTAGATGATGAAACGCGTCAGGTCGTGGCTATACGACTGCCTATGTAACATCTATGTGTGAAGCTCGGCTGCTATTTGAACATCGCGCGGCTCTGTCACCATTGATCCTTGCGGTGTTTTTAGAGATAGCGATTGGGCAATATATGCTTTGCTTGTTTTGTTTCATGTAAGTGTACTTGCTACGGGGGGAGAACGTTTTTTCAATAAAATTTCACTTAACGGTATTACACTATGGAGCCCTCTTTTGTTTTTGCATATGAATGAGCGGCCCCGAGTAAAAGACCATCCCACTTGTCAGCTGGGTGAACACTAACGGCCGACCGTCTGTGATGACAACTACTACCTCATTCTGTTCGCATGCTGTTTGGCCCACCATGGCCTGGTAAGGTTTCAATCTTAAAGTGAATTTTCCAAGTGACCCATCAGTGATTTATATACACTTGGAAAGCTGAGGGATCGTATATGTACTGTTTCTCTACTATATTTTCATCTACCCATAGAGACTCTGAACAACCCTCAGTGGGAAAGATGCGCTTTTCTATTTAATAATGTTTTCATGTAAATTCGGAGGATATACAGTTTAAACCTTTCAGCAGAAGAACAATATTGGACTGTCTTGTTATTTTATTTTATTTTATTGTATTTTATTCCATTTCATTTTATTTCATTTCACTTTTAATGACACTTAATAGCGCTGCCGCCACATTGTTTAGTTTGTGATTTCCTAATAGTTTCATTGTGCTTACCTTGAGTAAGGATTTCCGGCAGCTGCTGCTCATTACGGCTCTGTTTAGTGCAGAGCTGTAATTAGATGTGGTTTACCATTTATAAATATTAGTATTTTTTATATTTATACATATTTATACATATTAGTATTTTTTATATTTTATATCTTATAATTTTTATAAAGGTGTTTACCTATTTACTCGCACCCATGAGCGCTTAGTGGTTGTAGTTAGTGGTTCCTTGAGGGATATACTACCACTATTTTCATTGATCTATTACATACATGGTCAGAGTTTTTATACATAGATTTTTTGGAGTTTATTGATTCACTATGTAGCGATGCTATTTACCTTGCATATTTTTTGGTGAATTCGTTTTTTTGTATTCATTGTCTAAAGTGGCAGCAGAGTATTTGTGATTATAATTTATATTTTGCACTTTATTTCTGTGGCGCATTGGTGGGATGAGTGGTATATGATATTATAGATCAAAGATCCTGGAATTTTCTCATTACTTTTCACATTTTTTTTTTTGTAAATGTTTAGCAAAATCTAAAAGACTCCTGAATCACAAAACTATATAGAAGGTAAAAGAAAGGGGTGAAAAGGGCGTGTTCCAGGGGGTGATCTTTTATACCAAAGCTGTTTGGCTTTTGGACATATCCACCAGGTGTGGAGAACATTTGTGTGGTGATCAAAGCCCCTGAAGCATAAAGGAAAAGCTTGAGGGATGGTGCCATGTACCATGTGAGGATGACTTTATAATTAGCTTCAATAAGTGTATTGATGAAAATCTTGTTTCCAATTTTTCATATAAGGCAGTTTAATGATGGCGGAAGATAAAATTGGATAAATGAAAGAAATTTGACCTGATTTGTAACGTTTTCAGCATAGTTTTTTGAATAGGGAAAGACCATGGAACCAATAGCAAGTTTTAAATTTCTTTAGGAAATATACAATCTGGGAACAACATGAATTTTCTGTCTGAGAGAGTTTGTATTTTTCCCTTAGGATAGTTTTGAAAGCGCCTCATTGGTCATGAAAGAAAATGTTTGTGATTCTTAGGTGGCCTTTATTTGTCCAACATGCAAATTCTTTGGGAAAAAAGACCTACTATGGAATGTGGTGATGGAAAAGAGTATTTGAATTTCAATCTGTCTCACAATACAAGGGATTATGAAAGGGAGGGGCTAAGAATATTTGACCCGAAGACTGAGTTTAATCCACTCTACTAAGTCTATTTGGAATGATGGACATCCCTGTGTTTTAGTTTTAGGCCATTGTGTATAGAGCAAGGAAGTGAGTAAGTTTGGCTGATTGAAAATAGTTAAAGCTTAACTCCGGGCAAAAAAATGTTTCCCTTGTAGTGGGGCTGTGTGCGGCTACATGGATTAAGTGCTCCTTTTGTCCACGGGAGAAGAGAGAGCCTTATACTCACTCGATCCTCCTCTCCACCGGCAAATGATGCATCCCCATGATCTGGCTGTGAATTGTTCCTGCTCCAAAGACCTGCTCTGGCTGTAAATTATGAACGTCCAGAGCAGGTCTTTGGAGCTTGCTCTGTGCTTGATGATGTCAGGATTCAAGACTGCTAGAGTGAGGGGGTGCCAGAGCTGCAGGGACTTCTGCTAGGAGGATCGGAGGATCAACTAAGTATTTCTCTTCATATCTCTCCTAGACAAAAATGAGCAACTAACCCTTGCAGTGCAGTGCAAGTACAGCCCCACTGCATGGGGAAACTTTTTTTGGACTGTTTTCAGCTTTAAGAACGTTTTGCATCCCTAAATATCTTTGGGTTTTAGAAGCATATAGGGTTTGTTTGTTGATCCAAAAGCTTAAGCTTACCCCATGCAAGATAAGGGATTCAGATTTGGATTGGAAAGAACCCAAATCTTTCCTAAAATAATAATTGGTAAAGTTCTAAGTAAATATAAAATTGTAGATAAAGTATTACATTTGACATTGTGTAGCGAACCAAACCATGACATGGGTGAGAGAGACCATTAATCCTGGTCTTCTGACTTTTTGTAAACAGTTGTGGATTTAGCAGCAAATAATATGAAAGGAAAATGTTAATTACAGTTCCAGATAGAAAAGTGAGGATGTTTTTCATTCAAATTGGGGTGAAGATAACACTTCATAGTTTGTATTTACATTGTGTCCGCAAATATTTCAAGAGGTTCTAGTTTCTTCAGTTTTAAGCCTTATGCCGCGTACACACAGTCGGACTTTTCGACAGAACTTGTCTGACGGACGTCGATGGACCAAATCTGGCAAACAATCCGATCGTGTGTGGGCTTCACCGGACCTTCAGCGGACTTTTCCAGTCGCAAATCTGACGGACTTTAGATTTGGAACATGCTTCAAATCTTTACGTCGTAACTCCGCCGAACCCAGAAATCTGCTCGTCTGTATGCTAGTCCGACGGACAAAAACAGACGCTAGGGCAGCTATTGGCTACTGGCTATCAACATCCTTATTTTAGTCCGGTGTACATCATCACGTATGAATCCATCGGACTTTGATGTAATCGTGTGTAGGCAAGTCCGGTTGTTAGAAAGTCCGTTGAAAGTCCGCCAATAGTCCGTCGAAAGTCTGTCGAAAGTCTGTTGGACGGGCTGTCGGACTTTTGTAGCTGAAAAGTCCGACCGTGTGTACGCGGCATTAGTTCTCTTTTGGGATGTTTCTCATCACTCAAAAGATTTTTTTTTCTTTTCTTTTTGTCTGTTATCTATCTGTATACTAACAGGATGATTTTCCTATACTGAATGCTTTATGTGTAGACCAGATGTTTATAGGGGCTTTGTTTGAAAAAGATGTAAGATTTTGTTTTTAATCATTTTTTTAAAAGTCAGCAAAGACTGTTTTAGCCTCCAGCAAAATTGGATGATAATTTGTACTGGTTGATAAGACCATGCTGCAGGAAGGATTTTAGCCTAATAAATGAATGAAAAAACAATGATAATGTGGTCTATTCTAAGCTTATGTTTATGAACATACAGTATATTAATAGTTTTAGTAATTTGTGGAAAGGTTAAGGTTTCTCCAGACATCATTAATGTCATAAAATAAACAGCAATTATGCTAATTTGTGACTCAATTTTTTTGGGGGTGTGGGGAAATTTAGATTTATGTGAAACTGACTTCTCTAAGTTATGATCTAGATATAAATTAGAATCACCTCCCAGGATTATGACATGTTGCAGAGTCTGGGGAAGGAAGGGTGGAGAAAATTTTATGAAACATTTCTAATTGTTTTGTATTAGGAGCATAGTGAAATATAATCACAAAATCTGCCACCTTTTATCTTTCATTATATTTTGTACTTCGTGTTGTAAACAATATTCATAGATAAACAATTTTCCATGCCTCATTTCATATTAGGTCAATTGGACACGAAGCAAGAATTGTACCTATGATGGCGGTAAGTTGGTGTTTAGGTAAATTGCCCTCCGGTGTCTGCTCTAAATGATCCTCTGCAGAAGACACGTTCTATCACATGGTTTGGGAATGTCCACCTATTCGAGCCTTTTGGTCTGAAGTAATTACTGCATTCATAGGTTTACTTGCATAATTTCCCAACATCTGTAATCCCCTATGTTGCTTATTTGGTTATATAGATGATGATAGTCTTTCTCGATACACAAAACTTTGTTGCGTTTGATTTTGATTTACGTTAAAAAATTCATAGCAATTCATTGGAAATCACAGGCACCTCCTACTCTGATTTCTTGGCTTACTCTAGTCAATCAAGGCATTCCGTTATATAAACTGACTTGCAAGGCTAGGGGCTGCCCTAAGAAATTTCACAAAGTCCAGACCCCGTAGGTAAAATCTAACAACGCTATACCATTTATTGATTGAGATGTTTTTTAGGACCAAGGTATATTTGCTGTATACTGATTGTTGCAATTGTATGCATAGATTGTAGCCCAAGGCTGTTTCTATAGTGTTATTTTCATTCTTTCGCTCCTTGGATTGCATATAAGTAAAGTTCTGACATGTCTTTACTTTATAATTGATATCCTGATATATGCTGGTGGTACACTGAATTGACACTGTTTTTATATCATACACTGTTTGTGAATGAGCACTGTTTGCTGTTATTTGTACCTTTTTTGCTTTTAACTAATAAAGCTACCATTAAAAAATAAAAAATGGTATTTATTATTTTGTATAGATGTGACCATAATACTATAGATTTGTCTATGGCAAAACATTCTCATTACCTTTGGCGAATGAATAAGGAGCAGCTTCAAATGAGTGGGGGGAGGGAAAGGTAGAGGCTATATGAAAATAAGAGAAAAAAGTTGAAAGAGAACACAGTGCTAAAAAAAAGTCCCTGATGTGAAATACATGTCAATAATATTAAACATATGAGGGAATGAATCTAAATTGTGTTGCAGGTCCAAATGCCCAGAATGTGCCCTGTGTTTTTTTTCTCCCAAAGCCAAAAACAAGACCACTAGGAAGGGGTGGGTGAAAACACCCAACACGTTTGTTCTAAATGTAGTCCTTCAGACATGTAAACAGTTAATAGAAAGGTGGAGGTAGGTAGAAAAGTCAAAGGATATGGAGAACGAAAAGGGAGAAAAATAAAACATAGAAAAATGTATTCCCATTTAATGTAATGAATATATTAACATTTAAACAATGGAGACCAAAATGAGAATATGTTTTCATTTAAACAGAAAAAAGTACAGCATATTTGTCCAGGACATGGAGATGGATGTGTATCTGGTTTTCAGCAAATATCTAAATTCTAGCAAGAACCTTTTAATAGCATTTGTGGCTTCTGCCTGAGACAGAACACCTAGAAATCATGTAATATTTATTACTGAAAAATGGATCAGATTTCATATTTCTCTAAATATGAACCACTGGTAATTTATTAAATACATATTTAGTTTAATTTCACAGCCTAAGATTGTTGAATTTGTCATTAGTACACATTTATTGGAAGTACAAAGTTAATTGTTTAGAATGCAGTATATTTTTCCTTTACTGACAACCTTTCCTTGAATTGAGAATACTTATGAAAAATGCATGATCACTCTAATTTTACTGAAATATGTCTGCCATGTGTCCATTTTAAGGGGCCATATGACAAGCTGGCAGCATAGTCAAAATAATACTTGAGGGTCTTTTCAGCAACTGGCAAGCTTTCCCCTCATGGGATTGCATAAACTGAATATTACAAAGTTGCAGCACATCAATGAAATGACATCTATTTAAAGATCCGCAAGCAATAGATTTACCCATTTCCTTTTTAAACATCTGTAAATAGCCATATATTCTGAGCCGTTTTAGTTGTTGCAGTATGTGTTGGATTTTAATGTTCTTTGTTGTGGTTTTTTCATGTATAAATTACAATGTATATCACACCCTGCATTCAAACACATTCATGATTTAATTGAAATTTAAAAAAATTTCATGCATGAATACATTGTATTAATACTATTATTGGGAAGGATAATGTTTTTGAGATTCCTTCCTTTTCATTAGCAATATCCATTTCTATGTGTTCTAAGAAACATACTGTACCTACATTAGCATTTTGCTCGATGCCTAACATTAAATTACAGTATATATTAAAGGGAGCACGTTTGGATTCTTGGTGCTTGGTGAGGTTAGGGTGGAGGTTATTGGTATTCAGTGGACTACTTAGTTATCCATGCTGTTCATCTTGTGCCACTGCCTCCCTCTGCAAGAAATATGGTACTCATGGCAGGTGGGAGATCACTCCACCTAACAGAGCAGCAAAGGAGCCTGAGCCAGGTGCAGAAATTAGTGTTCCAGCATCTAGTCAGTATCAGGACACAGCCCAACTCTATGGGATGCTGGGATTTTGTTAAATTCCTTGGACAGTCCTGCAGAATCTGGGACTCTTTGAAGATATGCACTGATGTCCAGCTATGAGGGTACATGAAAGCATAGAGGTGAAGGTACAGTGATAAGTAAGGGGGGGGGGGGGGGTTGCAGTAGCTCTGGTGGCATAGGTGAGGGGTGGAGTACAGAGACAGGTAAGGGGGGTTGCCCTAGGTAAGAGGGAATAGGTGAGGTGTGGGTTGAAATACAATTGTGGGTATAGAGTAGGGGTCAAGGATAATAGTGGGGGTCTCTCACTCACATCACATTAATGTCCAGGTATTGGGGTTACAAGTGAGGTGATGGAAAAAGTGGTCAGGGATAATGGCAGGGAGGTGAGGGTCCAAGTACAAGTATGGGGAGGTCAGGGATAATGGAAGGCAGTTCTCACATCTTGAGCTGTACACTGAATTGCAGGTCACAGATGTACACATAAAAGAACCTGGTCTCTGTCTGCCATAGCGGTCTTAATAAAATGACAGGAAACAACATTAACAAGTCAAGAACCCAGCATGGCAGCCCAATCTGATAGGCAGGACCGTCACATGTGGAATCCAGGACTGTTGGGAGGTGTGCATCAATACACTCCCCAATCCCTATAGATTAAAATAACAAGCATTCGCCAGTTAAAGCAGATGTTCACTGACTGTATTTTTTTTTTTTTTTTCAAACACTAACAACTTCACAAATTGACAATGGCATACTCACTTTTTTGGTGAATTTCCTCCCCAGATGTTCGGTTTCGTTGTAGAGAACAAGTTATAAAAAATGTGCATGGCCCTTTTCATCTTGCTTGTGGGTATTTGAAGCCCACTAGCATTCACTTCCTCGTTCCAGTGATGCTGAGCTACCAGCATTCCTTGCTCGTTCCCACGCATGCTCAGATGTAACGGCGCGGAGCGTCGTAAACTTCAAATTCCGCGAGAATTCGTGGCGGGCCTCCGCACTGACTCCTGGGAACAATGGCACGAGCTCCCAGGAGACTGTGCGGCGCGCCGGAAATGACGATGATACCCGTAAAATACCCGCCCACAGACACAGGGATAATATGCAGGAAACAAAGAGAAAAGCACAAATACACAGGTACACCCGATTAAAAAAAAAAAAAAAAGTTCCGTTTAACATTGTATGCATTAGTGTAATAAGAATGAGCTAAACTTAAAAAATTGTGTGAACATCCGCTTTAAGCCTGTTATTCATGACTAAAACAGTCCTGCTGCTGGCTAATTTTAAACTGTGGTATCTTAATTCTTGTAGTAAAACCCCAGTCTTTGTACTTTGTCTATAGTAAATTTGGGTCTAGCCTTGCTCATTTTCCTGCTGCTGGCCAATTATACATTACTGTATCATCTGCAGGCTCATGTTCCCAATGAACAACACCTTCCTGTAATCTTTGGAGTTGATTTACTAAAGGTGACAATGGTCATCAAGACAAATAAAGGGGTGAATTTCCCAAATGGGGACACAAACAGAAAAAAAACCTTAAGGGGTGGATACTTTTTTCCTACCCTATCAAAAGTAAAATGTCTTTAGTTATACTTTAGGTGAATCTGTCATAAAATAAATATTGGGGCTACCCTTGCTGACCTCCTTCTGAAAATGCTAATTGACTGACTCACTAGCTTTAAAACCTGACCTGACTTAAAAAAATTGTTCAGATAAAGTATAGAAAAGCTCTTCTCTTTATACCTGTCAGGTATTTAAAGCATTGTAGCCAAAGGTGTCAGCATGACTACTAGGCATCTATCTTTTTCAGAAGAAAGCTCAACAATTGCAAATAGCAATTGTGTTTTTAATAACTTAGAATGGAAACTGGAGGATCTGGAAATACTGCTTTTCCATAATTGATTGTTCTGTTTGAAGGAAAACTATGTAGCAGAGATGGATGAATGGATTGCTAAAAGTCAGAATTACATAGAATATTAAACTGCCACATAAAGTTCACAAAAATTATAAATATTTAATAAGAGTAATGTCTGGTGACCTTTAAAACAAACTCTCAGTATGACATTGATTCTTACTGAATTCATAGTTAATGATCATAAATGATGATTGATTGGCACCTTTACCTTTCAAATGTAACCAATGTGTTTTGTTTGCACTTCCAGACTAAACACAAACAAGAAATTCCTAACATGTAGAATT
Organism: Lithobates clamitans; assembly: GCA_037952925.1. Taxonomy (NCBI): domain Eukaryota; kingdom Metazoa; phylum Chordata; class Amphibia; order Anura; family Ranidae; genus Lithobates; species Lithobates clamitans. Next base: position 169,639 of record JBBGZY010000281.1, read on the forward strand.
CTGTTTAAATCTAACTTTCTAGAATATTAACTGCATAATGTTTTCAGTTTAACGTTATAGGGTGGTATCATAAATAGAAGGATTTACATATGTATTTAAATATTGTGATCATAACAACCTTGTTTATTCTGTCTCCTGTGGTAGACATCTACACAACATTTCAGGTTTCAAACTGACCACCATCCGTTTTATTGGCCTCCAGCATCAAATGAAAGGGAGTATTTCCAATTTTGAACTTCCTAAAGTGTTACTAAACCCAGGACCCTGCATTCACTATATCTGGTCTCCCACAGTACACAGAACATGGAAATACAATAGTTTTAGTAAATATGTGCTGATCGCATGCACTCTCCCATGAAAAAAAAAAAAAAAAACTCTCAAGCAAAACACACCAAACTGAACATGTGCAGAGTGCCCCCAAGGCTCAGTTCTATCAGGAGGTAGTTTGGGAACTGTGGAAGAAGGAGAGGTGCAGAGAAGGCAGGATCAAACAGCCTGTTTACACAATGCAGAGGATTAACCCCTTAGTTTCCTCAGTGAGTTTAACAAGCATGCTTTACTGCATATACATGCTCATTTTACTGTTGTGGTTTTAGTAAGACTTTGAGCAACTTCTAAAAGAAATACAACCATAAATTAAAGCCTGTAATGTTGAACCATGTGTTCAACTCCTCAGGCATTATATTACATGCTGCCACCACACAGTTGGGTTGATTTACTAAAAGAATAAAGTGTGCTTACTTTCTAAAGTGTATGTTCACTTTATAGAGTGAACATTCACTTAGCTTAGTGAATGAGGTGAAGCTGTGTTCCCTTTAGAAGTCCAATTATGTGCAAGCAAAAGTCCTTTTTTTTTAAATATTTTTGTAGCTCGTGATTGGGTATTCCAAGTAAACAAAGCTGCACTTTATTTACTAAGCTAAGTAAACATCCTCTCTGCTAATGGGGTGAGCTCATGTGCGTTTAAATTCTAGTCTGAATTGATTCTGATTGAGCTATCCAGCCAAGAAGTTGTCCTTGTGCACCACCAACCATAAGTGGTAAGGCATTCTCTGCTCTGCAGCCGCACATATACAAGGGGCATGTACAGGGGCAGACTGACAATTTATGGGGCCCCCGGGCAATAGGAGATTATGGGGCCCCCGAGCAATAGGAGAAGATTATGGGGCCTCCTGGCAATAGGAGATTATGGGGCCCCCAGGCAATAGGAGATTATGGGGCCCCCAGGCAATAGATTATGGGGCCCACACAGTATACACACACACACACACACATACAGTATACACATGCAGACACACAATATACACACACAGAATACACATACACACACTAAAAAGGTACTGGAGAGTCGGGGCAGCTATAATCTTGGGATTTTTTTAAAAACACAGATTTTTACATACTGTCCCTGGTTTTATTGAGGCTGGCAACCCTGATGGGGCCCCCTAGTGGCATGGGGCCCTCGGGCAGTGCCCGAGTGCCCGAATGGTCAGTCCGCCCCTGGGCATGTATATATGTGTGTCAGGAAAGGGTCCGTCCGCTGGTAAGATATATCATTTGGCGTGCAGTACTGGGGTCCACCAGCAGGTGTCTTCTGGCAGTTTGGAACTGTCAGGGGAATCTTTCCCTGCTGGTGTTATTTCATCTTTTGGCCGCAGTACTGACGTTCACCAGCGGATGGATCCTGGCAGTATGGAGCAGACAATACTCCCTGCGCTCAGGTGTTACATGAAGACAATTATTGTCAGTCCTATAAATACCCGGCAAGCCCTCACATGCTTGCCTTGGTATCTTTCTCCTTGAGCCCTGACCTTGTTCGCCTGTTACCCGATCCTGAGCCTGCATCTGACCTTGTTCCGTGCTTATCCTGACCCGGTCCCTCCTGTGTTCCTGTACCCTTTCCTTTACCCTTCAGCCCGATCCATCCCCTCCCTGTCCTGTTGGTTCCCAGTCCCTCATCTACTGATCTGCCGTGTATAACCTTGGCCTGGACTAATGTTTACGTTTCTGGAACATCCCTTGTCTTTCTGCTGATCTGCTGTGTATGACCCTGGCCTGGCTGACATCTGTGATTTTGGTACTGCCCCTTGCTGTATATACTGTTGTTGTTGGTGGGTTTGTTGTGCACTATTTGTATTTTCTTATTTATCACCTATCTTAAATAAATATCATTACTATTCACTTTTCATGAGTTTTTGGTTATCTTCTCTGTGCAGTCCACAAAGTCTGGTCTACTAACTCTTCTGACAATGTGGCTGCGAGGCAGGGAATACCTTGGCCGCTTATTATTGGCTGTGTGCAGTGATAGCTTCCTGGTGGGTTCGGACTAGGATTCTCAGTGTCTTCTTTCTTCTCTCTCTCTCTCTCGTCCAAGCAGGCTCTTCAACTGATAAACACAGCACTGTCACAGTAATGTCTGATTAGGCCAGTTTTTAGGAAAATCAGTAGTGAAAACACTTCCTTTTAGCACTGATATATATATATACACAGTGCCTTGAAAAAGTATTCCTTGAAATTTTCCACATTTTGTCATGTTACAACCAAAAACATCAATGTATTTTATTGGGATTTTATGTGATAGACCAACACAAAGTGGCACATAATTGTGAAGTGGAGGGAAAATAAAACACTCTTTACAAATAAATATCTGAAAGTGTGGCGTGCATATGTATTCATCCCCCTTTACTCTGATAACCTTAACTAAAATCAAGTGGAACCAATCGCCTTCAGAAGTCACCTAATTAGTAATTAGAGTCCCACCTGTGTGTAATTGAATCTCGGTATAAATACAGCTGTTCTGTGAAACCCTCAGAGCTTTTTAGAGAACCTTAGTGAACAAACAACATCACGAAGGCCAAGGAACACACCAGATAGATCAGGGATAAAGTTGTGGAGAAGTTTAAAGCAAGGTTAGGTTATAAAAAAAAATCCCGAGCTTTGAACATCTCACAGAGCACTAAGAAGAAGAATGGCGGCACATCCAAATGAAGAATAGATGCTTTATTAGAAGTCCATAAGTTTAAAAAGCGTGACACACAACTGATAACAGGTACTCAGCAGATGCGTTTCACACTAAACATGCTTACTCATTGAGCAATGAGTAAGCACATTTAGTGTGAAACGCATCTGTTATCATTCTCAAGAAGGGACAGAGGGGGAAGGGATTATTGCGGTGCCACCAATAAGATAGAACAACTTTGTTATAAAATCATCTTATTTAGTTTATTTTGTATCAAAAACAGCTAAAATGGTAGATACGTAGAAAAATCTCAGAAAGATCACAAAAAATACAAAAAACAAAGACAGGAGTACAATTCAAATAATAGACCTTTACCAATGATGTTAAAGGGTGATCGTAGTCTTATGTTCCCAACTAGTTTTGCCAAAACATTGGCTTCATCAGGGGAGTATATAAATGTAATGCAGAGAATAAAACCACTAAAACAAAGAAAAAAATGTATTATTAGACCAACACACACCTGTAGCGTCAAAGGCAGACCGCCATTTCACAGGGCGGTCAGATTGCCGTTCATCTATATCCCTAGTCCCCCCAACCCAACCAAGGCCCACGCCCAAAACATACCATACAGGGATCTCAGGACACAAGGGAGACACCACCAAGACGCTGGGAACAGGAGTTACACTCAGCTCAGTAATTGGCTACAGGGGAATTAGAGGGCGCCTAAAAAAAGAAAAATTTAGCATATAAATATTGGGAAGTTATTTTAATCTTATATCAGAAATGGGGGGAACTCAGCCTCAGTTACATACCCTGGTTATATGCAAAAATAGGGCGCACAATGTTGCATGGAAAAGGATTTTTTCACAGTGCACTCAGTACATACCGAAAAGTCACAAAAATGCGATCAAAGAAACTGGAAAACAGAATTTTTTTTGGGGGGGGGGAGGGGAAAGGGGGCCAGGGACACAGGCGAAGCGGCTATAACAGTGGGTAGATAGTATCACCACAGTGACCGTGATGCGATAATATTGACAGAATGCCTGCAACAACACAAGTGTGGATTAAGTATTCAAAGTCGTACTGATTAGAACAATTATAATGGTATAGTGGTTCATCATTCTTCATACAAGACAACTAGCTTCAATTTATCTCTGCATAAATAACAATTATCAAAACAGCAGTTATATTATAGCAATCAAAGTTTGAATACAATAGAAAAAGGGGTATACAACTGGGGTTACAGCACATGCCATTATATTTATACATAATAGTAGTCATAAATAAACATTTCATCATCCAAGTATAAAAAGCCAACCAGCAGTGGGTACAGGACAGGGGCAGGGAGTGGGGGCAGATGGATCACCAAACCAAAGGGGCCCAATTGAACATAAGATCAGCCGGCCAATGAGGAGACAGTAGATGGATAGACCAATTAGATAGCAGGAAACTCTTGATTCGCATGCTAAATAGGTGCCATTCTAAAGAAAAGATTTAAAGCTAATATATTCATTTAAGCCAGGGTATTTTACCGCATTCAATATGTATATCCATCTCGTCTCCATCTGAAGCAGAGAGTTGTCAATATTGCCTCCCCGGGCATGAGAAGGAATATGCCCAAGGGCCGCAAACCTGACAACATAAGGGTCAAAGTTATGTTCTGTGGCCACATGCCTATTTAGAGCCGTGGTGGTTAAACGTTTATATAGGGGTGCAATATGGTCCTTAATGCGTTTGAGGAATGGACGCTTCGTTTTCCCCACATAGAAGCAACCACATTGGCACAGGGCCAAGCATACAACACCAATTGTCTTGCATGTGACTCTGTATTTCAGGCAGTGTGTCTTACCATTCGGAAGGGGGGTATTCTTAGAATTAAGAATGAAAGGACAAAAATCGCATGTGTCACATGAGAAAGTGCCAACATTTGAATGGTCAAAAGGGCCTCGTATCTCGTGGTGACTATGAACTAGTAGATCTCTCATGGATGGAGCACGCCTGTAAGTGATTTCTGGGTATGGTTTAAGGAATTTTTTAATGGTGTTGTCAGCCTTCAAAAGTGACCAATATTTCTGAAAAATCCCTCTCATTTGGCCATGCTGTTTTGAGAATTGAGTGATAATCCTAACAGAGGAATTAACTTTTAAGGATTTGGTTGAATGGATGAGGTCATGTCTGTTTCGTTTAATGACTCTGTCGAAAGATCTCTTCAGCAAGGAATGACTGTATCCCCGCAGACGAAGTCTCTCATACAGGTCACTGGCTGCCAGATGAAAGTCCGAGTCCAAAGTGCAGTTTCTCCTGAGTCTTAGAAATTGACTATAGGGTATGCTGTCTAGTAAAGGCTGGGGGTGTGCACTGGCTGCATGTAAAATCGTATTGCCCGATGAGGGCTTACAATATAGCAATGAATGCAGAATCCCATCATGGTCTAGATGTATCTGTAAATCCAGAAAATTTATTTTGGTTTGACTACATTCCATTGTAAAACTTAAGTTAAAGGTGTTTACAGCTAGCAAATCCATTAGCCGCGAAAGGTCATCTCGACTTCCAGACCACAAAATTAAAATATCATCAATATACCTATACCAGGCTATGATGTGAGAGAGCAACTCTGACATGGATTCTTGAGAAAACAGATCTCTCTCCCACCCCCCCAGGTACAGGTTGGCGTAGGAGGGGGCACATTTGGTCCCCATAGCCACGACCTGTACCTGGAGGAAGTGGGAGGAGCCAAACATAAAGACATTCCTAGTTAGGATGAACTCCAGTAGCCGAAGGACAAAACGGCTATAGCCATCAAATGATGATCCTTGTTCCAACAGGTGAGTACGAATCACATCAATACCTTTAACATAAAGGATTGAGTTATATAAGCATTCCATGTCTAAGGCTACCAGCCAAGTATTGGGAGGAACCTGCTTTCCATCGATATGACGTAGCATGTCTATGGTATCCTGCACGTAAGAAAATAGAGCTATTACATGGGGTATTAAGTATTTATCCACCAAAGCACTGGCATTCTCTGTTAAACTTTGACAGCCCGAAACAATCGGTCGTCCCGGGGGTTTCTTCACTGATTTATGCACTTTAGGCAATGAATAAAAGGTAGGAATTTTGGGATCCTTCACACTGAGGTAATTCCATGTGCTGGAATCAATAACACCTGATTGGTATGCTTCAAAGATTAAACCATAATATTCATTGTTAAAATTGGTTATTAGTGTCTTGGAAATAGGGTGGTACCAACGTCCCTTGTCAGCAGGCTTAATAATTAAACCAGAGTGACACTGTAATTAACGGAGGGCTTTTCGAAATCTCCAAGGTAAGTTGTGTGTATGGATTTGTTGCAAGTCCAAATTTTCAATTTCTTGGGTAATTTGTTGGACGAAGGCCCAGATATTGGGGTTCGTTTGAAGTGGGGGGAAGTTACGTGATTTGGGTTTAAACGATGTCGGTGGTGGGAAGGAAACAGCAGAGACGACCACGCCACCAGAAGTGATTGGTGGCATATCGTCTGTAGTGTGTCCCTCGCCCCAAAGGCATTCAAGATCTGCCAAAGCTTGAGATTCAGCCTCAGAGGGTTCCCATGGAGTGGAAGTAGTAGTTCCCAAAGATGGTGTTTTATCATAGATTACCTTAAATAGTAAGCGCCGAGCAAATAGATGTACCGTATATACTCGAGTATAAGTCGTTCCGAGTATAAGTCGAGGCCCTAATTTACCACACAAAAAAATGGGAAAAACTTATTGACCCGAGTATAAGATGAGGGTGAGAAATGCACAGCTACTGTAAGTGGTAAAGAGGGTCAACAATGCCCATTTGCATGCCTCACTGTGCCCATTTGCAGCCATAGGTCCCCTGAACTTCAAACTCGGTAGTTAAGGGTTCCTAGATGCCCCCTAGCTGCAGCCAAAATTTGGGGTCTCTGAACCCAAAGGGTCCCGAAATGACATTGCTGCAGAATCCCAAATTTGGTGTGCAAACCCAGTGGAACTAGCACCATAACATTTCCAAAGCTGGGGTTTCTAGCACCAAGTGGCCACAAGATACAGGGCCCCAAAAATCAGTTCAGAAAATGTCAAGCACTTTTCTGCAGCAGAGAATGACATTTTCTGAACCAGATTTGGGGCCCCGTATCTCAGGGCCACTTAGTGCTAGGAACCCAAGCTTTGGATATGTTATGATACCAGTTCGACTAGGTTTGCACACCAAATTTGGGGTTCCTAGCACCAAGTGGCCCTGAGATAAAGGGCCCCAAAAATCAGTTCAGAAAATGTCAAGCACTTTTCTGCAGCAGAGAATGACATTTTCCGAACCAGATTTGGGGACCTGTATCTCAGGGTCACTTGGTGCTAGGAGCCCAAGCTTTGGATATGTTATGGTACCAGTTCCACTAGGTTTGCATACCAAATTTGGGGTTTCTAGCACTAAGTGGCCCTGAGATACGGGGCCCCAAATTCGGTTTGGAAAATGAAATTTTTTGCTGCAGAAAAGTGCTTGACTCGAGTATAAGTCGAGGGGGGCACTTTCAGCACAAAAAAAGTGCTGAAAAATTCGACTTATACTCGAGTATATACGGTATATCTTTTATAAGTTGAAAACGGTCCAAGTCAGTGGAAGGGCAAAAGGTAAGCCCTAATTTCAGAACTTGAACCTGGTCAACTGTAAGATCAACAGAAGACAGATTTACAACGTCCAATTCAAGTGAACTGGTGTTTAAGGGAGTGGAGGTTGGTTGGTTAAGTCCGGTGTCTTTCCTAAAAAAATGGGTGCCAATTTAGGATCGATGGAGTGAGTACTAGTGGGGAAAAGTGTAGAGATAGTAGGTTCACTGGATCGACGGCCAGTATCTATTGAAGCAAGGTTACTCTGAACTAGAGTGTTCATGCCCAATGAAGAGTGTACAAGGGTGTCAGATGAAGTGAGTGTAGATGTGGATCTACCCAATGAGGGAAATGGGGTGGATGATAAAGTTTTAGATGAGTGTGTACGACCTAATTGAGATTGAGATTTGGGCAAGGAGCCTGGTGTACGAAGAGGAGGGCCTATAGTGGTGCGGTCCCCCTTTCTCTTCTTAGGTAATCTTTCTTGAGACAATTCGTGATAGGTAGTAGAAGAGCTCGGAGAGAAGGTGACAGAATTGACATTGGACACCACATTGTCTGTTTTGGGGGGTTCAGCAGTATGAGGTTTGGAAAAAGGTTTACTGAAGGCAGTGTGGTTCCACCTATATGCAAAGCCATTCTCGTGGGCTAATTTGTCACGGAGGAATTTACCCTCCTTCATATTTATGATTTCTAGCGTGTATTCCTCTAAATGTGATCGCAATTCTTTGTCACGTTTAATAAATATCTCATCTCCGGCCATAATGCCTTCTTGGTAAGCCTCTTTTAACACCTTAAATATCTACTGTCCCCCTACCTGATTCCAATAGATAGCATTTTGACTCATTTATAAGTTGTCAAGATCACTTATATTCACACTACTCACTTTAATTCTGTTTTCCAGTTTCTTTGATCACATTTTTGTGACTTTTCGGTATGTACTGAGTGCACTGTGAAAAAATCCTTTTCCATGCAACATTGTGCGCCCTATTTTTGCATATAACCAGGGTATGTAACTGAGGCTGAGTTCCCCTCATTTCTGATATAAGATTAAAATAACTTCCCAATATTTATATGCTAAATTTTTCTTTTTTTAGGCGCCCTCTAATTCCCCTGTAGCCAATTACTGGGCTGAGTGTAACTCCTGTTCCCAGCGTCTTGGTGGTGTCTCCCTTGTGTCCTGAGATCCCTGTATGGTATGTTTTGGGCATGGGCCTTGGTTGGGTTGGGGGGACTAGGGATATAGATGAACAGCAATCTGACCGCCCTGCGATATGGCGGTCTGCCTTTGACGCTACAGGTGTGTGTTGGTCTAATAATACATTTTTTTCTTTGTTTTAGTGGTTTTATTCTCTGCATTACATTTATATACACCCCTGATGAAGCCAATGTTTTGGCGAAACTAGTTGGGAACATAAGACTACGATCACCCTTGGTGACGGTCTATTATTTGAATTGTACTCCTGTCTTTGTTTTTTGTATTTTTTGTGATCTTTCTGTGATTTTTCTACGTATCTACCATTTTAGCTGTTTTTGATACAAAATAAAATAAATAAGATGATTTTATAACAAAGTTGTTCTATCTTATTGGTGGCACCACAATAATCCCTTCCCCCTCTGTCCCTTCTTGAGAATTCTTTCAATCGGGATGAGGTGCCGTATCTACTAGGACACACCACCTATCACTCTTCTGCATCTGTTATCAGTTGTGTGTCATGCTTTTTAAACTTATGGACTTCTAATAAAGCATCTATTCTTCATTTGGATGTGCCGCCATTCTTCTTCTTATCGCATGGATTCTTTGGTCGCCGACCTAGGCAGGCACCTGATTTCTCACAGCAGTGTTTAAGACCTTACAATAGCTTGCAGCGGTGTGTACCCTTTCTCTCTTTTTATCTCACAGAGCACTGTTCACACTATTATCTGAAAATGAAAAGAGTATGGCACAACTGCAAACCTACCAAGACATGGCCATCCACCTAAACTGACAGGTTGGGCAAGGAAAGCATTAATCAGAGAAGCAGCCAAGAGGCCCATGGTAACTCTGGAGGGGCTGCAAAGAAACACAGCTCAGGTGGGAGAATCTGTCCACAGGACAACTATTAGTCGAGCACTCCACAAATCTGGCCTTTATGGAAGAGTGGCAAGAAGAAAGCCATTGTTGAAAGAAAGCCATAAGAAGTCCCATTTGCAGTTTGCAAGAAGCCATGTGGGGACACAGCAAACATATGGAAGAAGGTGCTCTGGTCAGATGAGACCAAAACTGAAATTTTTGGCCTAAAAGCAAAATACTATGTGTGGCGGAAAACTAACACTGCACATAACCCTGAACACACCATCCCCACCATGAAACATGGTGGTGGCAGCATCATGTTGTGGGGATGCTTTTCTTCAGCAGGGACAGGGAAGCTGGTCAGAGTTGATGGTAAGATGGATGGAGCCAAATACAGTGCAATCCTAGATGAAAACCTGTTTACAGTTGCAAAAGTCTTGAGACTGGGGCAGAGGTTCACCTTCCAGCAGGACAATGACCCTAAATATACAGCCAGAGCTACAATGGAATGGTATAGATCAAAGCATATTCATGTGTTAGAATGGCCCAGTCAAAGTCCAGACCTAAATATAATTGAGAATGTGGCAGGACTTGAAAATTGCTGTTCATGGATGCTCTTCATTCAGTCTGACAGAGCTGGAGCTATTTTTCAAAGAAGAATGGGCAAAAATGTCACTCTCTTGATGGTAGAGACATCCCCAAAAAGACTTGTAGCTGTAATTGCAGTGAAAGGTGGTTCTACAAAGTATTGACTCAGGGGGGCTGAATACAAATGCATGCCCAACTTTTCACATGTTTGAAAACTATTTATCATTTTCCTTCCACTTCACAATTATGTGCCACTTTGTGTTGGTCTATCAAATACAATCCCAATAAAATACATTTAAGTTTTTGGTTGTAACGTGACAAAATGTGGAAAATTTCAAGGTGTATGAATACTTTTTCAAGGCACTGTATATATATACTGCAGTTGGTGACCAATTGCTAATTGTTGAGTGAATGACCCTGGAAATGTATGCAGATAGTGACGTTAGACCTCCTGGTCCAAAGAGTCGTTCCGGGTTATTGACCAAAAGTACTGAAGACAGTTTCAATAAAGAGGTACACAAAGAAAGCCTACAGCAATTTTAGGCTTTGTAAATGGAGGACATGCCTTTTGTTAATTCAGTGAAAAATTCACAAAAGGCATGTCCTCCATTTACAAATTAACTATTAATGGCTTTTAGGGGATGTTCTTCTTGACCACTTTTTCAGTATTTTTAAACCACATGTGTCAATCATATCTGAAATGAGTATAACTGGTAATAAATCAGATTCTGAAAATATTGCATTCTGTCCTGTTAAGGATAGGCAAATATATGTCACATTACATTGTATTAGTTTAAAAAAGTGAACAAAGTGCACCGTTAAACAAATTTAAAATACATACAAATAAAGTTCAACCCTATGCATGAAGTGCATGAAACGATATATTAATCAAACTAAAGTCCATAAAAGTCACGTTTCAAGTTTAATAAAAGGTCAAAGCAGAGTACACAAAACTGTTCAAAACCACAACCTACATTGCCAAACCCGCTCCCACACCTATATCTCCATATTCCCAAAACATTCAAAATATAAACTTCAGGTACATGTGTGCAATGCAGGTTTTACTTTGCAATAAAAAGAGTGTAATATCTATTAACCACTTCACATCCCACGTATAGTCATATGACGTCCGCAGATGGGATCTCCCATCCTGGGCGGGCGTCATATGACATCCTCAGCTTCCCCCCAGTACAGGGGCGTGCACGCGCCCGCCGCGTCACCGAGGAGCCGGTGCGCGTGCCCGGCGGCCGCAATGTTTGCCGGGCACCTGCGATCGCTCGTGACAGAACAGGAACAGGGATCTGTTTGTATAAACACACAGATCCACATCCTGTCAGGGGAGAGGAGACAGATCGTGTGTTCCTCAATCTCCTCCCCAAGTCAGTCCCATCCCCCCACAGTTAGAACACACAGTCAGGGAACACATTTAACCCTTTGATCGCCCCCTAGATTTAACTCCTTCCCTGCCAGTGACATTTATACAGTAATCAATGGATATTTATAGCTCTGATCGCTGTATAAATGCCAATGGTTTCAAAAAAGTGTCAAAAGTGTCCGATCTGTGCACCGCAATGTCGCAGTCATTACTAGTAAAAAAAAATAATAACAAAAATGCCATAAATCAATAACCTATTTTGTAGGTGCTATAACTTTTGAACAAACCAATCAATATACGCTTATTTTCAAAAAATATGTAGAATAATACATGTCGGCCTAAACTGAGGAAATTTTTTTTTTTTTTAATTTGGGATATTTATTATAGCAAACAGTAAAAAATATTGTGTTTTTTTCAAAATTGTCGCTTTTTTTTGTTTATAGCACAAAAAATTAAAACCGCAGAGGTGATCAAATACCACCAAAAGAAAGCTCTATTTGTGGGGAAAAAAAGGGACATCAATTTTGTTTGGGTACAATGTCACATGACCGCGTAATTGTCAGTTAAATTGCCACAACGCAAAAAATGGCCCGGTCAGGAAGGGGGTAAATTCTTCCGGGGCTGAAGTGGTTAAAAATAGTCACAAATATTGTTAAGTAGTTGGACAGTATGTAAGCAGCTTGGTTAGGCTGCGATATAAGAGGGAAAAATGAGGCAGGTTTTTATCTTGAAATAGAAATGAAAGTGCATTATTTGAAAGACAATGGCCACAAATATTGTACTGTGGCTACACATTGCATCTCCAGATGGCAGTGGTCATCACCTGCCACCTGGACCTGCAAAAAAAGCAACACCATAACCACCCTTAAGTCTAACGGTTGTGATCCCCACTTTGTACAACCCCTCCTATATGATCTAGTGGACATTTCTTGGCCTGGGACAAGACCATGTTATTTTTATATGTATTTTTAACATATTTGTATTTGTTTGTATTGTTGCAGAGGTGGTCTGCACACCAAGGACGTGTGGTGAGGTCAGTAGCTGGTGTCACTGGCTAGTATCAGAGCCAGATACACACAGGTTACATACGCCATGATCGTTAGAGCGAGAGCAATAAATCTAGCACTAGACCTCCTCTGTAACTCTAAACATGTAATTTTTTAGCAAAAAAATTATGATTTTTACACGTAGGAGAGAAGTGTCAGAATTGGCCTGGGTGGCAAGGGGTTAATTACCATAAGTAAGTACCGTATTTATCAGCGTATAACACACACTTTTTTCCCCTTAAAATCAGGGGAAAATCGCGGGTGCGTGTTATACGCCGATCCCCTGCGATCCTGACCTGTCAGAACTAAAAAATCGCCGACCGGGATTTGAAAATGGTGCCGACGGCGCCGAAATACACAGTGCCGGTCCTCGGCTCTTCTCGGCCACTTTCGGTTTCACTCGAGCGCCGCCCGAACCTAGCCGAGTATACTCGGCTAGTTTCGGATAGCTCCGCTCACCGTCCGAGTGGAGCCGAAAGTGAACGAGAGCCGCCGAGAAGAGCCGAGGACCGGCTCTGTGTATTTCGGCGCCGGCGGCGCCATTTTCAAATCGCGGTCGGCGATTTTGAAGCTCAGAGGCTTCAGCAAGGCTGCACTGGAGCAAGGCTGGACTGGGGCAAGGCTGGACTGGGGCAAGGCTGCAATGGACACTGGGGAAGGCTGCACTGACATGGCTGCACTGACATGGCTGCACTGACATGGCTGCACTGGCAAGGCTGCACTGACATGGCTGCACTAGCAAGGCTGCACTGACATGGCTGCACTGACATGGCTGCACTGGGGCAAGGCTGCACTGAGAAGGCTGCAATGATGGGCATTTAAATGTAAGTTTTTTTCCCTTCAAGTTCCCTCCTAAAAGTTTTTTTTTCCTTAAAATTCCCTCCTAAATTGGGGTGCGTGTTATACGCCGGTGCGTGTTATACGCCGATAAATACGGTAATATACAAATAATTATTATATATTGTTTTTCAGGTAATTTACTATATTTTCAAAAAGTGTACTCAAGCAGGTGGCTTAACGGACAAATTACTGAAGTTTGAAGTTATAACTTCCAACCAGTAATTTCACAGTAAATAGATAAATAATAAATGATTATGTTATAACATATAACTATATGATTTAGCTTGATTAAAACTGTACCTTTTCAACAGCAGCAGGTTCTCATTCTCCCTCCTAACTGTGTGAGAAAAACATGGGATTGTGGGTAAATCTTATACCATGTTTTTTCCTTGTAGATAAAGTAGAGGTCCACCCTAAAAAAAAAAAAAAAATTGCATAAAAAAATTCCTTAAAAAAATGGAGGAAAAAAAATAATTTTTTGACTCACCTGAAATGGCTGTTGCTAGGCAGTCTTCCTAATCTGCCTCTTCCTACGCCGCGGTGATCTTCAGTCTTCTCCTCCCCACGTTGTCTTCTGGGTAATGGGGCGCGGTGTGTTATGGGAACTGTGTGTCCCACAACACATTGCGTCCCATTCACAAAGTGCTGCGCGACTCGCGCATGCGCAGTAGGAAACGGGCAGTGAAGCTGCAAGGCTCCACTGCCTGTTTCCCTTAGTTAGGATGGCGGTGCCGGGACCCGAGAGGGACGGGTCGGCCTCGGGAGGGCAACATCGCGGGCACCCAGGACAGGTAAGTGTGCTTATTTAAGTGTTTGTAGCTGCTGACTTTTAATTTTTTTTTCCCGGCCAAAACCCCGCTTTAGAGGGCTGGGCTGGAAGGGAGCATGTGTCTTTTAGACACATGCCCTCTTCTATGACACTGCAGTGAGAGACATGCCCCCACTGCAGCATTTTTATTGGACAGCTGGGACCAATGGTACTTTACCATTGGTACAAGACTCCAAGCTGTCCATTGAGCTCAGTGCTTCTACAAGAAGTAAGAGGCACTGTGAGCTCATCCTCTCAGTCTGCTGCAAACAGAGTGTGCCTGCTTGTAATTAAACTGGCCGCTCTGTATGTAGCTTCTGACATGCTGCGCAGGGAGCCCTGTATCTCCAGGACCCTAGCTCGTAGAAGCCCCAAATTTTGACCTGTGGTGGGGTAGGACTTCAGCTACCTACCCCCCCAATCAAAGCTTGATCGGGTTTTTTGTTTTGTATTTTTTTTTTTGTTTTTTGTTTTTTTTTAAATGTTCATGTCAGGTGAGGCAGAGCCTCCCCTGACTGCATGTCCCTGCTGCACACAGCAGAAACCAGGTAGTCTTTCTAATCCTCTGCTCTGCCTGCATAGTCTTTCTCCTCCCAAACACTCAGCAGCCAGTTGTACAATATACATATATATATATCCTTATAGTCAGAAAACTGAGGCATACCTGCAAGGAAAAATCTTTGATCATAGGTTGCCTGCCCCTTGCCCCACACAGGGGCAGGCAGCAGCAAATTGGGTAACGAAATTTTACAGCTACTAGAGCCAAGGTGAAGGGCAGGGAGCAGCAAAATCTTCTTCTTCCTCTAAGACACAGAGCAACCAGTTGTCTAAAAGTGCTGCCAATGCACCCTCTTCTTCCTCTCCCTCCTCTTCTATTAATCCTACCATAGCTCTGCATACTGGTAATGAGGAGATGGTGGATTTATTTGATCATACATTCACCGACTTGCTGCTGGAAAATTATCCTGGTCATGCTCAAGCATTCCTTCTTTCAGATATTGAAGTTGAGGAAGATAGCGCCTCTACCAAAAAGTGAGGGGAGGAGACAGTGATGTTGCAGGAGCTGGAGCTTTCTGCAAAGGTTACTGGTTGGAGAGGAGGAAATTTCTGAGAGAGTGGTAGAGCAGCATCGAGGGAGGATTTTGTGTAGGGACAGGGACAGCTTGCAGATTACAGGATGGAGTAGCTATTCTAATCCATCTAAAAGCACAATCCTGCATATATAGGACAGTACTATCAAGGCTGGTCCACAGAGCTCTGTAGTTTGGGACTTTTTAAATGTATGTGTTGCCGACAGCCTCTACAGTGTATCAGATATGGTAAAAATACCAGCCATTCGGGTACCATATGTATGGGGAAACACATGATTGCAGCACCTCAATGAGATATTGCATTCATTTCCCACTCAATATTCTCTTGTTGCAACTGTCTCAACATCTGAAATCTCTAAGTGACAGGGAGGGAAGTCTTACAAGGTATTTTAGAGGCTTAGCACATGCCATGTCAAGTGAGGAAGGGCCATAGGGGCCATTCTGAGGAGGGTCAGGCAAAGGTTTGAACCTCTCTGAAATTCTTATACACTCACCCTACTATCTTCAGCAGCATCCTTCCCATAGTTCCTCCCAAGAGCCAGCCCACTGCTTACATCAGGCCGAGGAAACCTTGAGAGTACTGGCAGGGTACTGTGATGTTTTCAGAAAACTATGTACAGCACCTTGCCACCCCTCCTACTAACAATGATCTGCCTGCATTGCATAGAAATGCCCAAAATAAGGCATGTATCGGAACAAAGGTTTTATGTATAAATTGCAATAGTATGTTGATGAGGGGCGAAAAGAGAATACAGGTAAAGCATATAATAAGCAGGTTGAATTTCAATGTTAACAATAACTTTGTAGAATAGTTATTTCAGTGATAGAAACCTTCTTTTGTCTGCAAATAGTCATAACAATGTTTTCATATGTTTCATATCTTATTAATTGGACAGGCAATCAAATACATTGGTCCTTGAGTTCTGGCTGCATATTAATTTTATTTACCTCTCAGTATAAATATTTCATGCTACTTTATGGTTTAGATACATTTGGAATACAGATAATTAACCCTTGGAGTGACATTTAGCATTCTGAGTCTTCACTGTGTATCTTCTAATAGCTTTTGCAATGCATCACACAATAATATTTGTGGTCCTTAATTAACCTCCAATGTAAATTTTGCACACCCCGGACTCTGCCATTCTTGTTCTTTTTTACCATCAATTGGATGTTTTCATGCTCTTCTTTTTTAATTACCTAATTTCACTCTTGCTCCAAGTCCCTAAGAGAGACATGAAAGTGTGCACTCGGCAATTAAGAGATTTTGCTGATTAAAGGTTTTACTTTAATAACATCCGTGGGATATTAAAAAATGAAAGTGCTGTCATGGATTTATTCTTTTGACATACTCTACAGTCCAACAGCCCCTAGGTCTGCTAGCTTTTGTAGTATTATTGTAAGAGTGAGAACATTTGGGAATATGAATTTACATGCTGCAAAGCTAACACAGTCTTGTGATGTACAAAGTGCAAAGGGGAGTAAGCTTAATTTTATCATTGTATCAATTCTGATTTAACTAGACCATGAAAATCATATCAGCAAGCTTGCATTTGCATACATAACACAACTTTCTACTTGAACTGACCCATCCACTCAGGTTCAATATCTCCATTAAAAGCATGCCCTACAAGGTGCTGTTTGCTAGCATAGATTAAAAATGACAGCTGCAGAGTCCTTTTTTCATTTTTGGGTAAAATGGAAGCAAGGTTTGATCCACCACTAGGTCTTTAGTTGCTTTCCAGGACCCTGGTTCAGAAATCACTTCCATGCATTTCTTTTGTAAGCCAATTTGCTTTTTAAATGAGTTTCTAATGTCAGCAACTAAAATAAATTATACATATAGTTTTATGATTAATCTACTAGTAAATTAACAATTTATGCCAGTTTCAGCAGGTGGAATCAGAACTTATACTTGCATCCTGGTTTTGATTGAATAGCATTCATGGAACAAGCAATGCCAGAAGGAGGTCAACGGTGACTTTCAGTATAGATGCCTCTTCAAACTATTTCCTTCAATATTGTTTTTTTATTTTCATTTTTTTAAGAAACCAAGTTATTAAAAGTATGTACAAGTATGCACATCCAGTTGACTGTTAACTACTAGTTACAAATTTTAGTTTGCTCAACTGTAGACTCAAAATAATGCCATACCCCAGCTGTCCATATACTCCTACTTACATCTTCTCTCTAGCCTTTGATCCCTTACTTCAGTACTCTTATTCCTTGTGAACATATATTTTCATTTGATTAGCTTCTATTAAGCTAGAAAACAGAGAATAAAGTTTTCAGACAGGACTATTCTCTATTTTCATTCACACATGGATGGCTTTGCTATGATAATTAGAAAGTGGGCATTAAAATAATTCAGTGAGATGAAAGAAAGAAGTAGACTATAAATAGATCAAAAACTGCTGATGAGCAACTCTCTCTAGTAATGGACAGACATTTTCTTAGTACCTTTTACAGTCATGCTAAAATTAGCTTCAATCATGATATGACGAGAGAGATGAAAGGGATTCTGTAATGCTTGGGAAAAAAATATGAAGACAAGCTTGCACAGACTAGGCCATTCAGTATATTGATTACTACTGTTATACTAAAGGTGGGTTTAACCAATAAAACTTTATAAAAAAAATAAGGAGGTACAGCAATAGTAGTAACAGCATTAGAAGAGGTTCACACTGACAGTTATCATTTGATTTTTGGGGACATGACCTTGCCCTAACAGTAATGTATATATTTTACCACTAAAGGTTTCACAAAGTCTTTGACATAGCCTAAACATCTAGCAAATATGGAAGAGACCATTGTATTACAAGATATCCACAACCTTTAAATCTGTGCTCGAAAAACCATATTATGTCAAGTAGATACTTACGGTACTTGGGTCATTGTAAACATTCTAACATCTCTGCAAGTAGGGAATTTACATAGTTACATAGTTACATAGTAGGTGAGGTTGAAAAAAGACACAAGTCCATCAAGTCCAACCTATGTGTGTGATTATGTGTCAGTATTACATTATATATCCCTGTATGTTGCGGTCATTCAGGTGCTTATCTAATAGTTTAATGACGCGTGTTAATAAAATGGCACCCTAAACACAGTGTATATTTCATTGCATTTTATTGCATACCCTTACACATGAAAACAAGTATCAAAAAGTAATCATATTTTTAAAAATTATAAAAATTCTGAAGATGAATTCCAAGTATTTTATTTATTATTACAGGTACTTTTATAGCACCTTCAAGAGCTTAAAATCTAAGGTCCCTACCTCACATTCATACATACACATAGTAGGGCCAATTTAGACAAGGTCCAGTTAACCTACCGGTATGTTTTTGGAGTGTGGGAGGAAATTGGAGTACCCAAAGGAAACCTGAGCAGGCACAGGGAGAACATGCAAACTCTGTGCAGGTAAAGCTTTGAACTGATGACCCTAGTGCTGCCAGGCAGAAGTGCTAACCATACAGTTAGCATTTTTACATACAGTAACATGACAAAATGTGGACAATTTCAAGGGGTATGAATACTTTTTCAAGGCACTGTAAGCAGCTATAAGCACAGGAGTCCCTCGGCACAGGAAGTACTCTGGTAATTTTCAGGAAGTATTCTGGGCAAAAGGCATATTTTTCAGGGTACCACTTAGGCACATTAAACATTTAAGGAGGAGTGGGCTCCCTTCAGGCTCACCTGCCCTCTGCCTATCCATTATGTGTCAGTATCAAGCTCCTCATTCACTCCCTTGTTATCTCTCGCCTTGACTATTGCAACTCCCTTCTCATTGGCCTACCGCTCCATAGGCTATCCCCTCTTCAGTCTATCATGAATGCTGCTGCCAGACTTATCCACCTTACCAACCGCTCAGTGTCTGCCAACCCTCTACTTCAATCCCTACACTGGCTCCCAATCACCCAGCGAATTAAATTCAAAATTCTAACCACAACATACAAAGCCATTCACAACTCTGCCCCAAGCTACATCACTAATCTTGTCTCCAAATATCACCCAAATCGACCTCTCCGCTCTTCTCAAGACCTCCTGCTTTCAAGCTCTCTCATCTCCTCCTCCCATGCTCGTCTCCAGGATTTCTCCAGAGCCTCTCCCATCCTCTGGAACTCGCTACCTCCATCTATCCGGCTATCCCCTACTCTTGCTACCTTCAGGCAATCCCTGAAAACTCATCTCTTCAGGAAAGCCTATCATGTCTCCAACTAATCTCCTACCACTTCCACCAGCTCATTCCCCACAGTTACAACCTTTTGTACCACTTGCCCCACCCTATTGGATTGTAAGCTCTTCTGAGCAGGGCCCTCTTAATCCTATTGTATTGTATTGTATTATAACTGTATTGTCTCCCTTTTATATTGTAAAGCGCTGCGTAAACTGTTGGCGCTATATAAATCCTGAATAATAATAATAATAATAATAATTATAATGCTTGTGCTTGTACTATGGAGGCTCTCAAAATTTAGAGGTGGGACTACAGATAATACTGGGGTGCCTTGACGGGGCTCTGTAGCTTACACTTGTATTTGCAAATGTATGCAAACTAAACCCCTGTTTTAAATGCATACTGTTAGACAGGACAATTAGATTGGTTAGTAGGTTGGTCGATAAGTTGAGCCGGGAATTTCTTTGGTTTTGTTTTTATTAGGAAAGAGAAAAGAATTGATGTTTCAATTGAAGGGGAAACAGGTAGGTCAAATAATCTGACCAAGGTTTTTTGGTTTCAGAGTAACTGACCACAGTGTTTGGAACATATTTTAGTCTCATATCTTGTTCTTGTAACTGCTTTGCAGATGTATGTCTAGATGCCTGTCTGTTTTCCCAGAAGGAGCAACAAACAGATTTCCCCTGCACTCCTCCATGCAACCCTGAAGCACGGGTGGGCTACTCTAAGTAGAAGGGGACTACATATAGTGTGGAAAAAAAATTGTGAGCCCTCTACATGAATTTTTTGTGTGTATGGTTCTTAAATAGCATGACAATAGACAAAAATAAACCACCTATATTAATACAAAAAATTGTTCACTTTCACATCTATGTTAAACACATTCAAATATGTAAACATTCACAGTCGAGGCTAGAAAAATCATGTGATCCCTTGTATTAATAAATGGTAAGCAGCAATAACCTCCACCACATTTCCTGTAGCTATTCAACAGACCTGTATGACACTACAGGTTTACTTAGACCATAAGGCCCGGTTCACACTGATGTGAGTTCATGCCAAATGTGATGTGTCAAAAACACTTTAAATTTGCATGTCATCCCTAAAGTCATTGTTTTCAATGACGGTCGTTCACATACATGCGTTGCGATTCCTCTACGAATGCGAGGCGATTAAAAAAGGGTCTTGTGCGAGTTTACTGCGTTGCGTTGCGAATTTAGTCTCCATAGACATCAATGTAAATCGTTCTTGAATCGCATTGATGGTTCACATATGTGCGAATTATTCCACCACACTACTCTCCACAAAAACCAGGAAGTACACAGGAAGTTAACACCTTTTTTTTTTTTATACAGTATGATTCCATTGGCTAGAATATCAATCACAGCTATGTCCAACTCCTGAAATTTGCGGTAAAATCACAGTAAATTTGCGGTAAAATCACGGAACAAAATCACAGCGCATCAGTGTGAACCGGGCCTTACTCCTTACAAGACCATTCAAATTCCCTCATATTTCTGCAATTTTCCCTTGCATGATCAGCTTTATTCAGTTCTTCAGTTAACTAGGTCAAGATCTGCCTTCCTACCTGGTCATTTTTTTTCTGTTTAGCATTTTTGTGGTTTACTTCTAATTCTAGTTTCACATCATTTGCTTGTTGTACTGCTTAAATTCTATTAAGGTTTATGCAATGGGCCTCTGCACTGACGTTCCTCTTGCAATCTTGAGTTTATTTTTCTCTCCTTGATATCAAGATGTCCAAGGCTCAATGCTTTCTTTTCCATACTTTCCTCTTGGGATGAGGTTTTTGTGCAAGCTCCACCCATTATGTCATATGATCATTTTACTAAAAGCATTGCTAGTGTCAGGGAAATCGTATGCATAATCGTGCACAAAGACGTGCAGGAAGATGTGCACTTGCTAATAAGAATTCTCGAGTGACAACTAGAGGTTCCATAACTCGCTCGCATGCGCAAAAGAATTCTCAAGTGACGACTAGGAACTCCTGACCCGCTAATGTATCTGCACAAGTGCGCATGAGCACTAACAAGAGCGTGCATGAGTACTTGGTGCCCTCTCGCCTTTTTAAACTGGCTCTATAGACCTGAAGATTGCTGAGTGGTCATCAGCTTCTACCATCTGTGACCTGATCCTGTGCTTGTTACTGTGTATACCTGGCCTGTTTGACTCTGTTCATTCCTGATACCTGATTGCTGACCCGGCTTGTTACCCGACTCAGCCTTTTGCCTTCTGTTCTGGTTCCTTTTCTGCTCGCTTGATACCGACCCTGGCTTAGCTCTGACTCTTCTCTGGATCCAGTGGCGGAATTTCCAGGGTCGCAACAGTCGCACTTGCGACTGGGCCCTGGAATTCTGCCAGTGTGGGGGGGCCCAAAGACGCCGCACCTCCCCTGGCTGGCATCTAACTATACAGGAGAGGGGTGCGGGAGGGGGCGATCGGCAGCTATGTGATGTCTGCGCTCTGCGGGATGTCCCTCCAGGCAGCACACAGTTCACTTCCCGAATATCAGTGAGTACAATGGAGAGGGGAGGGGCCTCTGACCCAAGCAGACACCAGATTGAGTGCACAAGTTTGTCCCTCTGCTTGTACACTCTGAGTCTTGCTAATACACGCTCAGGTCAGAGGCCCCTCCCCTCTCCATTGGATACAATGATATTCGGGAAGTGAACTGTGCTGCCTGGAGGGACATCCTGCAGAGTGCAGACATGACAAGGAAGCATGCTGCTTCTCATGTAAGTAAAGCACAACACTGGCCACCCACCTGTCCCCTCTCACACTGTCCCCCCACACACTGTCCCCTCTCACACTGTCCCTCCACACACTGTCCCCCCACACACTGTCCCCTCTCACACTGTCCCCCCACACACCGTCCACTCTCACACTGTCCCCCCACACACTGTCCCCTCTCACACTGTCCCCTCTCACACTGTCCCCTCTCACACTGTCCCCCCACACACCGTCCGCTCTCACACTGTCCCCTCACACACTGTCCCCTCTCACACTGTCCCCCCACACACTGTCCCCTCTCACACTGTCCCCCCACACACTGTCTCCCCACACACTGTCCCCCCACACACTGTCCCCCCACACACTGTCCCCTCTCACACTGTCCCCTCTCACACTGTCCCCCCACACACCGTCCGCTCTCACACTGTCCCCCCACACACTGTCCCCTCTCACACTGTCCCCTCTCACACTGTCCCCTCTCACACTGTCCCCTCTCACACTGTCCCCCCACATACCGTCCGCTCTCACACTGTCCCCTCACACACTGTCCCCTCTCACACTGTCCCCCCACACACTGTCCCCTCTCACACTGTCCCCCCGCACACTGTCCCCTCTCACACTGTCCCCTCTCACACTGTCCCCTCTCACACTGTCCCCCCACACACTGTCCCCTCACACACTGTCCCCTCTCACACTGTCCCCTCTCACACTGTCCTCTCACACTGTCCCCTCACACACTGTCCCCTCTCACACTGTCCCCCCACACACTGTCCCCTCTCACACTGTCCTCTCACACACTGTCCCCTCTCACACTGTCCTCTCACACACTGTCCCCTCTCACACTGTCCTCTCACACTGTCCCCCCACACACTGTCCCCTCTCACACTGCCCCCCCCTCACACTGCCCTCCCACACACTGTCCCCTCTCACACTGTCCCCCCACACACACTGTCCCCTCTCACACTGTCCCCCCACACACTGTCCCCCCACACACTGCCCCCCCCCACACACTGTCCCCTCTCACACTGCCCCCCCACACACTGTCCCCTCTCACACTGCCCCCCCTACACACTGTCCCCTCTCACACTGCCCTCCCACACACTGTCCCCTCTCACACTGTCCCCCCACACACTGTCCCCCACACACTGTCCCCCCACA
Organism: Lithobates clamitans; assembly: GCA_037952925.1. Classification (NCBI taxonomy): domain Eukaryota; kingdom Metazoa; phylum Chordata; class Amphibia; order Anura; family Ranidae; genus Lithobates; species Lithobates clamitans. The sequence goes on from JBBGZY010000281.1 coordinate 193,089, forward strand.
CACTGTCCCCCCACACACTGTCCCCCCACACACTGTCCCCTCTCACACTGTCCCCCCACACACTGTCCCCTCTCACACTGTCCCCCCACACACTGTCCCCTCTCACATTGCCCCCCCCCACACACTGTCCCCTCTCACACTGCCCCCCCCCCCCCACACACTGTCCCCTCTCACTCTGTCCCCCTACACACTGTCCCCTCTCACACTGTCCCCTCACACACTGTCCCCTCTCACACTGTCCCCCCACACACTGTCCCCTCTTACACTGTCCTCTCACACACTGTCCCCTCTCACACTGTCCTCTCACACTGTCCCCCCACACACTGTCCCCCCACACACTGTCCCCTCTCACACTGCCCCCCCACACACTGTCCCCTCTCACACTGTCCCCTCTCACACTGTCCCCCCACACACTGTCCCCCCACACACTGTCCCCTCTCACACTGCCCCCTCTCACACTGCCCCCCCCACACACTGTCCCCTCTCACACTGTCCCCCCACACACTGTCCCCTCTCACACTGTCCCCCCACACACTGTCCCCCCACACACTGTCCCCTCTCACACTGTCCCCCCACACACTGTCCCCTCTCACACTGCCCCCCCCACACACTGTCCCCTCTCACTTTGTCCCCCCACACACTGTCCCCTCTCACACTGTCCCCCCACACACTGTCCCCTCTCACACTGTCCCCCCACACACTGTCCCCTCTCACACTGTCCCCCCACACACTGTCCCCTCTCACACTGCCCCCCACACAGTGTCCCCTCTCACACTGCCCCCCCACACACTGTCCCCTCTCACTCTGTCCCCCCACACACTGTTCCCTCTCACACTGTCCCCCCACACACTGTCCCCTCTCACACTGCCCCCCCACACACTGTCCCCCCTCACACTGTCCCCCCACACACTGTCCCCCCACACACTGTCCCCTCTCACACTGTCCCGCCACACACTGTCCCTTCTCACACTGTCCCCCCCACCTGTCCCCTCTCACAATGCCCCCCCACCTGTCCCCTCTCACACTGCCCCCCCACCTGTCCCCTCTCACACTGCCCCCCACCTGTCCCCTCTCACACTGTCCCCCCACCTGTCCCCTCTCACACTGCCCCCCCACCTGTCCCCTCTCACAATGCCCCCCACCTGTCCCCTCTCAAACTGTCCCCCCACCTGTCCCCTCTCACACTGCCCCCCCACCTGTCCCCTCTCACACTGCCCCCCACCTGTCCCCTCTCACACTGCCCCCCCACCTGTCCCCTCTCACACTGCCCCCCCACCTGTCCCCTCTCACACTGCCCCCCCACCTGTCCCCTCTCACACTGCCCCCCACCTGTCCCCTCTCACACTGCCCCCCCACCTGTCCCCTCTCACAATGCCCCCCCACCTGTCCCCTCTCATGCTGCCCCCCCACCTGTCCCCTCTCACACTGTCCCCCCACCTGTCCCCTCTCACACTGTCCCCCCACCTGTCCCCTCTCACACTGCCCCCCCACCTGTCCCCTCTCACACTGCCCCCCCACCTGTCCCCTCTCACACTGCCCCCCCCACCTGTCCCCTCTCACACTGCCCCCCCCACCTGTCCCCTCTCACACTGCCCCCCCCACCTGTCCCCTCTCACACTGCCCCCCCCCACCTGTTCCCTCTCACAATGCCCCCCCACCTGTCCCCTCTCACACTGCCCCCCCACCTGTCCCCTCTCACACTGTCCCCCCACCTGTCCCCTCTCACACTGCCCCCCCACCTGTCCCCTCTCACACTGCCCCCCCACCTGTCCCCTCTCACACTGCCCCCCCATCTGTCCCCTCTCACACTGCCCCCCCATCTGTCCCCTCTCACACTGCCCCCTCACCTGTCCCCTCTCACACTGCCCCCCCCACCTGTCCCCTCTCACACTGCTCCCCCCACCTGTCCCCTCTCACACTGCCCCCCCACCTGTCCCCTCTCACACTGGCCCCCACCTGTCACCTCTCACACTGTCCCCCCACCTGCCACATAGCCCCTCTTTTATCACACTGCCCACGTCATACTATTTCCCCATCATACTGCCCCCACCTGTCTCACTGTCCCCTGTCACACTGCCCCCTTGGCACAATACATTCCTGTCATACTGCCCCCTCCTGTAACACTGCCCCTCCATCATTCGGCCCCCTCGTCACTTTGCCCCCTTCTGTCATATTTACCCCCCTCCTGTCACACTACCCCCCTCTTGTTAAACAGTCCCCCACCTTTCACAGTGCTCCCTCATTACACTGCCCCCCTCTTGTAATACTTCCCAGGTATCCTTTTCCTGTCGCACTGCCCCCCTCTTGTCACAATATCCCCCTGTCATACTGCCCCCTCCTGTCACACTGCCCCCATCGTACTGCCCCTTCTTGTCACACTGCCCCCCTTCTTTCACAGTGCCCCCTCTTATCACACTCCCTGCTCTGGTCACACTTTCCAGATACCCTTCTTTGGTCACACTGCCCACTCCTGTCAAAATACCCCGTCATACTGCCCCTCATCCTTTCACAATACCCCCCCTCCCCATCATAGTGCGGGTCAGGGGCCCTTCATGGTTTCTTGCACTGGGGCCCTGAAGGTTATAGTTACGCCTCTGTCTGGATCCGATTCGGTACCTCTGCTGCTTGGCCATTAATGACTTCTGCCTGCCTGACCACCCGAGACCCTGCATTCGCCTGCTCTCCAGCTTGGTTGCTGTCTACTGTCCTGCTGCTGTATACCTGCACCTGCCAGTCCACCAGTCTGCCTGCTGTTCTGCATCTGTTAGCGTGTATCCGCATTGGCCAGTCCACAAACCTGCTCACTGCTTGGCACCTGCTGCAAGTACCTTCTGTCCAGGATCTCCAACAAGGAACTCGTGCCACTCCGTGCCCTGAACTGCTTCTATATCCCAGCCATGTTCCAATCAAGGATATGATCCAATGCATGGCTGGGATTAGACTGATGAACCACAATGAGGTAGATAAACATAAAATAAAATAAATACCTGAATCCATTATAGAAAAATTCATTATAGAAAATTGAAGCAAAAAAGAAATGTAAATAAATATATATAAAAAACATTTTATATATATATATATATATATATATATATATATATATATATATATATATATATATATATATATATATATATGTATATATATATATATATATATATATATATATATATATATATACATATGGAAGAATATACCACAACTAAGTATAATAATACAAAATTCATATTCTAAATATTTTGAATTTGAATTTTTTATTTTTTAGGAATGGTGCCTCCGTGGAGTTATAATTGTTCCATGTCTACTCGCACCCTTACATAATAAGTAAAATAATATTTAAAGCAGGAAAACCAAAAGAAAAAAAGGAAAAAGAAAAAAAAGAAAAACCATATGCTAGTAAATGCTAGTAAAAATATATGTATAGATATATAAAATATATCATTTATAATCATAATGATTACGATAAGTAACAATGATATTAAACTATATACTATGTACAAGCAAAGCACATGAACGTACACATGCATGTAATATATGTAATTCACACATACTATGTATGGAGAACCAAGACATACGCATTTAGCTGATTGGAGCAGAGGAAAGAAAATATATCGCTGCTCATATAAAGCTACACTGTGGCTCCACCTGTAGATCTTCTTTATATAGTTAAACTAATATTTTTATTGCTATCATCACTACAAGGTCTGAGTAGAACTCCACTAACTTAATTCAGGCGAATTCACCACAGCACCACCTCGGGCGCGCAACGCACCTTAAGAAGGAGAGGCCTGATGTGTTTGAACAATCCTGGCAAGTAGGGGACCAGTCGGCTCCCCCTCATAAAAAGCCAGTTTACTAAAAAACACTTCTTCTCCTCAGCCGCGGTGTCAAGATAACTTAACCCCTCCTGTGCAGAAATCCATGCTACCCCCCTGCTTTTCTGTCCCACTGAACCCCCTTCTCATCTGCCCCAACAGTAAACCCCCCTTCTCATCTGGCCCAACAATGAACCCCCTGCTCATCTGGCCCAACACTGAACCCCCCTGCTCATCTGGCCCAACAATGTACCCCCTGCTCATCTGGCCCAACACTAAACCATCCCTGCTCATCTGGTCCAACACAGTACCACCCTGCTCTTCTATTCCACCTATGTTCCCCCTTTCTCATCTGCCCCACCACTTTACCTCCCTGCACATCTCCTTCACCGCCATACCCCCATGCTATTCTGTCTCACCGCTGAACCATCTTCTGATCTGTCCTAACACTGATCATATCTGCTCATCTGTCCCACCACTGGAACTCCCTTTCTCATCTACTCCACCACTGTACCTCCTGCACATCTGTCCTACCACTGTACCCCTGCTCTTCTGCCCCACCACTGTAACCCCCTGCTCATGTGTTCCACCGATGTACCTCCTTTCTCCTCTGCTCCAACACTGAACCCCCCCCTGTTCATCTGCCCCACCACTGTAACCCCCTGCACATCTGCCCCACCACTGTAACCCCCTGCCCATCTGCCCCACCTCTGTCCCCCCCTGCTCTTCTGTCCCATCACTGTACCCCCTTTCTTATCTGCCCCACCAATGTACTAACCTGTTCTTCTGTCCCACCGCTGTACCACCCTGCTCTTCTGTCCCACCACAGTACCACCCTGCTCTTCTCTTCCACCTATGTTCCCCCTTTCTCATCTGCCCCACCACTTTACCTCCCTGCACATCTGTTTCACCGCCGTACCCCCATGCTATTCTGTCTCACCGCTGAACCATCTTCTGATCTGTCCTAACACTGATCTTATCTGCTCATCTGTCCCACCACTGGAACTCCCTTTCTCATCTGCTCCACCACTGTACCTCCTGCACATCTGTCCTACCACTGTACCCCTGCTCTTCTGCCCCACCACTGTAACCCCCTGCTCATGTGTTCCACCAATGTACCTCCTTTCTCCTCCTCCCCAACACTGAACCCCCCCCTGTTCATCTGCCCCACCACTGTAACCCCCTGCTTATCTGCCCCACCAGTGTAGCCCCCTGTACATCTGCCCCACCACTGTACCACCCTGCTTATCTGCCCCACCAATGTACCCCCTTTCTCATCTGCCCCACCACTGTAACCCTCTGCACATCTGCCCCACCACTGTAACCCCCTGCACATCTGCCTCACCTCTGTACCCCCTGCTCTTCTGTCCCATCACTGTACCCCCTTTTTCATCTGCCCCACCAATGTACCAACCTGTTCTTCTGTCCTACCACTGTACCACCCTGCTCTTCTGTCCCACCCCTGTAACTCCCTGCTCAACTGCCCCACCAATGTTCCCCCTTTCTCATCTGTCCCACCACTATACCTCCCTGCACATCTGCCCCACCACTGTAACCCCCTGCACATCTGCCCCACCACTGTTACCCGCTTTCTCATCTGCCCCACCAATGTACCTCTGCACATTTGCCTCACCTCTGTACCCCCCTGCTCTTTTGCCCCACCTCTGTCCTCTCTGCTCTCCTGCTCTACCACTGTAACCCCCTGCCTATCTGTTCCAGCAATACACCTCCTTTCACATCTGTCCCACTACTCTACCCCCCTGCTTTTCTGTCCCACCACTGAACCCCCTTCTCATCTGCCCCAACAGTAAACCCCCCTTCTCATCTGGCCCAACACTGAACCCCCTGCTCATCTGGCCCAACACTGAACCCCCCCTGCTCATCTGGCCCAACAATGTACCCCCTGCTCATCTGGCCCAACACTAAACCATCCCTGCTCATCTGGTCCAACACTGTACCCCCTGCTCTTCTGTTCCACTGCTTAACCCCCTTACCATCTCTTCCACCACTGTACCTCCTTGCACATCTGCCCCACCGCTGTACCCTCCTGCTCATCTGTCCCACCTTTGAACCCCTCCTGCTCATTTTCCCCACCGCTGTACCCTCCTGCTCATCTGCTCCACTGCTATACCCTCTTCTTATCTAATATATGCGTGATATGCAGAGTAGTGCAAGGAAGCAAAGATGAGACACATCTACCTGTCCTGGCACACTCATCCTGTTGATCCACCTCTCGCATCCAGCCCACGTGCTTGTATGCGATGTACTGTATGTGATGTATGTGATGTCACATACAAGCATCTGGAATGGATGCGCAATGATGAGCTCAGGTCAGGGGCATTTTCTGAAACCAGTGGGCCTGTGTGCTGGATCATAAGTTGGGCCCCCACACCTGGAAAAATGTGCGGCGCTCTGTGCCACCGGAAAAGTTGGGTGTGATTTTCATTGCGCTGAATATTGGCTCTGGCTTAAAAGGACACAGAGTACAGGGGTTCAGTAGTAAGTGACACAAAGGTTCAGGAATAATTTCAACAAAGTTCCCAGAAGCTCAACAGTAATTCCACAAACTATCACCTGATTGTGGTTTTCTCAATCACAGTGAAATCCCTTCTTTCTGAGATTGGTAGTGGCAACCAAGCGACTCATCTTCCTCCAGATGTTGGGTGGGGCTAGCAGGACTGTGATTGGCTTTAGCAGTGGCCAATGACACTCCTCCCCCTCCTGGAAACAGGGACCGCCCCCCCTAGCAGAACTGCACCCAATCTCTTTCCCAGCAAAAAAGCTGGCAATCGCAGCTACAGCAAAGTTAGAGAACCAAACAATGTTTTCCATCTCTTACAATGTATGGGGGCACAGTGCCTCCCCCTGAGTGCAGGTGTGGCATGGGGATCTCTGAAATTGGAATGCATTTGTGTCTCACTGTCACTTCCCTGTACTGCTCTGCTGATGGGGAGGGAGTCGAGTGCTGGCAAAAGAGGCTTTGTGTGCCGCTCTCGGCACCAGTGCTAGGGGTTGCCTACCCCTGCTTTACATTATCTATTGCACTGAGCCATACATTTTGCTTTCTATTAACTATAGAAACAGATGAATTGTATGTAGGGCAGTAATCAACACAAACTGGTAATAATCAGAGTCAGGGTAATAGAAGATGATTGCTGGTTCGGTTGTTTTGGGTTACTGCACTTTACAAATAAGCAAAACATGCTCTTTAAAGCAATATAGCACATAAATTCAATCATCTAGCAAAACATGCCATTGTCATTATTATAAAGTGACCCATTGGTGATATACATAACCACAGGTATGAATTACATTTGTATCAGTAATAAAATGTAACTAACTTGATTGTAGTGATATGATTAAGAGTAAGTAATATGATTATAGTAGTATTATTATACATTTTTTTCCTTTGAGGTGCAATAATTTCCATCTATTCTCCGTTTTTAATAAAGGACAAAAAAGATAAATCCTGTCCAAGATACTGTATATATCAAACCAAACTTCTGTGTGAGCAATTTGCTACAAAGTAAGTCATATTAGAGATAAGGTCAAGATGTGCCTTTCTTGCAGATATTTTTCATGTTGTAAACCAAAGGCGACTGTATCAGGTTCATAATATGAAATAAAAAGTAGAGGCTGACACATCCATGTCTTTTATGGACAAAATTAATGGAAAGACTGCATTTATGTTGTCTCTTCTTGTATGGCTATTATCCTAACAAAGTTAATGCTCTTGAAGTGTGCAGACATTACACTCCATTTGGGAGAATACTGTTTAGAAGTGAATCTCATACATATTTTATAGTCGTACCGTTCAGAAATCCATTATGATACAATTACAGTTGTAACAATTAGCATCCTTGGCAGAATGGTCTTCTTATTATTTTCTGAGCAGTCATCCATAAAAGCATCCCTCTTCAGCCTCACTGATGGCTGTCATTATTTTTTTGTGTTATGGTTTTATGTTTGCATTAAGGCTTATGTAGCATCCTCAAAGTGTAAACCCATACACATGTAGGCTGAAGAATGAAAATGTAACCAATCAGATCATATTTGCTATTTTTTTACTGTTTAGAGATCAATGTTTTGTGATCCTTACTAGATATGATGGGATTGATTTTGCTAAAACTGACTTATCAGCAAAATTATTGAGTGTGAGTATTTAAAAGTTTTGTTGTAACCAGTCCCCAAATTCTTCATTGGATCTGTCTAGGTAAAATGTGCTTGAAAAGGCAAAAAAACAAATGTAACTGTAAATGTTACTTCTAAAAAAAGTAATGGGGTCACCATGTCAACACTGATATAGCGAACAATGGTTTTGTTGTCGAACAAAAAGAATCCCCAATGTTAGCCCTGTTTGTTTATAAACAAAGTCATGTGATCGCAGTCCAATGCTGTATTTGCCCCTCTAAGACCGAGAACTGGTAAAATACTACTGATCACTCAGTTCTTGGTCTTCAGTAGCAGAGAGCTTGTGACTATCAGTCATCAGCTCTCTGCTCTGCCTCTTCGGATCTCGATGGGCCGAGCTGTGGAGGGGACCGGAGCAGCTGGCTCAGGCTCTCAGTGGTGTGCTAAAAGGCTGAGTACATTGCCGCTCAGGCATCTCAGGGGATCTGGTCATTAAAGTTGGGATCCCTCCAGAGTCTGAACTGGCTGAGTCATGTCAGCCATAGACATGTGCAATTCATTTCTGTCCAAATATAAATTCAGACGATTTAATGGTTTTTCAGAGATCTGGATGAATCGAAATCTCTGAATGAAATAATAACGAATTTCATTGAAATTTGTTTAATTTTGTTTCGTATATTCATTTTCTAATTAATTCCAAAAAAAGATGGACCGATTCAAATTCTGTGTGAAGAATAGTTGGTTGTTAAGGAGCAGGCTGGGAAGTCGTCCACCACATCCTTAACAACCGATGACTCATCAGCTGTCAGCATGCTTCCCTGCTGACAGATGAATGTAAACAAAAAATGCCGGCAATGAAAAATGCAGAAAAAAAAACAGCTTGGGGTTCGCCCCCAATCCATCCCAGGCCCTTTGGGTCTGATATGGATTTTAAGGGAAACCTCACGCCAAAATAATTTTAAAAAAAATGCGTGGGGACCCCCCAAAATCCATACCAGACTCCTATCCAAGCATGCAGCCCAGCAGACCAGGAAAGGGGTTGGATGGGTGAGTGCCCCCTTCCTGAGCCATACCAGGCCACATGCCTTCAACATGGGGGGGTGCTTTGGGGCAGGGGGGGCTCTGCAGGCAGGGGGCTTTTCGGAATCTGGAAGCCCCCTTTAACAAGTACATGGAAACCCTACACATTCACCAAAAAAGTGTAAAAATAAATAAAAACACAACAAAAGTTTTTGACAAATCATTTATTAAAAAAATAAAAAAGTCCCCCCATGTAGATCCATGGTCAATCATGACGCCCACTGCCGACTCGAAAAAAGTCAGAAAAAAATCTGGTCCCGATGAAGGCTCCTGCCGTCTGACAGCTTTTAAATAGCTAAAGGGCAGGGCCACCCGATGACGTCACAGGGTGACCCTCGCCCCCTTGTGACATCCTCGACTGCAGCATGCTGGCCCGGTCCCTTAATTATTTAAGAACTGTCAGAAGGCGGAGCTGGCAGATGGTGGGAGCCTTAGTCAGGGGCAGAATTTTTTCTTTACAGTCAGCGGTAGTGGTGGGCATCATGAATGACAATGGATCTACATTAGTTTTTTTTTATAATAAATAACTTGTCAAAAAGCGTCTCTGTGTTTTTATGTTCTTTTTACAATTTTTTGGTGAATGAGTAGGGGTATTATGTACCCCATACTCATTCGCATAGGGGGGCCAGGATCTGGGGACCCCCTTGTTTAAATCACCTCCCACACCCCCACAACCAGGTTTGTGGGAAAGAGGCCCTTCTCGCCATCAACCGGCCCCCACCACCCCAAAGCACCTTGTCCCCATGTTGATGGGGACAAGGGCCTCTCTCCCACAACCCTGGGCAGTGGTTGTGGGGGTCTACAGGCAGGGGGCTTATCAGAATCTGGAAGCCCCCTTAAACAAGGGGGCCCCAGATCCCGCCCCCCCATGTGAATGAGTATGGGGTAAATTGTATCCCTACTCAATTACCAAAAACGTGTCAAAAAGAAATAAAAACACAGACATTTTTTGACAAGTCTTTTATTAAAAACAAAAAATGAAAATGAAATATCCCAAGAAATAGATCCAACATTAATCACAATGCCCGCCAGGAAAAAAAAATTCTACACCCGACAAAAGTTCCCGCCATTTGCCAGCTTCACCGTCTAACAGTTCTTAAATAGCTAAGCCCCGGTCGAGGGTGTCATAATGGGGCGGGGTCATCTGATGTCATCGGGTGGGTCCCCTGATGATGTCATCGGGTGGTCCCACTCCTTAGTTATTTAAAACTGTCAGATGGTGGAGCTGGCTGATGGCAGGAGCCTTCATCGGGTGCAGAACAATTTTTTTTTAATCGGGTTGGTGGCAGTGGTGGGCATCGTGATCTACTTCGGGGAATATTTTTTTTTTGTAATGAAGGACTTGCCAAAAACTGTTTCTGTGTTTTATTTACTTTTTACACTTTTTTGTTGAATGCTTAGGGGTACCATGTACCCCATACTTATTCACATAGGGGGCCAGGATTTGGGGGCCCATTTGTAAAAGAGGGCTTCCAGATTTCGATAAGTCACCCCCACAACCACCAGGCCAGGGTTGTGGGGAAGAGGCCCTTGCTCCCTCGCCCCTCCATTCCTGGCCTGCCGGGCTGCATGCCCAGATAAAGGTCTGGTATGGATTTTGCGGGGAGTCCCATGCTGTTTTTTTGTTAATTTTAGCATGACCTGAAAGGCCTGAAATGGATTGGGGGACCCCATGCTATTTTTTTTCTGCATTTTTCATTGTATTGCATTCTTTTGTTTACATTTCAACTGTCAGTGGGGGAGCCCGTTGACAGCTGATGAGTCATTGATTGTGAAGGACACGGCGGCTGGCTTCCCATCTAGCTCCTTAACATCCAACTATTCTTTATACATATAAGGTTAAAGGTGCGCTTACATGCTCTAAACCTTGTGCTGAGTTGTTAGTGTTTAGAATAAAAAATAATAGGTGAGTAAATTATAACGTACTAAAAATAAATATATACATATACTTTAAATTCCTTAATTAATGGCAAATATGGATCCACCGAACAATCTTGCAGTGTTCTTAAAACCTGACAAGTCCGCTTTCTGGATATGCATATAGGTATGGGGTGCAATCAGCTGCAACTCGGGTTGAATAAATACCCCCCTTGCAGATAGAGTTCCACATGCAGTTGCACTCTCAATCGGCTCTCTTTTGTGCTTAGGATCCGCTGTTTATTGCCTTCAATATTATATCTCAATCATGTAATATAAACAGGAAAAATTCATTGCGCAATATGCTTTATGCTATTAATTGGAAGAAACTGAGTACACTCACATTTGATTTAAACCATTATAGGCGCATAGAGCAGTCAGCTAATCCACTGGTACTTTCTTCCTCGCACTGTACTGCGAGTGACACTTTCGCACTATGGATGACGTCACTAGGCTCCTCCCGATGCGTTGCGTCACATGTCACGTGACTTTATCAAGGGTAGCCATGTGACGGTCAGGTTCCATATTTATAGCGTCCTGGTTGCCTGAGGGACTACAGTGGTAAACATCATATTGAATTTGCGCTCATATTTTATTACATAAAACAAACTTTTATTAACAACAACTTGTTAAAATCATTAGATTAAAAACACTAGTTCAAAAATAAAGTTAAAATTGGTTCAAGATAGAATTAAGATTTCTCTCCTCTACACAATTACTTTGTTCCACATAGATATCCATATCCCTTAAGTCCCTCTAGTGGTCAAACTTGTAATAGCCATGAACTCATAATTACTGTCTGGCTTGGCTAATCACCTGGTGCATACAGGATAGAGTTACTAATTTGTGTTGGTGCAGTTTATAATTCCTGGTGTCTCCCTACATCTACATTAGTAGCTTAAAAGATGCTAAATAAATAACTGATTAAATTCTACATCCTCGTGCGTGCATACATCTTTTGCACTTTCAATGCTACATTAATTATTAAGTGATTGGGGTACAAATAATTGAAAATTAGGTGATTGGGGTACAGATAAAAAAATATAGGTAAAGTTCCAACAGTCTCCACCCTTTACCCTTTATCTGAATTTGTCATGTAATATTAGCAATATGTTACACTATTGTCTTGCTACTATGTTAATAATAGAGGTATGTACTAATATAAAATATTATATTAAAAAAAATAAAAATTTTTAATTTATATTAAAAATTAAAAGAGTTTTTTTAAAAAAATCCGAAATAAAACAATTAAGATCAAACTTAATGTTTAGGCCTTTGGGCGTGAAAGTGTCTGCCTCATATATCCATGTTGACTCACTCTTGCTCAATTCTTTAATCTTGTTGCTTCCTCTCCAATGGGGCTTATATTTTTCTATAGCCCAACATTTGAGTGACCTGGGATCTTTATTGTGATGGGAGGCAAAATGGCGTGAAACGCTATGTTTGGGGAATCCACTTTTTATGTTTTGTATGTGTTCCCTTAGCCTCTTCCACATGGGGCGCTTAGTCCTTCCTATATATTGAAGGGGACATGAACATTGTAACATGTAGACTACTCCTTCTGTTCTACAAGAAATAAAGTCATGAATTTTGTACTCTTTGTTTGTACTACTTGACCTAAAAGTGGCCAATGTTTTGCAATGATCCTTTCCACATCTTTATGCTGGATGTTATAATTAAATATAAGAGGCACTGTGCCGAGTTTGGATGTTTTCTTCTCTTTATCTTGCAACAATGTTTCCCTTGGGATTTGGGATACTTCCTTAATTTTTTCTTCTATAAACTCTTCATTGTAGCCTTTCATTATAAATCTTTCTCTTAGTACCTTTGCCTATTCCCAATATGTGCTTTCCTATCCCAAATCCCAAGGGAAACATTGTTGCAAGATAAAGAGAAGAAAACATCCAAACTCGGCACAGTGCCTCTTATATTTAATTATAACACCCAGCATAAAGATGTGGCAAGGATCATTGCAAAACATTGGTCACTCCTTAAAGCAGATAAACAACTAAATAATATATTACCTGAAAAGCCACTTATAGTGTATAGGAGGGCACCCACATTAAGGGATAAGATTGCAAAAAGTGTTATGGATCCCCCCAAGAGAACCACTGAATTATCCTTCTTCCAAGGAAAGGGATTTTATCCCTGCAAAAGATGCTACACGTGCCAAAATACCAGTATGGGAGGACAAAAAGGCACTACTTTTAGGTGAAGTAGTACAAACAAAGAGTACAAATTTCATGACTTTATTTCTTGTAGAACAGAAGGAGTAGTCTACATGTTACAATGTTTATGTCCCCTTCAATATATAGGAAAGACTAAGCGCCCCATGTGGAAGAGGCTAAGGGAACACATACAAAACATAAAAAGTGGGTTCCCCAAACATAGCGTTTCACGCCATTTTGCCTCCCATCACAATAAAGATCCCAGATCACTCAAATTTTGGGCTATAGAAAAATATAAGCCCCATTGGAGAGGAAGCAACAAGATTAAAGAATTGAGCAAGAGTGAGTCAAGATGGATATATGAGCAAGACACTTTCACGCCCAAAGGCCTAAACATTGAGTTTGATCTTAATTGTTTTATTTCGGATTTAAAAAAAAAAAAACTCTTTTAATTTGTAATATAAATTTAAATTTTTTATTTTTTTAATATAATATTTTATATTAGTACATACCTCTATTATTAACATAGTAGCAAGACAATAGTGTAACATATTGTTAATATTACATGACAAATTCAGATAAAGGGTAAAGGGTGGAAATTGTTGGAACTTTACCTATATTTTTTTATCTGTACCCCAATCACCTAATTTTCAATTATTTGTACCCCAATCACTTAATAATTAATGTAGCATTGAAAGTGCAAAAGATGTATGCACACACGAGGTTGAAGAATTTTATCAATTATTTATTTAGCATCTTTTAAGCTACTAATGTAGATGTAGAGAGACACCAGGAATTCTAAACTGCACCAACACAAATTAGTAACTTTATCCTGTATGCACCAGGTGATTAGCCAAACCAGACAGTAATTATGAGTACATGGCTATTACAAGTTTGACCACTAGAGGGACTTAAGGGATATGGATATCTATGTGGAACGAAGTAATTGTGTAGAGGAGAGAAATCTTAATTCTATCTTGAACCAATTTTAACTTTATTTTTGAACTAGTGTTTTTAATCTAATAATTTTAACAAGTTGTTGTTGATAAAAGTTTGTTTTATGTAATAAAATATGAGCGCAAATTCAATATGATGTTTACCACCGTAGTTGCTTAGGCAACCAGGACGCTATAAATATGGAACCCGACCGTCACATGGCTACCCTTGATAAAGTCACGTGACATGTGACGCAACGCGTCGGGAGGAGCCTAGTGACGTCATCCATAGTGTGAAAGTGTCACTCGCAGTACAGCGCAAGGAGGAAAGTACCGATGGATTAGCTGACTGCTCTATGCGCCTATAATGGTTTAAATCAAATGTGAGTGTACTCAGTTTCTTCCAATTAATAGCATAAAGCATATTGCGCAATGAATTTTTCCTGTTTATATTACATGATTGAGATATAATATTGAAGGCAATAAACAGCAGATCCTCAGCACAAAAGAGAGCCGATTAAGAGTGCAACTGCATGTGGAACTCTATCTGCAAGGGGGGTATTTATTCAACCCGAGTTGCAGCTGATTGCACCCCATACCTATATTCATATCCAGCAAGCGGACTTGTCATGTTTTAAGAACACTGCAAGATTATTCCGTGGATCTATATTTGCCATTAATTAAGGAATTTAAAGTATATGTATATATTTATTTTAAGTACGTTATAATTTACTCACCTATTATTTTTTATTCTAAACACTAACAACTCAGCACGAGGTTTTAGAGCATGTAAGCGCACCTTTAACCTTATATGTATAATTTTTAACAAGTGATATCAGAACACTTATCAAAGGTGCAGCTTTTACACACAAGGGATTTTTTTATATATGTGGATTTTTTTATATATGTGGATTTTTTTATATATGTGGATTTTTTTAGGTGGATTTTTTGTATGTGGATTTTATTTTGATTCACTTTACCTTAGTATCTAATTTTATTTAAATAGAGGGTGTAGGTGGAAGCACATGTGAATAAAGGAGTAACACAGATATTTACAATCACTTTGCACTTTACCACCAACTATACATACACTGTATATTTTCAAGTATCCACCAACCATACATACACTGTATATTTGCACGTATCTATACTTTATAATCCATAAGCGCTTTAGTATTTATTTGTAATTTATCCAACTATTCTTTACCGAATTTGAATCTAAAAATTTTGAATGAATTTGAAAATTAATAAACGGAACAAAATTAAACTAAACTAAACCAAATGAATTCCAAAAGGAATTACTGAAACAAGATTTTTAACATGACGAATCTATCCGAAACAAAACTAAACAAATTTTACTGTTCTGCACAGGTCTAGTAAGCTGTGGCTGAATCTTGGTCACAGGAGTGCAGAACTGAGTGCACTCCTGTGACCCACAGTAGAAGTAAAGCCAAATGAGCTTTGGCCCAACTTTTCCTTTAAGATAGTGTTTCATCTTTGGTGAGGTGCTTGTTAAGGGTTATTTTCTTCTTGAACAGTGGTCAGCAAGCAACCTCTTTCACCTCATTTGTCTTTCACCTCATTAGCCGGTTCCCGACCGCCGCATGTAGATATACGTCGACAGAATGGCACGGCTGCACAAATGGATGTACCTGTACATCCCTTTGAATTTGCCGCTGTGCCATCACGTCCGCCGCCGCCGGCGCGAGCGCGCACCCACCGCAAGCTCAGTGAATAGGATTGCGGGTCCCACGGACTCGATGTCTGCGGGGATACCCGCGATCGTCTCACGGAGAGGAAGAATGGAGAAATGCTTGTCAAGCATTTCCCCGTTCTGCCTAGTGACACTGTCACTGATCACAGCTCCCTGTAATCGGGAGCTGTGATCAGTGATGTGTCACACTTAGCCCCTCCCCCTCACAGTTAGAATCACTCCCTAGGACACACTTAACCCTTACAGCGCCACCTAGTGTTTAGCCCTTCACTGCCAGTCACATTTACACAGTAATCAATGCATTTTTAATCACACTGATCGCTGTATAAATGTGAATGGTCCCAAAAATGTGTCGAAATTGTCCTATGTGTCCGCCATAATGTCGCAGTCATGATAAAAATTGCTGATCGCCGCCATTACTAGTAAAAAAAAATATTAATAAAAATTGCATAAAACTATCCCCTATTTTGTAGACGCTATAACTTTTGCGCTTATTGAGATTTTTTTTACCAAAAATATGTAGATATAAGAATACGTATCGGCCTAAACTGAGGAAAAAATTATTTTTTTTTATACTTTTTTTGGGGGGGATATTTATTATAGCAAAAAGTTAAAAATAATGCGTTTTTTTCAATATTGTTGCTCTTTTTTTGTTTATAGCGCAAAAAATAAAAACTGCAGAGGTGATCAAATGCCATCAAAAGAAAGCTCTATTTGTGGGAAAAGAAGGACGTCAGTTTTGTTTGGGAGCCACGTCTCATGACCGCGCAATTGTCAGTTAAAGCGGCGCAGTGCCGAATCGCAAAAAGTGCTCTGGTCTTTGGCCAGCCAAATAGTCTGGGGCTGAAGTGGTTATACAAGTTTCAGGCAACCAGCGTGCCAGTGAACAATAAACTACCATGTTCAGGACCGTCTTTAAGGCAGGGCAAAAGGGGCAGCTGCCCAGGGCCCCATCATTGTTTTGGGGCCCAAAGCAACTGCCTCATACTTGCCAACTATCCCAGTTTAAATTCCCTTGAACTTTTAGTCCCGTGCTGTGTCCCGATATCTCAGTGTGAAGTGCTGCTACTAATGCTGCCCAGCTCTGCCTTATTGTTGTGAGAAGACTCGACTGCAGACCCTGTGTTTACGTGTAAATAACCTGCATTGATATGGAAATATTGGCAGCATTCATATGTAAATATTAGCGGACCAGGGGCATTCATATGTATATCATGCCCTCCTTAGGTCATATCCATCGTCACCTATACTGAATGCTGCTTACTGGGAGATAAAGTGGCATGCTTGAAAATCCTGCCTGCAACTGTGGTCATTAAGCCCAACCTTAGCCTATTCTGCAAAGGTAAGCAAATTAGTGGGGGGAGGGTAGTGTGGGGTGTGCAGAGGTAGGCAGCGAAGGAATTACAGTTTGGGGGGTACAGGTGAGCACAGAGGGGATGTATGGAGGTAAGGAAGGTGGGTGCAAAGATGAGCAAAGGAGTAATGCCCCGTACACACGGTCGGACATTGATCGGACATTCCGACAACAAAATCCTAGGATTTTTTCCGACGGATGTTGGCTCAAACTTGTCTTGCATACACACGGTCACACAAAGTTGTCGGAAAATCCGATCATTCTGAACGCGGTGACGTAAAACACGTACGTCGGGACTTTAAACGGGGCGGTAGCCAATAGCTTTCATCTCTTTATTTATTCTGAGCATGCGTGGCACTTTGTGCGTTGGATTTGTGTACACACGATCGGAAATTCCGACAACTTATGTTGATTATGTTGTCTGAAAATTTTATAGCAAGCTCTCAAACTTAGTGTGTCGGAAAATCCGATGGAAAATGTGTGATGGAGCCTACACACGGTCGGAACTTCCGACAACAAGGTCCTATCACACATTTTCCGTCAGAAAATCTGACCGTGTGTACGGGGCAGTAGAGTTAAAGGGTTGGCTTGGAGAGGATGGGGGAGGTTTGGGGTGCAGAGGTTAGCATGGGTTTTAGGATGCAAAGGTGTACTGACAGGGTGGATAAAAATGTAGGTCGCGTGTAGGGCTGCTCTATGTGCCAGAAATGCGGAAGAACATCCCTAACGCTTTTTAAAAAATCACACGGTTCCACAGCCCATATCAGCAGATGCGTGAGGGTGTCAATAACAATTAATGGTACTGCTGTGTATTTGCTAAAGGGCAGCACGTTTCTGTGGTGTCAGGAAAGCGATTTTGCATACGTTCCTGACAAACACATGTGTTGGATACATTGGTGATCAGTATAAATCTTCTCATTATATTTGGGATTGGTGAACAATCCTTTGATTCACACTAGTGGCCGGTGCTACCACTAGGCAAACTAGGCAGCCACCTAGGGTGCACTGCTGCCTAGGGCACCCGGCCACTGATGTTCCTTCTCTCTTCTCTCTGCAGCAAGCAACTAGGTCTCAGCATCAGCAGGCAGCCATCGCTCCATTCGCACATAGTGTCAGAGGCGCAGCGGCGGCGGAGGACTGTGTTCAATCAGCAAGAAATTTTTCAAAAGAAAAGGGGATGGGGTAAAGTTTCCCCAGGGACTTTAAAGGTGCATAAATATTATAGTAATTAGAGTAAAGAAATATGTATGCAAAGTCTATCCATACAAAAATTTATTTATTTAATACATATTATCAAAAGTTAAAAACAGGGTTCACAATAACCGTATCTGGCTTTACAGAGACAATGAAAAAGAAAACCACTTAGTAGATACCACTCAACATGTTTCGCTCTTTTTGAGCTTCATCAGGAGTTCTGGTAAATATGTGGTATACTAGGAATGAGAAACACAAAGTAAATATCATATATTGTGAAAGTTGTAAATAAAATTACACGGATAGAGTAATTGCTGCATACATAAATAGCAAAATTCAATCAAAGAGTCTCATAAAGGTATTGAAATCATAACCAATTAATCAATGAGAAAATAAAATAAATTCAACACAACAAAAAGATAAATAATTTTGATAAAGACTATCTTACCAAGCCAAATAACACATAAAGGTAAAACAAATATTGTAGTTTGTATGAATGCGATGAATAACATTCACAAAATTGGATGGATCTCCTCTGCCTAGGCCTCCCACATTGTTGGTCACAGAGGGGCTCGGTATAAATATATCCTTGCTGAAAATTGAAATAAAAAATATATAGTGATTACAAATAGTCTGTAAAACACTCAGGATTTAATATCCAGAGGTCAGACAAAAAATTACCTTGGGTTGAATCAAATATAGATTGCTAAAGGTTATTAAAGCCTTATTGCAAAATCAAAACAGGCGCTTCACGTCTCCCTGATGAGAGATTTAGCAAAGACTGATTATTGGCAAATCGCAGACAACAAGGGGATGTTGAGGGATATATATAGACTGCAAAGAGAAACAATGAAAGAAATCCATATTAATAAATATGCTGACCACAGCCATGAATCGCTCTAGTAACAAGCAGAGTCAGTGTGTGGAAGCAGTTACCTGAAAACGAAGTATAGGCAGGCATGCAGTGGAGGGGAGAGAGAGACCTAGCCTCCCCTGTTCACAGAAGAGCCTCCGACAGAGAGTAGCGGCCATTTGCCGCATATTTATAGTCCCCTCCATCCCGGCGGCGTCTGACGTCACCGCAAGGATGTGGACGTGCATTGAGGCATTCCACGTGTGGGCACATAGATCAGGGCACGGATGAGAGTATAGCGGCATGACATAGAATACGTCAATGTCGGTACCGCGCATGCGCCGGAGATCATGCCGCTGGCCGTACATGTATCCATAGTGCGCATGCGTCGGAACAAAAAAACAACAACAAGGAAATCCCAGCCGCGACCAGAGGCCAGTGTCGCCATTTTGGAGGAGGGAAGGAGAATAAATGATGTATATAATCCCACCTCGAGGCCAATATCATCATCATTCTAAGGAGAGAAAAAGAAAGAATGAAATACATTCTTGTCTCCTATATAGATAGAGAATAACTAATGTCATTGAAATGGGCCTCAATGTTGTGAATACCAAAGTAACCATATTGGTAGAGAATAAATAATAAATAAATATGCAGCATATTAACAAATAAAATAATAAAGAATAAACCCCTGTGAAAAAACAAAACCAAAAATAAAATTAAAAGCCCCGTCTATTACAGTAACCCCCCGTGGAACTAGCACCTCTAGGGCTCCCATAGGTGAGCGATTGATTACTCACGCATCCCGTGGGTGCCCCTGGTGTCCGCGTGAGCCAAAGAAGGGAAACCCAGCAGGAGAGATATCCAATTCTATTACTTAGGTATTCAAAATCTTAGTAATAATGATTAAAAAATAAATGAAGGAATAGATGAAGCTTGGGAAGAGAGTCAATTCAAAACAATGGGGAACCATAAATGTACATAGACTACATATCTGTACCATATGTTGAAAACAGTTGGTCGCAACTCGTTTATATATATACAAAACCTGTATATATTCTTTTTAAAAGAGGGCAAAAAAGGAAAAAGGAAAAAAAAAGAAGAAAAAAAAAGGGGGAGAAGGAAAACAAGAAATCTGAATCAATGTCTAATGTAATTAGAGAAAGGATTTGAAGCTAAAGGCATTGTTAAGGCCAGGATGTTTTAAAGCCGATAGGTCGTGTATCCAACGAGCCTCTCGTTGTAACAATAGCTTGTCACAGTTCCCACCTCTATCTCCAGGGGAAATGTGCTCAAGAGCAAAAAAATGCATTTTGCTACTATCAAAGTTATGATACAGACCTATATGCCGACTTATTGGGGTTTCCATTCTCTTCTTCTGTATCAGGGACACATGATCCCTGATTCGACAGAAGAAGGGACGCTTGGTCTTGCCAACATAGAACATTTGGCATTCGCATACCATGATGTAAACAATACCAATAGATTGGCATATGACAGAAAAGTTTAGTTTGAAAAAGCGACCATTGGGAAGCATATTTCCTCGTGCGGCATAGATAAATCTACTAAATTGACACTTGTGACAGGGCCTACTACCTTTTCTTAATTCAGCAGGTGTTTCAATTGAGGTATCATAGTGGCTATGCACCAAAGTATCTCGGAGAGATCGGGAACGTCTGAAAGTAATTTCTGGGTAAGGCTTGAGGTGTTTGGAAACTTTATCATCTCCCATTAGGAGGTACCAGTGTTTTTTGATTATGTCTCATGCCTGTTGTTGTTGGCCCGAAAATCTGGTGATTATCCAAACACCTGAACTCACTTCTCTGGATTTCACATTGTGTATGAGTGAAGCTCTATTTTGATTTTCCCCCACCCCCATCCTCCTTCTCTTTTTCATCTATTTCCCTACCCCAAAATCTCGTACTTTTCCCACCCTCCAAGGGAATCCCAATGTATGGGCCTTCACCAATCAAGTAACAAGAGAGATCACCCAGACTAAATGGAAGGATCTGTCTCGATCAAATTTAACTGACCCTCAAACAGAGGCCCTCAAACTTTTACAACGAAATAAAGATATCGTGATTAAGCCCTCTGATAAGGGAGGGAATCTGGTTATCATGGACAGGTGCCAATACAAAACCATGATGTTGGCCATTGTCCAAAATCACAAATGGTATCAGAAGGTTTCTCCCAGTTACCTCACTCTAACGGTCACTAGGTACAAACACCTAATAGGCTCAGGATACCAGAAAGGCCTCATAAACAAGAACACCTGGGAATTCCTCAATGTTGCTTCACCTCGAACCCCTACCCTGTACGTACTCCCCAAGATACATAAAGATACTAAAAGACCCCCTGCAGGCCAATAGTATCTGGGAACGTGTGCCTTACCAAAATGGCCAGCCAATTGATTGACAATTTTTTGAGATCCCATGTGGAGGGTCTTACCTCAGGATACGGGTGACCTTCTCGGTATTCTTGACGGTATTTCAATTCCTGTTGGCTCTTGGCTGGTAGCCCTCGACGTATTAGCCCTCTACAACTCATTCCCCATACATTGGGGGTGGAAGTTGTGGAGGGCTTCATTTCTGAAAATTCTGAGGTGTCAAGTGAATACAACATATTCATTCTGGATTTGCTTCTCTTCATTCTTTCCAATAACATTTTTCTGTTTGGTGGCTCCCACTACCTCCAGATACAGGGGGTGGCTATGGGGACCAACTGTGTCCCCACTTATGCCAACCTGTATCTGGGGGGGTGGGAGCGCGAACTGTTCTTTAGGGACGATATGCAAATTCATTTTGATCAAATCCCGGTTTGGAGACATTTATTGACGATATTTTTTTTATTTGGCTTGGCAGCAAAGATACTCTTCTTTCCTTTCTAGACAGCCTAAGAACTAACAGATATAATTTAAACTTTACCTTTGAGCTCAGTCAACAGCAATTAACCTTTTTGGATGTTCAAATTGTAGTAAATGAGATTGAAAGTATAGGGACTACCCTATACCGTAAGCCATCTGCAGGCAATTCTTTGCTTCACGCTACCAGTTCCCACCCTGTTCCTCTTATCATGAATGTACCTCATGGACAATATCTAAGAATTAGATGAAACTGCAGTACAGATTCAGATTTTGAAAAAGAAGCGAAGTTGCTACGGTCTCGACTTCTCAAATGAGGCTATAGCAACAAATGCTTAAAGAGAGCCTATTGGAAAGCCAAAAATCAAAATAGAGCTTCACTCATACACAATGTGAAATACAGAGAAGTGAGTTCAGGTGTTCGAATAATCATCAGATTTTTGGGCCAACAACAACAGGTACGAGACATAATCAAAAAATACTGGTACCTCCTAATGGGAGATGATAAAGTTTCCAAACACCTCAAGCCTTACCCAGAAATTACTTTCAGACGTTCCCGATCTCTCTGAGATACTTTGGTGCATAGCCACTATGATACCTCAATTGAAACACCTGCCGAATTAAGAAAAGGTAGTAGGCCCTGTCACAAGTGTCAATTTAGTAGATTTATCTATGCCGCACGAGGAATTATGCTTCCCAATGGTCGCTTTTTCAAACCAAACTTTTCTGTCACATGCCAATCTATTGGTATTGTTTACATCATGGTATGCGAATGCCAAATGTTCTATGTTGGCAAGACCAAGCGTCCCTTCTTCTGTCGAATCAGGGATCATGTGTCCCTGATACAGAAGAAGAGAATGGAAACCCCAATAAGTCAGCATATAGGTCTGTATCATAACTTTGATAGTAGCAAAATGCATTTTTTTGCTCTTCAGCACATTCCCCCTGGAGATAGAGGTGGGAACTATGACAAGCTATTGTTACAATGAGAGGCTCGTTGGATACACGACCTATCGGCTTTAAAACATCCTGGCCTTAACGAGGCCTTTAGCTTCAAATCCTTTCTCTAATTACATTAGACATCGATTCAGATTTCTTGTTTTCCTTCTCCCCTTTTTTTTTTCTTCTTTTTTCTCCTTTTTCCTTTTTTCCCCTCTTTTCAAAAGAATATATACAAGTTCTGTATATATATAAACGAGTTGCGACCAATTGTTGTCAACATATGGTACAGATATGTAGAGTCTATGTACATTTATGGTTCCCCATTGTTTTGAATTGACTCTCTTCCCAAGCTTCAACCATTCCTTCATTTATTTTTTAATCATTATTACTAAGATTTTGAATACCTAAGTAATAGAATTGGATATCTCTCCTGCTGGGTTTTCCTTCTTTGGCTCACACGGATGCCAGGGGCACCCATGGGATGCGTGAGTAAACAATCGCTCACCTATGGGAGCCCTAGAGGTGCTAGTTCCATGGGGGGTTACTGTAATAGATGGGGCTTTTTATTTTATTTTTGGTTTTGTTTTTTCACAGGGGTTTATTCTTTATTATTTTATCTGTTAATATGCTACATATTTATTTATTATTTATTCTCTACCAATATGGTTACTTTGGTATTCACAACATTGAGGCCCATTTCAATGACATTAGTTCATTCTCTATCTATATAGGAGACAAGAATGTATTTAATTCTTTCTTTTTCTCTCCTTAGAATGATGATGATATTGGCCTCGAGGTGGGATTATATACATCATTTATTCTCATTCCCTCCTCCAAAATGGCGACACCGGCCTCTGGTCGCGGCTGGGATTTCCTTGTTGTTGTTTTTTTGTTCCGACGCATGTGCACTATGGATACATGTACGGCCAGCGTCATGATCCCCGGCGCATGCGCGGTACCGACATTGACGTATTCTACGTCATGCCACTATACTCTTATCTGTGCCCCGATCTATGTGCCCACATGTGGAATGCCTCCAGGCGGGGACGTCAGATGCCGCCGGGATAGAGGGACTATAAGTATGCGGCAACTGGCCGCTACTCTCTGTCGGAGGCTCTTCTGTGAACAGGGGAGGCTGGGTCTCTCTCTCCCCTCCACTGCATGCCTGTCTATACTTCGTTTTCAGGTAACTGCTTCCACACACTGACACTGCTTGTTACTAGAGCGATTCATGGCTGTGGTCAGCACATTTATTAATATGGATTTCTTTCATTGTTTCTCTTTGCAGTCTATATATATCCCTTTACATCCCCTTGTTGTCTGCGATTTGCCAATAATCAGTCGTTTCTAAATCTCTCATCAGGGAGAAGTGAAGTGCCTGTTTTGATTTCGCAATAAGGCTTTAATAGCCTTTAGCAATCTATATTTGATTCAACCCAAGGTCATTTTTTGTCTGACCTCTGGATATTTAATCCTGAGTGTTTTACAGACTATTTGTAATCACTATATATTTTTTTATTTCAATTTCAACCTCTGTGACCAACAATGTGGGAGGCCTAGGCAGAGGAGATCCATCCAATGTTGTGAATGTTATTCATCGCGTTCATACAAACTACAATATTTGTTTTACCTTTATGTGTTATTCGGCTTGGTAAGATAGTCTTTATCATAATTATTTATCTTTTTGTTGTGTTGAATTTATTTTATTTTATTTTCTCATTGATTAATTGGTTATGATTTCAATACCTTTATGAGACTCTTTGATTGAATTTTGCTATTTATGTATGCAGCAATTACTCTATCCGTGTAATTTTATTTACAACTTTCACAATATATGATATTTACTTTGTGTTTCTCATTTCTAGTATACCACATATTTACCAGAACTCCTGATGAAGCTCAACAAGAGCGAAACATGTTGAGTGGTATCTACTAAGTGGTTTTATTTTTCATTTTCTCTGTAAAGCCAGATATGGTTATTGTGAAACCTGTTTTTAACTTTTGATAATATGTAGTAAATAAATAAATTTTTGTATGGATAGACTTTGCATACATATTTCTTTACTCTAATTACTATAATATTTATGCACCTTTAAAGTCCCTGGGGTAACTTACCCCATCCCCTTTTCTTTTGTATGTTTCTTTATGGGATGTGGTGTTAATGGCGGATTGTTATTGTCCTCTATATATAAAAGGGAATTTTTCACTTTGTAAGAGTATTTCCCATTAACTTAGTGAATGAGGTGATGCTGACTACCATTATCCAATCCTGCAAGCAAAAGTACTGTTTTTTTTCTTTCTTGGCATAGTTGGGTATTTCTTGCAAAGTTAATTTTCACCACATTCACTAAGCTAAGGGAAAATTCTCTCGCAAAGTGAGCCTATTAGTAAATTCACCTCAGAGTCTCCATCCTGATAAGATGTATTTTCTAGGATCCTAGCTAATTGATACCATTTGTGTCAATTTTTTTTTTATTTCAAAATGCATAAGTTATACATAAAGCATAAGCCATACATAAGTAAACAATATTATATGTGCAGAGGAATTGAAACTATTTATAGCTAAGACAGATAGAAACAAGAACAGAGGCCTTTGGTCAGTTCCGGATCTTTGGAAATTTTCAACTGTCGGTATATATTTAGAAAAACGAATTAAAGCTGGAGGTGGTTTCCGCTCCCCCCAACACCCTGAGTGGGATCAAACTGTGCTGGAGGGGCAATCCCGGAACCTCCCATTATTCCAAACCCCTTAACCCGGAAAGAGGCCTATACCGGATCTTGAACGTCAGCAGAACATAATAAAATTGTTGAATACTCAGACTCTACCTGTGATCTTAAACAATAGACCTCTAAACTAATAAAAACTTAAGTAGAGAGAAGAAGAGTGGAAAGAAAGGCTCAGAGGCTCAGAGCGAGCAGAAAGGAAAAAGAACGAAGAGCGCAGATGAGGAGCATCACCTGAAATGCTGAGAGTGTTTTATACTGGCCTGGGAGGGGACCCCAGGAGAACGCCCACCTGTTGGGCCCATGGTTCCCATACTGTTTTGAAGTTGTTAATTGTGTTTAGCAACATACTAGACAGTTTTTCTTGCGAAATTATCCAAGATATTTTCTTTTTAGCCACAGGAAATTGGACTTTTGGTTGTTTCCAGGCCTTAGCCACTGTGAGTTTTGCACCTAACAATATAAAATGAATTAACCTCTGGTAGGGTTTGTAAAGCATTGGGATCTGTACATTTAAGAGGGCAATCGTCAGGGTTCTGGGGATCCAACTTCCAACCAGCCTGTCAATTAGCTTAAATGTTCTTCCAGAAGGTGCGTATTCTAGGGCATTCCCACATATGTGGGCCATTGTGCCTATATGTCAGCAACCTCTAAAACATAGAGAATCCACTGCGGGGTAGATCGAGGCCAGTCTGGAAGGGGTGTAGTACCACCGAGAAATCACTTTCAGCCTGGCCTCCATCAGTGCAGTGGTGAGGATACATTTAAAAGACTTGAAGTAGGCAGTTTGCCAGTTCTCTAGGTCCCACTGGAATTGAATGTCAGATTCCCAGGCAGTCATAAAAGCTTCCCTAGGCTGGGTTCACACTGGTGCGACACGACAGCCGTCCTACTTTGGATCCGACTTTGCCCTGCGACATGAAGCCGGCATGCGTCCGACTTTCAATGAACGGGGATCCGACTTGGATCCCCGCCAATGCCCGGCCCTGTGTTTGATATGAATCTTGAGGGGGAACTCCGCACCAAATTTTAAATAAAAAACTGGCATGGGTTCCCCCCTCCAAGAGCATACCAGGCCTTTGAGTCTGGTATGGACCTTAAGGGGAACCCTCTACGCCGAAAAAACGGTGTGGGGCCCCCCCCAAAATGCACACCAGACCCTTATCCGAGCACGCAGCCTGGCCGGTCAGGAATGGGGGTGGGGATGTGCGAGCGCCCCCCCCCTGAACCGTACCAGGCTGCATGCCCTCAACATGGGGGGTGGGTGCTTTGGGGCAGGGGGGCACCCTGCGTGCACCCCACCCCAAAGCACCTTGTCCCCATGTTGTTGAGGACAAGGGCCCCTTCCCGACAACCCTGGCCATTGGTTGTCGGGGTCTGCGGGCAGGGGGCTTATCGGAATCCAGGAGCCTCCTTTAATAAGAGGGCCCCCAGATCCCGGCCCCCCACCCTATGTGAATGAGTATGGGATACCCCTACCCATTCACCTAGGGAAAAAGTGTCAATAAAAAAAACACACTACACAGGTTTTTAAAGTAATTCATTAGGCAGCACTGGGTTCTTCTTCCGACTCCGGGGGTCTTCTTCCAACTTCGGGGGTCTCTCCGGTGTCCTGATCTTCTGCCGGCTCCTCAGCTATCTTCTGCGGCTCTTTTGCTAGCAGTGGCCCAGACTTCTGCCTTCTGCCTTCTTCCCTTTTCTGATGTTGGTACGACGCTCTCTCCGGCTGGAATGCTCTCTGAGCGCTCCGCAATGTACTTATATAGGCGGTGGCCCCGCCCCCTTATGCTGTCACAGTCCCTGGGCATGCTGGGACTGTGATGTTTTAGGGGGCGTGGCCACTGGGTGATGTTGACCACACCCCCTTATGATGGCACAGTCCCAGCATGCCCTGGGACAGTGACCTGTGTAGTGTGTTTTTTAATTGACACATTTTCCCTAGGTGAATGGGTAGGGGTACCATGTACCCCATACTCATTCACATAGGGTGGGGGGCCAGGATCTGGGGTCCCCCTTATTAAAGGGGGCTCCTGGATTCCGATAAGCCCCCCACCCGCAGACCCCGACAACCAATGGCCAGGATTGTCAGGAAGAGGCCCTTGTCCTCATCAACATGGGGACAAGGTGCTTTGGTGTGGGGGGGGCCTGCAGGGCGCTCCCCTGCCCCAAAGCACCCACCCCCCATGTTAAGGGCATGCGGCCTAGTACGGTTCAGGGTGGGGGCGCTCGCCCGTCCCCACCCCCATTCCTGACCGGCCGGGCTGCATGCTCGGATAAGGGTCTGGTATGGATTTTGGGGGGGACCCCACGCCGTTTTTTCAGTGTAGGGGGTTCCCCCCTAAGGTCCATACAAGACCCAAGGACCTGGTATGCTCTTGGAGGGGGAACCCATGCCGGTTTTTTATTTAAAATTTGGCGCGGAGTTCCCCCTCAAGATCATCTGAGCACAAGTTGCATGCCGAAGTCGGATCATGCGAGATGGTGATCCGACTTTGATCCGACTTCAATGATAGTCAATGGGCTGAAGTAGGATCAAAGTCGGACCAATGTAGTACAGGGAGCATTTCTAAAGTCGGAACGACTTGTGTCGGACCAGTTTGGATGGCTCCCATAGGGAAACATTGAATTTCACACGTCATGCGACATGAGCTCCCAATGTCAGAGGGTTTGTCAGACCAGTGTGAACCCAGCCTTAGAAACCGTAGAGACAAGTGACGAGTAGATCACCGAGATCCCCCCCTTCTGGTCCATGGCTTGACCACACCACAACTTGTAGTTGGTAAACTTTGGTTTGAGAGGTTTTTCCTTCCAGAGAGAATGTAGAAAGTGTGTTATTTGGCCAAACCTGAATCGTTCTGAGTTGGGTAGATCTAGCTTTTTTATACAGTGGTTAAGGGTGAGGGGGCCTGCTGCTGTAAAGATTTGACCAATTCGGTAAAGTCCTTTCTCCAACCACCATTTGAATGCTAAGACATTTTTCCCAGGTGGGAAAGTGCGGGTTGTTGAAGAGATGAATTAAGGGTCTGTATGAGGATACTAAAGCAGTCGACGAGCGTGGTGTATCCCATAGGGCGAAGGAGTAGGACAGGGTTGGGGCTAAAATCGGGGGTCTGTCTTTCGGGGGACTCCAAAGTAGGAAGTCTAGTGTGAAACGAGGAACGGCCTGTTTTTCTATATGTAGCCAGTCTGGCTTTTCGAATCTTGAATAAACTATGGAAAGCTGAGCTAGCCTGGCTGCCTGGTAGTACTTGTGGAGGTGGGGCAAGCCAAGACCCACTTCCTACTATGAAGGTATAGAGCTTTTTGTGGTATCCTATAGCCCGCCTTTCCCCAGGGTAATCTCAGTAAGTACTTTGGAATGATTTAATGTTGTCCTTCCGTATGGGTATGGGGAGAGAGCGAAAAAGGTATAATAACCACGGTAATAACGTCATTTTTATGGAGTTTATCCTTTCCAACCATCACAGGTTATTTTTAGACCAAGTAATTAGGTCTGTTTCTAGCTTTTGGTACAGAGAGGGGTAGTTATTTGCGTAGAGGGTTTCTGTCTTAGATGTCAAGTTGATGCACAAGTACCTAATGGAGGATTCGCTCCAAGGGATTTGCTGTAATTCACCTGTAGGCCTGATATTGTTGCAAATTCATCTAATGTTTTGCATAAGTTCGGAAGGCAGG
Source organism: Lithobates clamitans (assembly GCA_037952925.1). Classification (NCBI taxonomy): domain Eukaryota; kingdom Metazoa; phylum Chordata; class Amphibia; order Anura; family Ranidae; genus Lithobates; species Lithobates clamitans. The sequence goes on from JBBGZY010000281.1 coordinate 222,451, forward strand.
TGATGGGGGAGGTGACAAACAGCAAAATGTCGTCAGCAAGAGGCCGCATTTATGTGTTTGGGGGCCACAGGAGACACCCTGTACGTTCGGATTTTGGTGAATCGCGATGGCCAGTGTCTCAATAGCTATCACAAAAATGAGCGGGGATAAAGGGCAGCCTTGTCTAGTCTTTTTCTTTATAGGGATGGGCTTGAAGTAACAGTCCTGGAGTCTTATATATGCTGTAGGGTTAGAGTATAATGCGTGCATCAGGCCTAAGAAACGTGTGCCGAAACCCCAGCGTTCTAAAATTGCAAAGATATAAGGCCAAGACACTGAGTCAAAGGCCTTGTGTAGGTCCAGAGAGAGGAGCATCCTCGATTGCTTGGGACCCCCACCCAATTTGTTTGGAGAATGGAAACTATATCTATCACTCGCCGTATCTGATCGGGGTCCTGCCTTCGTGGGTTAAACCCCACTTGATCCTTGTGTATATACGTGCTAATGAATGAAGCCAAACGGTTCGCTAGTATTTTGGTTAAGATTTTTAAGTCACTATTAATAAGAGAAATGGGTCGGTAATTGCCAATCTCTTCCGGATTCTTGTCCGGCTTGGGGATAACTGCAATATACGCCGTGTTGAGCTGAGGATCAACTGGATCTCCCTGCGTCTTTGCATTTAGGAATTTCGTTAGATATGGGCCAGTGTTTCGGCAAACGTTCTATAATAGGGGTTCGAGAGCCTGTCTGGCCCCAGGGCCGATCCCGTCTTTAGGTCCTTAATCACCCCTAGTACCTCTCCATCAGTAAAGGGGGCTTCGAGCTTCCCTTTGTGCTCCAGGGAGAGTGACGGTATGGGAAGGTTATCCAGGAATTTGTATAAGAAAGCATCATTGCCACGTGTGTGGGGACTATAGAGATTCACATAGAATACCTGGAAAGTGTCCAGTACCTTGGAGGGGTTGGAGGTGGTGCCCAGTCCAAGGATCCTTATCTTTGGCATGGTGTATGATCTGAAGAGGGGCGTTAACCTAGCGGTCAACATGGAGCCCATCTTGTCCCCTTGGGAGTAAAATCTATTCTTGCTCCATCTGATATGTTTTCCTGCTTTGGCTGTGAGGGCGAGATTGATCTCCAGCCTAACCTAGTCCAGTTGTGGGGGAGGGGTTCAATTTGTGCTGCGCTCTCAGCTGTGTGTATATCCCTTTCAACCTCACTATGTCCACCTCCCTCTCCCTCTTTATCTGGGCTGCCATCCCAATAATTTCCCCTCTAATAAAGGTCTTGTGGGCCGCCCACAGGGTTTCAGATGCTATCCCATCAACATTGTTGAAAAGAAAGTATTCCTTCAGAGCTTTATCCAGCATGGTAACTCAGGAAGGGTCAAAGAGAATAGATTTGTTCAGTCTCCAGTGTCTCTGGCCCAGCCTCGAGCTATGTGTCTGAATGGACATGATTACTATGGAGTGATCCGACAAGATCGTGTCCCTGATGTGGGATTTTACAACAAGTGGGATAGTGTGATTTGGGACCCACAGGTGGTCAATTCGAGCATAAGAGTTGTGAGGGTGAGAGAAGTGCGAGTAGTCTCGCTTAGTGGGATTCAGTTCTCTCCAAACATCGGTCAAACCCTGTACATGGATGAGTTTCGCTATTTTTAGGCTCTCTTTGGTCGGCTGTGTCAGTTGGGCTGAGGGAGGTTTAGTTCTGTCCAGTCCCTGATCAAATGCTGCATTGGAGTCTCCTCCAAAGATGACCGTGCCCTCTAACAGAGGAGCAAGTGTTTCAAATAGATGTTTAAAAAAGACTGCTTGACCTTTGCTGGGAGTGTAGTAGGATATTAGGGAATATAGGTGACCCTCGATTGTACCCTACACTAGCATAAATCTGCCCTCTGGACCTTTCTTGTCAGCGATCCAGGTGAATTTGCAGGTTTTTGCAAATAAAACGGCCACCCCCTTGGACTTATTGACTGCACTGGCCATATAGAAGTTAGGGAAGTGGGAGTGGAGGAACTTGGGACTATACCGAACTGGGAAGTGAGTTTCTTGCATCATTACAATGTCCAGGTTAGAAGATTTGTATGCATTAAAGAGTTTCCTACTTTGGGGGGGGGGGGAGTTCAGACCCTGGACATTATGTGTTGCAACCTTTAGGGCCTTTAGCGTGTGATTAGCCATGGAACCCGAGGTGAGGTGCGCTGCGATGTCTACTGCCACTTACCTCCGGGACTTTATGCTCCCCCAGTGCAACGATTGGATTGCCAGTACAGTACCGCTGGGAACTTGCAGACCGGGAAAGCCAGCAAATGGTAGTATCTGTAAGAGCTAAAATGGTCAGGTGATGCTCAAAAGAGGAAAGAATAGAGAGAAAGGGAGATAGAATATACAGTATAGGAGGAAGTTTTCCCCCCCGACGGGTAAACAAACCTAGCGGAAGAGAAAAGATCCTAAGGATCATCTCACAAAAAGACGTGAAAAAAATAGGTAGGCTATACGCAATGGAGATCCTATCCCCCGGAGACCAACTGGAGTCTAAGGGATAGGAGAAGGCACATGGGAGCCACCCCAGACCAGGGCACATGAGGTGAGGTGGATCCAGTCACTTTCACCGCGACAAAGAGTCTATAGTTCCTCCCTCACCACCTGGACGGGGGAGGTGCAGTTAGGGAATCCATCTCTAGAAGCAATAGAGGAAAAAATATTGAATAAAACAAAACTGTTAACGAACAGACAAAGAACACTGGAGGAAACGACTCCTGGAATCTTAAGAGAGTCAGTGTCTTAGGAGAAGAGAAAAGTCTGATGCGTGTGCATCAGAATATTTAGGACCCGAACTATGCGATAGTCAGAAGCTCATGTAGGACCTTTGTGCGACGATCTCCGGGCCTTGGATTTGTTCCATAGGGGATCCAGTGGGCTAGTAGGAGGCGGGCTTTTTTTGTCCCGAGGACGATGACGATGTCTCCATTTCCATCTCCTGGGAAATAATCTTCAGACTGAGAAGCAGCTTTTCTCCATTGGCGAAGTTGGAGAAGGCTTGGTTTTGGCCTTTGTAGGTGAATTTTACTGCGAAGGGGAAGGCCCATCTGTATTTGACCTCTTTCTGGGTCAGAGCATTCAGTAGCGGTTTCAGGGTCCGTCTGCGCTGTATGGTGGATGGGGAGAGGTCTGCAAATATTTGCACCGGGTGCCCATGGCAGATCACTTGGGGCATTGAGCGGGCTTGTCTCATGACCGCCTCCTTGACAGCGTAGAAGTGGGGCTTTGCAATAATGTCTCTGGGGTAGCCATCTTTCCTGGTGGGTCCCAGCGCTCTATGAGCTCTGTCCAGCTCCAGACGGGGCAAAGGGATGTTTGGGATCAGGGACCTCATAAGGTCTTGCGTGGCCATCTCGACATCGAGAATTGATTCAGGTAGACCTCTAATTCTGAAATTATATCTCCTGAACCTGTTCTTCAGGTCATCTATGCGGGATAAGGCTGTTTCTAGTTGGTCATGGAGGGTTTCAATGAGATCATAGTTCTGATGTGAAACAGCAGCAGTCTGATCCAGCTTACATTCAATAGCATCCATCCTGGATCCTATATTTTGGAGGTCCGCTTTAATGTTCCCTGTGGTTTTTTTAGCAGCTGTGGAGGCTAAGCCTTTCTCCAGAAGGGTAGACAATTTTAGGTACAGGTCTGCTGCATTAAAGGATTTATCTGGGCCTGTCGCGCCATGAGGAGAGATACCTGTGTGAGAAGAATCTGCAGGCCCAGCAGGAGAGTAGGCCTGATCCCTGAATGAGTGACTCAGGAGGGAGTCTGTGGAAGCAGGAGAGGGTGTCAAGGCTTGCTGCCCATAGCCCTGGATCCCGGGGGTGAAAGTAAGAAGAGCGGGGGCTAGAACTTGCCTCTTTTCCAGTGTTCCTTCTGAGGCTGAGGCATGAGGTTGTGAGGACGCTGCAGCCGCGGCGGCCATCTTGGTACACCCGGGATGGGTGGTTGTGGCGAATTTCGGCTCTAAATTACGCCTGGCGCCTGATCGGTGCATACGGGGGTGAGCACGGATGTTGCGGGGGGGAGCGGGTGCTGTGGGCGCTGCTGGTCCGGGGTGGCGCAGAGCTCCAAGTTCAGGCGGCCATCTCGGAACTCTCGTGCATGCGCACCAGGAATTGATACCATTTGAAGCCCTTGTAGCACCCTTATAGGTAGGTTGCTAGCAGTGGCAGCTGGTGCTCGAAATTTTTTGGGGGGCGCAAACAAACTGAAAAAATAATCTGTAATGCAGGACTGTAAATAGCCATTTATCAGGTAATTATTTATCATTACTGCTAGGTAAAACTGTGCCCATCAAATGCAGCCTCACTGTGCCTATTAATTTCAGCCTCACGGTGCCCATTATATGCAGCCTCACTGAGCCCATCATATGCAGCCTCACTGTGTCCTCATCAGAGTCCCCTTTTACATCAGATGTCCCAATCAGTGTCCCCCTATACATCAGGTGTCCCAAACAGGGTCCCCCTTTACATCAGATGCCCCCATCAGAGTCCCCCTTTACATTAGGTGTCCCCATCAGAGTCCCCCTTTACATTAGATGTCCCCATCAGAGCCCCCTTTACATTAGATGTCCCCATCAGAGCCCCCCTTTATATTAGATATGCCCACCAGAGCCCCCCTTTATATTAGATGTCCCCATCAGGATCCCCTTTATATTAGATGTCCCCATCAGGGCCCCCCTTTACATCAGATGGTCCCATCAATGTCCCCCTTTACATTAGATGTCCCTTTCAAAGTCACCCTTTACAATAGATGTCCCTATCAGAGTCCCCCTTTACATTAGATGTCCCCATCAGAGTCCCCCTTTATATTAGATGTCCGCATCAGAGTCCCCCTTTATATTAGATGTCCCCATCAGAGTCTCCCTTTACATCAGATGTCCCCATCAGAGACCCCCTTTACATTATATGTCACCATCAGAGTCCTCCTTTACATTAGATGTCCCCATCAGAGTCCTCCTTTACATTAGATGTCCCTATCAGAGTCCTACTTTACATCAGATGTCTCCATCAGAGTCCTCCTTTACAATAGATGTCCCCATCAAAGTCCCCTTTTACATCAGATGTCCCAATCATAGTCCCCCTATACATCAGGTGTCCCAAACAGAGTCCCCCTTTACATCGGATGCCCCCATCCGAGTCCCCCTTTACATTAGGTGTCCCCATCAGAGTCCCCCTTTACATTAGGTGTCCCCATCAGAGTCCCCCTTTACATTAGGTGTCCCCATCAGAGTCCCCCTTTACATTAGGTGTCCCCATCAGAGTCCCCCTTTACATTAGATGTCCCCATCAGAGCCCCGTTTACATTAGATGTCCCCATCAGAGCCCCCCTTTATATTAGATATGCCCACCAGAGCCCCCCTTTATATTAGATGTCCCAATCAGGGTCCGCCTTTATATTAGATGTCCCCATCAGAGCCCCCCTTTACATCAGATGGTCCCATCAGTGTCCCCCTTTACATTAGATGTCCCCATCAAAGTCCCCCATTACATTAGATGTCCCTATCAGAGTCCCCCTTTACATTAGATGTCCCCATCAGAGTCCCCCTTTATATTAGATGTCCGCATCAGAGTCCCCCTTTATATTAGATGTCCCCATCAGAGTCTCCCTTTACATCCGATGTCCCCATCAGAGACCCCCTTTACATTATATGTCACCATCAGAGTCCTCCTTTACATTAGATGTCACCATCAGAGTCCTCCTTTACATTAGATGTCCCCATCAGAGTCCTCCTTTTCATCAGGCGTCACCATCAGAGTCCTCCTTTACATTAGATGTCCCTATCAGAGTCCTCCTTTACATCAGATGTCCCCATCAGAGTCCTCCTTTACATTAGATGTCCCCATCAGAGTCCCCTTTTACATCAGAGTCCCCCTATACATCAGGTGTTCCAAACAGAGTCCCCTTTACATCAGATGCCCCCATCAGGGTCCCCCTTTACATTAGATGTCACCATCAGAGTCCTCCTTTACATTAGATGTCCCCATCAGAGTCCTCCTTTACATCAGGCGTCACCATCAGAGTCCTCCTTTACATTAGGTGTCCCCATCAGAGTCCCCCTTTACATTAGGTGTCCCCATCAGAGTCCCCCTTTACATTAGATGTCCCCATCAGAGCCCCCCTTTACATTAGATGTCCCCTTCAGAGCCCCCCTTTATATTAGATATGCCCACCAGAGCCCCCCCTTATATTAGATGTCCCCATCAGGGTCCCCCTTTATATTAGATGTCCCCATCAGAGCCCCCCTTTACATCAGATGGCCCCATCAGAGTCCCCCTTTACATTAGATGTCCCCATCAAAGTCCCCCTTTACATCAGGCGTCACCATCAGAGTCCTCCTTTACATTAGATGTCCCCATCAGAGTCCTCCTTTACATCAGATGTCCCCATCAGAGTCCTCCTTTACATTAGATGTCCCCATCAGAGTCCCCCTTTACATTAGATGTCCCCATCAGAGTCCCCCTTTACATTAGATGTCCCCATCAGAGTTCCCCTTTACATTAAATGTCCCCATCAGAGTCCCCCTTTATATTAGATGTCCCCATTAGAGTCCCCCTTTACATTAGATGTCCCCATCAGAGTTCCCCTTTACATTAAATGTCCCCATCAGAGTCCCCCTTTACATTAGACGTCCCCATCAGAGCAGTGGTGTGCTTAGGTTCAGACACTGTGCCCATCAAATGCAGACACTGTGCCCCATCAAACGCAGCCACTGTGCCCCATCAAATGCAGCCACTGTGCCAACCGAACGCACCCACTGTGCTCATCAATTGCAGCCACTGTGCCCATCAATTGCAGCCATTGTGCCATCAATTTCAGCCACTGTGCCATCAAACGCAGCCGTTGTGTCCCATCAAATGCAGCCACTGTGCCCACCAAACGCAGACACTGTGCCTATCAAACGCAGCCACTGTGCCCATCAATTGCTGCCACTGTGCCATCAAATGCCAACACTGTTCCCATAACACTGATATAATTTATTCAATAACTTTACCTGCTGTACTGGGGGGTTCCCTTGTGCCTCTCTCTCTCTCTCTCTCCTCCTGACGTCACTGCCAGACCCCACCCCAGTACCGAGGCGAAGAGTCAAGCAGTGTGGAGGAGGGTAGGCAGAGCATAAGGCTCCATCTCCGCCAGTCACCGGCCGCTTATGGGGGCGTGAGTCACATGCCACCCCCCGCATGAGAGAAAGTCCCCCCATCCGTCTTCCCGATTCCCGGCTCCCGCGCCCGTCCCCCGCACACATGCAGCCCACGGCGGCCGCCTTGCTGTAGTGGGCGGCGCTGCTGTGTATGGGCGTGCTTGGCAGAGGGTGAAGGGGTGTGAGCTCAGCTAAGCACGCCCATACACACGCCCCTCCACCCTCTGCCCAGCATGCCCATACACAGCAGGGCCGCTACAGCAAGGCGGCCGCTGTGGGCTGCATGTGTGCGGTGGGCGGCCGTGGGAGCCGGGAATTGGGTGGGGGGACTTTCTCTCATGCGGGGGGGCGGCTTTTTATGCGGGGGGGCGGCTTTTTTTTGCCGCCCCCCGCAAAGTGCCGCCCTTGTTGGCCTAGGCCAAAACACAGTCCTGCATCAGAGTCCTCCTTCACATCAGATGTCCCCCCTCTCTCTCCCCCCCTCGTACTCATAGCTCTTACAGCAAGTCGCCTTCCATCCACCTTCAGACTAGCCGGGAGAAACTAGAAGTGACAGCGCAGGACCCACCAATCGCACACCACAGCAGGGAACAATGCTATAGAGGGAGTGATCAGGGCGCAGAGCTCAGCCCCCGAGGACTTTCTAAAGGAAGCCAATAAAGCTACTTGTTTGCAATCACAGGATTGCAAATACGTCATGCTTCCCATAGCAGCTGTGTGTCCGGCATCCTGCACACACTTAAAGGGCCATTATTTATTTATTTAATTTTTTTTTAATGATGAGTAGCTGTGTGTTTGTGTGTGTGTGTGTGTGTGGGGGGGGGGGGGGGGGGGGTGGCCCAGCCCCCTGTGCCCCATGCAGGCCAACACTGGATCCTAGTAGGATAGGAAAATTAATTTATTTTTGCCTAGGAACCTAGACATTAGCTAGGATCCTAGAAAATACATCTCATCATGATGGAGGCTCTGTAATCATTGGGGCAGATATTGATTCCTTTGGGTTATTCTAGATTTTACAGGCTGCTGGTTTGATCGCTCCTCCTGCATTCTGGAAGCTTCCAGAAAGTAGAGGGCTAAGAGAGGCAAAGGGGCAGCTTGAATATTTAGTGTGCTTGAGCCAGTCCCTGGGGAAATGCACCCAGTAAATGGCAGGGGAGAATATAAATTGTCTGGGGTAAGGAGAAGCCCTTGTTCTTGCCCTGCTGGAAAAGTTCCACAGCCCCAAGGGTTCTAGCTCTTCTAAAGCAGTTTTGCTGAAGTTTGCTGATGTTCATTTAGGTTTCAGCTCTGGCAGGGCTAGGGACCTATTCTGTAGCTGTTCTGTGGAACTGTGAGCATTAACCTCTTCCTTACTGAAGAGTGTCTGGTGGAAATTAGGAACTGAGCAATTGTCCTGAGGCATAGAGATGTCTGGAGGAAACTAAAGAAGTTCAACTGTCCTGGAGAGATATTGTGAGAATAGACCTGATCTCAAGATCCTAGAGACTGTGGGCTGTTCTACTTTTGGGGTGCCAGTGGTACCTTTCTCTCTGACAGCTCTCATAGGGTCCCAGTTACTGGCCATTCCCCTGTCCTGATTCTGGACTGTGAGCTTTGTGAAGAATGCTCTCCTGTGCTGTGCAGTGTTCCTGAACTTGCACTGGTTACCTACAGCTGTGCAATTGTGCTGAGTAACCAGGTAAAAAAGAGACTTTCCTCATAGTCCCCAGCTGTGAAGCTTTAAGACTGTTCAGAAAGATAATGAACCCTAAAATTGCGATAGCCAAGTGTCTCATCCCCAAAATAACCAACAAACAAACAAATAACAAAATGTACACAATTTTTTGGTGTACTGTAAGCAATGGCTTCTTTTATGGGAGTATTTAATAAATAATATTTAATATAAAGAGTGTTGTGCCTCAAAAATCCTATTTATATCAAATTTTCTGTTTTGTTGTTCAGAAAGATACCTCATGGTCCCCAGCTGTGAGGGTTTAGACTGTCCTCTCGTTGACGTTGCTAGCCATTTTAGAATATACCATACCACCCCAACCCCAACCCCAAAGGATTAAAGGGGGAGACATGATTGAAACCTTTAAATACATCAAGGGGCTGAAAAAGGTTCAGGAGGGCAGTATTTTCAATATGAAACAAAAATCAAGAACACAGGAATATGACTCCACACTAACTGTAGGAAAGTTCAAAACTGATCTTGGAAAGCATTATTTTACTGAAAGGGTAGTTGATGCTTGTAATAAACTTCCAGCAGAAGTAGTGAGCCACTCAACAGTAAAAGCTTCAAACTTGCTTGGGACACACATACTGTAAATCTATAGTCAGACAAAAAAGTTAACAAAAAAGACACCACAAAAAAAAAAAAAAATACAAATCGTGTATAAAAAAAAACAAAAAAAGAAAAACGCAGACTCTATGGACCACTAAGTCTTTTTTTCTGCCATCACTTTTCTCTGTTTCTAAGTATTATCTCTCTTGTTACAAGTTCTACATACAATCAATCCTCAAAAGACACCCACTAGACTGTTGATTGGTGGCCTCTGCATAGTCTGGGAAAGAACCAGTGAAATATCAGCGGCTCCTGTGGGGGTAGGGCTACACCCTGAACCTGGCTATCACATTATTCCCTGCACTGAAATGCCTACCCCTGTTTTCTTTTTTGTATAGCTGAAATGCGGCTTGGAAGAAGATCGGTGGGTACTGGAGGGCCTTCAAGCAGGAGAGTGATCTATAAAAGAAATTCTACATAACCAATTTGAAGTAAATTAAAGTGGTTGTAACCCCACATGAAAAAAAAGAAAAGAAAAAAAAGACCTGCACGGCAAAGGCATAATGAGCTAGTATGTATAGCATACTAGCTCATCATGTAATACTCACCTGAGATCGAAGCCCCCCGCTGCGGTGCCCATACACAGCACTGCCCGGCGACATTTCTCTCCTGAGTTTCTTCTGGGTATCACGACTCTGGCGCTGTGATTGGCTGGAGCCATGATGACATCACTCTCGCACATGCACGTGGGAGACGCTGGTAATGGCACAATGACGTCAGCACATGCAAATACAGGGGATATCTCCTAAACCGTGCAGGTTTAGGAGATATCCGGGGTAGCTACAGGTAAGCCTTATTATAGGCTTGCCTGTAGCAAAACGTGGATTGTAAGGGTTTACAACCACTTTAAATTAAATATTTCTCACTCAATAAGGGAGCTGTCAATTACAGGCAATGTCTTCATGTGCTAGTGGAGAAGGCATTGTCTGCCCACCATGGCACATGTGTCGTTGGTTGCTTACCTTTGTTCTAGAGGTATGCTAGGGTTTAATATAATATTTCTTTTCACAATGTTTCTGCTAATTTTGTGAATTTAAGCAGACCCACCCTAATAGCACTAATTCTTGGCAAATGGCTTTTCTCAATGTTTGCAGAACAGAGGCATGGATCCATGATAATATTTGTAAATGTTTTTATGTTCTTACTGTATACTGTAGTTGATCTGAAGAAGATTTCCAGGGGTTTTGGTTTTTTTCCTTTCTACAGCAAAAATCAGAATATAGGATTGTCTAAAATATATTGTTGTCCCAATTAATCAATATCTCATAATGCAACACTGCTGCCATGTTAGAAACCTTTCTGTGTTTACAGTATATTGACGCTTTTATGTTCATTCAGGTAACTAATCTCACGGTGCTCTTAATGTGTGAGTCATCTTTTCTCCAGACTTCCATACACGTTTTTATTTGTATCAACGTGAGACATCCTGCTACTTTAAAAAAAATCCATCTTCTGGGTATTACCGCCTGGGCTAAAAGAAAAATAAAGTGTATCTCAGGGAAAAAATTTCTGATCTACCAGACAAATTATGACAGACCAGTGCTATTGAATTGTTTGTAAGCAAGAGTCCAGGGAATTTGAAGTTTAGATGTTCCTTTCTTCTTAGAATGTTTTTCAAATCCTTGCTGTCAGGTTTAATACATCACATGTTTGAGATAAGGAATGTTATTGATCAAGATGTAGTACTTAGCAGCATAACAAATAGATATGCAAATGCATTTAGCTGTATATTATTTTTTATCACTAAAATGTTACCTAATATTTTAATCAGTTTATTGGCTATTGTTTTTTAAGGTATATTAAATGCATTGACTATATTGAACAATATTATTAATATATTAATATTACTATATCTAAACTCAATAGAAAAATTATATTTTGCAGATTACCAGTCCTTATATGTGACAACTGCATTTGCCACATTGTTTGCGTAATTTTGCCTGGTGATCCTGCCAGTAACACATTTCCTGTCTTAGGGTGAACCAATCACTCAAGATACTGCATCTATGGACATGGGCGTAGCTGCAGGGGTCACAAGGGTCACAATGGCGACCCCACCCATGCTCCAGGGAGCCTGTGTGGCCTTCCTGTCACACCAGGACAGGAGGGGCATCGTCAGAGCGATTAATTCAATTACATCTAGAGTAGAGAGATACATAGATCAATATCATATTTATGCAATTCCAAAACATACTATCCATGTCCTTAAGCAGATTGAATATAAGAGAGGGGCCTTCTGCTGGTCACAGCAGATGTCTCTTCTCTACACACCAGCATCCCTCATTCTTTGGGTCTCAAGACTGTTAAATATTTTTTGGATCAGGATACTTTCATTCCTGGGTTCCAAAAATAATTTACTGACTTACTGACATTTACCACTACGCATAACTTCTGGCTTGCTAGACAGTATTATTTACAAAAAAAGGCTTAGCAATAGGGGCAAAATTTTCCTAGTCAATGGAGGAACAGTGTTGACCATAGGTTGCTTGCCCCTGATATGGGCTATATAACACTTCCTCCTCCTCCTTAGATTTCAAAAACATTTGGGAAAGGGAAGGGAAACTTTCATCAACTATTGCTGTAAACTTAAGCACTAACAGATTAGAAAACACTATGTAACTTTTTTTAGTTTATAATACGATAGTTTATCTTCTTTGGGTCAAAAACCATCCAGTATATATGACTATATGTAAAAAGAGTTAACTCTGTTTTAGGTGTCTGAGACACTTTTTTTTTTAAATCATATATTTTTATGCACAGGGCTTATTTTGTAGGATATCAGTTTGTTTCTTCAGGGATTCTGTATTAATATTTCTATGCCAATTATTCTGCTTCTATAATATATCATAACTGAGTAAAGTACAGAGGTTTTAAATAACCCCAGGCTCAAGAATAGGCTTATAAAGAAAAATAGTACACTATGCAAATTCAGATATTTTTCTGTAAGCAATGGTGTGCTAATTTAATCAGGGAGATGAATCTAAGAGCAGTCCATTTTACTGTGTCACAGTACCTCTCTTATCAAGTGTGGCCATTACTAGACACGTGCAATGCTATGCAGAAACATGCCAATTTGCTTAGCTTTAACAAGATTGTCTAAGCTTTTGAGCACAGGGAGTTTTAAATGCCTCAATGTTACACAATGTTCTAAAGGACATAGGATATAGACAGAATCAGTTTTTCTTGCTGAACTCCCTGGAATAAAAAATGTTACCCTTTCATTGGGTCTCCCTCCACAATAGAAGGCTAACTGCTCATTTTGCTTTGGGGATGGTGAATAAGTAATATACTTGCCTGACTTCGAGCTCCCTTGGCAGCTGGTGCTTTCTTCGCTGTCTTACATCCTAGGTTATGGGTGGGCCCTGGACAACTTCATATATAATGCAGGCCTCCATCTTCAGGGGAAAAGGCTTACAGCATTGAGGAAGCTTGTGGGAGTGAGGAACAGCGTAAGTAAATAATTTTAGGCCCTATTCACACTATTGCATTATGGGGAAGCTCACAGTCCAGTGTGCATTATCACAATGTGGGGCACTGCACTCTACTGGTAATGTATGTGTCAGACCATTCATTTTGAGTGGGCTGTCTAGCACAGTATGATTAAAATACATGTGTGCTTTAATGCACTGCACCTCAGTGGTTACTTGCCTTATTCATCTTTCCCTAGGCAAAATGAGCAGTTAAGCCTAGCAGTGCAGGGGTGGGGTCCCACTGCAAGGGTATCGTTTTTTTAGCTCTAAAACATCATTTAAAGTACCATTAAATCCTGAATATAAAAGTATAGCACATTTATCACACTGGTGGAAAAGCTGTTTGTACAAAATCAATATTCTCTGTTTCACTTTTTTAATCTGAACTTGGGAATGAAAAAGAAGACCTAGTTATGATTTCAGCACAGGCAGTTCTTCTTCCTGATATTTTTTTAAATGAGGACCATTTGTTCTCTAATGTTAACAATTGTGTAGGATAAAACTTTTACTAGACATAGTTACCTTGTCCTCATTAGACTTATCAAGCTATCATTCAGAATTATAAAACATCTTCTAAGATTATCCTGCACAAGGAGTTCAGTAGATCATCCACCTGTTCAGTAGATCATCCACCTGTCTCTAAGCTTAAATGGCATCTTTTGTTTCTGCATCACATTGCTGGGGGATTACAGAACTGTTAGAACTGCACCTAGGACTGTCTGATATAAACACCTTGAGTTATACTCACAGTGTACAAACACTGTCATTTTGGGTGAGTGTCATACACAAATATACATCATAAAAAGCAAATAAAAGTACAAATTAGCTTTCCTCTTAGCGTTGTCCTTGTGTTCATGTACTTATGTCATTTCATACATAGTATTACAATCGTGCATGCCGCAAGGATATCAAGCAGGGCCGGTGCTACCACTAGGCAAACTAGGCAGCTGCCTAGGGCACCCTGCTGCCTAGGGGGCCCAGCCACTGGTGTTCCTACTCTCTTCTCTCTGCAACATCAACTAAGTCTCAGCATCAGCAGGCAGATAGTGTCAGAGGCGCAGTGGTGGCGGAGGACTGTGTCTGTGTCCCGATTCCTGAATGAATGGAAGCAAGCAAACATTTATTAATGGGCACTGGTAGGCTGCATTGATGGGCGATGGTAGGCCTCATTTGATGGGCGCCGGTGAGGCTGCATTTGATGGGCGCTGGTGAGGCTGCATGTGATGGGCGCTAGTGAGGCTGAATTTGATGGGCGCTGGTGAGGCTGCATTTGATGGGCTCTGGTGAGGCTGCATTTGATGGGCTCTGGTGAGGTTGCATTTGATGGGCGCTGGTGAGGCTGCATTTGATGGGCACTGGAGGGCTGCATTTGCTGGGCGCTGGTGAGGCTGCATTTGCTTGGTGCTGGTGAGGCTGCATTTGATGGGTGCTGGTGAGGCTGTATTTGATGGTCGCTGGTGGGCTGCATTTTCATTAAAAAGGTGGGATTTACATGGGCAAGGGAAAGGGGGTGGAGTCAGGGGTGGAGCCAGGGGGGGCCGCAAAATTAGGTTTCGCCTAGGGTGTCAAAAATCCTTGCACCAGCCCTGATATCAAGGCTCTCCTATTGAAATGACCCTTTCTACTTGTGCCTTGTAAAATACTAAAAACAGTCTGGGGAATTCCTAAAGAGTGTCTGTTGAAAACAAGTGCTGGTGTTTGGGGCAAACACCAACATTTGTTACACACTGAGGCCAGAGTGTCCAAACGAAAAACATGTTGTTTGAGAGCTGAGCACTCTGCCTGCCTCTGTATGCCATATTGTGCTTATAGACCTTTTTAATTGGAATATGATAAGTAAATTGTCTTGAATAGTTAAACTTAGTTGAACTTAATATAGTAAGGACATTTCTGCAAACTACATCTTAAGTTTTAATATAGCCACTATAGACATTTAACCAAACCAATCCGTATTTATATTATTATTATTATTAATAACACTAATAATAATAATTTATTTTTATTAGTATCTTTTAAAAGTACTTTCTCAAAGCACTCTGTCATTCGGCATTTTAAATATTTATAGTGTTAAAATAAAACAGCACATGTCATACTGTTTAAATATATTACACTTTAATGACTATAGATGAGTCAGCTACAAATTAACATTTTGATGTGAAGCATGTAATTTGTGTACTAATTAAAGTGTAGGTAAACCTTTACCTGGTAAAACTACTCATTCAGTAGGGATGGTCCTTATGTTTGACTTGAACATCGGGTGTTTGTTTGGGACGTTCGTGGCAAATTCAAGATCGCAGTGCATTGACAGGTGCTGACTGGCCATAACATGCACCTGACCTGCATGCTTTGGCCAATCACAGCGGGATCTGCTGTGAGAGCTATGATTGGCCAAAGGCACCCTGTCCCACACTATATAAGGCTGCTGCTTACACGGCAGCTGTATATCGTGAATGAATGGAGATTAGGCAGGTAGTTAGAGTCATAGTCAGTCAGTGTAGTATATATATAAAACAGTTCAGAGTATGTAGTGCAGTTGGTGTAGTGTATATATAATACAGTTCTGAGTATATAGTGCAGTCCGTATAGTGTATATATAATGCAGTTCAGAGTATATAATGCAGTCCGTATAGTATATATAATGCAGTTCAGAGTATATAGTGCAGTCCATATAGTATATATAATGCAGTTTAGAGTATATAGTGAAGTCCGTATAGTATATACAATGCAGTTCAGAGTATATAGTGCAGTCAGTGTAGTATATATATTGCAGTTAAGAATATATAGTGCAGTCCGTGTAGTATATATAATACAGTTCGGAGTTCAGAGGCACACCTGAGAGGACTGGGAGGATGCAGTCTGGGATGCGTGCAGAACCAGAGGAATGGACTGTGGTGTCATGGGCAGTGGAAAAGGGCAGCTGCAGCCAGGAGGGCTGGCAGGTCCTGAAGATGGCTTACTGGGCTCAGTAGCCACATGTAGGACAGCTAGCACCAGAGCCTTTCTATTTTGCTACACTATAGGGGCCCGCAGTCCCTGTCTGCAAAGGGCAATTGATAAGACCTGGTGAAGCCAGTGTCAGGCCTATCCACTTTGTGCTAGCTGTGCCTGAACATTAGAGATGAAGCGATGTGCAGGACGAGAGAGGAATGAACATTAGAGAGGAAGCAATGTGCAGGAGGAGAGAGGAGTGAACATTAGAGAGGAAGCGATGTGCAGGAGGAGAAATGGAGTGTATATACCTGAGTGTATATAGTGGTTCCAGCAAGTTGTGCAAAACTCCATTGGGTATCCCATGCTTCCTATACCCCATCCAAGTTCAAATCCCTCAATAAAACATAAAAACAAGCACATGGACTGTTTTTCTGTCTTGGAGTGTCTGAGTGGTGAACGCCAGGCCAGGCAGGGTGACAGGTGGGCCACAACACTTAGCAGCCCCTAAGGGGGTACCGCTACATATATATAATACAGTGGAGAGTATATACCAAAGTCCGTGTAGTATATATAGAACAGTTCAGAGTATATAGTGCAGTCTGTATAGTGTATATATAATACAGTTCAGAGTATATAGTGCAGTCAGTGTAGTATATATAATGCAGTGGAGAGTATATATTGCCATCAGTGTAGTATATATAATACATTGCAGAGTATACAGTGCAGTCAGTGTAGTATATATAATACAGTGGAGAATATATAGTGCAGTCAGTGTAGTAAATATAACACAGTGCAGGGTATATAGTGCAGTGCAGAGTATATCCACCTAAAGCGGAGTTCCACCCGTTTTTTTAGTTTATTAAAAGTCAGCAGCTACAAAAAAGTGTAGCTGCTGACTTTTAATAAACAGACATTTACCTGTGCCACGGTCCAGCGATGCAGGCGTCCAGAGCCTCGCTCCTCTCCCCCTCCTCTCTGCGGCGCCATCATAGCAACTGTGGAAACCCGGCCATGACAGCTTACGGCTTCACGGCCAGGCACGCACTTCACATGTGCGAGTCGCTCTGCGCTATTGACCAGGCAATCTTCTGGGACCTGTGACATAACCTAGAAGATCGCTGGCAGGGAGGGACCACCTAGGGTGAGAGGAGGAGTCCCTAGGCGGCTGAGAAGAGGAAGCAGGAAGTGAGACAGGAAGTCCCACTCAAAACAATGTACCCACTCCCCGTCCCCCCCCCAAAAAAATGACATGTCAACTTTTGGGTGAAACTCTGCTTTAAGGACCAGACCTATTTTTTAAATAAGGCTTTTTTGCTAGAAAATTTCTTTGAACCCCCAAACATTATATATTTTTTTCACACACCCTAGAGAGTAAAATGGCGGTCATTGCAATACTTTATCTCACACCGTAATTGGGCAGCGGTTCTACAAATGCAATTTTTTTGGGGGGGGGGGGATGCACTTTATTTGATTAAAAAATAAGAAAAAAATAAAGTAAGCCCAATTTTTTTATATATTGTGAAATATAATGTTATGCGAAGTACAATGATACCCAACATGTCATGCTTCAAAATTGTGCCCGCTTGTGGAATGGCGACAAACTTTGCCCCCTAAAAATCTCCATAGGCGACGTTTAAAAATTAATTAAATAATAATAAATTAAATTGTGGCGATACCTCACATGTGTAGTTTGAACACCGTTTACATATGCGGGTGGCGACCTATGCATGCGTTCGCTTCTGCGTGTGAGCACGGAGGAACGGGGTGCTTTAAATGTTTTTTTTTTTCTCATTTATTTTACTTTTTATTTTTTATTTTTATGATGTCCCTTAAAAAAAAAAAATTTGGATCACTTTTATTTCTATTACAAAGAATTGAAACATTCCCTGTAAAAGAGAAAAAGCATGACAGGACCTCTTTATTGTGAGATCTGGGGTAAAAAGACCTCAGATCTCACATTTACACTTAAATGCAATTAAAAATAAAAATAAATGTCTTTTTTTTTTAAATAAAATAAGTCCCTTTAAGGCAGTTGGGCTGAAGTGACGTTTGACGTCGCTTCCGTCATCCAACATCATTGAGACGAGTGGGGGGCCATCATTTCCTCACTTGACACAGTGCCTCTGAGGGGAAAGGATCGGATCGTCACCACCAACTATCTACTGCCAACTATCACAACCAACTATCTACTGCCATAACAATGGTATTCTATGTTAAAGTACTGACGTATAATGACCGCAGGCAGTCCGGAAGTGGTTTAAAATACAGTGTATTGAAGTGGTTAAAGGGAACCCTATGACAGAATTAAGAAAAAAAACAGCATGGGCCATTTGGGCATCCCCCAAAATCCATACTACGCCCTCTGGGTCTGGAATAGCTTTTAAAGGGAACTCCATGCCAAATTTTAAAAAATACCAGACCCATACCAGACCCTTATTCAAGCAAGCAGCCTGGCAGGCCAGGAAAGGGGAGGACGGCAATCGCACCCCTGTCTAAACCATACCAGGCCACTTGCCCCCCAAAGCACTTTGTCTCCATGTTGATGGGGACAACAACCTCTTCCCGACAACCCTGGCCAATGGTTGTCAGGGTCTGCGGGCGGGGGGGCCTATCAGAATCTGGAAGCCCCCTTTAACAAGGGGACCCCCAGATCCCAGCCCCCCTATGTGAATGGGTATCGGGTACATTGTACCCCTACCCATTCACCAAAAAAAGTGTCAAAAAGTAAAAACCACAACAGACAGTTTTTTTTTTTTTTCCCTTTATTAAAAAATAAAAAAAAGTGTCCTGCGATGTCCATCCATCTTCAATCACGCCGCCCGATAGTCCCGAAAAATAGAATTTTTTAAAAAAAAGCTCTACCTCGATGGAAGGCCTCCTGGCGACTGCTTTCTCTTGGCTTTCACAGCTGTTATATAGGCAAGGGCAGGGCCACCCTGTGACATAAGCGGGTGACCCCACCCTTTTCTGACATCATGTGACATCAGATGGAGTGTGGTCAACCCTTTACATTAGCGGGTGGCCCCACCCTTGCCTATATAAGAGCTGTCAAAGCAAAAAGACAGCAGTCGCCGGGAGGCCTCCCATGGAGGTTTTTAAAAAAAATTTCTCTATTTTTCGGGTCCTTTGGGCGGCGTGATTGAAGATGGATGAACATTTCCTTTTTAAATAAAGGAATTGGCAAAAACTGTCTATTGTGTTTTTTTACTTTTTGATACTTTTTTGGGTGAATGGGTAGGTGTACAATGTACCCGATACCCATTCACATCCTCCCCATGTTGTGGGCATGTGGCCTGGTATATTTCAGGATGGGGGAGCTCGCTCGTCCCCCCCATCCTGACCACCAGGCTACATGCTCGGATAAGGGCCTGGTATGGAATTATTTTTACATTTTGGCGTGGGGTTCCCCTTAAAATCCATACCAGACACGAAGGGCCTGGTATGGACTGGGGAGGGCCCTACGCAGTTTTTTCCCTTGATTTTACATCTATATTGCCGGGATCCGGCAACACATTACAGCCGAGAGCAAGTTTAGCTTTAATTTTTTCCTTTAGAAATGTAATTTTGCTGCTGCACTGTAATACACATTGCACAGATGCCCCACTTTACAGGCAGACTAAGGGGACCCCGTTCCCCCTCCCCCCTAGGCATGATATTTAAAGGAATATTTAATTTTTTTTGTTTCACTTTAAGCATTATTAAAATCACTGCTCCTGAAAAACGATCGTTTTAAAAACTTTTTTTGCATTCATACATGTCCCCTAGGACAGTATCCTGGTCCCCATACACTTTTTATGGTAATATGTTTAAAATGAGCACTTTTGATTTTTCATGTTCGTGTCCCATAAACTTTAATAGGGTTCACATGTTCGCTAGAACTTTTTGCCTGGTTGCATATTCTGTTGCAAACTGAACCAGGGGGGAGGGGGGTGTTTGGACCATCCCCACCATCCTTTCTTTCTTTTTTGATTACATGGCCGCGGTTCTCAGCTGCATAAGGAGGTTAGAGAGGTTGGGGTGTAGACTTCAGAGGTATGTGTCAGCAGGAAGTGGAAAAACAGCAGTACGCTGCTCTTCCCAGTAAAGAGCTTTACAGGGGACATGTCTGACCACTGGAGTACAGGCAGACTGTGCTCCCAAGTAGAATGCCACAAGGACAACTGACCACGCTAGCATGGATGTGCTCCTGTGCCCTGGCGTGATCAGTTTGAAATTGAACACAAAGGAAGCAATACAAAGAGAACAGGATACTTTTTAACCACTTCAGCCCCGGACCATTTGGCTGGCAAAAGTCCAGAGCACTTTTTGAGATTCGGCACTGCGTCACTTTAACTGACAATTGTGCGGTCGTGCGACATGACTCCCAATCAAAATTGACGTCCTTTTTATCCCCACAAATGGAGCTTTCTTTTGGTGGTATTTGATCACCTCTGCGGTTTTTATTTTTTGTGCTATAAACAAAAAAAGCGTCAATTTTGAAAAATACGCATTATTTTTTTACTTTTTGCTATAATAAATATCCCCCAAAAAAATAAAAATATAAAAAACATTTTTTCCTCAGTTTAGGCCGATATGTATTCTTCTACATATTTTTGGTAAAAAAACCCGCAAGCGTTTATTGATTGGTTTGCGCAAAAGTTATAGCGTCTACAAAATAGGGGGTAGTTTTATGCCGTTTTTATAAATTTTTTTTTTTACTACTAATGGCGGCGATCAGCGACTTTTATTGTGACTGCAACATTATGACGGACAGATCAAACACTTTTGGCGCTATTTTGGGACCATTCACATTTATACAGCGATCAGTGCGATTAAAAATGCATTGATTACTGTGTAAATGTAACTGGGAGTGAAGGGGTTAACCACTAGGGGGCGCTGTAGGGGTTAAGTGTGTCCTAGGGAGTGATTCTAACTGTGGGGGGGATGGGATAAGTGTGACACGACACTGATCACCTCTCCCGATTACAGGGAGCTGTGATCAGTGTCAGTTTCACTAGGCAGAACGGGGAAATGCTTGTTTACATCAGCATTTCCCCGTTCTTCCTCTCCGCGAGACGATTACGGGTATCCCTGCGGACATTGAGTCCACGGGACCCACGATCACACTCACGGAGCTCAAGGCAGGTGCACGCCCACAAGCCACTTCTTAAAGGGCAACGTATAGGTATGTTAATATGCCTGTACGTGCCCTTCTGCCGACATATATCAGCGTGATAAGGAATATCTTACGATGGACTTCTGCGCTACTACAGTGATGGATAAATAATCTGTGTCTTGCTGCAAAATCAATAAGTGAACACCACTTCACTCCCTATAGTTCTAAAAGATGCTACAACAATAAATTGTGTCTATGATTCTGCGCAAAGACTAATAACTGATATAAAATGAGCAATAAGTGAAAACAATAATAATAATGACTGTGCAAAATACTGCTCTATATAAAACCAATCATTTAAAATGACTTCAGTGCTCATATAGTGAAGTGACTATTGCATAAAAATGATTGAATAAAGTGCATAGACGTTGATGTAAAATCTGGTGACTTTCGTGGTGTTGTGTCCCCACTAGGGGATAATAATTGTACAAAATACTGCTCTATATAAAACTAGTCTTTTAAAGTGACTTCAGTGCTAATATGGTGAAGTAACTAATACAAAATAAATAGTGACTGGATAAAGTGCATAAACGTTGATAGAAGATCTGGTGACTTTCGTGGTATTATGTCCCCACTCGGGGCTCCCAGAACTCTCACCTTCCTGGCACAATAAAAGTGCCTATTAGAATCCTTAGGGTGCAGGCCTCCTTTCCCCTGGATAGATGCTGACGTTTATGGATGCCTATCAGTCATCGGCGATGTTCCCTCCAATGCATCGGTTCCATATGAGAAGTAATCAAAAGAGGGGACCCCAATAGTGTAATAAAGTATGACCAGTGATTTTATTAAAAATAGTAATGCTTACATAAAAGAAGCGCTGAACAGCAGCGAAAAAACAGCAAAAACACAGCGGTGTCGATCCCCGCTACGTCACTTCCGGTCCGGGTGTGTTGTGTTTCCGGTTACGTCCTACGCGTTACGTCATGTCACATGACTTCCTCAGGCCCTGAGGAAGTCATGTGACATGACGTAACGCGTAGGACGTAACCGGAAACACAACACACGCGGACCGGAAGTGACGTAGCGGGGATCGACACCGCTGTGTTTTTGCTGTTTTTTCGCTGCTGTTCAGCGCTTCTTTTATGTAAGCATTACTATTTTTAATAAAATCACTGGTCATACTTTATTACACTATTGGGGTCCCCTCTTTTGATTACTTCTCATATGGAACCGATGCATTGGAGGGAACATCGCCGATGACTGATAGGCATCCATAAACGTCAGCATCTATCCAGGGGAAAGGAGGCCTGCACCCTAAGGATTCTAATAGGCACTTTTATTGTGCCAGGAAGGTGAGAGTTCTGGGAGCCCCGAGTGGGGACATAATACCACGAAAGTCACCAGATCTTCTATCAACGTTTATGCACTTTATCCAGTCACTATTTATTTTGTATTAGTTACTTCACCATATTAGCACTGAAGTCACTTTAAAAGACTAGTTTTATATAGAGCAGTATTTTGTACAATTATTATCCCCTAGTGGGGACACAACACCACGAAAGTCACCAGATTTTACATCAACGTCTATGCACTTTATTCAATCATTTTTATGCAATAGTCACTTCACTATATGAGCACTGAAGTCATTTTAAATGATTGGTTTTATATAGAGCAGTATTTTGCACAGTCATTATTATTATTGTTTTCACTTATTGCTCATTTTATATCAGTTATTAGTCTTTGCGCAGAATCATAGACACAATTTATTGTTGTAGCATCTTTTAGAAATATATCAGCGTGAGCCGGTCGGCAAGCGGTTAATATAAGTACATGGTATATCAGACACATATCAGGATTATGAAATGTTGGGGGAACATACACTTCAAAATAATTTAAACCACTCTGTCTGCAACTAGGGATGAGCTTTGATTTCGAGTCGAACTTATGTTTGACTCGAACATTGGCTTTTCGCAAGTTCAACGAACACCGAACAATTTGGGGTGTTTGCGGCAAATTCGAATGCCGCGGAACACCCTTTAAAAGTCTATGGGAGAAATCAAAAGTGCTAATTTTAAAGGCTTATATGCAAGTTGTTGTCATAAAAAGTGTTTGGGGACCTGGGTCCTGCCCCAGGGGACATGGATCAATGCAAAAAAAAGTTTTAAAAACGGACGTTTTTTCAGGAGCAGTGATTTTAATAATGCTTAAAGTCAAACAATAAAAGTGTAATATCCCTTTAAATTTCATAGCTGGGGGGTGTCTATAGTATGCCTGTAAAGGGGCGCATGTTTCCTGTGTTTAGAACAGTCTGACAGCAAAATGACATTTCGAAGGAAAAAACCCATTTAAAACTACTCGCGGCTATTGCATTGCTGCTCCGACAATACACATAGAAGTTCATTGATAAAAACGGCATGGGAATTCCCCACAGGGGAACCCCGAACCAAAATTAAAAAAAAAAAAAATGACGTGGGGGTCCCCCTAAATTCCTTACCAGGCCCTTCAGGTCTGGTATGGATATTAAGGGGAACCCCGGCCAAAATTTAGAAAAAAATGACGTGGGGGTCCCCCTAAATTCGATACCAGACCCTTCAGGTCTGATATGGATTTTAAGGGAAACCCCGTGCCAAAAAAAAAAAAAATGGCGTGGGGTCCCCCCAAAAATCCACACCGGACCCTTATCCGAGCACGCAACCTGGCAGGCCGCAGGAAAAGAGGGGGGATGAGAGTGCAGCCCCCCTCCTGAACCGTACCAGACCACATGCCCTCAACATTGGGAGGGTGCTTTGAGGTAGCCCCCCAAAACACCTTGTCCCCATGTTGATGAGGACAAGGGCCTCATCCCCACAACCCTGGCCGGTGGTTGTGGAGGTCTGCGGGTGGGGGGCTTATCGGAATCTGGAAGCCCCCTTTAACAAGGGGACCCCCAGATCCCGGCCCCCCCTCTGTGAAATGGTAAGGGGGTACTTACCCCTACCATTTCACTAAAAAACTGTCAAAAATGTTAAAAATGACAAGAGACAGTTTTTGACAATTCCTTTATTTAAATGCTTCTTCTTTCTTCTATCTTCCTTCATCTTCTTCTTCTTCTGGTTCTTCTGGTTCTTCTTCCGGTGTTCTCGTCCAGCATCTCCTCCGCGGCGTCTTCTATCCTCTTCTCCTCGGGCCGCTCCGCACCCATGGCATGGGGGGAGGCTCCCACTCTTCTCTTCATCTTCTTCTCTTATTCTTTTCTTCTCTTCTTCTCTTCTTCATTTTCTTCTCCGGGCCACTTCGCATCCATGCTGGCATGGAGGGAGGCTCCCGCTGTGTGACGGTGTCTCCTCGTCTGACGGTTCTTAAATAACGGGGGGCGGGGCCCCCCGGTGACCCCGCCCCCTCTGACGCACGGGACATGACGGGACTTCCCTGTGGCATTCCCCGTGACGTCACAGGGAAGTCCCGTCAAGTCACCGTGCGTCGAAGGGGGGCGGGGTCACCGGGTGGCTCCGCCCCCCGTTATTTAAGAACCGTCAGATGAGGAGACGTTGTCACACAGCGGGAGCCCCCCTCCATGCCAGCATGGATGCGGAGCGGCCCGGAGAAGAAAATGAAGAAGAGAAGAAAAGAAGAAGAGAAGAAGATGAATAGAAGAGCGGGAGCCTCCCCCCATGCCATGGGTGCGGAGCGGCCCGAGGAGAAGAAGATAGAAGAAGCCACGGAGGAGATGCTGGACAAGAACGCCGGAGGAAGAACCAGAAGAGCCAGAAGAACCAGAAGAAGAAGATGAAGGAAGATAGAAGAAAGAAGAAGCATTTAAATAAAGGAATTGTCAAAAACTGTCTCTTGTCATTTTTAACATTTTTGACAGTTTTTTAGTGAAATGGTAGGGGTAAGTACCCCCTTACCATTTCACACAGGGGGGAGGGCCGGGATCTGGGGGTCCCCTTGTTAAAGGGGGCTTCCAGATTCCAATAAGCCCCCTGCCCATAGACCCCCACAACCACCGGCCAGGGTTGTGGGGATGAGGCCCTTGTCCTCATCAACATGGGGACAAGGTGTTTTGGGGGGCTACCCCAAAGCACCCTCCCAATGTTGAGGGCATGTGGCCTGGTACGGTTCAGGAGGGGGGGCGCTCTCTCGTCCCCCCCTCTTTTCCTGTGGCCTGCCAGGTTGCGTGCTCAGATAAGGGTCTGGTATGGGTTTTTGGGGGGACCCCACGCCCTTTTTTTTTTTTTGGCACGGGGTTCCCCTTAAAATCTGTACCAGACCTGAAGGGTCTGGTATGGAATTTAGAGGGACCCCCACGTCATTTTTTTTTAAATTTTGGCCGGGGTTCCCCTTAATATCCATACCAGACCTGAAGGGCCTGGTATGGAATTTAGGGGGACCCCCACGTCATTTTTTTTTTTTAAATTTTGGTTCGGGGTTCCCCTGTGGGGAATTCCCATGCCGTTTTTATCAATGAACTTCTATGTGTATTGTCGGAGCGGCAATGCAATAGCCGCGAGTAGTTTTAAATGGGTTTTTTCCTTCGAAATGTCATTTTGCTGTCAGACTGTTCAAAACACAGGAAACATGCGCCCCTTTACAGGCATACTATAGACACCCCCCAGCTACGAAATTTAAAGGGATATTACACTTTTATTGTTTGACTTTAAGCATTATTAAAATCACTGCTCCTGAAAAAACGTTCGTTTTTAAAACTTTTTTTTGCATTGATCCATGTCCTCTGGGGCAGGACCCAGGTCCCCAAACACTTTTTATGACAATAACTTGCATATAAGCCTTTAAAATTAGCACTTTTGATTATTCATGTTCGTGTCCCATAGACTTTAACGGTGTTCGTGTGTTCGAATGAACTTTTTTCCTGTTCGCATGTTCTGGTGCGAACCAAACAGGGGGGTGTTCGGCTCATCTCTATCTGCAACATAGATATGCTGTATTTTCATTTCCTAGTAAAGTTGGCAGGACATTTTTCAGGCCTCATTAGATACAAATAAAGTAATTCAGGCCAAAATGTATTAAATGCTTTTAAATGCCTAAATGGATCCAGATATTAAAGTCTCGTTTCTTGTTTAAAAATAACAAACACATTATACTTACCTGCTCTGTGCAGCGGTTTTGCACAGAGAAGACCAATCTTCCTCTTCTCGGGTGCCTCGTGGGTGCTCCTGGCCCCTCCCTCCTGCCAAGTGCCCCCACAGCAAACAGCTTGCTATATAGAAGGCACTCGAACAAAAAACACATAAAAGCTAAGGCAAAAAACTATGTTTTTCTTACTTAATTAACCCAATACATCACTCACCAATAGAGTGTTGTCATTATATCCATACGCATACACTAAAGAGAGGAGTACCCCCATAACAACAGACAGGGGTAATACAGTAGCTTTTATAATGACAAAAAATCTGTGGTTGGGTATTGATAAATACGCTGTATTGTACAAAATTTTTTATTTATTTAGTATCAAAAAATTCCTCCAATCAAAAAGGGAGGGTATATACACTCTCAGCCTCAAGGGAATACACAAAAATCACCTTGACACTACGTACCAATCACGTTTTAAACAAACAAAACTAGACAAAAAACATATAACACAGATAAGAAAAAATCATTCGGACACCATGTATACCTCCACACAAGGCTATTCCAAGGCACTTCGCCGTTTTTTAAGTTAGCCAATCAAGGTGTATATGATAATTACCCTGTGTGTAGACCCCCTCGTGTGCTTGAGCTAGATTGGAACTGGAGCTAGATTAATCGCTGACAGTCCGTTCCTCAAATTTATATGTCGTTGTTTCTAGCTGATCAGTTGATGAAGTATGTCGAAGAGCTCAAGACTGTATGTTATGGGCTGGATGAGATAAACAGATAAGAACAGACTGTTCAATGTTACAGCTTTTAAGCTAATATCAGTGTCAGTGAGTGTAATCCTCGCTACGATGCTATATACAAATCCACTGACCAAAGTGTCACAACTCTTCAACCTGTAGCTTGTATAAAACATCAATCTTTGTTGGGTAGATTATAGGATACAGCTATAGTTGTATATTACTTTATTGATAATAGTTCATGTACAGCCAGCCGGTGCTCATCATGACACTGGTGGTAATTTCTTTAACTTAAGGACAGTCCTTATACCCGTGCTGTGCCCTTGCACTTCAAAAGCACAGAGTAACAACCAGTGCCACAGCTAACAGCATGTGCTTAAAGGAGCATGTGACAAGCTATTGTCCATCAGAGACTATGGTGTGCTGATCCTAAATCTCTTGTCTCCTTCCCTTTCACTGTATGTGCGCCAGGCTAGCCTGTAAAGTTAGTTCCATCCATCAATAATTTGAGAGTGAGTGTGCATACGTTACCCATACTTGCGGACATCCTGGGACATCACTGATCGCCTAGTGGCTGGTATGTTGAGGTTTCACCCACTGCTCACTGCTCCGGCAGAACGCTCCAATGCTTGGATTGATAAATTACTCCTCTGTTTCCTGTCCCACTCGGCTCATTTAATCTTCACTCCAATCCATTGGGACTCCGTTACAGGTGTCATGTGACACTGATGATGTCAATGTGTTTAGCGTAGCTTCGTCTGGGCACAGTGGTTTGTCACAGAGCAGTCCTCGTCTTCTCGGGTCCCTTTCCGGCGCTCCTGGCCCCTCCCTCCTGCTGTGTGCCCCCACAGCAAGCAGCTTGCTATGGGGGCACCCGAGCTGAGCCCCTCCTATGTGTGTCCATTCAGATACAGAGCCGCCGCTTGGCCCATTCCCTCTCTCCCCTCACTGACTTTGATTGACAGCAGCGGGAGCCAATGGCACCTCGCTGCTGTCTCAGCCGATGAGCAGAGAGAGTCCCAGCCAGCCAAGATGCTCCTGCAACATCTCTGGATCGAGATGGGGCTCAGGTAAGTATTAGGGGGGCTGAGGGAGGCTGCTGCACAGGTGTTTTAGCTTGATGAATAGAATGCATAAGGATAAAACACCTTCTGACTTTAGAACCACTTTAAGGGCTCTGGCAGACATTTTGAGAAAGACACTTAATATGACACACTGCTTTCATCAGAACAGGACAGACTGCAAATATAGCCATCCTGATTTGGCACTTCAAGCCCATGGCCATTTCACAAAAGCTGTCCTTCACACTTGCATAGTGTAGTTTTGATGTACATCTACTTTACCCAACACCTTCCTGATCAAAGCTAGCCATAAGGCTAAATAAACTGTAAGTAAAATGTCACTGTTGACATTAAAACACCTTGGAGAATGGATTCAAACCCCGCGGGAGACTACTTCTACTCTGCCACCAACATGGAAGCACTGGAAAGGACTATTTACTTTGTATGTTAAGATGTATAGACTTACAGTATGTAGGAACATATAATAAAGCTGCTCTGCTACTTAATTGGGGAAAATGGCAGATATATTTTACAAACCTTTTCTTAAATGACACAGGTAACCTGGCTCTGAATTTCATTATTCTAAGATCTTGATAAACACTGTGATTCTGAAAGCACTGAAACTGTGGAAAGATTGTGAAAGGTTTTTTTCTTTTAAAATTAATAGCCTGGGGAAATGTAAGTTTGTAGATATCAGAGTCTCACTCATTAGAGACAGGATAGTGTGTGGGGGTCAGGTATCTTCACCTAAATGTGACTACATAGAAAGGAAGACTGAAGTATGAAGAAATGCATTCAAATCCTCCCGTGAATTGACAAAAGACAGTCACAAGATGATTGAAGACAGGCGTCATTTTATATAAGCTTTCTGCTAAAGGTAAGATAAAGCAAACGTTTCCTTTACGTTTAGTGCAGTGTAAATACAATAGGTATGGGAGAAAAAAAAAAAAAAAGTCTAATATATGGACAGACATGTACGACCTGAAGCATGACACAGACTAAGGGATGGGCCGAACACCCCCCGGTTCGGTTCACATCTAGAACATGCGAACAGGGAAAAAAATTTGTTCGAACACACGAACACCAGTCTATGGGACATGAACATGAATAATCAAAAGTGCTAATTTTAAAGGCTTATATGCAAGTTATTGTCATAAAAAGTGTTTGGGGACTCGGGTCCTGCCCCAGGGGACATGTATCAATGCAAAAACAAGTTTTAAAAATGGCCGTTTTTTCAGGAGCAGTGATTTTAATAATGCTTAAAGTGAAACAATAAAAGTGTAATATTCCTAAATTTCGTAGCTGGGGGGTGTCTATAGCATGCCTGTAAAGTGGCGCATGTTTCCCGTGTTTAGAACAGTCTGAGAGCAAAATGACATTTCTAAAGGAAAAAAGAGAAGGGGGTTCAACAAGGACCCCCTGAGCAGACTTTAGAGGTACAACAAACCTGAGAAAGCATAATCAAAATAACAATATAATCAATTTTATTCAATATAAATACATACAATACAAAGACATTGACAAAAGGTAGTAAACAATCATCTATAAAAAAAATATACATGATACAGGCCCCGAAGTGTCTACGCGTTTCGTATAGAACTTCTTCAGGACAAATTCAGGTTTCAGTAAATACACAAGAAGGTTTCACTAAAATGAGAAAAGATTTTATAAAAAAGTGAACAGATAAACATATAATATCGTACAGCAATAGATGAAAAATAGCCTATGCCCAGAGATCAGACACTATGTTAGTCCACTAAATTACCTTGTAAAGAGGCTTTCACAAGTTCAAAAAAGGTAGTTCAAATGTATTCAAATATAGACGTCAAGGTCTTAGCAATAGAGGTGGATGACCATCAACTACGGAAAAGAAAAAAAACCCCATAAGAATAACAAGAAAAAATGTATATGTGTATACAAAGGTCATAATATAGGAAAACAAGATGATGTATACCTGTTTCCATTTACAACCAATCTCGGGGTTCAGTTCCAACGAGGAAGGGCCAATAAATAGCCAATAATAAATAGTAGCACTGCAGCAACCATGGGGGGGCACCAATGAGCCCATAAACCGTGTCTGCTCAAAGGTCCATGTGGAACCGTGCAAATGCACTGGGGGAGCCTATGGTAACCCATAACAAGAAAAAAAAAAACCCACAGTAAGTTTTGGGGTCCATTTGTGCTTCAATAAAAATGAATAAAGTAACTTCACAGCAGAGGATAAAGTACTCACTTGAGGTAGAATTGGATGTAGATCCCCAGGAGGATACAGAGATGTTCCTGGGTTGGAAGTGAGTGAACAACTGCTATATAGTATATATATATAGTATAACAAAGCAAGAGGGCGGAGAAAACCATAATATGTGGCTGAAGCACACATTCACACAGGAAGTGAGGTCTTTGTGTCAGGAACCAGATTACATCCTGTATAGAACAGGAAGTAGCGGCCACTGGAGGACCGTAAGTGGGGAAAAAAAAAAACGAAACCTAGGAAGATGGACATAAGATGGACATAACCAAACATATTCTGTCACAGGCCATATGTCAACACATTGAAGTACGATAAAATGAAATGATATAAAACCAATATAGTATGCATTGGAATAATTTCCTTTTCCTAATGAGTAAATACAGAGAAACAAATATAATTGTAGTAACAGGTTTGCTCAAAGGTATAATGGAGTACTTCTAAGTAAAATATTATAGTTCTCATAATCCTGTTAGTAGCATATTATACATAGATTAGTGGTGATAAGGAGAAATTTTTTTTTTTTTTATAAAAATGGTTTGAAATTAAGAATATCATTGAGACCAGGGTATGATGTAGCTTGTAAGTTGTAGACCCTTTGGGTCTCCCTTTGGAGTACCCTTTGATCAAAATTACCGCCTCTAGGGTCATCATAAATACGATCCAGAGCGGCAATTTTGAATGTATGTGGATCATAGTTATGCCTGAATGCCACATGGTATCCAATGGCCTTGTTCAGTATGCCATTGGTGGCATAATAGACACAATCTTTCACTCTTTTCCATAGAGGTCTAATTGTTTTACCGATGTAGAACGCGCCACATCGGCACAAAATGATATAGATGACCCCTTTAGTTGAACATGTAACATGGTGCTTTAAGTGATGTAATTGACCATTAGGCAAGGTAAAGGAAGATCCCTGCAGCAAAAGATGACAAAAATCACAACTACCACAAAGGAATAAACCAGGTGGTTCTTGTTGTGTATTCCGAGATTTGTGGTAGTGGCTATGTACAAGAAAGTCCTTAATAGATCTCGGACGTCTATATGTGATCTAAGGACGTGGTCCTAAGTACTTCGAGAGTGTCGGATCGGCCAATAGAATGTGCCAATGCTTGCTGAGAATAGAACGTATTACCTGGTGCTGATCGGAAAAACTGGTAATAAATCTCAATATCTCAGAATTGCTGCGTTTAGGTTCTGAGAAAAGGATCTCATGTCTGGGGCAACTACACGCTTTTTTATAAGCCTTCTTCAAACAGGTTTTCGTATATCCCCTGGCCAATAGGCGTTTATATAATAAATCAGCCTCCTGTTTGAAATTGATATCATTGGAGCAGTTCCTCCTGAGGCGTAAGTATTGGCCAAAGGGGATGCTACGAACTAGTGCATCAGGATGTGCACTAGAGGCATGCAATATTGTATTGCCCGTGGTAGGTTTGTGGTAAAGTGATGTAGCCATGGTACCATCAACTTCAATAGAGATGGTAATGTCCAGAAAGGAGATCCTGCTCTCGTGAAAATCCATTGTAAATTTCAAATTGTATCCATTCCCAGCAAGCATCTGCATAAAGCGTTCAAGCAAAGTAGAAGATACGTCCCAAATCATAAAGACATCGTCTATAAACAGACGCCATTAAAGAATATGTGAAAGAAGGTTGGTGTAATTGTCATTAGAAAAAAGGTCTCGTTCCCACCCCCCCCAGGTACAAATTGGCATAAGAGGGGGCGCAACATATGCCCATGGCAACCCCTTGTACCTGGAGGAAGTGGGACTCGTCAAAAGAAAATACATTTCTCGTAAGGATGTGTGATAGAAGCTGTAATATGAAGTGATTCATGCCGGAAAACTTAGGACCGCACTAATCGAGGAACTTGGAAATAGTCTCCAAACCCAAATTGTTTGGAATAGAGGAGTATAAAGCCTCGATGTCAATAGCGACAAGGAGGCAATCTGTTGGGATGGTAAGACCGTCAAGACTTTTTAGCAGGTCAGTAGTGTCCTTTAAGTAAGATGGCAATGTGATAACATGGGGGCGAAGATATTCATCAACCAGCTTGCTGGCCCGCTCAGTAATTGAGCCCACACCCGAGACAATCAGTCTTCCTGGTGGATTATGGAGATTTTTATGCGTCTTTGGGAGCGCATAAAATGTTGGGGTCTTAGGGTGTGGGACCTGTATGACCTCAAAGATTTCTTTGGTAATCAAGCCCTCAGCAAGGGCCGAATGTGTAATTTGTTCATACTCAAGATTATATTTAGCAATAATGTTAGCTGAAATTGGTTTATACCATTGTCTGTTCTTTAGTATATCCCAACACATATTCCTGTATTGGAGTTCGTCCAGCAGAACTACGTTGCCACCCTTGTCTGAGGGCTTGATTACCATCTGAGAGTTTGCACTAAGTCCAACAAGTGCATTTTTTGTGGGCCTGTCTCAAGTTATGGCTACCCAATTTTTTAGAAACTAGAAGTTCCATTTCTTTAGTTGTTTGTGTAAGAAAAGTCCACACGTTTGTATTTGAACGTAATGATTGGAGAGTAGATTTTTGTTTCACAGCATTACCCAGCATGGTAAGCTCCTGATGATAGATCTTAGCCTGTGTTTGCTGACCAATATTGTGATCGGACTCAGGTGCAGCCACCTGTGTCACATTGCCATCATTCTCCTCTAAAAGGAGCACCAGATCTTTCAGTGCCCGAAATTCGGCAACTGTGAAATCCTTCCAAATTTCTTGCTCTGTAAGATTTTTTTTGTTTTTCTTGTCTATCATGATCAAAAAGAAATTTGTACGTTAATTTCCTAGAAAAGAGATGCAGGTCTTTAATGATGTTAAAATTATCAGGTGTTGAAATAGGGCAGAAACTCAGCCCCAACTGCAAAACCTCCTTCTCCACTACATTTAGGGGGTAAGATGAAAGATTAATTATTTCTAATTGTTGAGTATCCCTAAGAGGGATCTCTGAAGGGTTCTCGAAAGAGGAAATGGATAAGGGTAAAGTATTCTCACGAGGTTTGCTAGTATTCGGGAAGAATTGGTCAATCCTTAATTTTTTTAAATCCTTCCTAATTGCACCCACTGCTGCTGTGCTACTGGGTCGTGAAGAAATAATAGATTGTGCACAGTCAGCTATACTAGGTCGAATATCCGATTTAACGGCAGAGGTCAAAGAAACCGACGAGATGGAGGTAGTGGGGGGAACATTAGATGCAGCTAGGTCGGGGAACATAGATATTTATCCATTATCCTTGGGTATAGATTGCTGTTGTTGAGCGTGGTTATTATCTAGTGGTTGAACATGTTCATCCATTGATTTTTTCTATCATTGCCTGTAAACGGGTGACCCCGTCCCCTCTGACACCCCGGGAAAGCCATAGGGATGTCCCCGTGCGTCAGAGGGGGGCGGGGTCACCCGGGAACATCACGGTGTGGCCCCGCCCTCAGTTATAAAAGAACTGTCACAAGAACAGAAGCGTCACACAGCGGGAGACTCCCATTGAGGTGGATCGTCCGGGGAAGCGGGGAAGAAGAATGGAGGAAGATGCCGAGGAGAAGACCGGAGGATGAAGCAGAGGAAGATAGAGGAAGAAGCGGGGGAAGAACAAAATGGAGGAAGAAGAAGAAAACCGAAGGAAGACCAGAAGACGATGGAGGAAGAAGCGGGGAAAGAAGTAGACATTAATAAAGGAATGATCAAAAACCGGCTATTGTCTTTTTTTAACATTTTTGACACTTTTTTGTGAAATGGTAGGAGTACATTTGTACCCCATTACCAATTCACACGGGGGGCGGGATCTGGGGGTCCCCTTGTTAAAGGGGGCTTCCAGATTCCGATAAGCCCCCGCAGCCACCGGGAAAGGGTTGTGGGGATGAGGCCCTTGTCCCCATCAACATGGGGACAAGGTGCTTTGGCGGGCTACTTTCTGCTTCTTCCTCCAGTCTTCTCCTCCGGCATCTTCCTCCAGTCTTCTCGTCCGGCATCTTCCCCACTTCGACCTACGGAGGATCCGCCTCAATGGGAGGCTCCCGCTGTGTGATGCTTCTGTTCTTGTGACAGTTCTTATATAACTGAGGGTGGGGCCACCTGGTGACCCCACCACCTCTGATGACTTTTATGTGTATTGCAGAGACCCGACAATTCATTAATAGCCACGAGTACTTTTGAATGACTTTTTTTCCTTTAGAAATGTAATTTTGCTCTAGGACTGTTGTAAACACGGGAAACATGCGCCACTTTACAGGCATACTATAGACACCCCCCAGGTACGAAATTTAAAAGAATATTTCACTTTTATTGTTTCACTTTAAGCATTATTAAAATCACTGCTCCCGAAAAAACGGCCATTTTTAAAACAGTTTTTTGCATTGATACATGTCCCCTGGGGCAGGACCCAGGTCCCCAAAAGCTTTTTATGACAATAACTTGCATATTAACCTTTAAAATTAGCATTTTTGATTTCTCCCGTAGACTTTTAAAGGGTGTTTTTTGGCTTTCGAATTTGCAGCAAACACCCAAAATTGTTCGCTTTTCGGCGAACAGGCAAACAGCCAATGTTCGAGTCGAACTCATGTTCGACCCGAACATAAAGCCCATCCCCAACACAGACTCTCACAGTGCAGAAGACAAAGTATGATTACAATAACAGCCAGAAGCAGAGTATTAATGTACTAGTGCAACCAGCAAACAGTGCTTTGCAAGCTTCTTGGTAGATGAGAGCTCAACAAGATTTCATCTAGATTGTGAGGCAAGCTTCATTATTAATATTTATTTTACATTACTTAATAAACATGTAACAATTTACATACAAATAGGTGCTTATACCGTACAACACAAGCGCTCTGAAACCCATAGGCACATAAAGATCAACATTAACAAACACTTGTAATAAAAGGAGTTAGAGTGTATTGTGATAAAGGATACTAATGCCACGTACACACAATCGGAATTTCCGACAACAAATGTTCGATGGTAGCTTGTTGTCGGAAATTCTGACCGTGTGTAGGCTCCATCGGACATTATTTGTCGGAATTTCTGACAACAAAAATTTGAGAGCTGGTTCTCAAATTTTCAGCCAACAAAATCTGTTGTCTGAAATTCCGAGCGTGTGTAGACAATTCCGATGCACCAAATTCCACGCATGCTCTGAATCAATTATGAGACAGAAGCGCTCGGTCTGGTAAAACTAGCGTTCGTAAAGGAGATAGCACATTCATCACGCTGAAAATTTAATTTTTAATGCAGCGCATTCTCTTCTTCTTGATAATGCTGCAATAATGAAGTTGTTTTGCTGCTGATATTCACACAGTTCTGACAAACTGATTTCTTTATTATTTCTCGTGATCTCCTGAAAAATATTTGTTATTTTTTTCCCCAGATCTCCATAATAATGTTTTGAATTTATTTTTATAGTGATCTTTTTTTTTTATCAAGATCTCCATTTTTTGTTGTTTTTTTATGAAGATCTTCTGTTTTTTTTATATTTTTTTTTCTACTGATCTCCACAATATTTTTTTTCGTTTTGTGTGTCAAGTTACCACAACACCATTATTAACTTGTATTTTTTAACCTCAAGGAGGTTGTTTGGTGTTGGTGTTCCTTGTTAATTTGACATTGTTTTTTTTAAATGTACCTGCCTACTCACAAACTGTCCTTTTTGAAGTAAAACACATAGGCAAGTATTTGTGAAAAAAATTAGACATTTATTAGGGGTCATAACAAAGTAAAGAGGAAGGCAATGCTGGATAAACTGATGAAATCGGTGAAGCCTTTGTACCCCAGGGCACACATCAACTATTTTACAGCCAAAATTGGTAGCATGAGGAGTCCATATAATAGTGAGCGCAATCCGGTCCAGGACTCCAAGAGATCAGGAACAGCAGCAGATGACATATATGTCCCCAGGCTGTGGTCTTAAAACAGCCTGTGTCTTTTGTCAGACCAGACTGAAACCAGGCCATCACTTTGTCTTCCTTCCACGCTTGCTTCCAGGCTTGCTTCATGGCTCTGGCTCTGGTGTTGGAGTTGTGGCAGGAGGTGGAGGAGGAGGACGATGGTCGAACTCACAAACCTGGCTTTGGCTTGTGAGTTCGCCCCTCAACCACTTATTTAGGGCTTGTAAGATAACTTCCTTACAGAAGAGGCGTTGGCCCTCCGCCATTTCCTGCATTTTGCAGGCTGCCATGCAGGCATAGTCCTCTTGAAGATTGGGGGGGTTCTGAGGGCCGCAGTAGCCTGCCAAAATAGCCCAAATGCTTCCTCCTCCAGGTTCCTCCCCTTCCTGGGCCTTTTTTTTGAAGGCGGAGGGGAGGGACCTGGGATTTGGTCAGGCTGCTGGGCCCGGCCACCTCCTGCCTACCACTTACCCCCGCCACCTCCTGGCTGCCACTTTCCACAGCCTCCTCCTAGCTGCCACTTTCCACAGCCTCCTCCTGGCTGGGGCTTTTCTGTGTATGAAAAAGGGACATAGTTTTTGTTTTTGTTTCATCAATCACACACAATTTTCAGCTCATGACTGTTGCAAATTGAATGTTAATAAATAGAAAAGACTACCATTCTGACCCCAGCATTTTTCATTCTTGTCCCAATCATTTATGGCCACTACTGTCTATTGATATGAAAAATACTTTGTTAAATCAGAAATTAATGATCAATAATAATACCTAGTTATCATCAATAATTTTTGGACAAGAAATATGTTGAACAGTGCTATACCTGACTCAAGCTGGGCTCCACCCCATCTTCCTGGCTGGAAGGCCCGGGTTTGATGTCGGAAGCCTCAGCTGGGGTGGAAGGAAGTGTTGAAGGAAGACTGGAGAGTGCTTGCCTGGGTTCCCTCTGGTCTGCCAGAAAATGCAGTCTGTCATAGTACCACAGCCTGGGGACATAAATGTCATCTGCTGCTGCTCCTGATCTCTGGGAATGCTGGACCTTCTTGCGCTCCCTATTTTAAGTACTCCTCATGCTACCAATTGTGGCCTTCAAATAGTTGATGGTTGCCATGGGGATCTGCGGCTTCACTAATTCGAACAATTGATCCAGCGCTGCCTTCCTCTTTCTTTGATTGGTATAAAAGGGGTGATTAACCTGCCACAGACAAGGCAGCTCCCTGTACATATCAATGAATATGGGGATAAAGTCCTGATCATTCAATGGATCTATTTTCTCTGCAAGACACAACACAAGACAAAACCCCTAATATCAGTCTAAACTCTCCTAATCTTGTCCCAATATTGGCCTCAATCTATAAGCAGTATAGACCCAAGTTAAAATTGTACCTTCGTTATCACGATCGGCGCTTCCGCTACTCCTTCCTCCGCTCACAGATTGTACGTACGATGCACTAGTGTGGGATACCAGAACAAACTTTTTAGGGTGTCCCACACAGGTGCTCCATTGGATACTAGGGGTGTCTCCATGTGTGAAACTTGACCAAAAGAGGTAAGTATTCCAGCTTGAAGAAAAGGAAAAAAATCATGTCTTCAGCTTGGAACTCTGCCACAACAGAAGTTCAAGGAAGATCAAGGAAGACATCAATGATGTGGAAAAAAGACTCAAAAACATCATTGATGTTTTAGGCAGAATCTAAAACACACCAAAATGTATCAAATTGTTTTTATTTTTCTAACTTTTCAAAAAAAATTGGAAAGCCAAATTTTGAAGATGCACACAGTGTGTCAACATGTGCTATCTGCTATCATGGGATATCAAGTCATGCGTTTTGTGGGTGCAACCCCTTCCTTGCAACTAAAGTAGATGAGAGGAAGGGGTTGTACCCCCGAAACACGTCCATTGATCCCTTATGATGGGAGCTAGCACATGTTGACATTAGGCATGGGATCAGGAGGGAAATCCCCATTTTGACTCTCAATTTGTGTGCCATCTTCAAAATTTGGCTTGCACAGGGGTGACATCACCCCATCCGATGAAGGCAATATAAACACAGTTTGGACATACCAATATCTGATATTGCCTTCAATTTATCAAAGTTGAACTTTATAAGTTCCTGAGTTGTGTATTGTTTTATGGTTTTAAAAACATGCCTGTTTACCACAAAAAAGGATATTTCTACTGTCCAAAAAAAAATTTAATTCCAAAAATATGTTGATTCGTTCAAAGACCCTTTTCTAAACGCACATGTGAATGTGCACAGAGTAAAAATTTTTCTACTCAACAATGTGTGGCTTCTTCTTTCAATGCTCAATAGGAGTTTTTTGCTTAAGTTGGTGTTTACAGTGACAATGGGGGTTATTTACTAAAGGCAAATCCACTTTGCACTACAAGTGCACTTTCAGTGCAGTTTCATTGCAGTTTCAGTGCACTTTTGCAGTGCACTTGTAGTGCAAGTGGATTTTCCTTTAGCAAATAACACCCACAGTGCTTTATAATTTGCAACAGTCAGGCCATTTTCGTCACTCCAAAAAATTAATTCATGGTGCTGAAAATGATGAATATTTTTATCCTTAATGCATTACATACATTAACAACAAAGCAAGGTGTGTGTGTAGCAGACCCACAACATAATAGTTAGCTGAAGAAGAGATTGTCACCTCATGTATCAAATAAATTACGTTTGCACTATTGAAGAAAATAGCAAAAAAGAAAAGCCCATTGGACAACCTAGGAGACAGCTAAAAGAAACACAAGCAGTAAATCAAAGGAAATATTTTTCAGTTTAAAATACAAATTTAAAAAAAAATGTTTCTTAAACATTTTCTGGCATATCAATGGCCCCCCTACCCGCAAAGTACTCCATATATTTTTGACGGACCTCGCGTGCACTTTGGGGGGGCAAGCCAGGACTGCCAGCTTCAAGCGCCATCAGGGTTTGGTCTTGAAATCTAGCCTCAGGCCCAACTGAGGCCACATAGTTCATAGAATTTCTCCTTAAAAAGTTGTGAAGAATGCAGCATGCAAGGATTATATGGTTAAGTTTTTATTCCACCATGTTGATTGGCGTAAAGAATAGGCGGAACCGGCTGGCCATTATCCCGAAAGCATTCTCCACCACTCTTCTGGCTCTGGTCAGCAGGTAGTTAAAAACCCTCTGGTCCGGGGTGAGGGCCCTCATGGGGAACGGTCGCATCAGGTGATCACCCAGCCCAAACGCTTTATCAGCGACAAAGATGAACGGCAGACCAACCACGTTGTCTTCCGGAGGTGGCAATCCCAAGCCACCACTCTGGAGCCATCCGTAGAACTCGGTCTGGATGATGACTCCACCATTTGACATCCGGCCATTCTTCCCCATGTCCACATAGAGAAACTCATATGTTGCCGACACCACTGCCAACATCACAATACTATTAAACCCCTTATAGTTGTAATAGTATGACCCCAAGTTGGGGGGTGGGACTATGTGGATGTGTTTCCTATCTTTTGCCCCTCCGCAGTTGGGAAAGTCCCACCACTGGGCAAATTGGGAAGCCACAGTCTGCCATTCCTGTGGTGTTGATGGAAACTGTGGAGTGAAACAAGAAAAATAAAAATTAGTACTTTTGCACATAACATTGCAAGCAGATTAGACACAAACATTCTTGGCCAACATCAGTATAATATTGAATTTAAGGAGTATTTAAAGAAAAAAATCTAAGGTCCACTTATCAGATTACTCACCCCCTCTGATGGCCCATTGTAAAAATGTTAGGGGGGGGGGTGTTTTGGACAGGTAACCCTCTCCACTTCATTGAGAGCTGAATGCATAAATGATGTGTGTTACTTTGGCCAGCCTCTCCTTACTTACACTATTGGCAGCCCACTGGACAAGTAAGAAGTGTCATAATACAAAAATATAAATATACACTGTACAAATTGAAGCACATTTTTACATTCTGCAATTACCTATCAAGATAATAGGAGAACAAAACTTTAAACAGTACCATTTGAAAGTACACAGGCAGGCCCTTTCACTACATGCTTTGGTGAATTCATCCATAAATATGAACACAAAAGAGGTAGGTAGAGTGTGTATGGGCTTGGCAAAGTCAGCAGATAGAGTATTGGTATCGGTTGACTTAGCGGTTGGGGGGGAGGGTTCCAAATGATTTTGGTACCCAAAAAAAAGCCTCTGGCACTCTGATTTTAAGGACACAAATAACATTTGTACACATTTTCGGGGGTGTTTAGGGTAAAGCACTATTATGGAGCTGACAAAATACATTGTTAAGTGACTAGGCTAGGTGTGTATGGGCCGCGTTAGGTTAGTGCCAGTACCGCTAACACCCATGCACGCAGCATACACCTCCCTTAGTAGTATAGTATCTGAACAGATCAATATCTAATCTGATCAGATCTATACTAGCGTCCCCAGCAGTTTAGGGTTCCCAAAAATGCAGTGTTAGCGGGATCAGCCCAGATACCTGCTAGCACCTGCGTTTTGCCCCTCCGCCCGGCCCAGTCCAGCCCACACAAGTGCAGTATCGATCGATCACTGTCACTTACTAAACACACATAACTGCGTTTGCAGAGTCAGGCCCAATCCCTGCGATCGCTAACAGTTTTTTTGGTAGCGTATGTGGACAATTATTACATGAGCGTGCCACTTTTTAGTAACTTGTTTGATCATCAGATTGGAGCATGTGGCACCATGGGACCTAATCGCCGGGGCTTTCCCCAGCGACTTGTAGATTCCCACTTTAGGCTGGGGGAGAGAGCCTGCTTCAAGTGTAATAATTTGCTCGCTGTGAAGTGGAGGAGTAATAAGAATGTTTTCGTTCTTACCTCCCTTCATGCAGACACGACGGTCCAAATTACTACAGCAACTGGTGTTGTGGAGAAACTCCTCTGTATCCACGAATATACCCAAAATATGGGGGGGGGGGTTGTAGTGCCCTGCCATTTTAGCATCTCAAGAAATGAGATAGGCAGTCATAAACTAAAAGCTGTGTAAATTCCAGAAAATGTACCCTAGTTTTTAGACGCTATAGCTTTTGCGCAAACCAATAAATATACACTTATTGACATTTTTTTTACCAAAGACATGTGGCTTAATACATTTTGGCCTAAATGTATGACTAAAATTGAGTTTATTGGATTTTTCTTATAACAAAAAGTAGAAAATATCATTTGTTTTCAAAATTTTCATTCTTTTTTCGTTTATATCGCAAAAAATAAGCATCGCAGAGGCAATAAAATACCATCAAAAGAAAGCTCTATTTGTGGGAACAAAAGGACGCAAATTTCGTTTGGGTACAGCAGTGCATGACTGCGCAATTAGCAGTTAAAGCGATGCAGTGCCAAACTGTAAAAAGTACTCTGGTCAGGAAGGGGGTAAAATCTTCCAGGGCTGAAGTGGTTAATAAACTGTCACTGCTGTTAACATTACACACCCTTATAAAAAAAAAAGTCTTATACGTCCACAGAGGGTGCCCTGCTAAATACCATAAGATTTGGGACAGGTGGCTAGACAATAACTCCACATATACTGATGATGAATCGGCTAGTTAATGAAAGTTTACGCTATAAGCATGACAAAATATTTAAAGTGTGTCTTCATCCTGTATTAGTATGCCTCGTAGACTGGTGTATTTGATGTCTGTCAACAGGTTACTGTATTATAGGTACTGTCTAACATTGTTGAGTGTATTTGTCAACTATGTATGAACATGTTTATGCTCCTTTTTCTGTTTTGCTCTTTGCACCGTCATCTGTTCATCTCTCTTTTCAATAAAGGGTTTGTTCTTTGATCAAAAAAAATATATATATGATAAAATCCGTACCAAGCTTATGGCACAGGATCCAGAAGACAGCGACAGCAGCTACTACTACAGTGATTCTCAGCTTCCATTGAAAGTGGCTAGGTATGAAATATGCATACTTACATTGGTCCAAGCTGGACCAATGTACAGTACCTATGCAAAAAAATCCATACTTGAAATTCAGCTTTAGGCCATGGTCATGTGACACTGCACCCCTGAGTCTTCTCCTTGTCTGTTTACCTCCTCCTTGGGTCCTTATTCGGGTGTCCACGTCAGTTCCCACACGATGTGAACTTTAAAGAAGTAAAAAAAAGGCAGCCTGACAAGTTGCTGTAAGAGGGAAAAAAATGATCTGCCTTTATTTACTAAAAGCAATTCATTTTTGATGCTCACAATGATTTCGCCTTTACTCAAAATATATTTTTAAAACTTAATGAATAAAATGCATTTGCATTAATATGATTAAAACATGACTTTAAAATATGCATTAAAAAGCTTATTCTGGTAACTTAATTTCCAAAAGGCAATTTAAAGTCTTTAAAGTCACTATTAATATGCACATATTAAGTTTGTCAATAGGCCTTGCCTTAAGTGGGTTGTTACCCAATTTATTCTAAGCAACTGCTTATACCTCTGTTATTACATTTGCAAAAGAAATACATCACACATTAATAATACTTTTACATAAATTTCTTCAAATATGATTCTGAAAAAGGTACTTTATTCTTGGAGTAGTCCCCTATTCTACATATTGTTTTAGACTCCCTCTGTAGTTCCAAAATAAGTCTTAAAAAGGTTATCTGGATCTCATCTAAAAGTAGGCATATGTGCTTGTGTCCAAACTAACTGTGGGATTATCACTAGATTGTACAATCAACTAGAACAAGAACTGGTTTAAATATTAAAAACATTCAGCAGGAACTGTGATGGGTTTAGGCAGACAGGACATAGTTTGTACATAAGCGTTCAACATTTATCAGAGGGACACTCATTTTTTTTTCTTTTGCATTTCCTTTTATTATTGATAATGTATCTGGGTTTTGCAAATACAACCCCCGCGGGAGGCAGACCACAACCCCCCCGCGCGGGAGACGGATGGCGGCGACCACCTGGCACCCCCCCGGCCATGGAAAATGGACGGTGGATGTCTTACCTTATGGAGGGAGGGGGAAGGAAGAGCCAGGGCCGCTCTGACCGATTCTGCCAAGGAGCACACAGAGAGACATTCTCCTCCCGGCCGCACAGGTACAGGAAGTGTGTCCTGAGACATGATTGGCCAAGCAGTCCTAACAGTCCAATAGGGGCTTCCTCATTGGCCGGGAGGAGAATGAGGGAGACAATAGCGAATATTCATTCGCTTTTGTCACACAAGTGGGTGTGCTCGGGCGCAGTGGCTCTAATCACTTGCTTAAAAAAAAAAAAAAAAATTGCAATCCATGTGTCCGGTGCCCCGCACGTAGATTAGGGGGCCAGACACATGGATGGGGGGGGCGGTGCCCCTGAGCCCCTAATGGAGCGGCCTCCACTGGTCAGTACTAAAAAATGTTCTTATTTTTTGTTTTAGGCCGGGTTCACACCTACGCAAATTAGATGAGGGTTTACCCACATCCAATTCGCATAGCAGGAGAATTTGACTGGCTCCCTATGGAGCCAGTTCACATATCTCCGTTGCGGCTGCGGAGCGCACTGCACAGAAATGCTGTGCGTCTTTGACTCTGTTTCAGTGCCAAATTCAGGCATAGATTCAGTCCTGATTCGTCCCTAAAATGGGGAACAGGGACGCACATCGCTCCTGTGCGATCCGCAGCTGGTTCCAGTGTGAACCCGGCCTTAAGGGGCACAATCTTTTTTATATTTTCAAATGTGTTTGATGCATTAATTATTTTCTCTTTCACATTTATGATTAAAAGAGCATTTGTTTTCCAAATGCCAGCAAAATATACTGTATTTT
The DNA here is from genome assembly GCA_037952925.1 of Lithobates clamitans. Lineage (NCBI taxonomy): Eukaryota > Metazoa > Chordata > Amphibia > Anura > Ranidae > Lithobates > Lithobates clamitans. The sequence goes on from JBBGZY010000281.1 coordinate 266,201, forward strand.
AGAGGACATACATTGTTTATTTGTGTTATGTCCTCTCACTTTTACATTAGAGAAGTAACAGAATTATTTGAACTATAGCAACCCAGTATGCTTAGGATGTGTTTTTCCTATTGGTACTGCAGATCAAATCCTCCTTGCTATATCAGTGTTTTAAAACCTTTTTTTTCAGTTAAGACAACCTTTAAATGTATGCACAATCTTGGGGCACCCCATTCTAAAATGTAAAAAAAAAAAAAGTTTTACAAAATGCAGCAACATCCACACACATAGGACACCCAACATTAGAGGTGATTTATTCTTCTAAAGCAAATATACCTTTGCACACCGGTACTGACTAGTATTCCATTTTTATCTTCTCCCTCAGGAGATGGCCAAACAAAAATACTGTGCAGGCACCCAACATGCCCCATATAAACCAATGATCTCATTGATTGTTAGGACGCTGGTGGCTGGAAGGTTGTAATGGTGCACAATGAAAACCTTTGGCTTTCTGTAATAAATGCCCTGTACACACGATAGGATTTTCCGACAACAAAACCGTGGATTTTTTTTTCCGACGTATGTTGGCTCAAACTTGTCTTGCATACACACGGTCACACAAATGTTGTTGGAAATTCCAAACGTCAAGAACGCGGTGATGTACAACACGTACGACAAGCAGAGAAAAATGAAGTTCAATAGCCAGTGTGGCTCTTCTGCTTGATTCCGAGCATGCGTGGAATTTTGTGCGTCGGAATTGTGTACACACGATCGGAATTTCCGACAACGGATTTTGTTGTTGGAAAATTTGAGATCCAGATCTCAAATTTTGTTTGTCGGAAATTCCGACGGAAAATGTCCGATGGAGCCTACACACGGTCAGATTATCTGACAACAAGCTCCCATCGAACATTTGTTGTCGGAAAATCCTAAAAATACTGTGTGTACAGGGCATAAAAGTCATGCTTTATCCACCCACTGACTTGTATACAATTTTTGGGCAATTTTTAGGCATTTTACTAAGGCACCCTGAAGAAACCTGAAGGCACCCTGGTTGAAATAGACACAGCCCCATTTAGTGGCTAAAGATTTAAGATTGTAGGGAGTAAGGGGATTCCAGGTTTTATCTACATTTGTATAATCTACAGCTGCCTGCAGTGATTTGCACAGAAGAATACCTGCAGTAAGGCTGCATTTTTTTCTGCATTTCAACAACTTTATGAAAAAATTGCTGCTCAAAGAATGTAATCCTTTTTCAACACAAGGATTTTTTTTTTAATTTTTACTGCAAAGCATACAGTAAGTGGGACATACAAACTTCTGGGGAGTTTACCAGGGTTTTAGCCATTTATTTTATTTATTATTTTTTGGGAAGATCTTTTTCCTGGAAATTATATAATTTTACAGTTTTAATAAATTCTGTACTTGGGTATAAAATTGTGAGAAGACATTATGGGGTTAGAAGGTATAAGTTTAACAATTAATATTTATTTAAACTGGGTCAGCATTTCCTATCTTAAATTGCAATACCAAGAGACTGGATTAGATGTTACATTATCTTAAAATCTTACAGAAAGGTAGATCATTATTATCCTATAGACAAAAAAATCATCCCTGAGAGGGGATTATGTTCTGATCATATTAGTATTAGTAATACTAGTAATATTAGTATACCTGTTAAACATTTAGTTTAACAGGTATTTAAATTTACTCTTTCATGCTGATAAACTTGCATTATATTCCAATCACTACTGGTCACAAGTCAGACACATAATGCTTTTGGTAGCTAAATGTAGCATTTTTTTAATATTGTAATGTGAGTAAGTAGATTATTGAGAAGCATTGCAGTATATAATTCATGTTTGATGTATTTTATGTGCAATCTTTTTAAAAATATCCAATTTACATGTGCTTTAGGTTTAGTAGTGATAAAGGCTTCTGTCAACAAACCTTTGTTTAATTGAAGTGGGTTTTGAATTTGTATACAAGTCTATAGGGATGCAAAATCTGACTGAAGCAGGTCAAAAGGAGGTTAACTGCAGGTCAAATTTACGTGTCTGATGTACTTTACACTGACTAAAAACAGGTACAACAACTGTCAGAAGAGAGGGTTTTTTTTTTAGAAAATAGTAGCTTAAAGTAGAACTATAGGCATTTTTTTTTTTGGATAGAGCCAGGGAGGGTTATAGATTTTTTTTTCCCCATCTGTGTCCCATTGCGGAGATTTCCCTTCACTTCCTGTTCCAGAGCCAAACAGGAAGAGATAGAAAATCCCTGCAAATTCAGGAAATTCCTTGGGGCTCCCCAGGTCACCAGAACTATTGTCCCCATTGGAAGATTTCCCCTCTATTACTATTCTCTGGACAACCCAAAACTTGGGATTTTCTGTTACTTTCACTTTCAATGATAATGATAAACAGGACAAATAGAGAGGGGGTGAATTTCTGTAAAGGGGGCCCAGACAGCAATAAAAACCTGACAGGGGTTTTAATCCATCTGCACTCTATCCCTGTGCCTTTAGTTATACTTTAAGCATTAGTGAATAAAGTCACTGGCAAGTCAATATTATTATGCACTTCTTAAAGCGGTTGTATGCCCAGGAAAAAAAACAAAACAAAAAAAACTGTAAGGCAAAGGCATAATGCGCCAGTACGCAATTATGAAATACTTACCTTAGAACGAAGCACCCGCACCACCTCCTGGTCACCAGTGAGGGAGATGACACGTTCCCTGTGCATTTCTTCTGGGTTCACAGCTCCGGCACTGTGAGTGTTTAGAGCCGTGATGACGTCACTCCCGCACATGCATGTGGGAGTCCTCCTTTCCAGCAGGGTCCGGCAGCATTCGCCGGACCTTCAGAGCGCATGAGCCGCTGATGTCAGTGGCTACATGCAAGGTAAATATCTCCTAAACAGCTTTAGGAGATATTCACTTTACCTACAGGTAATTCGTCATTATATGCAATGGAATTTAAAATTGTGCTGGGTGATATCCAATCACCCCCCGTGACAAAATTAAATTGTGGCGCTCTCTTCTACAACCATTTATCTCCTTCAGTGAGAGATACAAAATCTATTGACTAAATCTAAACCACACCCTAGTGATGGTGTGTATCAACATACTAAACGGCTGTACAACAGGTATTAAAAATTCGTCATTATAGGCTTAACTGTTGGTAAAAATGTGCAAGCGGGGTATACAACCGCTTTAATACACAATACACGTTCCTTTGCTACACCTTCTACCCTATGCTACTGTACATTAAACTATAACAATCCCTAAAAATGGCTTATAACCATGAAGTATGAGTTACCCTTCAACAAATATCTTTATAACAAAAAATATTACACATTTTACATTATTACAAATATCTTTGTGTCAGCTGAATTCAGTATTTTAACTCAACAAGTGTAATATGTAAAATGTTATGAGTATCAATCTCTCCCAATGACAGTTTAGGCTGTCATCATTAGTATACCAGCTTTATAGCAACTTCCACATCATTAACAAACAACAGTTATCCTGTGTGGCTGTGCTTAATTGACTGAAAACATCAAAATAAATTAAAACAATGCTTTAAAGAAGAAGTGCAAACGCATCGTCGCCTTCAGGCTCCACCCACTGCAGTGTTCAGCCCCACATCATTGGTTGCCCAGATGTTGGAGGTCTGCATCCTAGCAACCAATGAAACAGCAAGTACACTACAAAATAAAAAAGTAAATTCCCCCCATCCCCCCCAACCTTAGCTCTAGCCTGTCTGTATGTCATATTTGAGTTAGACTTAATTACCTCCAGTTTCCTTTTGCTATAGTAAAAATGTTAAAATGTGCCATAGCAATACATTGTAAAAGTGATGCAAATAACAACTACCTGAATGTCCTATTAGGAGCCAGGCTCTGGGCCAGTGGCCATAGCACTGGAAAGGTTCACACGGAAACCAGCAGGATAAATACATGAGCAGATTCTCCTGGCAGGTTACAAGGGCTCAAAAAAAGCACAGGGTCTAAGCACTAACCAGTCTTCACCAGACCTGATGGTGGATATGGGTTTCGCTGCCTTCTAGTGCCAGGTTGAGGCCCTCTAGTTCGCACCACCAGAAGGTGAGCAAGCCAGTGTGTGGTAGCAGGTAGCAGGTAGAGATCAAGCAAAAGCGTAGTTGGTAAACAAGCCACAGGGCGTAACAAGTGATTGCAGGTTGGGATCAAGTGAAAGCCTAGTCAAGGAATAAGCCAAACTTTGGTAATGGAGATGTGGACAGCAGCAGCAGTGTAAAAAGCAAGATATTGACTGGAGAAGAGCACAATCATCTGACAGACAGGAAAAGCAAAAGCATAGCTTAAATAGGAAGTTCATGGGAGAGCAAAGAGTTCAAGGTTCACCAGAAACAAGATAGAAAGTACGTTTGTCCAAGGGATCAGGTAGGGATCTGTTTAGCATCTCAGGTGGCGAGACACTGCCAGATGCAGCAGAGGTTCTGGGTTCATATCCAAATATCCCAAATTCTTCCTGGATGTCTTAGGGCCAGGTTTGTGAGGAAACCTCAGGTGGAATTCTCTTGGTAATCTAGGGGCATGAACATTCTCCCCAGGTACCCAACAATTTTCTTCTGGCCGATATGCTTCCCATTGAACCAGATACTGCAATTTGTTCCTAAAGATCCTGGAATAAAGAATTTTTACAGCCACACATTCTTCACCTTGCAACTCAACAGGTGGAGGGGATGGGAGAATTCTCTCAGAGAAAGGGTTTTGATTAAATGATCTGAGCAAGGATACATGAAACAAAGAATGAAACTTCATACTGTCAGGAAAGCAAAAAGTGATTAGGTTAATTAGAGCTGAAATCTGGAAAAGTCCCACAACTTTTGACCCAGCTTTGCAGATGCAACATGTACCTTAAAATTTTTGGTAGATAACCAAACATTGTAACCCACATGAAAGGTAGGTGGTGATCTGTGATGTCTGCCAGCAGCCTCTTTGTAACATTCCTGAGCCTCCTTCAGAGTCTTGATCAATTTTCTCCAGAATCTCCTGTAATGTTGTTAATCAGCTGGTAACAGCAGGAACTGGAATTGAGATAGGGAAATCAGGAATAAAAACTGGATGATACCCAGTGTTAAAGAAAAAAGGACTTTGAGAACTGGAGTTATGTTTAGAAGTGATGTAAACAGAGAATTAATCACAATCCTAAATGCAGTGCTTCACCTCAATAATATAACGATCTATACAAATGGCTTGGTGTAATTAGATATCGACATATTACAGCAATAAATAAATCTATATACGCTATGTCCCAAACAAGAATTTTATACAGGTAAATAAATAAATAATTAAATCAGTCCACACGGTGTCCAAACAAATAATCAAGTGAATATAATCTTTGAAACAAAGGTGATCTCCACCCAATAGTGTTCACAAAAGCCCTCTTCTTATTAGACAAAAATAATGATCACAGCAATGCTTTCCTCCACTCACCTGTTGGACACACACTCACCAACTTTTATTAACAATCTCTCTCAAGAAAGGCAAAAACAAGACAACAGGTATATCAATTCAAGAAGCATTTAAGGTGCTGGAGACTAGCTTATCCTTGATTGGGATGCCCCACCTCATGGTTTCTCAAAAAGTAAATAAAAAGAAATCCCACAAAGTGTAGTATTATAAAAGCACCTTCATTTATTAGAAACAGTAATGCACTTAAATATTAACAACAGTATTCTGTCATGAACATAAGCTGTCAGCTTCCCCAAAACAGCAGAGGCACTCTCACTGCACTGATGATACAGCCAGCAGCACTGTATGTAGATAACCTCTGCTCTGTAAGCTGAGACTGCACACACTGTTTGTCTTCACCCCAATGACATTTTGTCACTATAACAGCTTTATCAAGACCCTCTTGGGGGTGGAGTCTAACAGTGTGCCTAGTCTCAGTTTACAGAGAAGAAAATAGGCCACAAGCAACTGGAGGGTGGATTGGAAAGACGTTATATGACAAGGCAGTTAGACAATGCATAAATCTATCAACAGACAACTGAACATGTTTAAAGACGCTGACTAGTTAAGGTGAAAACTGACCCATAAGATGGCAATCAACTGAACTGTAGTAATGCTAAACCAAATTGTAACTGTTGCAAACAGGGTTAAAAGTATCGGCATCAACTAACCCAAAAATAAATTTCCTTGTGTGCACACTAGGGATGAGCCGAACACCCCCCTGTTCGGTTCCCACCAGAACGTGCGAACAGGCAAAAAATTTGTTCGAACACGTGAACACCGTTAAAGTCTATGGGACTCGAACATGAATAATCAAAAGTGCTAATTTTAAAGGCTTATATGCAAGTTACTGTCATAAAAAGTGTTTGGGGACCTGGGTCCTGCCCCAGGAGACATGGATCAATGCAAAAAAAGTTTAAATTTCATACCTGGGGGGTGTCTATAGTATGTCTGTAAAGGGGTGCATGTTTCCTGTGTTTAGAACAGTCTGACAGCAAAATGACATTTCAAAGGAAAAAAACTCATTCAAAAGTACTCGCGGCTATATGAATTGTCGGTCCGACAATACACATAAAAGTTCATTGTTAAAAACGGCATGGGCTTTCCCCACAGGGGAACCCAAAACCAAAATTTAAAAAAAAATGGCGTGGGGGTCCCCCTAAATTCCATACCAGGCCCTTAAGGTCTGGCATGGATATTAAGGGGAACCCTGCACTACATATTTTTAAAAAAATGGCGTGGGGTCCCCCCAAAAATCCATACCAGACCCTTATCCGAGCACACAACCTGGCAGGCCGCAGAAAAAGAGGGGGGGACAAGAGAGCTGCCCCCCTCCTGAACCGTACCAGGCCACATGCCCTCAACATTGGGAGGGTGCTTTGGGGTCCCCCCAAAGCACCTTGTTCCCATGTTGATGAGGACAAGGGCCTCATCCCCACAACCCTTGCCCGGTGGTTGTGGGGGTCTGCGGGCGGGGGGCTTATTGGAATCTGAAAGCCCCCTTTAACAAGGGGACCCCCAGATCCCACCACCCTGTGTGAAATGGTAAGGGGGCACAAAAGTACCCCTACCATTTCACAAAAAAAGTGTCAAAAATGTTAAAAATTACAGACAGTTTTTGACAATTCCTTTATTTAAATGCTTCTTATTTTCATCTTCTTTCTTCTACCTTCTTTCTTCTATCTACCTTCGGTTTCTTCCTCCGTCTTCTTCTTCTTCCTCCGATCCTCTGCTTTCTGCTCCAGTGTTCTCGTCCGGCATCTTCCTCCGTGGCGTCCTCTTCCCTTCTTCCTTCTCGGGCTGCTCCGCATCCATGATGGGAGGCTCCCGCTGTGTGACGCTTCTCGTCTTCTGACGGTTCTTAAATAATGAAGGGTGGGGCCACCAGGTGACCCCGCCCCCTCTGACGCACGGGGACTTCCCCGAGGCTTTCCCCGTGACGCCAGAGGGGGCAGACAGGGAAGTCCCCGTCAAGTCCCCGTGCGCCAGAGGGGGGGCTGGGTCACCGGGTGGCCCCGCCCTCCATTATTTAAGAACCGTCAGAAGACGAGAAGCGTTACACAGCGGGAGCCTCCCATCATGGATGCGGAGCGGCCCGAGAAGGAAGAAGGGAAGAATGGAGGAAGATGCCAGGCGAGAACACTGGAGCAAGAAGCAGAGCATCGTAGGAAGAAAAAGAAGATGATGGAGGAAGAAACCGAAGGAAGATAGAAGATAGAAGGAAGAAGATAGAAGAAAGAAGATGGAAAGAAGAAGCATTTAAAATTAAGGAATTGTCAAAAACTGTCTCTTGTCATTTTTAACATTTTTGACATTTTTTGGGAAATGGTAGGGGTACTTTTGTACCCCCTTACCATTTCACACAGGGGAGGGGCGGGATCTGGGGGTCCCCTTGTTAAAGGGGGCTTCCAGATTCCGATAAGTCCCCCGCCCGCAGACCGCCACAACCACCGGGCAAGGGTTGTGGGGATGAGGCCCTTGTCCTCATCAACATGGGGACAAGGTGCTGTGGGGGGACCCCAAAGCACCCTCCCAATGTTGAGGGCATGTGGCCTGGTACGGTTCGGGAGGGGGGGCACTCTCTCATCCTCCCCCCTCTTTTCCTGAGGCTTGCCAGGTTGTGTGCTTGGATAAGGGTCTCGTATGGATTTTTGGGGGGACCCCATGCCATTTTTTTTTATTTTGGCGCGGGGTTCCCCTTAAAATCGATACCAGACCTGAAGGGTCTGGTATGGATTTTCAGGGGGATCCCCACGCCTTTTTTTTTAAATTTTGGCGTGAGGTTCCCTTTAATATCCATACCAGACCTTAAGGGCCTGGTATGGAATTTAGGGGGACCCCCACGCCATTTTTTAAAAAATTTTGGTTCGGGGTTCCCCTGTGGGGAAATCCCATGCCGTTTTTATCAATGAACTTTTATGTGTATTGTCAGACCGACAATTCATATAGCCGCAAGTACTTTTAAATGACTTTTTTTCCTTTGAAATGTCATTTTGCTGTCAGACTGTTCTAAACACGGGAAACATGCGCCCTTTACAAGCATACTATAGACACCCCCCAGGTACAGAATTTAAAGGAATAATACACTTTTATTGTTTCACTTTAAGCATTATTAAAATCACTGCTCCTGAAAAAACGTCCATTTTTAAAACTTTTTTTTCCATTGATCCATGTTCCCTGGGGCAGGACCCAGGTCCCCAAACACTTTTTATGAAAATACCATGCCTATAAGCCTTTAAAATTAGCACTTTTGATTTCTCCTATAGACTCGAACTCGAAGCTCATCCATAGTGCACACTATCTATACAGCCCAAAGAGGTACCCCTGGAGGTGGCTATAAAGTACCTGGTGCCTAACTGTCAGGATTAGCCAGTTATTGTTGGGGCCCTTCTGTAAGGGGTGCATATGAAGATGTTCCTTTAGACGTGTACAATGGATGGCTGATGGGATGCTAAGCAAAGAACGGTCTTTACTGCATTAACTCTGTTAATGTTGACACTAAAACAGATGAATCAGCTCACTACTCCTGGTACACAGGAATCCAGTCTAGATCACTTGGCAGTCTGCTGTCCTCAGGTACTTGGGGCCTGGTGGCCTGGGGCCTGGTGACTCAGTTCTCCTGAACAGGTCGTCATAAGGCTTAGTCTTTTAGCTCTGGTCCTCACTGGTTCTCCCTTGCTGTAGGCACTCATGGGAATGGGTCCTTCCAGGTCTGGTCCCAGCTCAGCAAACAACCTCTCAGTGGTTCAATCCCAGCAACAGGTCAGTGTCCTTTCTGGTGTAGGCATATACACCCCAGTCTGCACTCTCTGGTCCACACACTGCAAAAGCTCTGTACAGTTTGGCTTCCTCTTGCAAAAGACTCTCTTCCTCTGTTTAAAAGTAATCCTGTGTATTAAAGTCCATAGCTCATTAGCCTCATTAGCTCATTAGCCTCAAATCACAGTGCTACTTGTTGACTACATGTTCCATGACCCCAGGCTCAGTAACATCATTGAGGAAGTAGGGAGTGAGAAGCTGCATAGCAAGTCCTTTCCCCTGATTGAATCAGAGCTGTTGTTACAGTAAATAGAGGGAGAAGGGGGATTTCATAGCCGCTCTTCACACATGCAGTGGGGGGAGAAAGGAGGAAAGTGGGCTCAGGAGCGCACAGCCCACTTCTCAAGCCAGCTACAAATTATATTCAAAATGAGAAAAACAAAAATATCTGCGCTCAGCATTATATGGGTACCAATATACAGTATCTCACAAAATTTAGTACATCCTCCACATTTTTGAAAATATTTTATTACATCTTTTCATGTGACAACACTGAAGAAATGACACTTTGCTACAATGTAAAGCTCAATTAGCCATTTTCCTGGTGTCATGTGACTCGTTAGTGTTAGAAGGTCTCAGGTGTGAGCAGGTGTATTCAAATTGGTGTTATCACTCTCATTCTCTCATACTGGTCACTGGAAGTTCAACATAGCACCTCATCGCAAAGAACTCTGAGGATCTGAAAAAAAAGAATAGTTCTACATAAAGATGGCCTAGGCTATAAGAAGTTTGCCAAGACCCTGAAACTAAGCTGCAGAATGTGTATAAGATCATACAGCGGTTTAATAGGACAGGTTCCACTAAGAACAGGCCTCACCATGGTCCACCAAAGGAGTTGAGTGCACGTCTTCAGCGCTATATCCAGAGGTTGTCTTTGGGGAATAGATGTATGAGTGCTGCCAGCATTGCTGCAGAGTTTGAAGGGGTGGGGGGTCAGCCTGTTAGTGCTCAGACCATACGCTGCACACTGCATCAAATTGGTCTGCATGGCTGTCGTCCCAGAAGGAAGCCTCTTCTAAAGATGATGCACAAGAAAGCCCGGAAACAGTTTGCTGAAGACAAGCAGACTAAGGACATGGATTACTGGAACCATGTCCTGTGGTCCGATGAGACCAAGATAAACTCATTTTGTTCAGATAGTGTCAAGCAGGTGAGGAGTACAAGGCAAGTGTGTCTTGCCTACAGTCAAACATGTTGGTGGGAGTGTCATGGGCTGGGGCTGCATGAGTGCTGCCGGCACTGGGGAGCTACAGTTCATTGAGGGAACCATGAATGCCAACATGTACTGTGACATACTGAAGCAGAGGATGATCCCCTCCCTTCAGAGATGGGGCCACATGGCAGTATTCAAACATGATAGCCACTCCAAACAAACCTCCAAGATGACCACTGCCTTGCTAAAGAAGCTGAGGGTAAAGGTGATGGACTGGCCAAGCATGTATCCAGACCTAAACCCTATTGAGCATCTGTGGGGCATCCTCAAAGGAAAGTTGGAGGAGCGCAAGGTCTCTAACATCCACTAGCTTCGTGATGTTGTCATGGAGGAGTGGAAGAGGACTTCAGTGGCAACCTGTGAAGCTCTGGTGAACTCCATGCCCAAGAGGGTTAAGGCAGTGGTGGAAAATAATGGTGGCCACACAAAATATTGTCACTTTGGGCCCTATTTGGACATTTTCACTTAGGGGTGTACTCACTTTTGTTGCCAGCGGTTTAGACATTAATGGCTGTGCGTTATTTTGAGGGGGCAGCAAATTTATACATTTATACAAGCTGTACACTCACTACTTTACATTGTAGCAAAGTGTGATTTCTTCAGTGTTGTCACATGAAAAGATATAATAAAATATTTACAAAAATGTGAGGGGTGTACTATTCCTATAAATGTAAAATAAGTGCTCAAACAAATGAAATAAAGTCCACTTCACAGGTGCAGGAAGTGATCTTAACATCAAATGTGTTTCCTTCTTTCATCACACAAGAGTTATGCCCCGTACACACGGTCAGACATTGATCGGACATTCCGACAACAAAATCCTAGGATTTTTTCCGACGGATGTTGGCTCAAACTTGTCTTGCATACACACGGTCACACAAAGTTGTTCGAAAATCCGATCGTTCTGAACGCGGTGACGTAAAACACGTACGTCGAGGCTATAAATGGGGCAGTAGCCAATAGCTTTCATCTCTTTATTTATTCTGAGCATGCGTGGCACTTTGTGCGTCGGATTTGTGTACACACGATCAGAAATTCCGACAACGGATTTTGCTGTCGGAAAATTTTATAGCCTGCTCTCAAACTTTGTGTGTCGGAAAATCCGATGGAAAATGTGTGATGGAGCCTACACACGGTCGGAATTTCCGACAACAAGGTCCTATCACACATTTTCCGTCGGAAAATCCGACCGTGTGTACGGGGCATAAGGGTGTAAAATTTTGATTTCACTCCTCACTACCTATCACAGTTTTGAAGGCCATAAAATGATAAGATGGCACAACCCCCCCACCCAAATGACCCCATTTTGGAAAGTAGACACCCCAAGCTATTTGCTGAGAGGCATGTTGAGTCCATGGAATATTTTATATTTTGCCACAAGTTGCGGGAAAATGACAAACTTTTTTTTTTTTCCCACAAAGTTGTCACTAAATGATATATTGCTCACACATGCCATGGGCATATGTGGAATTGCACCCCAAAATACATTCTGCTGCATTAGAAAGCAATGTACCACAAAATCAGACCCCAATGACAAGGAGCTCTGAATGCGCTAAGTGCAACCAATAAAAGATCTCCATCTACTCAGGTGATATTGCATCTCCAAAGGTAAATTGCATAAACTCCAATCCCACAATGGTAAGCATTAGAGAGAAACAGAGGGGGAACTCCATGTTGCAGTACCAAAATACTCACATTTATTGCTTAACCACGACAATACAAGGCACTTTCACCCCCTTCCTGCCCAGGCCATTTTTCAGCTTTTAGTGCTGTCGCAATTTGAATGACAATTGTGTGGTCATGCTACACTGTATCCAAATGAAATTATTATCATTTTCTTCACACAAATAGAGCTTTCTTTTTTTTCTTTTGGCATTTAATTACTACTGGGTTTTTTATTTTTTACAAAAAAATAGAGGAAAGACTAAAGATTTGGGGAAAAAAAAGTTTTTCTTAGTTTCTGTCAGTAAATTTTGTTTTTTTGGTAATTTTTCTCCTTCACTGATGTACGCTGATCAGGCGCCATTGATGGGCACTGATAGGCTTCACTTATGGGCACTGATGAGGTGGCGCTTATGGGTACTGATGAGGCAGCACTTATGGCACTGATTAGGTGGATCTGATGAGGAGGCACTATTATGCCGCAGTGATGGGCACTGATAGATGGCACTGATGAGCACTGATAGGCGGCACTAATGGGCACTGATAGGTAGCACTGGTGGGCACTGATAGGCAGGTCTTGTGGGCACTGATAGGCAGCACGGATAGGCAGCCCTGATGGGCACTGATGGACAGCACTGATGGGCACTGATGGGCACTAAAAGGCAGCACTGACTTAAAAGGCAGCACTGACTGGCACCAGTAATGAGCATTGATTTGTGGGCACTCATGGGCACTTATGGGCACTGATTGTTGGCATTGCTGGGCTTTACTCTAATAAGAGCACTGATGATCAGTGACCTGATTACCTGCCCTGTTCTCCCCTGCGAGGAGATGCCGTTGATTGGTTCCCCTTGCCACACACTCTGTCACTTCCGCATTTACATGTGACCTACTGTGATTGGATAGCTTCAGTGGCTCTTTACCAAGATTGGGTCCTAGCAACACGGTGTGCCCGCAATCGCTGCACTGTGCGCCCCCACGGGCACGCAAGAGTGACCGTTCCGGTGCGCCATCGTATGACGTCCACCCAGAACGAGAGCCGATCCGTCCCTCCTTCATTTGACGGTGGACGAGCGGCAAGTGGTTAAAATAGAAATGTACTCACAAGAAGCAAAAGCAACAAGACAGTGCTTCGCTCTGGGTGATTAGCGAGAGTGAAAACTTCACTGCGATAGCTCCGCTCGATGCGTGCTTCCTCAACTCTTCCAGGGGCACAGGGGAAAATGAAGAAATGATTTCTAGATTTGTATGATCAGTGAACAGTTACAGGAGGATTAGCCCTTTCTAGCAAATGCCTCCATTCAGAAAAAGCTTATTTTCTAGCGAATCCTTATTCCCAATGTCATAATTCTTTCCGGCTGAAGGCATTAAGCAAGAGAAATACACACAGGGAAAAAGCTGCATCTTTCCTCCTCTTCACTGAGATAGGATAGCTCCCATGGCAAAATCTGAAGCATCCACTTCCATGATAGAAGATAGTTCAGGATAACGATGTACCAATATTGGCGCAGATAAAAAGAGTTTTTCATTTTCTAAAAGCAGCTTGTGCCTCTGGTAACCACACAAAGGGCATCCCTTTCCTTGTTAGCTATGTAATTGGTGTTATTACCCTAGAGAAGCCTCTTATGAATTTTTGTAGAAGTTGGCAAACCCAACAAATATTTTTACTTCCTTCACGGTTCTAGGGGCAGGCTAATCCACCACTGCTTTGAACTTATCAACCTACCATACCTACTTCTTCAAATTCACATCTCTCCAGTTTGATGTAAAATCAATTATCTTAATCTTTTGAAGACAGTGGACACATGTTTGTGATGCTCCTCTAGGATTATCAAAAAAGATAAGGATCTGAAGCCAGGGCCTCTGCTGCATCTGGCAGTAAATCTTCTTGTTGAGTCACCTGAGATGCTGGACAGCTCCCCTTGGAAAAACTCATTGCTCCTCCCATGAACTTTCTTTAAGCCATGCCTTTGAATTGCTGACACTGAATGTGTTAGTCAATACCATCAGAAAGCCTGTAAATGTTTTATTGAATTCCATCCAGTGTATCAACCTTGAAATTAACCAGCTTTGATCTAAAACATTCATAAAATAACAACAGTGCTTACATTGAACCTTCACATAGGATAATATTAGGAAAATATTTTCATCCAGCATTTCCAGCTTTCTTGCCTAGACACCCACCCGAACTTCCCTGGGATACTGACATCACACAACGCATGTGACAGGCAAGGTTTTTTCTCTCTTCTGCTGCTGTTTTAATAAGTTATCGGCTTTTATGCACAATATAAAAATTCATAATTCCACAATTATTTGAAAATGAAGACAGTTGAGGCGTCCTGTGCCTACTTCTGACATAGCATAAATTGTGGGACTTTGGTTATAAAATCCTTCTGGTTCAGTTGTCAACTTATATAATATGTTCATGGAGTATTATTTACTTTCTGAATTTATAGCACCACATGTGAGCTACTTTGATTTGTAAAGATGTATAGATACTACAAAAATGGTGCTAAGAATATCCAAACAGTTCACTGGGGATTCTTGAGATGAATCCAGCTACTGCATGTACATGAAAATGAGTGTATCATTTCTGCACCGCTGAGCCTGCCCTGAGATTTAAACTAATTCTATGTGCTGTCATAGTTTGCTTTGAAAAATAGTGATTAGAGCTTGATTTAATGCAATCAAACTGTAGGGTTCTAGGAAGAAGCTGACAGGAACTCGGAAAAGAAAAATCAAGTTTGCCTTTGAGAACTGTCAATTGCATAAGTGTGAAAGAAAACTATCAACTAGGGTAATTCAAAATACAATGTAAGCAAGCTTTTTGCATATATTACTAGAAATTTATGTTTGCATATGCCAAGGTATTCTTTAGTTACTGTAGCAGCAAAATGAAACATTTGTGATCCTGCAATGTAGTTTTCTCTCTAAAGTGAAGACCAGGCAATTTATTTTAAAGAACACTACAATTTATTTAAAGAACACTGCACAACATATGTGTTTATATGATGTCAATAGAAAATTGTTCATCCTGTTTCTAAGTTTAATGCCACTATCACTGAAATTATTCAGAGAAACTCAAGAAAAATAAAAATACAGCTTGATTTTTTTTTTATAAAGAATAATGTACCTGTATGGTTATACTGTCAAGATATGATAATATAGGAGTTTAAAGCAGTGCCCAACCACTGGTGACATGCATTGCTGAGCAAAAGACATCTACATGGTAGAAATAGAATGCAGGTTTTTTGAGCAAGCTAGTCTGGTGGTGGTCAGAGACTGCAAGAATACACCTGCTGTGCAAAACTGTGAAATAGTAAAATGCAACCGAGATGCTGTGCAGTAGTCTGCCAGTGGCCCAGTTCAGATTTAATACCTGGAAGAAAGGCTGGCAATATAGCCAGGGATGAGCTGCTGGGTTAATAGTGGGTCAACATTAACATGCTATTACAATAATACTATAAATGAGGTAGAGAGCGGTTGCAGTTAGCTGCCTCTGTCAGCCTGCATCTCAATACCCCATAACGAGAACAAAAACCCCTAAAGAGGAGGGAAGGGGGGACTATTGCGGTACTAAATAAAGTAAAAATTACAGTACACAGGGGTAGAGAAAGAGAGCGATAAAGTAGTATAAAAATTCAATTTTAATAGAAAACATAGTTAAAAGATTGTAACAATATCACATAACAGTTGTAATTTAAATATGGAAGCAGTCAATACAACCAATTGGATTACAACCCAAAGTGTTGGGTAGACACAAATAGAGCTTGAATTCTCGACCGGTTTCGCGGTTTTACCGCTTCCTCAGGAGAGCAATATCTGTGGTGCAACATATGATAATTGTAATGAGTATAACACACAGAGACTTTTTTCATAGTAACATTATTAATGCAGCACAAACATTTAGAAAAAGTATTACACACTTATATACAATTTAGATAGGAAAAGAATGAGCTCACCCGTTCTAAGGCTCCCGGTGGGTGTACACGGCCCCAAACGATTCCCCCCGTGGCGGACACAGGGGATGACTAGACAGCCTCTGAATGGATAAATGGGATGGTAAGATAAAGGGGTATGGACTGGGAAATCAATCAGAAGGGGGATAAGGTGAGGGGGTGCCGTTAGTGTGCCTCTGAGATGGAAACATGTGCAGTAGAGGGGACTAAGGAAGTATGAGGGAGATAGATAGAAAGTGGGAGGCAAGAAAGAAAGAGAGGGGAGGGACGGGGGGAGGGGGGGGGCCCAGGGGGGGGGAAGGGGGGGCGAGGGGGAGAGGGTAGGGCAAGGAGAGGGGGGGTGGGGGAAAAGGGGGGAAAGAAGGGACAGGGAGGGGGGAAGAGGGAAAAGGGGGGGGGAAGGAACAGGGGAGGGGGGAGAGGAAAGGGGAGGGGGGAGAGGAAACGGGGGGAGGGGGGGGGAAGGGGGGAAAGGGAGGGAGAGAGGCAGGGAGGGGGAGGAGGGGAGGGGGGGGAAAAGGGAGGGGGGGTATGGGGGGGGAAAGGGGGGGGAAGGGGGAGAGAAGAGGGCAGTGGGGTAAGTGGAGGTAGGCAGGAGGAAGGTAGGGAGAGATTGCACACAGAGTATGGGAATAGCACTCACCCCTAGAGTACTGATGTATTGAAACACATAGGTTTAAAAACATGAAACCCGGATACAAATTGTAAGGTGAACAACAGAGAGGTCAGTTGCTGTTGGATGATAGTGGGTATCCCCCAAAAACGGCTATGATAAAGGTATACACTGGCAGCGGTTACCATGACAACTGTAACAGTAATAGTCATGGAGTTACAAGCAAGGTATAGATGATAAGGGTATCAATGCAAATTGCCCACAGGAGGAGAATCTACCTGCAAGCACGAAGGGTGGGGGCCGGCAGCACTTACCAACAGCAAAGGTCCTAAATGCATCCTCATCCAGGGGCTGTAGGCTCACATAGCGGCCATGAATGGCCACTATAAGAGCACCCCAACCCGGAAGTCAGGGACGGCCTAAGAGGCGGTCCCTGACGTCACCGGGTCTGCCCGTCCGCACTGCGCAGGTGCAGTGTAAAGTGCTACTGCGCAAGCGCGCGCTCCAGTACAGGGGAATCAAGTTCCCAACCAAAGAGATGCAAGCAGCTCTATGGCTCTATCGCTGTGG
This sequence comes from Lithobates clamitans, assembly GCA_037952925.1. Lineage (NCBI taxonomy): Eukaryota > Metazoa > Chordata > Amphibia > Anura > Ranidae > Lithobates > Lithobates clamitans. The sequence goes on from JBBGZY010000281.1 coordinate 283,508, forward strand.
TGTGTGCAATTCCTGCGTAGCCGCAAGTATTGGGCATACGGAATACTCCGTACCAAAGAGTTTGGGTGAGCACTAGTGGCGAACAACAGAGTGTTTCCAGCTGTGGGTTTCCTATAGAGGTCGGTGCCCAGTGTTCCATCGGGTTGTTTGACAATGAGTAGGTCAAGGAAGGAAATTTGCTCTGGCTCAATTTTGAAGGTAAATTTAAGATTAAGGTCATTATTATCCAGAAGATGAAGGAATTGTAATAGTTTGGCTCTGGGACCAGTCCACACCATGAACAGGTCATCAATAAAACGGTACCAAAGGAGAATATTATCCAAAAATTCTGTATATTGGTCATGGGCATGAATATGTCGCTCCCAGCCGCCTAGATATAAGTTTGCATAGGCTGGGGCACATGACGTCCCCATTGCGACACCTTGTATTTGTAAAAATAATTGATCGTTGAAAACAAAATGATTTTTAGTTAATATAAAGTACAATAGTGTCAGTATGAACTGGTTCAAGGGCCAAGTAGTCGTGTCTTGTTCGGCCAAGAAGGAACCAGCCATCCGTACACCCTGCTCGTGGGGGATACTGGAGTACAAGGCCTCAATATCAACAGCCACGAGCAGGGCGTCCGGAGGGATCTGGATTCCCTCAAGGCGCTGCAATAAGTCAGTAGTGTCCCTAATGTAGGACGGGAGGCTGCGAACGTGAGGCATTAGAAAAGCGTCAACAAATTTGCTCGCGTTATCCGTTAAAGAGCCTATCCCAGACACTATGGGTCTTCCCGGTGGAAAACGCGCCGCTTTATGGGTCTTGGGTAAGGAATAAAATTTAGGGGTGCAAGGAAATTTGGGGACCAGGAACTCCAAGGTGTCTTTGTCAATGAGGCCTGTGATATAGGCCTCAGTGCAAAGAGCCCGGAGTTCCTGTGCAAAGGAAGATATATAGGAAGGAGGGATGGGTCTGTACCATTGTTTGTTGTTAAGGATGGCAAGGCACATGGCTTCATATTGGTGATTAGTCATCAGGACAATGTTGCCGCCCTTGTCTGATTGTTTAATTACAACATCGGAACGTTGCTGCAAAGATCGAAGAGCTCGAATCTGGCTGGGATCAAGGTTTGAAGGGTAATTGGGCCATTTTTGTTTCTTGAGGTCACTGATAGTGGCTCGCAAGAAGGCCCAGATCTCGGGGCAGGTGTTGAGATCGGGGAATCTCCGGGAACGTAAACGGAAGGGCTTGATTGGAAGAGTAGGTTTAGTGGTAACTGAGGAACCAGATCTGTTGGATGCAGGAGAGGTCAGTGGAAATGTGCCTGCTTCACATACACTTAAAGGGGCAACACCGGGGACCCCCGGGTCTTGTGAGGGTCCGGGGTCTCCAGTGTCACCTTCTTCGTATAAGAGCATCAGATCGCGAAGCGCCCTAAACTCCTCCATGGAGAAGCCTTTGGTGCGCTCCGCGAGCTCGCGCTCCAGTCCTAGATTGACACGATCCTTATCGTAGATAAATCTAAATGTTAAATTGCGTGCAAATAAATACAAATCTTTAATTGTTTCAGTGACCTTAAGTGCATCAAGAGGACAGAAACCCAGACCTAATTGTAACAGTGAGGTCTCCTCGCTACTGAAAGTAAAGGGGGTGAGATTTATGACGTTACGGTCGGTGTGGTCTGGGGGGGAGGGTTTTGTTGGGACAGTGAGGGTTTTAGGACGTACGCATCTAGATTGCTCTGTTGTTTTTTCAGATCTAAAAAAATCGCATCCTCATTGATTTTCGTGTATTTGTTAGTCAGTAAAGTAGAGTTGAGAATTTTGGGGATTGTGCCATGTAGCGTGGAGTGACCAGTGGCCCCTTCTGCGGGGATATTGGTATCATGTGGGGTTTGAGTGGAAGGTGTTTGAGTGGATCTTGGGCCTTTTGGGCCTTTTTTGTCTTTTTTGGGGTTCGTTGGTGGGGTGTTACCCCCAAAACGAAGTCTCTTGCGTGATGAATTGAGTGCAGAAGAAGTATTGGGTTGAGTGGTGCTAAGAGAGGATACAGTGGAAGATAGAGATGAGTCTGATTCGATGTCAGTAGTAGAATTCCTATTATTAGTTCGGGGAGGGCCTCGTCTACCCCGGCCTCTCCCCGGCCAGTGGTAGGCCAGACCCTCGGTGAAGGCAGCTTTGTCCTTCCCAAATTTGATCTGTTTTTTCATGATGATATCTTTATTCATAGTTTCCAAGCGTTCTCTAAGTTCTTTCCACTTGGTTTTGAAACCCGTATTATCAGTCAGGTGGGAGTACTCGATGTTGAGTCGTTCGATGTCACTGTCAAGTGTGGTCATATCAAGGGTATATTGAGTAATCAGTAATCCGATTAACTCAAGACTGTTTTTGGTTAGAATATCTTCCCATGTTTTTTTAAAGTCCCCTGACGGGTCTTTAAGGGTGGGAAAGATCTGGCCCCTTAAGCCTAGAGGGCAAATTCTTTCACTCACATACAGTTTAAAGTATTCAATGTGCCAGTGCAGATGTGATTTACGTTTAAGGAGTTTGAACATTCGCATAAAGAATGTTGAAATATCATCATCAATTTTGTGTTCATTTAGGCATGCCGTTTTGATATTGGACATAAAGCCTGACCAATCTGTGCCTAGAACATCCATAATGTACCTGACCACCGATGGCACCCCCTAATAGGTGTTAAACTGACAGGATGTCAAGGCTAGAAGAAACAAAAAGTAAGGGTTAGACAAATTCAAATGAATCAATAAAAAACGCTACTAGATATGTGTCGATGGGTGTTGCTGTTCACCCAGGGGCACTGAGGTGTGGGTGTGTTATCCACCCTGTGTATACTATAAGGAAGGAGGAGCGTTCAAATCAAAAAGGTAAATAACCAGATAAAAGTACCATCATCCCAAATGACTATTACAATAATACTATAAATGAGGTATAGAGCGGTCGCAGTTAGCTGCCTCTGTCGGCCTGCATCTCAATACCCCATAACGAGAACAAAAACCCCTAAAGAGGAGGGAAGGGGGGACTATTGCGGTACTAAATAAAGTAAAAATTACAGTACACAGGGGTAGAGAAAGAGAGCGATAAAGTAGTATAAAAATTCCATTTTAACCACTTGAGCCCCGGACCATTATGCTGCCTAAGGACCAGAGGTCTTTTTCCAATTTGGCACTGCGTCGCTTTAACTGCTAATTGCGCGGTCATGCAATGCTGTACCCAAACGAAATTTGCGTCCTTTTCTTCCCACAAATAGAGCTTTCTTTTGATGGTATTTGATCACCACTGCGGTTTTTATTTTTTGCGCTATAAACGGAAAAAGACCGAAAATTTTGAAAAAAAATGATATTTTCTACTTTTTGTTATAAAAAAAATCCAATAAACTAAATTTTAGTCATACATTTAGGCCAAAATGTATTCGGCCACATGTCTTTGGTAAAAAAAATGTCAATAAGTGTATATTTATTGGTTTGCGCAAAAGTTATAGCGTCTACAAACTAGGGTACATTTTCTGTAATTTACACAGCTTTTAGTTTATGACTGCCTATGTCATTTCTTGAGGTGCTAAAATGGCAGGGCAGTACAAAACCCCCCCAAATGACCCCATTTTGGAAAGTAGACACCCCAAGGAAATTGCTAAGAGGAATGTTGAACCCATTGAATATTTTTTTTTTTTTGTCCCAAGTGATTGAAAAATGACAAAAAAAAAAAAAATATTTACAAAAAGTTGTCACTAAATGATATATTGCTCACACAGGCCATGGGCCTATGTGGAATTGCACCCCAAAATACATTCAGCTGCTTCTCCTGAGTATGGGGATACCACATGTGTGGGACTTTTTGGGAGCCTAGCCGCGTACGGGGCCCCGAAAACCAATCACCGCCTTCAGGATTTCTAAGGGTGTAAATTTTTGATTTCACTCTTCACTGCCTATCACAGTTTCGGAGGCCATGGAATGCCCAGGTGGCACAAAACCCCCCAAAATGACCCCATTTTGGAAAGTAGACACCCCAAGCTATTTGCTGAGAGGCATATTGAGTCCATGGAATATTTTATATTTTGACACAAGTTGCGGGAAAGTGACACTTTTTTTTTTTTTTTTTTTTTTTTTTCATAAAGTTGTCACTAAATGATATATTGCTCACACAGGCCATGGGCATATGTGGAATTGCACCCCAAAATACATTTAGCTGCTTCTCCTGAGTATGGGGATACCACATGTGTGGGACTTTTTGGGAGCCTAGCCGCGTACGGGACCCCGAAAACCAATCACTGCCTTCAGGATTTCTAAGGGTGAAAATTTTTGATTTCACTCTTTACTGCCTATCACAGTTTCGGAGGCCATGGAATGCCCAGGTGGCACAAAACCCCCCCAAATGACCCCATTTTGGAAAGTAGACACCCCAAGCTATTTGCTGAGAGGCATGGTGAGTATTTTGAAGCTCTCATTTGTTTTTGAAAATGAAGAAAGACAAGAAAAAACATTTTTTTTTTTTCAATTTTCAAAACTTTGTGACAAAAAGTGAGGTCTGCAAAATACTCACTATACCTCTCAGCAAATAGCTTGGGGTGTCTACTTTCCAAAATGGGGTCATTTGGGGGGGTTTTGTGCCACCTGGGCATTCCATGGCCTCCGAAACTGTGATAGGCAGTGAAGAGTGAAATCAAAAATTCACGCCCTTAGAAAGCCTGAAGGCGGTGCTTGGTTTTCGGGGTCCCGTACGCGGCTAGGCTCCCAAAAAGTCTCACACATGTGGTATCCCCATACTCAGGAGAAGCAACAGAATGTATTTTGGGGTGTAATTTCACATATTTCCACGGCATGTTTGAGCAATATATCATTTAGTGACAACTTTGTGCAAAAAAAAAAAAAAAAAATGTGTCTCTTTCCCGCAACTTGTGTCGCAATATAAAATATTCCATGGACTCGACATGCCTCTCAGCAAATAGCTTGGGGTGTCTACTTTCCAAAATGGGGTCATTTGGGGGGGTTTTGAACTGTCCTGGCATTTTATGCACAACATTTAGAAGCTTATGTCACACATCACCCACTCTTCTAACCACTTGAAGACAAAGCCCTTTCTGACACTTATTGTTTACATGAAAAAGTTATTTTTTTTTTGCAAAAAAATTACTTTGAACCCCCAAACATTATATATTTTTTTAAAGCAAATGCCCTACAGATTAAAATGGTGGGTGTTTCATTTTTTTTTTTTCACACAGTATTTGCGCAGCGATTTTTCAAACGCATTTTTTGGGGAAAAAACACACTTTTTTAAATTTTAATGCACTAAAACACACTATATTGCCCAAATGTTTGATGAAATAAAAAAGATGATCTTAGGCCGAGTACATGGATACCAAACATGACATGCTTTAAAATTGCGCACAAACGTGCAGTGGCAACAAAATAAATACATGTTTAAAATCCTTCAAAAGCCTTTACAGGTTACCACTTTAGATTTACAGAGGAGGTCTACTGGAAAAATTACTGCCCTCGATCTGGCCTTCGCGGTGATACCTCACATGCATGGTGCAATTGCTGTTTACGTTTGACGACAGACCGCCGCTTGCGTTCGCCTTAGCGCGAGAGCAGGGGGCGACAGGGGTGCTTTTTTTTTTTTTTTTTCTTTATTATTTTTTTGCTTTTTTAATCTTACTTTTAAACTGCTCCTTTCATATTTTTTTTTTTTAATCATTTTTATTGTTATCTCGGGGAATGTAAATATCCCCTATGATAGCAATAGGTAGTGACAGGTACTCTTTTTTGAAAAAATTGTGGTCTATTAGACCCTAGATCTCTCCTCTGCCCTCAAAGCATCTGACCACACCAAGATCGGTGTGATAAAATGCTTCCCCAATTTCCCAATGGCGCTATTTACATCCGGCGAAATCTAAGTCATAAAATGCTCGTAGCTTCCGGTTTCTTAGGCCATAGAGATGTTTGGAGCCACTCTGGTCTCTGATCAGCTCTATGGTCAGCTGGCTGAATCACCGGCTGCATTCTCAGGTTCCCTGTTGAGACAGGAGAGCCAGAGAAAAACACGGAAGACGGTGGGGGGGGGGGCATTCCCTCCAACGGCTTGTAAAAGCAGTCTAGAGGCTAATTAGCCGCTAGGATTGCTTTTACATGAAAGCCGACCGCTGGCTGAAAAGAATGATACCAAGATGATACCTAAACCTGCAGGCATCATTCTGGTATAACCACTCAAAGTCGTGAATGGCGTACCTGAAGACAAAAAAATGGTTAACAATGGTTAACAATAAAGCACAGTAAACAGTAAAGTATAAATAATTACATACCTGAAAAACAAACATGATAAAACATAATAACAATAACAATAACAATAAAACATTGCAGAATAGAATACAGTAAAAAAGAGCAGAACAATAGAGAGAGAGAATAGAGAGAGAGAGAACAATAAAACGACAACTATTTTTTTTTATTTCATATATTTTTTTTTTTTTTACACTTTTTTTGTAACTAACTTTTATAACTGTAACCGGTTCCAGGTTCGGGTCTCTCAAAATGTGATGGCATCTTGGGAGACCCTGTGAAAGTGTGCCTAGTCTGTGGAATGCTGTACCCTACGCTAATACTCAACTAGTGTATGGTAGCGTTCAAAACATTCACCAATGCAAAGACCAGGATTGTCAGGACAGGAGGGACAATAATAGTGGGTGTCACGCCTATATCCGCGCTTGCTGCAGACACTACCTCTTTTTTGGGGGGGTTCGTTGGGTAGGGGTACTCGGGAGGACATAAAAATGCCTCTCATGCAGCCGACTGCATTTGGTTGGGGATGTGAATGGGGGAAGTACGGGCGCTGCAGAAGTGGTGGGCTCCCAATTAGGATTGGCGAATGCAGCAGGAAGGGCACTATGGGCACGACGGGCCTGTGTTTGTCTTTTTGGTGGCAGCGGGACACTACTTGTGCTTGCCACCTCACCAGCTTGAACTGCACTTATGGGACTCGCCACGTCACCAAGTGTTACTGCAGTGCTGGTTTGACTACGACCGGGGTGTACTACGCCGCTGGTGCTTGCCAGTTCCCCAAAACGCTACCAAAAAAACTGTTAGCGATCGCTAACAGGGAACAGGGATCAGGCCTGATTCTGCGAACGCTGCAGTTATGCGTTTAGAGTTTTGTAAGTGACAGTGATCGATCGATACTGCACTTGGGTGGGCTGGGCTGGGCCAGGCGGAGGGGCAAAACGCAGGTGCTAGCAGGTATCTGGGCTGATCCCGCTAACACTGCGTTTTTGGGAACCCTAAACTGCTGGGGACGCTAGTATAGATCAGATCGGATCAGATATTGATGCGATCAGATACTATACCACTAAGGGAGGTGTATGCTGCGTGCGTGGGTGTTAGCGGTACTGGCGCTAACCTGACGCTGCCTGGGGCTGGTGCTTGCCAGTTCCCCAAAATGCTACCAAAAAAACTGTTAGCGATCGCAGGGATCAGACTCTGCGAACGCTGCAGTTATGCGTTTAGTGTTTTGTAAGTGACAGTGATCGATCGATACTGCACTTGGGTGGGCTGGGCTCGCCTGGGTGGAGGGGCAAAACGCAGGTGCTAGCAGGTATCTGGGCTGATCCCGCTAACACTGCGTTTTTGGGAACCCTAAACTGCTGGGGACACTAGTATAGATCTGATCAGATCAGATATTGATCCGTTCAGATACTATACCACTAAGGGAGGTGTATGGTGCGTGCGTGGGTGTTAGCGGTACTGGCGCTAACCTGACGCTGCCTGGGGCTGGTGCTGGTGCTTGCCAGTTCACCAAAATGCTACCAAAAAAACTGTTAGCGATCGCAGGGATCAGGCCTGACTCTGCGAATGCTGCAGTTATGCGTTTAGTGTTTTGTAAGTGACAGTGATCGATCGATACTGCACTTGGGTGGGCTGGGCTGGGTCGGGCGGAGGGGCAAAACGCAGGTGCTAGCAGGTATCTGTGCTGATCCCGCTAACACTGCGTTTTTGGGAACCCTAAACTGCTGGGGACGCTAGTATAGATCTGATCGGATCAGATATTGATGCGATCAGATACTATACCACTAAGGGAGGCGTATGCTGCGTGCGTGGGTGTTAGCGGTACTGGCGCTAATCTGACGCTGCCTGGGGCGACGCATATCACCGCCGGGCGATCGGGGGGCTAAACCTTTATTCGGTAATAAACGGCGGGTGCCCTGACACTATAAAAAATAAACGAACTAACCAGCGTCACCCGTAACGGTTATACGGTGATCAGTGGTGAAAGGGTTAACTAGGGGCCAATCAAGGGGTTAAAACATTTATTAGGTAGTATATGGGGGTCCCTGACGCTATAAAACGCTGACGGCGAACCTAAATATTTACCTCACTAACTAGCGTCACCAGGGACACTAATACAGCGATCAGAAAAATGATCGCTTAGCGACACTGGTGACAGGGGGTGATCAAGGGGTTAAAACTTTATTAGGGGGGGTTAGGGGGGTACCCTAGACCTACAGGGGGGTAACAGTAACTGTCCCAACACTGTAACTGTCACAAACTGACACCTAGCAGTAATCAGAAAAAAAAAAAAAAAAAAAAACCTACTGGTGTCAGTTTGTGACGGGGGGGGGGGGTGATTGGGGGGGGGTCGGGGGGCGATCGGGGGGGGGATAGGGGTGTTTTGTATGCCTGGCATGTTCTACTGTGTGTGTGTGTGTTGTGCACTCACATAGATGTCTTCTCTCCTCGGGCCGGAACGGAAAATACCGACCCGAGGGGAGATGACATCACTTCCTTTGCTGCTGTTTAGCATACAGCAGCAAAGGAGTGTTCTCATTGGCCGGCGGCGATCGCGAGGGGGGGGCCACGAACGGATGGCCTCCCCCTCGTCTCTGATCGCCGGGGGACAGAACGGGACCGTCTCGGGTGGCGGGGGGGGTCCGATCGGACCCCCCACCCGCGGGAGGCAAATCACGTACCCTGTACGTGATTTTGCCTGCCCGTGCCGCCTTGCCGACGTACATCGGCGTGAGGCGGTCCTTAAGTGGTTAATAGAAAACATAGTTAAAAGATTGTAACAATATCACATAACAGTTGTAATTTAAATATGGAAGCAGTCAATACAACCAATTGGATTACAACCCAAAGTGTTGGGTAGACACAAATAGAGCTTGAATTCTCGACCGGTTTCGCGGTTTTACCGCTTCCTCAGGAGAGCAATATCTGTGGTGCAACATATGATAATTGTAATGAGTATAACACACAGAAACTTTTTTCATAGTAACATTATTAATGCAGCACAAACATTTAGAAAAAGTATTACACACTTATATACAATTTAGATAGGAAAAGAATGAGCTCACCCGTTCTAAGGCTCCCGGTGGGTGTACACGGCCCCAAACGATTCCCCCCGTGGCGGACACAGGGGATGACTAGACAGCCTCTGAATGGATAAATGGGATGGTAAGATAAAGGGGTATGGACTGGGAAATCAATCAGAAGGGGGATAAGGTGAGGGGGTGCCGTTAGTGTGCCTCTGAGATGGAAACATGTGCAGGAGAGGGGACCAAGGAAGTATGAGGGAGATAGATAGAAAGTGGGAGGCAAGAAAGAAAGAGAGGGGAGGGACGGGGGGAGGGGGGGCCCAGGGGGGGGGGAAAGGGGGGGGGGAGGGGGGGAGAGGGGAAGAGGGTAGGGCAAGGAGAGGGGGGGTGGGGGAAAAGGGGGGGAAAGAAGGGACAGGGAGGGGGGAAGAGGGAAAAGGGGGGGGGGAAGGAACAGGGGAGGGGGGAGAGGGAAGGGGAGGGGGGAGAGGAAACGGGGGGAGGGGGGGAAAGGGGGGAAAGGGAGGGAGAGAGGCAGGGAGGGGGAAGGAGGGGAGGGGGGGGAGGGGGGGAAAGAGGGAGGGGAGGGTATGGGGGGGGGAAAGGGGGGGGGAGGGGGAGAAGAGGGCAGTGGGGTAAGTGGAGGTAGGTAGGAGGAAGGTAGGGAGAGATTGCACACAGAGTATGGGAATAGCACTCACCCCTAGGGTACTGATGTATTGAAACACATAGGTTTAAAAACATGAAACCCGGATACAAATTGTAAGGTGAACAACAGAGAGGTCAGTTGCTGTTGGATGATAGTGGGTATCCCCCAAAAACGGCTGTGATAAAGGTATACACTGGCAGCGGTTACCATGACAACTGTAACAGTAATAGTCATGGAGTTACAAGCAAGGTATAGATGATAAGGGTATCAATGCAAATTGCCCACAGGAGGAGAATCTACCTGCAAGCACGAAGGGTGGGGGGCGGCAGCACTTACCAACAGCAAAGGTCCTAAATGCATCCTCATCCAGGGGCTGTAGGCTCACATAGCGGCCATGAATGGCCGCTATAAGAGCACCCCAACCCGGAAGTCAGGGACGGCCTAAGAGGCGGTCCCTGACGTCACCGGGTCTGCCCGTCCGCACTGCGCAGGTGCAGTGTAAAGTGCTACTGCGCAAGCGCGCGCTCCAGTACAGGGGAATCAAGTTCCCAAGCAAAGAGACGCAAGCAGCTCTATGGCTGCCAGGGCCAGCATGTGTCCGCCGCCCAGAGGAGACCCAAGGCACTGCAGAGCCACAGGGAACCAACGGGGAAGGTCATTCTTAAAACAGCAAACAAGTACAAGGATATAATATGCAACAAATATATAAAGGGAAAAAATATATAAATATACAATTTGAGAACAAACAGTCAGTAGTAACAATCTAGAGAGGTTAGCCTACAGTGGAAAGTTGTCATAGAAATGTTGAGACCCAATAGTGCAGAAACGGGAGAGGGGGGGGGTCTAATGTTAAATGTAAAATAAAGAATGGATTGTATGTCAGAGTGTCACTAATTTGGTATGGTTTTGTGGCTTTAATGGTAAAGGGCATCTTTATGCCTGGAATTTTAGTTATATCTATTCCTCTATTTCAGTGGTTCTCAACTCCTGTCCTCAGGACCCACTAACAGGCCAGATTTTAAGTATTACCTTGGGGAGATGCAGACTAGAATACTGCAATCACTGAGCAGCAAATGATATCACTTGTGATGTATTTCAGTTATCTTGCAAACCTGGCCTGTTAGTGGGCCCTGAGGACAGGAATTGAGAACCACTGCTCTATTTCATTTACTCCAGTTTATGCACATCACTCTGACTGTTGCTTTAAAATGATAAAAATGGTGATGCCTCTCCTTCAGTTGCTGCTTGCCTGGTGTATGGGATGAGTTCCAAAGCAAATCTGCCAAAAGGCACTACTACTACCTTTCTTTCCAACACATTGGGGCTGATTTACTAAAGGCAAATAGACTGTGCACTTTTGTAGGTGCAGGTGCTCCAGAGTTTAATAAGTGAGGAAGATCTCTGCTGACTTCCATCATCCAATCATATTCAAAATGCTGTTTTTCTATATTCCTTGCCTGTGATTAGGTATTCTTTGTAAAGTGAAGCTTTACTTCATTTACTAAGCTCTGGAGCAACTGCACTTGCAAAAGTGCACAGTCTATGTGCCTTTAGCAAATCAACCCCATTGATTTTAAGTATTGATTTTGCCTATCTACGTAAGTCTGTAATACTTGTCTGGAGAACCTTTAGTAAATTAGCCCCATTTGTAATGTGTGGTCAATTGAAAGACTCATGGACTGCATTAGAGGACCTTTACATTTAGAACACTGATAATTGTGCGTGATCAAACGCTTACATCAAAGAATGTCTGGTTTATTCATGTACAATGGAATACAAACATATAGATAATACAAATTGTATGTTTCGTAAAAGCAGGTAACAAAATATGCACTAAAAATTTAAAAATAGGATATGCCCATGTTAAGGCAGGTATTTAAAATAGGTTGACACGTTTCGAGGATAACCTCTTCATCAGAGCCTTGAGAACAAGAGCACACTCTGTATAAGCCAGTAGGCCGACATGTGTACCTAGGGAGGAGTGGCTAGTTGGAAGGTATAACCTGTGATTGATAATTAATTATTCTAAGCTCCATACCAGTCCACGTATAAGCGTTCTAGGTGAGATAAAGATCAAAAATGTATGGAGCACATGGCAAGTGTATGCTATACAATACAGGCTGGAGACGTATAATAAATTCACATTAATATGATAGATAAAAATTAAATATGTAGACTTTGAAATGGTAAAGGATACAATGTCAATGAAAACAATAAATGATTAATTGGTAATGAACATTGAAGCAACAAAGTGAAAACATGAAATTTTTTAGATACATATAAATAAAAAGAATATGTATAAAAAGTATGTATACATAAAAAAAAAAATATATATATATATATATATATATATATATATATATATATATATATACATAAAGAAGAGACATGTGTATGATGTTAGATACACAGAGAAACACAGAGAGACTGTCTCTAACCGCATGATGTGTCATGTTGCGCTTATGTACAATGGACATGTGCATGCGTGTGTAGACATCCCTGCCAGCACATAGGTAGCTGTGCAGGAACAAGAAATGGGTGCAAGCAAATGAGCACAGAATACACATCAAGGGACACAGATGTAACTATACAGTTATAAATATATACGTTCACATATACATATTCATATAACCCACCTGAGTGCATGTGACATGTGCCTATGCTGAATATGTGTCATGTCGGTGGGGTGGGAATCTATAGGTTGTGCAGTATGGTGGCAGAGGAGGAGAGCGACAGCTGTGAACGGATTGGAGTGTAACAAGCATATGGGCTATGCATGTAGAGGAATGCAGAGGTGCTAGTTGCCATAGGTGAAGATGACACACTGGTAATTAAATGTGGGATCGCACCTACCTACATGGTATGGCAAAAATATATGTATTTTTATGTATTTTTCCTTTATCAGTGGTACGGGACTGTCGGGTTTACCTGCAGAAGGAGAGGGCACAGAGGAGAAGAGAAGAGTTGAACAGGGGGGAAGGAGGGGTGGAGATAAGGAGGGCGACCTGAGAGGGGGATCCCTCAGGACACTAGTGAAATGACAAGTGAAAAATGCATGGGATGGTGCAGAGTTAGTGTAGTGACCTAATAGCTGACCTGTCTCCAAAGCTGTATGGGGGAGAGGCTGCAGCCTGCGTACGTCCTTAGGGGTAGGGAGTCTTGTGATCCGTAAAGATGGAAGGGGGAGGATGTCTCCTCAGATGATGCTGGAGCCGTAGATGCCTGAAACTGTCTCTCCGCCTGAGAGATAGGCAAGTGTTAGGATGGGGAGGACATGCTGGTGAGTTTAAAAGCCGGTTGGGGGAGGGTCTGGGGGCGGGCTATGAGTGCTTGTGGCCATCAAGGAAGATGGGTGTGACCCGCAATTGGAACGCACGCCAACAAGTGAATGGACGTGGTCATGCGTTCCAAAGGGTGATCACATGACCGGACACCTGTTGGCTCCCAGGGGAGGATGCTCCGGCAGAGTCCATTCAGTGAATGAGCAGATCCACTGTGTGCCATGAGAGATGGCAAACACAGGTGGCTCTAGTCTGCGGGCACACAGATGATGCGTCGAGGCAAAATCAACTCAAGTAGAGTGGAAGAGAGGTTTTCCTACCCATCTAAGTAGCACAGGGGAAATGTGTACATATATACAGACACACATACGTTCATGTATATATATATATATATATATACACCAATGTGTATACATATAGAGATACACGCAGCTATAGCATAAAACCACACCAGTAGTAAATTTGCGCTTGCTCCAAATGATAAGCTGCTAACACCGCAAAAAGAATAATTGCCAAACAAATCAATAGAAACCAAAACGTGTAGCGCTGAATGGAAAAAAAACCCTCAAACTAATGAGGTGAAGAGCTAATGCTCTACATACAGTTTAACTAAAAGGAAGAACACAGATAAATGTCCAACATTAGAAGAATTTAAAGAAATTTAAATAAAGAAGTCCATGAATTAGAGACTATAATAGTCACCACTTGTGAGTGATGTATAAAGCACCTTCACCAGCATAAGGCCATAAAGTCTTTAAAAGGATGATGTACAGCTGGTTCTTAAAAAGTCCCACATTTCTATGTTGGATAATGCATGGATGGACCAACTTTTAAACATCACACCACAGTGTCTTTACAATCGTGCAATTCCCTCAGCCAGTAAAGATGGGGGCTTACCGGAGGGTTTGAACCCAAGACAGTATATACTGTGAGGGTCAAACCGGCTTTTATTGCTCACTGGCAATAGTAGGAAGACCTTGACAGCCTGAAGGGATCACAGGGGGTTCCAAAGACGTATCTTCTCCAAATGTAACAATGGATCTCCCCGCATATGGCTCATAGAGGATAAAAAAAAGGCCACATAGTGTGATACCGTAGACACCGTATTTTATTAAAAAAGAAGAATTACACTTACATTTTAAGATGATAAAAAGCGCTTGTACATAAAAGAAGGCGGCAGTGGAGTCCTTCCGAAGCGTTTCGTCTGAAAAGACTTCGTCCTGGGGGACTTCTTTATTTAAATTTATTTAAATTCTTCTAATGTTGGACATTTATCTGTGTTCTTCCTTTTAGTTAAACTGTATGTAGAGCATTAGCTCTTCACCTCATTAGTTTGAAGGTGTTTCTTCCATTTAGCGCTACACGTTTTGGTTTCTGCAGCTAATGCATACACAGGAGCATAAACATTATTAATATTATTATATATGTGACATATAAGAAAGGTGTAATAGTGATGGTATTACTGGGCTGCAATGGGCAATGTGTAAAAAATAGTTATGTATTGTGGAATGGATGTAGGTGGAAATGATAGCAGAAAGAGCAAAGGATGATCACTGTAATATCTAGTATTGAGGAATGTAATTATTAAGTACGGTAATAATGTATACAGATGGGGCTGGGTGGATGAAAAACAGAGGGGAGGGGGGAGGAGGAAGGAAGAGAAGGACAGACTGCCAGAACAGATGGCTAGGAAGCTCCCAGTGGGTAGGTGGGAGGAAGGATGGTAAAGGGGTGTTGATGGATGAGGAAATACTTGTAGTTCTGAAAAATGAGAATGAAATGGCGAAGGAAAAAATGATGATGTGATGGAAAAATGGGACAGGGGTAGGGTGGGAGTGCTCAGAACGGGAATGATGACAGTGCATGTTGGTACTAGTCCTGCATCTAGATTACCCCGTGGATTTCCAAATCCTCATTCATTGCATCAGGAACCATTGACCCAAGAGTGAAAATCCAGAATGATTCTTGTCTACAGAGTTTCTGAAATCTCCTCCCCATATCATCGTCTTTTTTAATGGCTTCAATGCCAAACACTTTAAGGCCTTTTGGGTTACCATTATGGTGTTCTCTGAAATGCCTGGGTACTGAGTAGTTATGACTTTTCTTATCTGTCATGGACTGATGGTACGTGTTACTATTGATGATGCTGCATTTGTGCTCGCTGAATCTTGTCCTCAGTGGACGCGTTGTACGCCCGACATACAGTAAGCCGCATGGACAAATTAGACCATAGACCAAGTAGGAGGTGCCACAATTAATGAACTGACTAATTTTGTGGTTCCGGCCATAGGACCCCATGACTTCTTTTTTGCGGTGTGCCATAAAGGCACAAGCTCCACAATTCCTAATTCCACATTTGAAGTTTCCCTTCTGGTCAAAGATGGATGTCCAGCGGCCAGTGGGGGTCTTTGGTTAAGGGGTTTTCGTACTCTGCTTGGTGCTATTAAACTTCTAAAGTCTTTTGATTTTGGAAACACAACTTCAGGTTTGGATGGTAGGACTAGATTGAGGATGGGATCCTGCTTGAGAATGTTCCAATTCTTCTGGATGACTCTCTGTATGTCAAATGCTTTGGTATTGTATTGTGTACTGAATCTAATAGAGTAATTTCTGTCGATAATCCGCATGTTTCTCCCTGTTTTGTTGACCTCCATTGCCATAGTGACTGAGGGGTGTTCATCATACTGTGTCCAGTATTTTGAAAAAGCTTGTTCAATGAGATGTTCTTCATATCCCTTCTCGAGAAATTTCTTTTTTAGAATGGACCCTTGCTTTTCATAATCGCTTCTTTTAGTACAGGTTCTCTTCAGCCTGCAAAATTGCCCATAGGGAATGTTGCGGATCCACTTGGGATGGTGGTGGCTTTTAGCATGATGGTAAGAGTTCCCTGCACTGGGTTTGAAATGGGTTTTAGACAGACTCATACCTTCTCCATAGAATTGAAGATCAAGATCCAAAAAAACGAGTGATGTATGGTCAACCACAAGGGTAAAGGAGATGCCAAATGGATTGGAATTACAGTGCTCCAAAAATTTGTTTAAATCCGTATACGATCCGTTCCAAATGATCAGAATATCATCAATGTATCTGGTGTAGAGGGCAAGCTGATCCTTGAAAGGATTATTGGCTCAGATGAACCTATCTTCCCACAGACCCATGAAAAGATTTTCATAGCTTGGAGCAAATTTTGCTCCCATGGCGGTCCCCCTAGCTTGTAGAAAAGATAGTCTAAAGGTCTTATCATTCATTTCTGATCAAATATATACAACATGTTATTGGGGCATCTTAAAGATTTCCTGGCTTCAAGACAATTAAATACATTAATCACAGCTGATTTGCAAAGTTCATTACTTAAAGGAAGCCTGAAACAAGAGGCTGTCATTGTTAATCTCCTTGTTAACATGATAATTGCCTGGCTGTCTCTGGCATCATTTTCTGTTAGAGCAGGGGTGTCAAACTCAATTTTGAGGGCCACATCAAACATATAAATACAATAGATAGGCCACATCAACATTATGGTCACCCCCAATGGGCCAGTTATATCTGTAAGAAAAGATGGCCAGAGCACTCCACCCTCCCTTACCTAAGATGTCAAGACCCCCCCCTTCATTAAAATTTAGGATTCCCCCACCCTTCCTTACACACAGGACAGTGTACCCCCTTATCATATGCTGCTGCTGGGAAGAAGCTGGGGGCAAAACTGGGAGGCAAAACATGTGGGTCTGGAGGAGGACCGGAGAAGGGCTGAAGTCAGCTGCTGGACTCTGCTGAATTCTGAGATGAGGAGGTGCGACAGCTGCACAGAGAGTCACAGGATCTAGCGGAGGAGTTCTCTCCCTCTTTCCACTCCTGTCTGCTGAGACAGGATGCAGGTGGAGACCAGGGGGGTGCTGCAGCTCCAGGAGAGGTCCGAGGGCCACATGAAATTGCCTGGTGGGCCTAATTCAGACCTCAGACCTTGTGTTTGACACGTGTGTTAGAGGAAAGTCAGAATGACAACCAGGGAGCTAGTATTTTCAGAAGTCAAGGTCGGCAGCCACCATAGTTCCTCAGTACATACCTCCTTTATAACAAAATCCCACTTTTAAATTCTTCTTTATTATTTAATTATCTATACAATCATAGACTACAGATGAAAACATTGTATTGCTAATTAGACAGTACGATGGTTTTAAACATTAATATTCACTTCCAAAGCTGTGTATATGAAAATTGTGATGCTCAGTGTTTTGTACATTATTGATGCATCCTAGAGTGCATTGCAGAGCCCAAAAGTCAAGGGGCTTACTTTAGAAGCAATATAAATGGTGCACTTTTGTAGAGTGCTAAATTGATTAAACATTTAAATATATAGCGAATGTAGAGCAAGTTTAACTCCAGCCGAAGCTTTTTTACATTTTCTATTGGATTATTATTGCCAGGTAAATGGATACTGCAAGCACTGCAACTTTGATACTGCAACTTTGATAAACAGTATAAGGAAGTACAGTAGCCCAATATGGTCCAAAGGTAAAAATTATTCATGCAATAGTTTGTAAATCTTTAACACACATAAAGTTACAACTGCATAAGTGACAGCTGGATAAATAATATACATATGCAGGATTTCACGTGTTCAATGTTAAACACTAAATTTTTTTTTATCTGCAGCTTTCATCAAAATAATACAAGGTGATCCTGGTTTGAAGCTTTTCATTTAGCCTAAGCATGACAACGCTGTTTCCCAGTGATGCTCCTGTGTCGTCACTCTATCACTCGCTGTCCAAGTGGAAACTACAAACACCCAAAAGCTAAGGCTGGGTTCACACTGGTGTGTTGCCTTTGGCTGCACCATGAGTGTATGAGCAGTTTGGGTGTGTTTTATGCAAAGTGGGGAGGTGTAGGAACCTCCATTACTTACTCTTCCTGCTATGAAGGATTTTGGTAAGGCTAAGGATGACAACATTTTTTTTCCAGTGGTGCTCCTGTGCCATCACCCTATCATATGCTGTCCCAGTGGAAATTACAAACACCTAAATGCAAAGATACCACAAAAGGAGAAAAAAAAGTGAAAAATAAAATAAGAATTTTATTTAAAAATGGCAACTGTTTGTGATGCACAGTAAAAAAAAAAAAATGTCATTTAGTTACAGTCACATCTAATTTAAAGTGCAATTCTAGCAATTTTTTTCTACAGAGCCCTTTTGATGAAAGGGTTCTGCGCAGCTCTGATTGCACTTTGTCCATTGTAATGTGATTATTCTACAATAAAACTTTCGGATGGTATTTGCCAATCCATGGTGTGATGGGAAAGATGTATAATGACCTGTGACATCTCTGGTCTCTAGCAGGTTGTTGCTGCAGCACCCATCACTTTTGAGCCTAATCCAGGAACATGTGCAATGAGAATATTGACATTAGTTGTCTGTGACTGACAGATAGATTGTAGCAGAATCTCTGGGGACCTCTCGCAGAACCACAGCTGAAAAAACCTGCACTAGATTAACAATGCTGCTGCCCAGAGGTGTGCGCCTTCATTTAGCATTGAGACACTCTCAGCCCTGGTTAACACCGGAGCGTTTTGACATGCTATTTCAAATTGGCAGCAATTGCCATCAATGGCACCATCCTAATCAGTGCGACGCCGCATCTGCGGAGCTGCACCGATTTCAAAAAGTAGTTTCTGTACTACTTTTTGTGATTTTGGGCTGCGATTTACATTAACATCTGTGCAGAAGCCTGCACAGATGTCTCTGAAATTGCAGCCAAAATTGGGACTGACAAGCGGGAGTGAAATTGTGCGAGTTCAGCTGAACTCACACGGCTTCATTCCCACAGCTCAGTGTGAACTTGGGCTAGTACAGGAGGTGTGTTACTGGCCAGATCACCAGGTGAAACCAAAGAGAAAAAAAGACTAAAATAAGGAAACCAATGCAGTTACTACATCTAATGATTGGTATGCTGCAATATATTAAATTTTTGGTTTTACCACTTTAAGGACTCTAGTTGCATGCTCTAGATGTTCATGACAGAAAAAAGTAAAGGATTTCCTGCAGTGTAGTTGGGTCGATGCAGGGGCATTGGTAATGACTTGCATCAACATCTGCGTTTGTTTATTTTTATCTTTATCATCAATCTTAAAAGACTGATTCACTTTTACAGCATACAAAGGGCTCATCAATTGAAAAGCATTTAGGATCCATTACGTGCAACATCCCACAAGAACCCTTAAAAGCTCTGTGGTGTCTTTCACTTTTTGGTACAAGGTCATTGTTGATTACTTTTACCCTGTCCACATATGTTGTTTGGACAGAAAAGTGAACGCAAAAAGTACCAAAATCTAGATGTAGAGGTACAGAAAGAACATTAGTCAAATCAACCACTGTAAAACATGTGACAATGGGTGATATTTCTTCCAGCAATGTTTTTTTCTGTAGCAATAATTGTGTTAATTGATCTTATTCATGGACCATATGGTAAGTATTTTTTCAGACCTTTAGATTTCATTTTTTTATGCACACTGTTTTGAAAGTTATCGAAAGTATCACATATGGTAATACCAAGAGCAGTACTTCCAAAAGATAAAGCAAAAAAGGATGGAGTTAATGAAGCAATTCCAGATGAAGCATCACATAATGTCATACAGCAAAGTCATAGACTGAATGTGTACCGTCAAACAAATGACATGGTGTTCATAAGGTGGATCGGCAAATATTAGGTTATAGCTGTGAATGTGAAATTGAATTAATAACTATTCATAAAATAGGGAGCATTTCGATTCCCAGATATCCCATTTTTCAGAAAAACGGGGCATATAGGCGTGAATTGTATGAAAAATACATTCTATAAACAAAAAGTGACAAGAGTTGACAATATTCAAAATTTGGGTACACGGTACTTAACTAGACAATTTCTAGTTAAGTGCTATTGACCATAATGTAGCAATACAGAGAGAACGTATACGTTTCTATGTATAACAGGAAACATTTGCAACAGAAGCAAATAAAAGACTATTGTCTGAAGTTAAATTTACAGGATGACCGGCAACAATAATGGAGATATTTTTAATATTCTGCCAAATAGGGACTACTTTGTCACATGACTAAAAAATATGTATCAGAGAGCCAGAGCTGGTGCAAACCCTAAAACACTTATCAGGCAAAGATGGTAATATATGATGGCGAGTAGGGTGTAATACCAACAGGTAAGGAGTTCAATCGCGGATTCCCTAACCAAGTACACTTACGAAGGTTCTTGAGCATAGATTCCGAATCATGGGATGAAAATTGCATATTACAGTCCTTCTTCCATTTAGACATCTGGGGTAAATTAGTGTCATGGAAAATACATAAGAAATGACAATTTAACACACAAATTCAGCTTTTGCTTCTAGGGGAGTTCTTACAAATGAATTCATAAATGGAGGGAGCATACGTTGTTTATTGGGAGAGAGGGTACTGGGTAGAAAAAAAATGTTTAATTCGGAGAAAGTGGTAATATTCACAAAGAGGGACATTATGCTTCTGTTGAAGGGTAGGCAAAGGGACAAAATTAATGTCAGCTAGGAAAGCAGAGAGGGTAACTAAAGAGCCCTGCTTCCACCATGAAAATTGGGTAAAGTTAGTGAAAACTGCTACAAAAGAAGGGTCTCTTAAAAATGCGGCCCCTAGAGGTATGGCTGAAATCAACCAAAATTTATGTTTGGAGAGGGACCATATATTAAAAGGCTGGGCAACCAATAGATTAAGTGGGACCGGATCTTTATAAAAGATGGTCTTGGACCAAAACAAGCTAGGCGAATATAGGTTTAATAGTAGAAGCCTCAAAACAAATCCAAGGTAATTTAAAATTTGGTGTATTCATTTGGGCTATCAGGGAAGGCCTAGAGGCCAAGTAATAGGATCAAAGATAAGGAAGACCTAGGCCCCTGTATAATGGGGATGATAAAACACTTATCACGTGGGAGGACAATCTGGGTTTTCTTTTGAACCAGGTACATTTATTAATGTCAAGAAGGACTGGACTGTATTTAAAAAAGGATTTGGAAAAGGGAAAGGAAGTGCTCTGAATAGATATATAATTTTAGGGAATATATTTATTTTTATTGCCGTTACTCTACCCAGAAAAAATATTCTATATGTAGACCATCATTTCAACATAGGTTTAAGATAGGTAGGGTATTATAATGAAATCATTTGGCAAAATTAGATGTCAAGGAGACACCAAGTAGCTGTTATGCCCCGTACACACGGTCAGATTTTCCGATGGAAAATGTCCGATCGGAGCGTGTTGTCGGAAATTACGACCGTGTGTACGGGGCATTAGAGTCAGTAGACCAGGTAAAAGGAAATGTTTATTGTTTCTTTTCATAGAAATGTTCTCAATTATCCCTTTTATCCAATCTGTCTGGGTTATTTAAAGTATTGTGGCAGCTGTGCTATAACAGCCCCTTCTCATAGAACAATTTATGTTGTGTTTTTTTTTTATGTAGAACCATCTTACATCTGACTATGTTCTATAGAATCAAAGTTTGGTTAAACCAATTGTAATATGTCTGCCCCTAATAAACCGTATGGTACTAATACTTGTCAGACGATTTTGGTTTCACATCCTAATTTTGATTACACAGCCACTATCTCTTTAAAGGAGAACATTGTATCTCCTAAAAACATTTTCTCTTTTTAAGCAAACTATTTTTAATATCAAAGGATTTTGATAAGCTCAAGTCAAATTAGTACCACATGGACTTTTCAATTAAATTAAACATGGCAATCCTTTTAAAGGTTGCCTGCATGAAAGTATTCGTTTTGCCATGATTGGAAAACACACTTAAAATAACCATGATCACCTCGTTTATCGTCATTTTAATTAAGCCAGCATAATTTTCTCTCTAAAAGAAACAAAAACTAAAAGGTTGAAATAACTTTCAGGAAAGCATACATCAGAATACTACTTGCAATCACATCTTGCTTCTTAAAGTTTTCCCTTGTCAACCTATGCATTCCTCAACTTGGGAGATAGAAAAAAGGGAGGAGGAGCAATTCGCACAAACAGCTCTCTAGAACTAACACCATCAGCATGCACACTTGCACATACCAATATCTTCTTTTTGACTTGCAATTCCCCATTTCTTTCACAACACATACATAATCAATTTCATTCAATTATTTTTCCTTGCTTGAAGTGAGTGTAAACAACAACTTTGTAAACAACCTATTCAGTTTAAAATAGAAATGAAAAAGCAAAACATTTTTGTATAGATATAAAAAAGGAGTGACCATCGGAGGGGAGCAGACTGAGTTCCCAGTACAGCTAGAAAACTGTGTTCTCCTGCTTAGTGTGGTCAGTTTTTAATAGGAAAGCAGAGGGATTGGCAGGAAAACCAGGGATTTCACAAACAGGAAATAATACAAAGAGAACAGGATACTTTTTCCCACAAGTACATGGTACAACAGGCACATATCAGGAATATAAAATGTTGGGTTTAACATTTATTTTTTCATGCTTTGGTTGTTTCATATGTTTTAGAATCTAACAGTTGTGGTTTATACTTGACCATAAAGTGAGTCCACAAAATACCATCAAAAGACCCTTTAAGGCCATTTCACATCCGGAACATGGTGCCGGAAACTCGTGTTTTCAGTGCGCATTTCCCACACCACTTTCAAAACACACTGCATTTGCCATCTGCAGCGGGTGTCAGTATTAATGTAATACTAAAAATACTGGATGAACCCTCTGCACACTGCTATACCCTTTCTAACAAACTTTGCAATAAAAATAAGGATATTGTGGGGGCTGGGCTTCTAGCAGAACTCTTCTCAGTGCTCAAGGCTGCTCAGCTTTCAGTTAATTACCACCCACTCATCGTTTCCTCAGTGATTCACCTGGCTACCATTACCTGCCTCATTAGTCCAGCCTACAGCCAGCCCCTTCTGGCTATTTAAACTGACTTGCTCATTCCTTTCGTGCCTTTGCCTGGTCAACATATTCAGTGTGTCTGTCACGGTACTACTTACAGTGAGACCAAAGGGAGAGCAGGTGACAGGGGATCCCCCAGGGCATGGAGTCTAAGGGCCAGCCGGTATTCTGCCAGGGACCCCCTCACGAGGGTTTGGGCTTAGCTGCGTGCTGGCCCCAGGTCACGACCCATGGGTTCACCCTGCTCACTAGGGAAGTACCAGAAGACACTGTCAGACAAGGATGGATGGATGAAGCAAAGGAGAGCCGGATAGCAAGCCAAGGTAAGGGTGGGCTGCAGACAACGTAATCAGAACAAGCCGAGTCAGTACACAAGAGATCAGGTCATGAGAGGCCAGGTTAAGGCAGGTTACAGGAAGGGAACTCAGAAACAAATGTTGCTCAAGCAACCAGAACTGGTCTGAGAGGGATTTAAATACAGAAGCACATGAGGGGCTGGACAGGAAGTAGCAGGAAGGAATCATACATTAAGCAATAGATGAAACCGGCAACACCCATAGCTGCAGAGTGCAGCAGAGCTGAACACAAGCTAGTAGAACAACAGGTGCCAGCCGGCCTACAGCAGTAAAGGTGAGACACAGATCGAGCTCCGCAACTGATCTGTGACAGTCTCTGCTGTGTTCCTGTTATGTCTTTTGCCCGGCTGATGTTTCTATTGGTTCCTGATCCTGATTTTTGGCTGGCCAACTGCGTCAAAGTAATCCCACTTTAGCCAGTCCTACTCTGCTCTGCCACTGCAAATGCTACTGTGGACACAATACCAAAATGGGGTAAACAGACACAAAATGGGGAGAGCTAGAAGGTTTAGGTCTAGCCACTGGCCTGCAATGCATATGTATATAATCTACCTGGTGCTAAAAGGGTGTGACCACATGTCAACGCTAAAAATACTGAACAAAATGAAATATCCCTATTTTTATTGCAAAGTTTGCTAGAAAGGGTATATAGCAGTGTGCAAAGGGTTCATGCAGTATTTTTAGTGGTAACATGTGATCACACCCCTAAAGAACAAGTAAATACATTTTGATTTGTCATAATCGTAATGTTAGAATAATTTGTTTTCAGAGTGTTTTCATTATTTCGGGAGAGTAAATATTCGTTGTTCTAAACCAATTCATACTTTCGGAGGTTTTGTTGTTCTTTCATTATTTCGGAAAATTGGCTATATTCTTTTTACTATGTTAATTAATTATTTTGGGAAATTACTTGTGCACTGGCTAGTCCAACCCACAATGAGAATTGGAATGAGCTGACTGGGCGATATCAAGTGGAGTCGCATACATCTGAACGTAACAAATGGAAATAAATTAGTTTTGGATTCATTCGTTATTGTCTGATTCAGAGATTCTGATGGAACATCTCCATCCAACCCAAACACAATATGTGGGAATCATCTTATTTCACTGTTATACCTTAATGTATTCATTGCAATATGTTTCCATTTCATATGTAGCGCATTTTTTTATAATTATGTAAAATGTTAATGCAAAAAGAATTAGCTGATTATCCAAGAGTCAAAGACTACCGTGCCGCTCTTATTCAAATAAAATGAATGAATCCAAATTAATACGTATTCATTCATTATGTAATTAAGTTGAATTAATTTCCCCATTCCCAAATGACTTTGTTAGTTGGGCTGCGCACATACAAATTAAATGAATGGTCTTCAAACATTAGTAAAAGGTCCAAACTATTGCATCATGTAATCCAAATGGATACAAACAAATTCATTGTTTTTGTTATAATGTATTTCAGGTTATCATGCAAAGCAAAATGCATGACCATTGTAGCCCAGATGTCCCCAACCTTCTTAAACTGCCCAACCACTCATACTAACCATCCCCTTCTTACCATTCCCAATATCGAGACCACACCTGAATTTGGAGTATAACTGGCCATAGAAGCCTTTTATTATCAAAATATTAATAACGCAAAACTTTTAAACATAACATCTGTAACCCACAGCTCTCCTCAACAACAAGGGAGGTGTCAAAGCATATCTTAAGATCTCCACCGGTTCTCAGGGCAGAAAAAAAGACTCCAATAGTGTAATTCCGTTTTCTCTCTTTAGTTTATTAAATAAAAGTTTTTCCCTACAAATTCATCTGTCAAAACCATTTAAAACTCTCTAGGCAAGTGGACGGCATTCCTCAAAACAAAGGGAAGGAGCGACTCACGTTGTATGGGAAGCAGCATCCACCGCTTGCTTCCTGGTTTGTCTCTTCCTGGGCGTGGAATGTACTCGTCACGTCCGGTCATCGTAAGGTCGCGCCCTGTTTTGTCGTTACAACTTCCTCCGAGGGCGTGGCCTTACGACGCAACGTCCCGGCTTTATATACCAACAGAACGGCATGCAAATGTCAATCCTACACTTGCGCACTGATTACCTGCACTTACGGCAAACAAGATCAGTTTTCATTCTGTTATAACAGCAATGGACCATAGAGGACTTAAAAAACGCATATAACAATACTATACAATCATAATAATTGGTAAACATTCTTAATCACTTGCCGCCCGCCCTATTACAAAATGACGGCGGCAAAGTGGTTTGATATTCCTGATCGGACGATCGTGGTTGCGGGGTGTCAGTCTGACACCCTACAACACCGATCTAGGTAAAGAGTCTCCGACGGAGACTCTTTACCACGTGATCAGCCGTGTCCAATCACGGCTGATCACGATGTAAATAGAAAGAGCCGGTGATCGGCTTTTCCTCACTCGCTTCTGACAGACGCGAGTAGAGGAGAGCCGATCGGCTGCTCTCCTGACAGGGGGGGTCTGTGCTGATTGTTTATCAGCACAGCCCCCCCTCGGATCCTACCCAGGACCATCAGGGAAGCCGCCCAGGACCACCAGGGAAGCGATCCACACTGGACCACCAGGTATGCCCCTAGACCACCAGGGAAAAGCCACTGTGTGCCCAGGCAGCTGCCAATCTGTGCCCAGGCAGCTGCCAGTCAGTGCCCACTTCAATGCCTACCACTGACAGTGCCACCAGGGATGCCCATCAGTGCCTCATATCAGTGCCGCGTATCAGTGCCCATCAGTGCCAGCAGTGCCGCCTATCAGTGCCGCCTATCAGCGCCACCCTATCAGTGCCCAGCAGTGCCGCCTTTCAATGCCCAGTGGCGCCTATCAGTAAACATCAGTGCCAACCAGTGCCACCCATCAGTGCCCAATCAGTGCCACCTATCAATGCCCATCAGTGCTGCATATGAGTGCCACCCATCAGTGCCCCCTACCAGTGCCCATCAGTGCCACATATCAGTGCCCATCGTCAGTGCCCGCTCATTGGTGCCGCCGTATCAGTGCCTGTCAGTGATGCCTTATCAGTGCCCATCAGTGAAAGAGAAAACTTACTTATTTACAATTTTTTTTAACAGAAACAAAAGCAAAACAACAACAATCAAATACCACCAAAAGAAAGGTCTATTTGTGGGAACAAAATGATAAAAATTTTGTTTGGGCACAGTGTAGCATGACCGCGCAATTGTCTTTCAAACTGCGACAGCGCTGAAAGCTGAAAATTGGTCTGGGCAGGAAGGTGTCTAAGTGCCCTGAATTGAAGTGGTTAAAACATCAAAAATATATGTGAACTCCTGTGCTTATGGAGTGAATCAAACAAGGAGAACTGCAGCCTCTACCAATAAATCCACCATAGATGGAAATAGAAGGAAATAGAAAAAAGGAGGGTAGGCGTGGCGCTGTTCTGATATTGGGGTGTATTAGACCCTATATTGATGCAGTGAATTCCTAGTATGGTAACTGTGCAAATGATGCAAAATAAATGTGCAAATGTGCAAATAATCTGAAGAATCACCACAACCTAATATGCTGTTGCTGGAATGTTGATGGGGTGTTTAAAAACCCTTCACTGACAGGGATGAGCCGAACACCCCCCTGATCGGTTCGCACCAGAACATGCGAACAGGAAAAAAATTCGTTCGAACACGCGAACACCGTTAAAGTCTATGGGACACGAACATGAATAATCAAAAGTGCTAATTTTAAAGGCTAATATGCAAGTTATTGTCATTAAAAGTGTTTGGGGACCTGGGTCCTGCCCCAGGGGACATGAATCAATGCAAAAAAAAGTTTTAAAAACGGCCGTTTTTTCAGGAGCAGTGATTTTAATAATGCTTAAAGTCAAACAATAAAAGTGTAATATCCCTTTAAATTTCATACCTGGGGGGTGTCTATAGTATGCCTGTAAAGGGGCGCATGTTTCCCGTGTTTAGAACAGTCTGACAGCAAAATGACATTTTGAAGGAAAAAACACATTTAAAACTACCGCGGCTATTGCATTGCCGACAATACACATAGAAGTTCATTGATAAAAACGGCATGGGAATTCCCCACAGGGCAACCCCGAACCAAAATTAAAAAAAAAAAATGATGTGGGAGTCCCCCTAAATTCCATACAAGGCCCTTCAGGTCTGGTATGGATATTAAAGGGAACCCCAGCCAAAATTTAAAAAAAAATTGACGTGGGGTTCCCCCTAAATTCCATACCAGACCCTTCAGGTCTGGTATGGATTTTAAGGGGAACCCC
This sequence comes from Lithobates clamitans, assembly GCA_037952925.1. NCBI lineage: Eukaryota > Metazoa > Chordata > Amphibia > Anura > Ranidae > Lithobates > Lithobates clamitans. Next base: position 311,250 of record JBBGZY010000281.1, read on the forward strand.
GCGCCAAAAAAACCCAAAAAAAACGGCGTGGGGTCCCCCCAAAAATCCATACCAGACCCTTATCCGAGCACGCAACCTGGCAGGCCGCAGGAAAAGAGGGGGGGACGAGAGTGCGCCCCCCCCCCTCCTGAACCGTACCAGGCCACATGCCCTCAACATTGGGAGGGTGCTTTGGGGTAGCCCCCCAAAACACCTTGTCCCCATGTTGATGAAGACAAGGGCCTCATCCCCACAACCCTGGCCGGTGGTTGTGGGGGTCTGCGGGCGGGGGGCTTATCGGAATCTGGAAGCCCCCTTTAACAAGGGGACCCCCAGATCCCGGCCCCCCCCCTGTGTGAAATGGTAAGGGGGTACTTACCCCTACCATTTCACTAAAAAACTGTCAAAAATGTTAAAAATGACAAGAGACAGTTTTTGACAATTCCTTTATTTAAATGCTTCTTCTTTCTTCCTTCATCTTCTGGTTCTTCTGGTTCTTCTGGCTCTTTTGGTTCTTCCTCCGGCGTTCTCGTCCAGCATCTCCTCAGCGGCGTCTTCTATCTTCTTCTCCTCGGGCCGCTCCGCACCCATGGCATGGGGGGGGAGGCTCCCGCTCTTCTCTTCATCTTCTTCTCTTCTTCATCTTCTTCTTCATCTTCTTCTTCTTCTTCTTCTCTTCTTCCTTCTTCATTTCTTCTCCGGGCCGCTCAGCAGCCATGCTGGCATGGTGGGAGGCTCCCGCTGTGTGACGGCGTCTCTTCGTCTGACGGTTCTTAAATAACGGGGGGCGGGGCCACCTGGTGACCCCGCCCCCCTCTGACGCACGGGACATGACGGGACTTCCCTGTGGCATTCCCCGTGACGTCACAGGGAAGTCCCGTCAAGTCACCGTGCGTCAGAGGGGGGCGGGGTCACCGGATGGCCCCGCCCCCCGTTATTTAAGAACCGTCAGACGAAGAGACGCCGTCACACAGCGGGAGCCTCCCTCCATGCCAGCATGGCTGCGGAGCGGCCCGGAGAAGAAATGAAGAAGAGAAGAAGGAAGAAGAGATGAAGAAGAAGAAGAAGATGAAGAGAAGAGCGGGAGCCTCCCCCCTCATGCCATGGGTGCGGAGCGGCCCGAGGAGAAGAAGATAGAAGACGCCGCGGAGGAGATGCTGGACGAGAACGCCGGAGGAAGAACCAGAAGGGCCAGAAGAACAAGAAGATGAAGGAAGATAGAAGAAAGAAGAAGTATTTAAATAAAGGAATTGTCAAAAACTGTCTCTTGTCATTTTTAACATTTTTGACAGTTTTTTAGTGAAATGGTAGGGGTAAGTACCCCCTTACCATTTCACACAGGGGGGGGGCCGGGATCTGGGGGTCCCCTTGTTAAAGGGGGCTTCCAGATTCCGATAAGCCCCCCGCCCGCAGACCCCCACAACCACCGGCCAGGGTTGTGGGGATGACGCCCTTGTCTTCATCAACATGGGGACAAGGTGTTTTGGGGGGCTACCCCAAAGCACCCTCCCAATGTTGAGGGCATGTGGCCTGGTACGGTTCAGGAGGGGGGGGGGGCGCACTCTCGTCCCCCCCTCTTTTCCTGTGGCCTGCCAGGTTGCGTGCTCAGATAAGGGTCTGGTATGGATTTTTGGGGGGACCCCACGCCGTTTTTTTTTTTTTTTTGGCGCGGGGTTCCCCTTAAAATCCATACCAGACCTGAAGGGTCTGGTATGGAATTTAGGGGGAACCCCACGTCAATTTTTTTAAAAAAATTTGGCTGGGGTTCCCCTTAATATCCATACCAGACCTGAAGGGCCTTGTATGGAATTTAGGGGGACCCCCACATCATTTTTTTTATTTTTTATTTTGGTTCGGGGTTGCCCTGTGGGGAATTCCCATGCCGTTTTTATCAATGAACTTCTATGTGTATTGTCGGCAATGCAATAGCCGCGGGTAGTTTTAAATGTGTTTTTTTCTTCAAAATGTCATTTTGCTGTCAGACTGTTCTAAACACAGGAAACATGCGCCCCTTTACAGGCATACTATAGACACCCCCCAGGTACGAAATTTAAAGGGATATTACACTTTTATTGTTTGACTTTAAGCATTAATAAAATCACTGCTCCTGAAAAAACGTCCGTTTTTAAAACTTTTTTTTGCATTGATCCATGTCCCCTGGGGCAGGACCCAGGTCCCCAAACACTTTTTATGACAATAACTTGCATATAAGCCTTTAAAATGAGCACTTTTGATTTCTCCCATAGACTTTTAAAGGGTGTTCCGCGGCATTCGAATTTGCCGCGAACACCCCAAATTGTTCGCTGTTCGGCGAACTTGCGAACAGCCAATGTTCGAGTAGAACATGAGTTCGACTTGAACTCGAAGCTCATCCCTATTCACTGATAAAGTGAATTCCTGGTATGGTAACTGTGCAAATAATACAAAATAAATGTGCAAATGTGCAAGTTTACAGTTGTGTACAGTGACAGAGAAGACCAGACCGGGGAGAGGTTCAGCACTTACCTGCTGTCCGCACAGGTAACAAGAGCGCCACTCCTGGCCGAACTAGGATCTGCAGCTTACCTACTGAGAGCAGGTGGGAGCAATAAAGGGGCTAGCTGCAAGGAGACTACCTTATGCCTTACACTGCAAACATGGAAGCAAACAGCTGAAACAGGACAAAAAGTTTTTTTTCCCATGTGCTACATAGCGGCAAATACTGTGAAGGCGTAATACCTTCTTGTGGGGTGAATGATTCCGGTGAGTGCATTTCTTTTGGGGCACCTTTTAAGAAGCACCAAATAGCATCTGTGAAGAGCACCTGTCACTTTATTTTCATATTATAATTTTATGATATTTGGACTTTTTAGTGCACCAGCACTTTCCATTAGAGGATATGTTGTTATATACGGTATGTTTTATTATCACAGCAGATAAATGGTTTTAGTATTGTGGTTTTTGCACAGGAGGAATATATTATAAGCACGGGTTGGATCGGCACCAATCTGTATTCTAGCAACAGCATTTTAGGTTGCGGCAATAATCACTCGGATCATTTGCACATTTATTTTCTATTATTTGCACAGTTACCATACCAGGGATTCACTTTATCAGTGAAGGGTTTTTAAACACCCCATCAACATCCCAGCAACAGCATATTAGGTTGTGGTAATTCTTCAGATTATTTGCCCATTTGCACATTTATTTTGCATCATTTGCACAGTTACCATACTAGGAATTCACTGCATCAGTATAGGGTCTAATACATCCCAATAACAGAACAGCGGTATGGTTACTAAAGCACTGAAGTGAAAATATATATAAATTATGTGAGAATAAAATAATGTATGGATAGATAAATGAATAAGTAAATAAATAATTAAATAAATAAATACAGACTGCACACTAACAAGAGCATTAATGCTCTTGTTAGTGTGCAGTCTGTAAGTGAACAGGAGCATGGAGGAGCACGGAGCTGAGTCTGAGTCTGACCATATAATTGGAGAATGCGATTTAACACTGAGATCATGTGAGTGTACCAATTGGAGTCCTTATTGCATGTAATATTGGATGATTTGTGCGCAATGGTTTCTTCTCCTATTCTTGTATTTCCATATGGGAGAGAGCACTAGAACTGGATAGTAACCGTTCCCAGCCGGCGGATCTAAACTAAGCTCATCCACCGCTGATCCATCCTGACTCACAAAGCCCTAAACCAAATGGAGAGGAGGTATCGCTCTTACTTTTAATTAGCATACCAAGCACTATTTCCATTTTAGATGTATTGAACTATATACTAATTCACATTTACACATGCATTTTCTACAATATAATTTGTACTAGTTCACGAGAACACTGGTTTAAATATATATATTTTTTAAAGAAGGTAAAATCTTTTGTGGAAAAATCCCCAGGAGGTTTCAACAATAAGGAAATCACATATGAAAACTTTGAACACAGTGTATTTGGTTTGTTTTGATGTGGTTTTTTCACTGCTTATAATTTACAATGAGTTTGAAACAATGTATTCGTTGTTAGAAAGTGTTGTGTCAGCACAATAAGGTAGAAGGACAGCAATAAGATAATACGAGCGCATCACATTATTTATTTATTTCTAATAACAGTACAGCGCCACACCTACCCTCCTTTTTTCTATATTCTTAAAACATCACCTAATATCTGAAACATTATATATAAAGAGCAACATTTTCATGGTCAATAAAATAAAAGGGCAACAGTTTACCGATTATTATGATTGTATATTATTGTTATATGTTTATGTATAAATCCTCTATGCTCCATTGCTGTTATAACAGAATGAAAACTGATCTTGCTTGCCATAAGTGCAGGTAATCAGTGCGTATGTGTAGGATTTACATTTGCATGGCGTTCTGTTGGTATATAAAGCCGGGACGTCGCGTCGTAAGGCCACGCCCTCGGAGGAAGTCGTAACAACGAAACTAGTCAGGGCGTGACCTTACGACGACCAGACATGAGGAGTGCATTCCACAACCAGGAAGCAAGCAGTGGACGCTACTTCCCATACAACGTGAGTCGCTCCTTCCCTGTGTTGTGAGGAATGCTCTTGCCTAGAGAGTTTTAAATGGTTTTGACCAATGAATTTGTATCGAAAAACTTTTATTTAATAAACTAAAGAGAGAAAATGGAATTACACTTTTGGAGCCTTTTTTCTGCCCTGAGAACCGGTGGAGATCTTGGGATGTGCTGTGACACCTTCCTTGTTGCTGAGGAGAGCTGTGGTTTACTAATCAATGCCTGATATATCCATCCCTCTGGTGAGTGTGAACCCGAAGGGGAGCGTGATGCACAGACTTCGGTGTGGGGTGTTTAAAGCTGTAACATTGCAAGATCACCATCTGAGGTTTCTGGGACTTTTTTCACATCATCTGTCAACTACCCATTTCTTGTGTGTATCATATACACATGAAAACTGATCATAAACTTGATAGCAGCACTGCTATAATAATCATAGGCACTTGAGTTGGATTTGTGCAATTTTTATTATTATTAGCTCTTTGATGTTTATGCGTTTGCATTTTAAGCAGCAGCTGTTTTTTTAATGTTGCACAGTGATGACATTTATTGTTACAATTGTGGAAGCTCTATTTATTTTATGAAACCTGACATATCTTTATCCCTGAGATAGTGGAAGGAGGTAGAATTCACTGTAGTTTTTTAGATAATATCTGTAATGACAACTTTTCACCCTCAGTCTGTTGGTCTTGCACCCTGCACCCCGAACTTCACACTTATTCCACCACTACACTGCGGGACCTTTTCTCCATGATAGGCCTCCAGCTGTACCACCTTCCTGCAGTGTAACCATTACCGTATTCCAGCTAACCATTCTACTGGAATATACCAGAGGGGCACATATTACCGATGAGCCCCCCAACACTTCCACTCGTATGTTTTCTGACACCATCAAAGACCAAAAACACCGCCGTTACTCCACTACTATGATGAACCGATTTTCACAGAACCTGAAATGAAATAAACAGACAAAATGAACAAAATGACAACACAGGGAGGGAGGGTGGGTGTTAAACTGCTTTCTCCTCTCTGTCCCTTCCTCTGCTGCCCGGAAGTCCCCACCTCCCCCTTAAATAATGCTCCACCCCCCCCAGTCTTTCTCAAACCGTTCCAACCCCTTCCTGTTACACTTTCCTGTTTCACCATTTTGTTAGCCCTTTGTTGTCTCCCCTTGCACACTGTCATGCCTCGGCCCTGCACTACTTCTTTTCTTTCCGTTACGTGCCTCATTCATGTAGTACCATGTGATCTTGTTGCTGTGCATTTTATAAATTATTGAATACACTACTTTTGGTGCGGTCTGGCATGATTTCAGCCCATTAAAATGAACAACCGATCACATTCCTGTGCGATTCACAGGAGTTCATTAACTATTCACTTTGCCAGGGAATTTCCCATAGAACTTATTGAATGAAGTGACGCTTCATTGACTTCCATCATCCAATCATGTGCAAGCAAAAATGCTGTTTTTTTTAATATTCCTTGCACATGATTGGGTATTCTTTGCAAAGTCAAATTGCATAACATTCACTAATCTTTGGGGAAATTTCTTTGCCGTGTGAATAGTCTATTTGCCTTTAGTAAACCAGCCAACAGCTGGGATAGAAGTGCCCTTTGATTGCCAGGCCTAGAGAGCTAGATAGATTGGGAGTTTAAAAAACATTGCTCAGGACCACATGGCTCAGAACACAAAGAACAAACATATTAACCATAAGCAATCTATTTAGGCTATTTTCATATATTGCCTACACAATCTAATAAAATTATTTATGAGAACAAAAAGTTATTTGAACTGGTACATATTTATATGCATTAATGTCTATGTTTCATTATTAGACAAAATATGGAATAAAACATTAATGCTGTGCAGATGGTACATTTTGTGATATAAAACTACTGGCAGCTACTTCATACGCATTACCAAGAGAACAAAATCATGACACACATTCAGATTCTGTGCTTCTTTTCCTATTTCAGGTAGTTTTCTGCTGTCCCATAGTTTTCTGTCTTGTTTGATTGAGGTTAAACTTTGCACTTGCTCCAGTAAAATATAATGCTAAACATTTTTTTTCTCCAGATGTCTGAGTGCTGAAGGATAATACATATATAGCAGTGCTCAGACAAGCCATTAATCTTAATGTAACAGACAGCAATTTGTGCTAGCTGCAGCAGAGATCGAAAAAACATTATTTGCATTCAGCAAAGGAAAACTAATGTAAAGATATTTTTTTGTGGACACATGTGTATCTGCCTTATTTCATTCCTTCATTGGCTTGGTAAGGAAAACTTAACTCTTTGTGGTAAGACCCATACTTGATACATTGGTGTCACTTGACAGTATATACAGCATATTTTCCTCAACCTGAACCTTCAGGCTTCCTGAGAAAAATATGTTTTGCTGAACACAGTAGCTTTCTGAATGTGGCTTTACATTTTTATATCTCATATTAAATTGAGAAGTATGGATTATAGGTTTTTTTTTTTTTTCCAGAATCATACTTACATAGGTGGATGCAGCAATGGTGCAATGCTGCATCTGTCCCCCGCCTTCTCTAAGACTGAGAACCGAGCTATCAAACACTGTCGATCACTCGGTTCTCAGTGCTCCCTGAGCAGAGAGGTGGCGATTGTCAGTCACTGCTGTCTGTTCTGCTCCGCCTCCCCCCCATGGGTTTACTGGAGCACTGGGCTGTGGAGGCTGCGGAAGCGGTCGGCTCAGGCTCTCAGCTGCTTGCTAAGAGGCTGAGACAGGTGCTAGTCCAGGCATGTGGGCAAACCTTGACCATATGGTTACAATCTCTTCCCAGCCTAGACCGACACTATGATGTCAGTCAACAGCGGGCTTTAGCCCACTGTCTGCTGAAAACAGGTTGTGACCAGAATGCAGAATGGACAGCTCTCCTGTGAACCATGGAAGAAGTACAGCCAAATGAGCTTTGGCTGTAATTTTCCTTTAATAATGAAACAGAATTCTGTGGAGACAATTCCTTCACTCTGAGGGGGCTTTTAATGAACCTTGTTCTGACAGATTAACTCTAGTAGTAGCATAAAGTGTGGTGGTCGACATTGCACGCTTCTTCATGCTATTGTTGTTCTCAGTTGTCATAATCCAATGTAAGAGCCTCAGTGGTAAATAGAATTATTAAAGCAGACCTTGCATTATTATGGAAGGTCCACTTAATACATCAGGGACCCTCCCCATCACTATAATTCTTTACTAAAAGTAGGTATTGCTTTTACTTACCTGACTTCTATATTGTAGGGGGTGAAGTGACCATCCTTCTGAAGATATCCTGAGTACACAAGATCTTCAAAGGTGTCACTCCAGCACAGTGCAAGAACATCTTCTTGAGAAATTTTGGACTCTCAGTGTTTCCCAGGATGTCACCAGAAAAAGCCTGATATTCTTTTAGCCTGTGCACTGTTGGGTTGAAAGCCATGGATAGCGTAAGTATAGGTAATTACTTTTTGAAAGCAGCTCATCTTGGTAATAGAGGGGACCCTGATAAATTAAGAGGAGCTTGCATTTATACTACAGAGCGTGTTTAATGTTAAACGGGACTTATACTGCATTAAAACACCCTAAACGGTACAATTAATTTGAAACTGAAATGTATAGGTGTGTTCCTTATAATGAATCAAATGATAGTTCTCCTTTTCTAATGAAGGTCTGAAAATAAAGGCAGGCTTCTTTGTTACAAGTCAACTGACTCATTCTTGTCTAACATTTGTTAAACAACCAAAGGCAGTTCACTATTTTATTTTGTATGGCAATGTAAATTACACATATTTATTATCAATGGAAAATCTGAAATGGGTGAAGCAAAAGGTGGTGAATTGCACTTGTGTTCTTTCCTATTATCTGACCATTTGCTTTTGAATTAGAGCCAAAAATACACGTTGTCACGTTAAAGAGGAAGGAAGGAGCTTACTATATTTCTGACACATCAACAGTAAATTTGATGTACTTGTAGCACGTTTGAATTGATAAAACATACGAAATGTGCATGTAATCCAGAGATGTACTTAATACATTTATGTGTTAATTTTTCCTTGACATACGTATTAAACAACACAATATATGAATGTCAATTACTGTACAAAAGAATGTATCATCCCTAGAGCAGGAATAGGGTTTAGCTAAACAGTAAGTGCATGAAAAATAAGATTGAAAAAAAAATGAGTATTTAATTGTCTATGTTTCTTAAAGTGAGTGCAAAGCTCAGCTTCTGTAGTATTTACTTGCCTCTTTTCAAAACCCTTGTGCCCCGATCGGATTTTTCGACAACAAATCATGGATTTTTTCCTGAAGGATGTTGGCTCAAACTTGTGTTGCATACACACGGTCACACAAATGTTGGCCAAAAATTCCGAACGTGACGTACAACATGTACGATGAGCCGAGAAAAAGGAAGTTCAATAGCCAGTGTGGCTCCTTCTGCTTGATTCAGGGCATGCGTGAACTTTTGTGCGATGAACTTGTGTACACACGATCGGACTTTCCGACAACAAAGTGATGTTGGCAGGAAATTTGAGAACCTGCTCTCAAACATTTGTGTGCGGAAATTCCGACAGCAAATGTTTGTTGGAGCATACACACAGTCGGACTTTCCGACAACAAGCTCACATCGAACATTTACCTTCGGAAAATCCGACCGTGTGTACGTGGCTTAAGGGGTTGATTTACTAAAACTGGAGAGTGCAAAATCTAGTGTAGCTCTGCATGTAAACCAATCAGCTTCCAAGATTTTTTTCGAAGCTTAACCACTTGAAGACCAAGTCTTTTTTGTGGCACTTTTTGTTTATAAGTTGAAATCAGTATTTTTTGCAAGAAAATTACTTAGAACCCCCAAACAATATATATTTTGTTGTAGTAGAGACCCTAGGGAATAAAATTGGCGATTGTTGCAACTTTTATGTCACACTGGGGGTCACACTGTAGGCAAATCCACTTTGCACTACAAGTACAAAGTGCACTTGAAATTGCACTGAAAGTGCACTTGGAAGTGAAGTCGCTGTGGAACCGAGGGGGACATGCAAGGAAAATAAAAAACAGCCTTTTTGCTTCCAATGACTGGATGATAAAATTAGCAGAGATTCCCTTCATTTCAGATCTACCCCTCAGATCTACCCCTTGTAGTGCAAAATGGATTTGTCTTTCGTAAATAACCCCCACTGTATTTTTTTTCAAATTCAATTTTTTTCAGAAGAAATACATTTTAATGAATAAAAAAAAATATATATATACATCCCAATTTTTTGTACAATATGAAAGATGATGTTATGCCGAGTAAATAGATACCCAACATGTCACACTTTAAAACTGCGCACGCTCATGGAATGGCGACAAACTACGGTACTTATAGTGAGTGTCTTGTTTAATAAAATAAATAAATAACAAACATGTTATACTTACCTGCTATGTGCAGTGGATTTGCACAGAGCAGCCTGGATCCTCCTCTTCTTGGGTCCCTCTTCGGCGCTCCTGGCTCCCCCCTCCTGTTGAGTGCCCCCGCAGCAAGCAACTTGCTATAGGGGCACCCGAGCTGAGCTGCAGCTCCGTGTGTCTATGAAGATATAGAGCTGCTGTTCAGCCCCGCCCCTCTCTCCCCCGATTGGCTAACTGACTTTGATTGACAGCAGCAGGAGCTAATGGTGCTGCTATGGTGTCTCAGCCAATCAGGAAGGAGAGTCTTGGAAGGCTGAGGGAATCGTGGACATCGATGGATAGAGATGGGGCTCAGGGAAGTATTAGTGGGTGCTGGGGAGGCTGCTGCACACAGTAGGCTTTTTATCCTAATGCATACAATGCATTTACTTCAGCCCCAGAAGGATTTACCCACTTCCTGACCAGGCCATTTCTTTGCGATACGGCACTGCGTTGCTTTAACTGACAATTGCGTGGTCATGGGATGCTGTACCCAAACAAAACTGATGTGATTTTTTTCCACAAATAGAGCTTTCTTTTGGTGGTATTTAATCACCTCAGCATTTTTTATTTTTTGTGCTACAAACAAAAAAAGAGCGCCAATTTTGAAAAAAAAATAAATAAAAATTTTTACTTTCTGCTATCAAACATTTCCCCCCCAAAAAAGTAAAACAAATAATTTATTCATCAGTTTAGGCCGATATGTATTTTTGGTAAAAAAAATCGCAATAAGTGTATATTGATTGGTTTGCGTAAAAGTAGGAGGTAGATTTATGGCATTTTTATTATTTTTTTTACAGTAATGGTGGTGATCAGTGATTTTTAGCAGAACTACGTCATTGCGGCGGACAGATCAGACACCTAACTGACATTTTTTACTCTTTTTTGGGAACCAGTGACTTTATTACAGTAATCAGTGCTAAAAATATGCACTGTTATTGTACTAATGACACTGGCAGGGAAGGGATAAACATCAGGGGCGATCAAGGGGTTTAATGTATTCCCTCACTGTGTGTTATATCTGTATGGGGGACTGTGTCACTGGGTAAACACATAGATCCATCTTTCTACATAGCAGAAAGACAGGATCTGTGTGACCTCCCCTGTCAGAACAGAGATTTGCCTTGTTTTACACAGGCAGATCCCTGTTCTGTCACTGCGGAAACGATCGCGGGTGGCTGGCTGACATCGAGTCCACCGTACCCACTGATTGACTCCCCCCGCTGGCCAGTGGGAGTGCATGCCCATAAATGTGAGTTCCCGCGCCAACATACAGCTGAGGCAATTTGCGGGAACGAGCCACCTTGCCGCAGGATAATGACGGCGGCTGGTCGGGAAGCAGTTAAGGTAAAAAAACTTTCTGCCTTTGCAACTCCTTTAAAAATCTCCATAGGCGATGCTTTAAATTCCTTTACAGGTTACCTGTTTAGAGTTACAGAGGAGCTCTAGTGCTAGAATTATTGCTCTCACGCTAATGTTCGCGGCGAAACCTCACATGTGTGGTGCGAATACCATTTACATATGCGTGCACGACTTAAGTATGTGTTTGCTTCTGCACGCAAGCATGGAGGGATGGGGGCGCTTTAAATCTTTCTTTTTTCTTAATTATTTCATTTTTTTTTTTTACACTGTCCTTTTTATTTATTTATTTATTTAATCACTTTTATTCCTATTACAAGGAATGTAAGCATCCTTTGTAATAGAAATAAGGATGACAGTTCCTTTGTAATAGAAATAAGGATGACAGTTACTCTTTATGGAGGGATCAAAAAGACCCCAAATCTCTTCTTCACCTTTAAAAGCAAAAGATCAAAAAATCTTTTTTTGTTTTTTGATCTTCTGCTTTAAAAAAAAAAATAGTTTACTTCCACCCTGGACTGGAAGTGACGTCATGACATCGCTCTGGTCCTCCAAGGCCATAGAGGTGATCAAAGATGATCTACTTTTCGATCGCCTCTGTGACCAGCCAGTGGCACCATCAGATTGTTTTTTGGGCGAGCCGGTGGAAATCGGAAGCCCGAGAGACACCAGCGAGCAGCGGGAGAGGGGGGACGTTCCAGCGGCTCATGAGCTGCTCAGAACACTTTTAAGAGAAAGCCAGCCGCAGGCTGAAAAAAAAACAATACTGAGAATATGGCTGATAGTGTTGGGCGAATGGTTCGGGCTGAGCAGTTCGGCCTATTCGGGTATTCTCCGAACCAAATTTTCTGTGCGTCCAGTGGGCTGTTCGTCTGCCGAATGCACAGTCAATATGTTCTTAAGGAGCGGGGCCTGGGAAGCCAGCCGCTGCGTCTTTTACAACAGATGAGTTATCAGCTGTGTGCAGGCTTCCCTGCTGACAGCTGAAAAAAATGTAGGTAAAAAAAATCCATATGAGACCCTTATCCGAGCATGCAGCCTGGCAGGCCAGGAAAGGGAGGAGAGCGAGCGCCCCCCCCTCCTGAACCATACCAGGCCACATTCCCTCAACATGGGGGGGTGGATGGTTTGATGCAGAGGGGGCTCTGCCCCCCCACCTCAAGGCACCTTGCCCCCATGTTGATGGGGACAAGGGCCTCTTCCCAACAACCCTGGGCTGTGGTTGTGGGGGTCTGCGGGCAGGGGGCTAAATGGAATCTGGAAGTCCGCTTTAACAAAAGGGCCCCCAGATCCCCCCCCCCTCTCATTCACCAAAAATAAATAACAACAGTAGATAGGTTTTTGTACAATGTACCCCATACTCATTTACATGAGGGGGGCTGGGATCTGGTGCCCCCCACCTCAAATCACCCCCCCATATTCAGGACGTGTTCAGGACATGTGGCCTGGTATTGTTCAGGGGGCCTGGCATGGCTCAGGGGGTCCTTTGGGCCTGGTCTGGATTTTGGGGGACCCCACACTGTTTTTTTTACATTTTGATGTTCCCCTTACAATCCATACCTAACCCAAATTACCTGGTATAGATTGGGGGGGACCCCTGTGCCTTTTTTTACATTCTTGTATTGCCGGTAATTTAAATGTAATTTTTTCTCATTATAAATGTCAGTTTTGCTGCAGCAGGTTCTATACACGGTCCAGATGCGTCATTTTACAGGTAGACTAAGGAAACCCCCCGGGCACTGTATTCAAAGGAATTTTTCTGATCTTTATAACTGCATGCAACCTTCAGCATGGGTATGCTTTCCTGCTTGGTTGGAGATAAATCTGTTCATTTGAAATATACAACATCTAAAATGCTAGTACTGCCAAGGTTCATTTACTGATCATGAAAGATGTGTAATAACTTTCAACTATGTAACTTTTATGTGTAAAATTATGTAACAATTTTGTTTAGTGTCTTTACACTGTATGGGGACAGGACCTGGAGAGATAGCAGTTGCCCCAAGAATAAGCAAACCATATCACCCTTGAAATTTCTTTCCTTCTCAGCAGGCTTCCACGTCACTCCCTGTGTTGCTGATCTGCTTAACATTTTTAAAAAGAATGTGTAGTAGTTTTGTACTTAAGTTTTTCTTTTAATTGTTTATGAACTAAAAATAACATTTTTACAAATATATTTTATTATTTTTAGGTCCTATTGACACCTGAGTTTTTTGTAGCTCAAAACTCCACAAAATCCCATGTATTTCAAAGATGGTCATTCACATTGGAGCTCAGGTGCCTGTAGCTCAACTCCTGATGCTCCTAAAGCTATATAAGCTATTTTTGAGGAGAAATGATAAGACAGCATCACATACTGATGGTGGTCAATGTGCGGATAATCGCCGGTTGGGGGCTATTTAAGGTGGGCTGTTGTTGATCCCCCTGTGTGGAGGATGTTGTTGGGAGGTGACCAGATGCGAGACCTTATCCGGGTGGGTTTATACATGGTTGGTTCCCTATACTGCATAGCCTAGGGGCTCATCTGTTGGGGATGGGCATGGTGGGGTCAGTGTTATTGAGTAATGTGTGTGTATTGCTGGGTTGTAGTGGATGCTTTTGGTGAATGTGACACAGCCCCATTTAATAGGCATCTATGGCTTACTTGAACTTATCATGCTTTTAGGAGAATTTGCTATTCTTGTGACCCTCATTGGGATGAGTGGGTCCCAGTGTGTGAGCTTGCTAAGATGAGCCCTTCAAGTTCAAGTTCTGGTGATTTATTTCCCCCCCCCCCCATTTTATCTCAGGTCAGTTACTTGCTTGTAAACATCTGAGGTTAAAACTGATTTATGTCTTCCTTCCCTTGTTCCTTCTCCCCCCTCCCCGCCCCCCTTCCCTTTTTTCCCCCCCTTTCATTCTCTGCCCCTCTTTATCCCCCCCCCTCTTTTCTTGCCCTCACCTTCTTTTCCCATATCTTCCTCCCTCCTTTCTTAAACCCCTCACCCCCCCTGTTTAATTTAATTTATTTGTTCTTTTCTCCCTTTTTGATCTGGGTTTTCCTACCCTACTTTTTTCCTTCCTTGCCATTCTTTCCCCCCTTTCTTCCTTCCTCTTCTTTGCCCCCCCCCCCTTCCTCCCCCTCTTCACCTTCCCCTCTCTTCCCCCTGCCTTTTATTCCCCTTATTCCCCCAAGGCCCTCCCTATACTATACTTTTTTTGCATTCATTACACTTTCTTGCAGCAGGGCATAATGTTTTTTCCATACAATCCTTATCCCTCTATTTTCAATTGTAGTTATTGGTTGTTGTACCAGTCTATATGCTTGTTGCATGCCCACCCCCGTGCTTGCTGTGGGGAAGACTAGATGGTGCTGCTGTCTTGGTTGCCTCTAAGTGCTGACCCTCATTGGTAAGTGGCATTGTGACTGTTTCCCCCCATATTACTGCCCATTGTATTATTTATACAAATAAAAAAACTTACCTTTTAAAACCTTCCATTTTGTTGTCTTTTATCTTGTCCCTGGAGGAACACTCCTAAAACTCTGAGCAATCTTTCTGTACTAGTATGTATTTATGACACCTCTAGTTCTATAATTATTCATAGAATGTATTTGCATAAATTTGCAAGGCTTGGAAATCCTTTTATGTTTTTCAAAATCTAATTAAATGAAAATATGTCAGTATCTTTTTGGGTATATTGTTTATAAGACATAAACTCAAACAAGAACGCTTCTAAAAATGTAAAAAGGACTCTTTTTTAAAAGGCACATGAAAGAATTAGGTTAACTGTTTTACCATGAAATTTAAATGAATTTGGAGTGTTACCTTCAAACAATGCACTTTATTTTAGTAACAACAGAGGATGGCCCTTTTAAAGTAAAAGCAAGCTTAAATACAGAACAAATGACTTTGCAAACATGTTAAGAGAGAAATTAATGGGCTGCCATAGCAGACCATTTCTTTGAAATGCTAGTTGCTTGACATTCTTTTTCTGACCTACTGGACCAATACTTTCTCAGACACCAATCTAAAAGCATGCAGATCAGGAAACTCAGGGTAAAGTCTAACTTTCCTATCTGCACATTGGTCCATGATTGAAAGTATAGAAACCAGAAGGTCTGTTTAACAGAAGCTCACAGGCTCCCCCCAAAAAATTAAAAGTCAGCAGCTACAAATACTGTAGCTGCTGACTTTTAAGATAAGGACACTTACCTGTCCAGGGATCCAGCGATGTCCTCACCCAAATTGATTCTTCCGTCGGCTTCAGGTGCAGGCGCCAGCATAGCAAGTAAGAGAAACAGAAAGTGAAGCTTTGCGGCTTTACAGCCAGTTTCCTACTGTGCATGTGCAAGTCATGCTGCGCCTTGTGAATGGTTCCCGTAGACTTCTGGGACCTGTGATGTGTCCCAGAAAGCTGTAGGGAAGGAAAGGGAGGCTAAGCTTTCTTGTCAAAACCAGGTACCCGCTCCCCCCTCCCCCCAAAAAAGTGCTAAATGTGACAGTGGCGAGGGCGAGGGTGCAAACAAGTGAAGCTTCCCTTTTTGGGTGCAACTCCACTTTAGGTGGGCATAATGAATTTGGAAGAACATAGAAGAACATAGAAAATCCAATTGTCATGGCTCCTGTGTTACTCAGCTAATTTTTGCAGCCTCTCTGGGAACTTGCTCTTCCCGTGTTCCATCTTGAGTGTTTCACAGACATGAAACATCTGGTAGTTCAAGTTAATCATACACTTGAGTGTTCCACAGGTCTGCACTTGCACCATCTAGTGATTTTTGTTATAATACATGGAACTACCCACCTACACATGTAAACAGTTACCCTAAGTGCTATATAGGGAGGTGCTTAGCTTTAGCAAGATACTTGAGAAAAGACCTCACTCTGTGATTCTGTTCCCAGGCTCCTGTTCTCATGACCTCGCTCCTGATTTCCTGCTCCAGTTTTGGATACCCATTGCTGACTTGGTTTGCCTCTGACCATGATTCCAGTCTGTTGCCCTCTCTGACCTTTGCTTGTTTTTGAACCATTTCTGTTTGCCACTTGTCCTGAGTCCTTGCTTGTCTTAGACCACAATTACTGCTCAGTTTTATACTTTATCTCAATGCTGTCTGTTGCTCCCTGTCTGGGTGTATTCAAGGACCATAACTTGAGAGTTGCTCTACTGCAAAGTTCCTCCCCACTTGTGGGAAATGTAATGATAATGAGGTCTGATGACCCCAAACTGAGTGGGGGGAAGTCAAATTGTACATGATGTCATTCTCTTTTTTCTAAAATTTTCCAGTCTGCAATAGATCATCTAGATTTACATCTGGTATTTGTGCCCCAGACAGGGATGACAAATTATTAATACACCTCTCTATGCTTACCGGAACACAGCTATAGAGATTAAGTAGATTAGGAAATGTAATGCCTCTTCACAGTCTGTAATGAACACAAACGAGTTGAATAAATAAAGCTGCCAGCAGGACCGTAAAGCCTGCTTTGCCAACTGTGAATGAGACAGATGCAAATAGCTAATTGGATGTCACCAGCAGGATATCTGGAAGGTAGAGCACTGAGAAGCAGAGACCTTCAATTAAGTATGTCATAAACTCACTAGGTACAAGTGGTTTGGCATGCCCTTAAAGTGGCTCTAAAGGCAGAAGGCTTTTATTCTAATCATTAAAGTAAAAAACCTTCTGGGTGCAGCCCCCCCTTAGATTTACCTAGGCCCCATCTTGATCCAGCGCCATGTATGAGAGCAGTGGCTCTCCTGGGTCTCTCTCTCCTCATTGGCTTACACAGCAATGGGAGCCATTGGCTCCTGCTGCTGTCAATAATAGTAAGTGACCTAATGAGGAGAGAGCAGGGGGGGTGAGGACCAAACCATGCTTTGCGTTTGAATGGACAATGTTCATTCATAGGAGCATGGCTTTGGAGTGAGCCTGCTTGAGTACCCCCATAAAAAAAGGCTTGCTATTGGGGGCACTTGACAGGGGGGAAGAGCCAGGGCTGCTGTCAGAGTACCCAAAAAGAAGAAGATCGGGTCTGCTCTGTGCAAAACCATTACACAGAGTAGGGAAAAATAACATGCCTGTTTGTTTTTTGTTATTGCAATTGTAAATACAGTAGTGTAATACAATGAATTTACTATGCCGCTGTTCATAGTAACCAATCAGCTTCCAGGATTTATTGCCAAAGCAAATTAAACAAGCTGAAGTTAGAAGCTGATTGGCTACCATACACAGCTGGACCAGATTCTGCGTGCACCAGTTTTAGTAAATTCCCCCCTCCCCACCATTTTTTTTTAGTCACTTACCATTGTTTTCTGCCTTCTTTTATGTCTGTGTGAGCTCCCGATCCACCGCTAATGCACCTTACTGCTACTAGTGTAGAGCAAGCAATGCCTGTTATTTTTGGTCACATCTGCACTCTATAAGTACTACAATTCCCGTAACACTGAATACATCTGTATGTAGATATATAGTCCATCTCAGAGGTGAGCAGGAAAGGGTGACTACGTTCACACACACACACAAGAGGGTATGGTGAAGAGAACAAGAAATCTGAGAATAGCAGAAAAAAGCTTGCAGTTGAGAAATGAAACAAAAAAAGAACAATAGAGGAACATTGGTACATTCTACTTACTTTTTGAAAAAATATTAATTTTAATGTCACGTTAAATAAGCAG
Source organism: Lithobates clamitans (assembly GCA_037952925.1). Classification (NCBI taxonomy): domain Eukaryota; kingdom Metazoa; phylum Chordata; class Amphibia; order Anura; family Ranidae; genus Lithobates; species Lithobates clamitans. Next base: position 329,203 of record JBBGZY010000281.1, read on the forward strand.
TTTTTTTCGAAGAGCACTGCTATATTTTAGGCCCCTTTCACACTTATACGACTTGTCCCACGATTTTATACTGCAAAATCGTATGACAAGTCATTCTCCATGATTTTCAATGACTACCATTCATATTGGCACAACTTTAAGTCGTGCCGACTTCAAAGCAGTTGTTGTACTCCATAGACCTCAATGTTAAACCCTCAAGTAAAACCCTCAATGTTAAACCCTCATGCAAATCGTACCTGAATAATATAGACACGATTTCAGTACGACTTTGTAAGCACAAGCTGTAAGCACAAGCCTCACATCATGTATGTTTTCATTTGTTAATGCCAAAGTTGTGGCAAAGTCTTACAAAGTAGCACTGCTCCCAAATCGCGGCAAAATAGCAGCCGCGAAATCGCGGTAAAATCGTGCGACTTTGAAGTCGTATAAGTGTGAAAGGGGCCTTATTCTCTGTAATATTTCCATCTGACATGCCAGCATGTGTCACAGATGTTTCCTAAGGTCAGAATTGTTACAGCAGATACTGTAAATGGTGCGTGTTTTTGATTAAAAAACACTTAGAGCCCTTTCACACTGGGGCAGCAGGCATTAGTGGTAAAGCGGCGCTATTTTTAGCGCCGCTTTACTGTCATTTTAGTGGTGCTATTCAGCCGCTAGCGGGGGTTAAAGACGCCCCGCTAGCGGCGAATATCGCAGCTAAAACAATGGTGCAGCACCACTTTGCAGCAGCGGTTTTCCGGCGATTTGGCGGCGCTGCCCTATTGTTTTCAATGGGCAGGGGCACTTTGGGAGCAGTGTATACACCGCTCTTACAGCGCTGCAAAGATGCGGCTTGCAGGACTTTTTTTACCGTCCTGCAAGCGCACCGCACCAGTGAGAAAGCACTTGGGCTTTCACACTGGAGACAAGAGAGCTATTTTTAGCACTGTAGTGCCTGTAAAGCTCCTCAGTGTGAAAGGGGTCTTAGTGGTAGCTATTATTTTTTTTTGTGTGTGTAAAGTGTGAACTGCGGAGTTGACTGGCCTGCAGTGACAATCACTCTCATTCTGCTGGCACTTAGATTGTTGTCACATGAGCTGGAAAATCTCTGTTCAGGGTGAGGCTGAGAGTGCCTACAGGGTATACTGGCGAATGCCAGCCAAATCTTTAGAGCTTGTGCCCCTCTTTAGGGCCTACATTAATCTAGTGATGTGTAAATTGCATTATTTCTTGTGTAAGCAAAACTAAAGATAAGTATCCAGTTCTCGTGCAAAGATTCAGTCTTGTTGTGAGGTCTTCTGACACTCTTCTGTAAATTTCATAGGACCACTGTTTACGAATTAGCTAATTTGCCTAGTAGCAGTAATGAAGGTCTTTTGAACCCTTTGGGAAATAGAGCCCTGACTGATGGTGCCATGGCCAGGGCGGAGTAAAGTGACTAAAGGGGTCACTGGGGATTGGTGCTAAGACGGGACGGGGTTGGGCCTGAGCTCACTAGTGTGGCGCCCCAGGGGATTCTGGGTCTTTTCGGAAGCAGACATGGAAGAGCTGGACCTGACCCTGTCCCTCCAACCATGGACATGGATCTCCTTCAGGCCAAGGTCCGTGAGCTGGCTCTCCAGGGTCAGGCTGACTGGCTCTTTGCCCTCCTGTCCCCTGAGGCGCCTTCCCCTGTCCCTTCTGCCGACCCCCCCGACACAGGGCCCGAAGATGTGCCCGTCCGCCTTCGGCCTGAGTCCCAATCCCTCCAGGGCCTATTATAGCGCCCCCCCTCCTTCCTCCCCCTCCGCTCCCCCTGCGGCGGCCGGTGTCAGTGCTTCCCTGGTGGGGAAGCGTGGTGCCTCTGCCCACGTTCGATGGGCCCCCCTTCGGCGGTCCCCCTCCCCTAGCACTAAGGCCGCGCCTCGGGCCTCTTCTCGCTGCCCCCGCTCACGTAACCCCCGTTACATCATTTGTGCGGCCCCCTCCCCTGCCAATAGCGACACTCAGGGCCAGGCCGGAGCTGCAGCACTCCCTGGCTCCGTTTCGACCGGCAGTCTGATGGCTGTACCTGCGCCCGTCCCCGCGGCCGGTGGGGGGGTATCGGTCGGCCGGTCACTTCCATCCTTCGCCCGGGAGGTCAGGGCGTAGGGGGCGGATCCGCTCGCCTGAGCCCTTAGCATCTTCCACGGCCGCCAGTCCTGGTCCCCTCGATGGTGGTTCCGCCGGGGACTCGGAGCCAGCTCGGCTCCCCCTGGTGGACCTTTTCGCTCCCTGCGCCAGGCTGGGCAGCAGATTTAAAAGCTGCATCTTACCTGGCCCAACCTTGTACTTGTGTGCAGCATCTCCCAGTGCCCTGCAGGGCGGGGGGTCGCAGTGCTCCTGGCAGCACAGCCACTGCCTCCAGGCCTGTACAGACTCTCCCTGCGCCCTCCCAGGCAGGAGCACAGCCGGCCCCAGGGCCATCCCGTGAGCACGGTTTACCGATAGGGACTCCCCCTGTGCCCGAATGGGTGGGGGACCGGTTCCCTCCCCCAGCATTTCGGTTTGGAGTTGCGTCCCGGGCAGGGTATGGCCCCACTGCGCCCGGCAGGGCGGTTGATGTTCCGTCTGCACTCGGAACCCCTCCTCCTCCTCCACTCCGTGTCCACCGACATCCTCCTGTGCCCAGCCGGGTGAAGGATGGTCGTGCGTCTTTGACCTCCATCCCATCGCTGGGGCATACACTCCCCTACGCGCCTGGCCTGGCCAGAGGTCCCAGTGGGATGCCTGCCACGATTACCCAGCCTCGCCTCCCTGCGCCTGGGCGGGAGATTTTGGCTCCAGACCCGGGCTGACGGCAGCACCCACCCCGGGTCAGCCAGCTGGAGCCGGTAGGTGTTCATGTCGTTGCTCTGCCACTGTCCTTGGCCAGTTGGACTCTTCCGGGTCGTTGGTGGGACCCCTGCCCCTGGATCTCTCCATGGGTCGTGATAGTCCCGCGGAACACGGCCATACTGGTCTTCAAGGTGCTGGCCAAAATAAAAATGTAGATAGAGGACGGTCTCATGGCAGAGGCCCCCCTCCACAAAGGGGACGCTAGCCAAGTATGCAAGTATGCCTACCCCCAAACAACAACAGAGAGAAAGAGGTCATCCTTCTAGAGGGAGAGGGAGAGGAGGAAATAGGGGTGATTATCATAATTATAATGATTATCAACATTATGAACGGGAGAACTCCTACTATCGGGGCTCCCCGGTTCGCCACCACGAACCTTCTCATCACCCCTATCATCAGAATCCATCCTATTATAGACACCCTCCGGTTTCTACATATAATAGGTATTCCCCTCTACGTGATCTCCATAATGAGAACATCTATCCTTTCCCTAATGTAGGGTATGATCCATTCCCACGTATACGACCTTACTCCGGTTCACGGACTCCTCTGGATTTTCACGAGGGTACCCAGAACAAAAAAAGAGGCCCAGAAACAAGAGAGGGTCCAGAGGAGGGAGGAGGGTCCAGAGAAGAAAAGCGCAAACGAACCTAACATGTCAGGGGGTATTTAACTAGACACTTTTAGACTACAGGCCATGACCTTGAAAGATAGGTTCCTGGAGAAGGGCTATAACTCTGTGGATTTAGATAATGAGATCGAAAGTGCTTGTACAACAGACCGTCAGTCATTATTAGAGGATAGACCTAGCCAAACGAATGATGAATTCAAATGGTCCTTCTTGACATCTTTCTCCATGCAGCACAAGCATGTTAAGAAAATCTTTGAAAATCACTGGGATGTTTTAAAAACAGATACAATCTTGGGACCTCTGTTGCCTAAGACTCCAAAGGTGGTGTTTAAGGGTGTTCCATCTCTCCGGAATAGGTTAGCACTTAATGTCATCAACCCACCAGAGAGACCATCCTTTTTTCACAACTTGATTGGATTTTATCCTTGTAAAAAGTGCTTGGTCTGTAAATGTTATACCTGTGGCAGAAGGGCTAGTCATAGTTTTTCTTCCACTGTGACCGGCCGTACTTACAAAATTAAACATTTCTGTACGTGTGCCACTAAAGGAATAGTTTATCTTTTAACTTGCCCTTGTGGCAAGCAATATGTCGGCCGGACCATCAGATCTTTTACTACACGGGTTTCGGAACACATCAATCTCATTCAAGCGGGCAGTACTAAACACACTGTCCCTAGACACTACAGGGAGGTTCACGATCGGAACCCTGTGGGTACTCAATTCCTCATTATAGATAGGTATGTGTCCCCCTGGCGGGGCGGGTCGATTCTTAGAGGTGTCTCGCGTTTAGAGACCTATTGGGTATATGAGTTGGGGTCCCATTTTCCACAGGGTATCAACGTGGAGTGGGACATCAACTCTTTTATTAACCAAGCTTGAATAAAAAAATGATCTCTCTTATTGTCTAAATGACAAAGAATATTGTTATTTTTACTATACAAGATGATTAATGGTTGTCTTAATTTATGTCATGGAGTCCGGGAAAATTACGGTTTAATTCAGAATGCAATTTTTGATATGTATGCTGTTGATGTCCCTCATTGGCAGTGTCTCTTTAATATTATGGTCCATGATTCTAATATTGATCACTAATTAACCTTATTAGAATGTCCTTGTATCACCTTTATAAGCTAATGTTATTGCAAGCATTAGCCTTGTGTAATAATTTTTATCCCCTTTTTTTCTTTTTCTTTTTCAATCTGTTTTTATTCCAATACTAATGCCTTTTTTCAGTGCACTGATTTATTTCTCCTCTCTGCTGACACTTCGCTTCAGATTGAGGCTTGGTTTCCTCCTTATGGAGTGCAGTGGTATTACTTCCTCTCTGTAATGGGAAGTGCATCACATATGAAAGTGAGGCTTGAGGAGCAGGCTGGCTGAAAGGGAGGCTTGGCTAGCGCTCTGACCAGTTCCTGGTAGATGGACTGATTCAGGGCACAGCTTACGTTTTTTTTGTACTTATTTTTCATTTTTAATCTCCTAATTTAGAAACATGAGATACATGGTTCTCTGCTTCATTAATCTGTTCTTAATATAACTATTCAATTAGTCATCCTATGACCCTGAAAACCGGAAGTGATTCTTACTTGTTGCACTTCCGGTTTGTAGACTCTCCCAGTGGGGGTCATCTTCTGTTTATAGAGCGGTGAGGTGAGGGTGGTCCATACCCCAGATGACGGCTCCTTAGCTGAAACATGTCTGGTGGACCCCTCACGATCACCGCTATTTGATATTTGAGCTCTGTTTCGTTCTTCCAAAATGTGAGTCTGTTTTTTATTATTTTAATAAACTAGTGTTTTGAAACGTTATTACGCTATGTGAGTTTTGTTTGCTCCTTGCATGGCATATGAAACTACACGTTTGGCTTATGCTGGATTACCTATGGGAGAGGAAGCCATGCGGACCCCCCCCCCCCCCTTTTCTTTCCAGCATCTGCTGATGACATCTGACAAGATACATTTCCCAGAACCAGTGGTTATTATGCTTTTTTGACTTGTCTGGCGTACGCCATTTCAGGTCAATTTTTTCCGGTAAGCCTCCTCTACTCCTGGTGTTGGCCCCGGCACTGATGTACAATCTATGCACACTTGTGGTCTCCCTTCTGCCCACTCGGCAGATTTGGTGCGATTAAAATTCTGTGAATACCATCTGGCCATGCATCACCCCCTTTGAACTCTGTTGATGTTTTTTCTTCACTATTTTTCTACACATTTTTTATGGACTTTTAAAGTTTTATGTTTTTTATGTTTGGTGTCTGGCTCATGGAACCAGCACAGGTTTTTACTATTCACTGGCACATCTGATGATTAAGTATTATTGTGTATTTACTTTATATGTGATCAACACTGATGAATTATTCGACACTATCCATTTTATGGTCATACATTTTTTGGTAGTATTCACCATTTTTATATATCTTTATTGTAATACACACGGCTGTGGATGTGATATATAGCGCCACTTTTGTTTCTTTTGTTTTTTTCAAGGTGCTGGCCGCCTCAGTCTCCAGCCTTCCAGAGTCCTTCCTGAATCGGATTCTCCGCCGGGCCTGGCGGCTGGTTGTCCCTCATCGGTGATGCCTCTGCGAATAAGTGAGTATGACTGCGAGTTAATTTGGGGTAGGTCAGCTGACGCTTCCGTATCGGTCCCAGAGGACCGCATAGCGTTGGTCGTCAGATCAGTTCTTTCCAGTATGGGAGTTTCGGGCTCGGCGCCCAACCCCACCTCCGCCTCCGGTGGTGCTTTGTGGGTGGTTGGGCCTACTGGTACCCACCTAATGGAGGAGATGAAAGAAAAGATATGGCGACGCAAATTCGTCGACTTCCTCGCCCTCGTGCCGCCGGACAGGGATACAATCGACAAATCTCGACGGGTTGACGTATCGGCTCAGGGTGACAAACCAAAACAGCTTCCTAGGACTGTTGGGAACTGGGTTCGGCACCTACGCGGGAGTGCTCTGCGAGCGGTTCCCGGAGTTGGCAACTTCGCTGTTTTGTTATTTAGATCTTATTTGAGGTGCATACAAGGTTTACGGGGGTCAGTGTTGGTTCCATTATGACACCCAATTTTGCCAGAAAATGGCGGCACGTAAGGAGCTTCGCTTTGATTGTCAGGACGGTAGCCTGTGGTTGCTGCTTATGTGCCCTCACAGGCCTTCGTCTTTTCAGTCCGCGGTCGGCGCTTCTCAATCCGGAGCGTCGGCTGCTTCAAAAAAGGGTATCTGCTGGCTTTTCAATGAAAGCCACTGTAAGTGGTACTCCGCCTGTCGCTTCAGGCATGAGTGCTCCAGTTGTGGGGGTGCACACCCCGCCAGCCGGTGCCTCCAGAGAGGTAAGCAACCGCTTTCCAGAACAGGAGCCAAGACTGACCTTCCTAAACCGGAGGACGCCGGTGAACGTCTTAGAGATGCTTCCCTGGCTAGACCAGTACCCCATCATAGGGAGGCCCTGATCCTGAGGGACGGCCTGGACCGTGGTTTCTGGATCCTTTTTTCCCGTCAGACGCCCCGACCATGTCTCCAAATTTAAAATCAGCTGTGGAATTCGAGTCCGTCGTGGCCGAGAAGCTTCAGAAGGAATTGGAACTGGGGCGCATTCGATCTCCCCCTTTCCACAACCTGAGGGTGTCTCCCCTCGGTGTGGTCCCTAAAAAGGTGGGGGGTAAATTCCGCCTCATTCATCACTTATCCTACCCTTTTGGCTCCTCGGTGATCGATGGCATCGTCAGGGAGGAATCCAGGGTACATTACGTGTCTTTCGATAAGGCGCTCCAGCTCGTTAGGACAGCGGGGCAATCCGCTCTGTTGGCGAAGGCGGACATCGAGTCCACCCAGATTGTTTCCATCTCCTGGGTTGCTACTTCCAAGGAAGCTATTTCTTCGACATGTGCCTTCCTATGGGTTGTGCCATTTCGTGTTATTTCTTTGAGCTATTTAGCAGCTTCCTTGAATGGGTGGTCGCCCAGGAATCTGGTCTTCAGTTCCTTTTACACTACCTAGATGACTTCCTCTTCGTAGGCCCAGTGGGCAGTGGGCAGTGTCAACGCCTCATCTCTGTTTTTCAGGATACTTGCCGGCGTTTCGCCGTCCCACTATCCGTTGACAAAACCGAGGGCCCCATAACGGTTTTTGCGTTTCTAGGAATAGAGATAGACACGGTGGCAATGGTTTTTCGGCTGCCTAGTGACAAGCTAACCAGGCTCCTCTCATTGGTTCGCTTGACAAAGGGGGCGAGAAAACTGCAGTTGAAACAGCTACAATCGTTGTTGGGTCATTTGGTCTTCGCCTGTAGGGTCATACGTATGGGGAGATCCTTCTGCAGGCGCCTGTCGTGGGCTACGAAGGGCGTAACGGCCCCTCACCACTATGTCCGGATCACCAAGCCTATGCATGACAACTTGGGGATTTGGCTATCCTTCTTACAGTCTTACAATGGACAGTCTTGTTGGTTGTGGGAGGAAGTGCCGAACCCACAGCTGGAGTTATATACCGATTCAGCAGGCTCCTGTGGTTTCGGCGCTTTCTTTCAAGGGGAATGGTCTGCTGAGTGTTGGCCGTCCTCATGGGCCAGCATGGAATTGTTGCGCAACCTCACCCTACTGGAGCTTTTTCCGATCATTGTTGCTGTTTAGCTTTGGGGTGATCGGTTGCGCAATCATCAGGTAGTCTTATGGTCGGAAAATATGAGCGTGGTGCAGGTGGTGAACAAGCAGTCGGCCAGTTCCCCTCCAGTCGTTTCGCTGCTGCGATTTTTAGTCTTAAAATGTTTACAATTTAACATTTATGTTAGGGCCAGACATGTTCCGGGAGCCTCTAATGATATTGTTGATGCTCTTTCCCGTCAACAGTTCATTCGTTTTCGCTCACTGGCTGCGTCGGCTTCTCTGGAGGGCCTCCCCTGTCCGGCCCACTTATGGAATCTCATTTCCGGTGCTTGCTAGAGTCCTCCGGTCGTCGCTTTCCCCGCGGACGTGGGCGTCGTACTGCCGGGTGTGGCACAAGTGGACCCAAGCGTCGGGCGGTGAGTTTACCATTTCTTCTTCAGATGATAGACGTTTGGCTTTATTTGCCTATCCAGTTTCGTTACTGGAAAAAGGTGTTTCGGGCTCTATTGTTTCCTCTGCCTTGTCGGCATTGTCCTTCTGGTTCCAACTCCTTGGGTGGGAGGATGTCACCAAAACTTTTCCGGTCAGGCGGGTGTTGCGGGGTATGAAACAGGTTACCCATTCACCTGACTCTAGGCACCCTATTTCTATCCAGATCCTCTCTGACATCCTGTCTCTGTTGCCGGCTGTGTGCTCATCAGAGTTTGAGACCCTTCTTTTCCAGGTGGCCTTTTCGTGGGCGTTCTTTGGTGCCTTCCGCATTGGCAAATTGGTTTCCAAATCCAGGTTGTCCCCGGAGGGCATCCGGTGGGAGGACGTTTCTTTATTGGAACGTAGCGTTACAATTTTGTTGCGGACATCCAAGACCGATAGTTTCGGCAGGGGCCGCCGAGTGGTCTTGCATCATTGCGGTGGCCCATTTTTATCTGGTGACCCTGGCCCTCCCGTTTGTGTCTGCGCGCCCCCCATCACCTACGTTTTTCGTGCATGCCGATTCCTCCTCTCTGAGTCGGGTTCAATTTTTACGGGTTTTCCGCCGTTATCTTGAGGCTTTAGGCCTTCCTGCACGAGATTTCTCAACCCACTCATTTCGCATAGGCGCTGCAACCACCGCTTCTGGTTTGTGGTTTTCCAATACGGAACTTCAGGGACTAGGTAGATGGGAATCATCTCGCTTTTCATTGTATGTCTGCCCACATCTTCTGTGTTAATTTACAGGTTGCCTCCCGGCTCAGATATGGATACTGGGTGATTCTTTCATCTATTGGGCCGCTCGCCGTGCAGAGATCCGAACCTACCGTAGAAATCTGGGCTTCTCATACAATTTTGCAAGAGTTCGCTGGATCGGGTTACGCGGGTTGCGTTGGCCTCAGGTCCTTCCAGAATGTCAGCAACTTCGCGCCCATGTTTCTGGTCCCATCATCCTGGTTATCCATGCTGGTGGGAATGATGTTGGTTACACGCAATCTGTGGACCTCATTTCAGCTATTAAAAGCGACATTGTCCAGTGTTATGCCGCCTTTACCAACCTGATCTTCGTTTGGTCAGAAATTGTGCCTCGCTCAATATGGGCACGAGATGTCCCTGGCCTCCGTCTTGAACACTTTCGTCGGAAAGTCAATGCTCAGGTGGCTAAGTTTGATCGTCAGATCGGGGGGGTTGTGGTCCGCCACAAAGGTCTAGAAGGTGACAATACTGACTTGCTGAGAAGGGATGGAGTCCATCTCAATGATACTGGTTTGGACATCTTTAATCTGGGCCTTTAGCGGGGCGTGGAACAAGCGCTGGCTGCGGTGAGGCACCCGTCAGTAGCTTACTGACAGGCGGGTGGCGGTTTTTGGTGACCTTGCCAGCAAACATGGCTGTAATAGGTATGCCTTTGATGGTAATTGGGAGATAGACGGCCGGTCCAGCACTTATGGTAAGGACAGGCCCCTCCTTCATCTCCCTTTCCCTGTTGGAATTGTGTGCTCACAGTGCAACTGTGACTGGCACGGTTGAAATGTTTGATGTTATGTGTTTGAGTTAATAAAAGCTGTGGCCTTGCCCTTTCCAACATTAATGGTTGTAAGTGGTTTTTATTGGATGGGAAGAAGGGGTAAGGTTTAAAAGTTGGCTATAGAAATGTCATGGTATGGGACCTGGGCTCATTGCACCTCAGCAGTCATGAAGGCCTCTTGAACCCTTTGGGAAAGAGAGCCCTGACTGATGGGGGCATGGCCAGGGCGGAGTAAAGTGACTAAAGGGGTCACTGGGGATTGTTGCTAAGATGGGACGGGGTTGGGCCTGAGCTCACTAGTGTGGCACCCCAGGGGATTCTGGGTCTTTTCGGAAGCAGACTTGGAAGAGCTGCCCACCCTCCCGCCCTAATTCTGGTTGGTATGTCACAGCTTGCTGCGGTTTTTGGTGACCTTGCCAGCAAACATGGCTGTAATAGGTATGCCCTTGATGGTAATTGGGAGATAGACTGCCGGTCCGGCACTTATGGTAAGGACAGGCCCCTCCTTCATCTCCCTTTCCCCGTTGGAATTGTGTGCTCACAGTGCAACTGTGACTGGCACTGTTGAAATGTTTGATGTTATGTGTTTAAGTTAATAAAAGCTGTGGCCTTGCCCTTTCCAACATTAATGGTTGTAAGTGGTTTTTATTGGATGGGAAGAAGGGGTAAGGTTTAAAAGTTGGCTATAGAAATGTTATGGTATGGGACCTGGGCTCATTGCACCTCTGCAGTCAAGCATATGGTGGAAAGAATTGATATTCAGATGCAATTGTTTACTGATCCATGCTTAACAGACCAGTAATGGTCCTTTTATAGCAGTCAAACCAAGAATGATAACTTTGAAAACATAATGATATCATTAGTAATTCCCAACCTCTCATGTGCTAATAGAAATGAGCAGAAATACACCAAGCTTCAAGTTACTCTAACCACAAAAGTACAGCTTGGCACCTTATGATGTCTAGCACATGACTTAATTTAATGCTTTTTTTCCCCAAAACAGCTTTGCTCTACTGGATTACTTACTAAATGCCCCAAAAAGGTTACCTTTACTATACATATTAAATGAGCATATGATAAAAAAACATGCATAAGCAAGTTACCATCAGTGAAAAGAATAGCCATGACAAAACAGTCATTAAAACCGGAGACACAGGGAGAGCTATCTGTATGCATATGTCACTTTTTCCTGTAAAAGCAGGGCTTTATTTCTCAAACAATAGGTGCTGGAACTCAACCACAACCCCCACCCCCAAACCCCTCCCTCCACACACACCCTCCAAATCACATCAAATAGTGGGTGTGGTCATATTTCACAAACAGTAGAAGGGTATTAACTAAATATCAGGATTGCATTACATACAGAGTGCAAAGTTCATGGGAGTTACACACAGAGTGCAGAGCTGTCACTTGTAAACACAGAAACCAGACTTCTGTGTTTACAAGTGATTGTGGTGAGCAGGCACCAAAGGGTCTGAGCCAGAGGTGGTGGAACTGAGTTCCACAAAGTTCCCCCTGAAAAAAAGCCCTGTGTAAAAGTAAAGCTTGGATAATGCCCCTGTCCTCAACTGGTTGTCTAAAATAATCAGCAGCTTCAATAAAACAAGTTTGGATGAGGTGGCAGGGTGAGGTTCAAAGTTCATGGTTTACAGAAAAAGTAAAATTTTGCATGTAAACTTAGCTGGCTTTAAAGAATATGTAAACCCAACATTTTATATTCCTGATATATGCCTGCTCTACCATGTACTTGTATGAATAAGTCTCCTGTTCTCTTTGTATCACTTCCTTTGTGTGAAATGCCTGGTGTACCTGCCAGTCCCTCTGCTTTCCTATTAAAAACTGACCACACTAAGAAAACACCATGGTCAATTCTCTAGCTAAGTTGGGAACTCAGCCTACTCTCCTCGAGTGATCAGACTTGTCTTAGTACACCCCCCCTTTTTTTCCCTGCACAGACAATCAGCGGGAAGTTCAGTGTGCTGCTGTTTCTCCTCCCTCAGCTGTTATGCAGCTGAAAACAGAGAGAATGTGATCATTTTATATCTATACATGTAGCGGTCACATTCTTGATATATAATTAATGTTATAGCTTAGCATTTGGCGCCATCTAGCGGCCAAAATATGAAAAGACTGCAATTTTATTTTTCATTGTTCAAGAAGTTGACATGGAAGTGTTTTGTTTGTTTACATGGACATTAACTTGACCTACCCATAATGCCCATTAACTCCCATGAACATCAGGAAAACAGAACTGCATTGTGGGAAGACTATAAAAGGGCTCGGCGCGGCCATCTTAGGTCTCTTGGAAACGCATGGTCAGCCTGGGAGGATCTGTTTGAGGTCTCCAGCGCAGCGCGGCCTACCTCCACGGAAGAGCGATCCGAGCAGCAATACTGTGACACACCAGTGAGCTGGGCTGACGGTGGGGCAAGACTGGGAAGGAGCCAGAGTTGGGTGGGTGAGATGGCTGTTGCCCAAAAGTTTCCTTGATGCACTTTCACACATTCATCTGTATAATATAGAGTTGCTGGGACCCATAGTCCCACAAGCAAAGTCAAAAGGATTAGACTGAGCTGAAACTAGGCCCCGGCCTGTATATCATTGAGGATCTGGTACTGTGTCATTGGCATCAAAGATAGTTGCAGTACCGCTGTACCATAATTTTGATTCAATATTCAGCTTGCTTTGATCGGGAGTCATTAACCCTTGGACTACAAATTCACTTTATTCATAGCTAGCAGAAGAAAGAAGAAAGACTAATAAAACACAAGGCGTTGTGTTTCATTGCCATATTAAAGTTGGTGTGATATCAAGTAATGGTAGCTCCCTAAAGATTGTACTATACTTTATTAAATTAACATTTGATTTCCTTATAGTTACAAAGCGTGCAAAGGATAGGCTAGTGCTCATAGTGAAATCAGTTCACTCTGCCATTTATCCTATTTTCTTTAGCACGTTACTAGCAAACACTTGACTCAACACTTAACTCAAACACTTTACATCTGTATAATACCTTTGTACGTTGAAATCAGTCGACTGTCATACTAAGTTGGTCTGACAATACAACTATTGTAGGGTTCTACTTTAAAGCAAATACAATAAACAAAGTTCTTGTTTAAGTATTATTGTGTGGAGTGTTGTTTTCCTTTGTATTATTAATGACCAGGTGGAGACTGGAGACTAAAGGTAAAGACAAAAAGGTATATTGCATTGCATATTGTGAAATTGTCTTTAGGTTTTTACCGCACACTATATTACACCACAGCTGTGTCAAGGGGACTGAGAGAAATCAAAGGGGTAGCGAAGCAGAGTACAGGCCCAATTAAAATACAGCAGCTCCTTCCGGGGTCAGTGCTACATACACAAATGTTTTGCCTTTCAATTCTATTTTAACCACTTCCGGACCACCGCATGTACGTCCCTACTTTGAGGACGGATATCGTTGTTATGGCAGCAGCTAGCTGCCATAACCTCAGTATCCTCGTGTTCGACTGGTGGTCCGGTACAAGATAAAAGTGGTCTCTGCGGCGGATCACTTTTATCGGTGTTGGGAGAGGGCCCCCCTCCCACTGCAATCCGATGCCCTCCGCCGCTTACCAGAGCCGTCGGCAGCGGCAGAGGCGATCGGATCCTTCCTGTGGAGTGAACAATATATGTAGTGCTGGCGACTGACTATGAAGTGGAAAAATATATATAATTGAATGTGGGTGTTTAGCCGCTGCTGTAAAAAAGTACTAATACTTAAAAGATAAAAAAAAATAGATACAGCGCTGGTTATGTGAATGGGCAAACACTGTGCAATAACACTAGGATCATCCACAGATGATTAAATAAATGCTAGGCATATGTGGGTATCATAAATTCATGAAATAGGAATTGAAAATAAAATAAAACACATATGTGTAAATTATCAAAAACAGTCCCAATAAACAGAATACTGAGGAGACAGGATATCAATTGCGCATAACAGCGCTACTCACAAGAACAAGGTATTAAACAGGCATTCAGAGAGACTTCCACGTTCTCTGCTGTAAGCGTGCGTTCCACGAGAACAGGAAGCAGCGTCACTGGTTTAGGATGTGAGCCGGATATTATGTTGACGCGTTTCGCCCCTCCTCCAGGGCGTCATCGAAGACAAAAAAAAGTTTTTGTCTTTTGTGAGTTTTTGTGAGTAGCGCTGTTATGCGCAATTGATATCCTGTCTCCTCAGTACTTCACCATAGTGTTTTCTTTATTTTTTATGGGTGATTATGAAATCCTGCACCTAGAAGCACTCATCTCATAAACTTTGATCAAGAGTCATCTCTTTTGCCTTTCTTTTTGCCTAGCATTTATTTCATAATCTGTGAATGATCCTAGTGTTATTGCACAGGATCCCTCCTGTGGCTGTGCATGGAGACGAGTGAGGGGAAGATGGCCCCCACCTGTCTCCATGACACTGCAGGGCGGAAGCGACATCAAAACATCACTTCGGCCCATAGCTCTTAAAGGACCATTTTTCATTTTATTTAAATGACAATTTTTTTATTTTTTTTATTGCATTTTAGTGTAAATATGAGCTCTGAGGTCTTTTTGACCCCAGATCTCATATTTTATAGGTCCTGTCATGCTTTTTTTTCTATTACAAGGGATGTTTACATTCCTTGTAATAGGAATAAAAGTGACACTTTTTTTTTTAAACAGTGCAAAAATAAAAAATAAAAGGTAAAATAAGTAAGAAAAAAAAAATTTTTAAATGCGCCCCATCCTGCCGAGCTCGCGTGCAGAAGCGAACGCATATGAAAACAGTGTTCAAACCACACATGTGAGGTATCGCCGTGATCGGTAGAGAGAGAGCAATAATTCTAGCCCTAGACCTCCTCTGTAACACAAAACATGCAATCGGTAGAATTTTTTTAATGTCGCCTATAGATATTTTTAAGGGTAAAAGTGTTGTCGCCATTCCACGAGCAGGCGCAATTTTAAAGCGTGACATGTTGGGTATCAATTTACTCGGCGTAACATTATCTTTCACAATAAAAAAAAAATTAGGCTAACTTTACTGTTGTCTTATTTTTTAATTCAAAAAAGTGTATTTTTTTTTTAAAAAGTGCGCTTGTAAGACCGCTGCGCAAATACGGTGTGACAGAAAGTATTGCAACGACTGCCATTTTATTCTGTAGGGTGTTAGAAAAAAAATGTATAATGTTTGGGGGTTCTTTCTAGCAAAAAAAACTGTTTTTAACTTGTAAACAACACATCTAAAAAGAGGCCCAGTCTTAAAGTGGTTAACCACTTCAGCTCCGGAAGAATTTACCCCCTCCCTGACCAGGCCATTTTTGCGATACGGCACTGCGTTACTTTAACTGACAATTGCGCGGTCGTGCGACCTTGTACCCAAACAAAATTTATGTCCTTTTTTCCCCACAAATAGAACTTTCTTTTGGTAGTATTTGATCACCTCTGCGGAGTTTTTTTTTTTTTGCGCTATAAACAAAAAGAGCGACAATTTTGAAAAAACAAAATATTTTGTACTTTTTGCTATAGTAAATATCCAAAAAAAAAATGTCTTCATCAGTTTAGGCCAATATGTATTCCTCTACATATTTTTGGTAAAAAAAATCACAATAAGCGTATATTGATTGGTTTTTGCAAAAGTTATAGCCTCTACAAAATAGGGGATAGATTTATAGCATTTTTATTATTATTTTTTTTTACTAGTAATGGCGGTGATCTGCGATTTTTATTGGGACTGCAACATTGTGACAGGCACATCGGACACTTTGGACACTTTTTTGGGACCAGTGACATTTGTACAGCGATCAGAGCTAAAAATAGTCACTGATTACTGTATAAATGTCACTGGCAGGGAAGGGGCTAACATTCGGGAGCGATCAAGGGGTTAAATGTGTTCCCTAGATATGTTCTAACTGTGGGGGGAATGTGGCTGACTAGTGGAGGAGAGAGATCATTGTTCCTACTTGGTAGGAACACACGATCTGTCTCCTCTCCCCTATCAGAACAGGATTTGTTTGTTTACACACACAGATCCCGGTTCTCACTCTGTCAGGAGCGATCGTGGGTGCCCAGCAGTCATCTTCCGGGCACGCACGTCGGCTCTGGAGACACGCTGCGGGCGCGCCCGCTACTGCGTCATAAGGAACCGACGTACAGCTACGATGGCTTGCGCAGCAGTGCCATCCTGCCACAGTGTAACTGCGGTGGCTGGTTGGGAAGGGGTTAAAATGAATGGGTTACATATACTTTAACTCTGGATCTATTGATCATTTTCTCACAGGATTTTTAACTAAAAATGACCTCATATATTTTAATCATATTCTCAGTTTGAATTGCCTAGATTTGAGACATGTTTACTTAAACCACCATATCACATGTTGTTTCTGCATTTACTTCCCTGGCAAAGATTGAGTGACCAAATCCAGCTGGTAAATGAGCATTGTTAAAGCAGGGTATAAAATCTAGGGAAGAGATTATACAGCTTCCTCTCTGTGCACCATTTCGCTGAGCCATACAGTTACTATGGCAGCACCCAAGAACAGATGCAAGGAGCTGGGGAGAAAAAAATGTACCAAGTCATGTCTTTTTGTTCCTCCTTTATTCAAAGATAAATGAACAAATACTGAATTCCTAACTTTTTCTTTTTTCATTTTTTTTTATTAGAAACGTGTATAGGTACTTTTTACAAGTGTACAGTAGGTATACTTCAAATAAATTTAGTTTTGCTTTGATCAACTAAAATCCAGAAAAGGTTTCTTAATTAATTAATGTATCTAATCACAAATGCAAAATTAGTGTGAGATTTTATCTGATTGAACAAATATGTATTAGGAATTGTGGTGTTCTGTTTTGTAGGCTCTTTTCCTTTATTTTTCCCTGGCGATCCTGCCAGTAATACACATATCCTAGGGGGGATATGTTAAATCCTCAACTGTATCTGTGAATGAGCATCATAGCCATCCTTGGACAGCAACCTTGTCAACCTTTGGAGAGAACAGTGTTAGATGAACTAGTCAATTTAGATTGATTTTATTAAAGAGACTAACAGTGGCGGCCCATCTATAATCATGCACCCGGCCCCTAATCTACATGCAGGGATGCATGGATTCCAATGGGAATCATAATATAGAGAGCAAAATATTTACTATTGTCTTCCTGATTCCCCTCCTAGCCAATCAGGAAGCGGGTCTTGAGACCCGATTGGCCAGGCAGTCTTGGGACTCCAGGCCAATCGGGGCTCAGGACCCCCTTCCTGTTCAGTTGGGGGGAGAAGCAATGGCCCCAGAGCGAGGAGTAGCTGCAGCGAGGAGCAGCAGCCCTACTCCAGATCCTTGTCATCTGCCTTTTGAGATAAGGATTCTGATCCTCCTGAGGTAAAGATCCTGATCCTCCTAATCACCGCCTTCACGTCCGTTTCCTGTGCGCGTGTGGGAGGGGTTGATCGTCACCTTCCCATCCATCTCCCGCATGGGGGGAATCGCCTTTTTCCCCTCCATCTCTTACTTGAGGGGGGTGGTCATTGGGTGGCGCCACTGGCGACTAATAAAGCCTGACTCCAGCTAACACTTTTACAGCAACAGTTTTTTTTTTCCTTTTGGGATAAAAGTTTTAACAATATAAATAAAAGCTAACCATTGTAAGCTCCCTTGTGACTATTAAATATTTAGTTTTAACACTCTAACTTAGCTGGATAGCTTGGTCTGTTAAACAAAGTCGAAAAATTACTACCAATGGGTTATTCAGTCAGGGGTTTCTTTTGGTACCATAACATGCCAGTATGCTGTGGTAGCACAGAGCAGCCTTGCCAAAACAGTCAGTGTACCAGAAGCTGGATTTCAACAGAAAAAATAGAAGTTTGTTTTCATATCAAAAACAAACCCATATACAGAAAAGACAGCAGTAAAATAAAATGTGCCCTCTTTCGTACATAATGAAACACTTTCAAAATTATTGACAATTCACATAGCCACAGAAAGTACTAGTAATAGAGTCAATAACACAATTGGTAAACGAGAGCAGCACAGCCATCAATGCAAAAAAATGCTGCAGGGGTGAAGTAAAGCATCATGACTGCAGCATGTGAATACCTCTGCCTTTGCAGTAAAAGTAGAACTAAAGGCGAAACTTTTTTATTTTTTTCCATTTTGGATAGTTATATGTCCCATTGGGGACATTTCCTTCACTTCCTAGTCCATGGCCAAAATAGGAAGTGAGAAGAAATCCCTGCCAAGTGACGGAATCCTGGGGTGTCACCAGGGTCAACAGAACTAGTGTTCCCATTGGAAGGTTTCCCCTCTATTAATGTTCTGGTGTCAACACAAAATTTGTGATTTCCCTTTACTTTCTCTTTCAATGATATTGGTAAACAAGACAATTAGAGAGGGGGGAATCTCCCAAACCGGGATGCAAAGAGCAATAAAGACTGACAGGGGTTCTAATCCTTCTCCACTCTGTCTAAAACTTCAACAACAACAAATGGGACTTTAGTTACACTTTAAGGTGGAAGCTGATGGTATTAAAAATTAAGCTCAACCACATGTTTTTGATGCCACAGAATAAACAGAGATACCACCATCACATTTTCTTCACTAATCAAGGTAATGTGTGTAAAACATTACCACTTAAAGCTGATAGCTCTTAGCTAGTCATCACCCACAGTGCCTCCTAGCCACTTTAGCAAACTGACAATCATTCTGCCTGCAAATAATAGAAATCATATTCCATCCACTATCCATCAAAGGCAGATTGTTCACTATGCAATGACATTTTCTACAACTCTTAGTGAGGGAGATGAATCTCTGCTGATTTCCATCATCCAATGATGTGCAAGCAAAAATTGTGTTTTTCCAGTTTACTTGCACGTGACTGGATATTCTTTGCAAAGTGAACATTTTGACCACATTCACTAGGCTCTAGAGAAAATTGCCCTGCAAAGAGCATTTTCACTTCCAAAGTAAACAACCTATTTGCCTTGCGTAAATCAACCTCACTATCTCTATTACTGTACTCTGCCACGTTCCTATCCTTCAAAACAATTCCTAAACATTGACTGCAGTAAAAAAAAAAAAAGTATATTCCCTTACAAAAAAAACAAAAACTTTTAAATGCCAGCTAACATTTGTAAACGTTTGCGTTTTTGGAGCATCGTTTTGCTTCCCTGGAGAGGGTTTTTGTGTGAAACTCAAAAATCACCATCACCAGTTAGTTTTCAATTACTCTCTTTCAATTACTCTCTCATAAGCATATAAATCAGCATTGTGAAAGAACTAAATTCACTCTTTGTAACATGGTTTCCTATGGAACACGTTCTGTAGTACAAATCTGCAAAATGCAAAAGGCACTAAAAATGCATAGATGTGAATCAGGCCTAAAGGACAAATATAATATGTTTAAGGCTGGATTCACACCTATGCACGTTTAGTGCTTTTTGCATTTTGCAGATTTGCACTACAGAAAGTGTTCTTTAGGAAACCATTTTAAATGGAGCTTAGTGCAAATCTGAAAAATGCAAAAAGAACTAAAAATGCATATGTGTGAATCCAGCTGTAGCACTTACCCCCGAAGGAGCTGCTGGTATTTGATTGAGCCTTACCGTTCCTTTACTGTCTCACCATATACATCTTAGGGGTCCCATTGATGATTTTCTTTCTCTAGTAACTTTAGCTCCGACACACAGTTTTTTCATCAATGTTTTATTCAAGAACAAACTACTTGTAACAGAGGGCTGGAGGGTTTAGGGGAATTCAGGTACCTTGAATTTGCAGATCAGGAATACTCTTTTATTCAGAGGACAACAGCTCCATAACTGGATTTAGCAACCACCGGATAGGCCTCTCTCACTGACCTAGCAGCCGATGTGATGCTTGGTCATAGTCTTTGCCACAGACTTTAAGATTCGGTGCAAATGTTACACAATCCTCTGCCACAGGATTGGGCAATCAACAACTTGTTGCAATATCAAGGTTTGAACCCACAGTACCAGTTCCCTTGCTTCGAACTTACGGCACTGTATGGTAAATGATCTGGGATATATCCTCCAACTGAGTCTCCAGGCTCTTCTAGAGGCACCGGCCTTATTGCGCAGTCCTCTCCCTGGATCCTCCAGTCGCTCGGCTTCTCCCCGCAGGCAAGACAGCACAGGACCACCCCTGGATCAGTAGGCCTCCCAAGACTTTTGGGGCCTACCTTCAGTAACAATGCCTCAGGCCAGCCGGCCCCGAGACAATTTGACGGCAGCGATACACCTTAGGCCAGGAGGGCCATCAGGTTAGAAGACACCCCATGTCACGGGATCTGTCCCTTAACCACCTCAATACAGGGCACTTTCACCCCCTTCCTGCCCAAGCCATTTTTCAGTTTTCAGCGCTGTAGCACTTTGAATGACAATTGCGCGGTCATGTTACACTGCACCCTAATGAAATTTTTATCATTTTGTCCCCACAAATAAAGCTTTCTTTTGGTGGTATTTGATCACCTCTGCGGTTTTAATTTATTGCGTTAAAAAAAAAGAATAGGG
This sequence comes from Lithobates clamitans, assembly GCA_037952925.1. Taxonomy (NCBI): domain Eukaryota; kingdom Metazoa; phylum Chordata; class Amphibia; order Anura; family Ranidae; genus Lithobates; species Lithobates clamitans. The sequence continues at coordinate 349,783 of JBBGZY010000281.1, forward strand.
ACAATTTTGAAAAAACACAATATTTTTGACTTTTTGCTATAATAAATATCCAATTTTTTTTTTTTTAACAAATTTTTTCCTCAGTTTAGGTCGATACATATTCTTCTACATATTTTTGGTAAAAAAAAAATCACGATAAGCGTATATTGATTGGTTTGCGCAAAAGTTATAGCGTCTACAAAATAGGGGATAGATTTATAGCATTTTTATTTATTTTTTACTAGTAATGGCGGCGATCTGCGATTTTTATTGTGACTGCGATATTGCAGCAGACATATCGGACACTTTTGACACATTTTTGGGACCATTCACATTTATACAGCGATCCGTGCTATAAAAATGCATTGATTACTGTGTAAATGTGACTGGCAGGGAAGGGGTTAACACTAGGAGGCGATCGAGGGGTTAATGTATGACCTAGGGAGGTGATTCTAACTATGGTAGGAGGGGACTCACTAGGGGAGGAGACCGATCGGTGTCCCTATGTACAAGGGACACACTATCGGTCTCCTCTCCTCTCTGACAGGACGTGGATCTGTGTTTACATGCACAGATCCACGGTCCTGCTCTGTTACCCGGCAATCGCGGGTGCCCGGCGGACATCGCGGCCGCCGGGCACGTGCACCGGGTCCCGAGCGACGCAGCAGGTGCGTGGCGCCGGCGGCACGCGCACCCTAGTGGCTCGGGAGGGCGATCACGTCATATGACGTCCGCCCAGAACAACAGAAGCCTTGTCCCGCCGTCATATGACGGTGGGCGGTGGCTTAGTGGTTAAGTACCCCCTCCCAGGATGCACAGCAGGCACACCACACCCACTGACTGTTTCCGGGCAAAGAGGCGCTCAAAACACTTAGCTTTTTGTAATTTCCAACCTTAGCCTGATTAATAGGGCGCCAACCCCAGGCCAAAGGGAAAACTATACAACCAGCCAAGCTGAGACAGAGCCAGAAATTACAATAATTGTAATCTGAGCTAATTACAGCTGCAGACAACTAAATTTATACTTATAGAGTCCGTATTGAAAATACCAGCACTACAAAGCCTTTGGGTTTTCACATTTATAGTCAGTTCTGAGCTTTTTTTTGGTTCTTGGCTAGTATGTACCTTACATTATTTAAAAATTAGAAAACTATTAGAATTATAAAGCAATGTCCAACATATATGTGATTTATGCATTAACATTTTCTCTGACAGACCGAGTTCATTTTGCTCTGTATATTAATTTATTATCCTATACAAAATGTTTCCTTGCATTTCAAATAGGAACAAAGTGTATGTCTAGCTGTGCTGCCTATTTGCAACAGTAAGATGACAGAAAATTATGCAAGTGGATGTCTCAGTTTAGCATGTAAACTCCAAATTACAGAAGGATTCAGTAAAAGCACATGTAAATTGAAATTGCCTTGTAAATTTAAAGTGTGTGTCAAAACAAAAAAAAACACATGCAGTACAACTCAACAATGCATACACATTTTGCTGTGCTTTGAAGGCTCATGCATGTACAGAAAAATGCCTGTTAGGAGCAAATTCATTTGTGAAAGCTTATGTCCTGATGTGAGCTGAAAACGTGCAGTTTTTCTGAGGAATGAAGTTGTCACTCTTCCTAGCTTCTTTTGCTAAACTACTCAACCACCCCTACTCTTAGATCCTTGAAACTTAAAGGGTATCGCCACTTTCATGGGAAAAAAATAGCAAATTAAAAAAAATAATAATATAGCATATACAATTGCGGCACAAGTCATATTGTAATTGAATGGTTTTAAAAATGACCTTTGCTTTTCGCTCTGCTGCTCTGCAATTTTCCGTAAAATGCAATGCAATATGGCTACCTGGAGGTATTCTGTACACAGAATGTTTATAGAATGCCCCTAAGAAACATAATTTCCTGCTTGTGTGATTGGCTCACTGATTTTCCCAGAAGTCTACACTAAGGTCAGTTTTTTGGAACCGCCTGCAATCAAAATGTAATTTTTGGTAAGATACTCCCAATAGGAAATAAAGTCTAAAGGGATGCAGACCCTGCTACTTTCCTCATTAGAGCCCAGTGTCTGCAGCAGCTGGTTGATAATTATGAAACCACTCCCATTAGACTTGCTTAGCCCAGGGGAGCAACAAACAGTGATTCCTTCAGAACAACAAAAGGTAGGAATCTGCAACAAAGTTTGTTAAAATCGTTGCAATGTACATAGATTACCCAGGGAGGAATGTTTTTTTCTCAACAAAAGTAAAGTTACACTTTGGGCTCCATGCACACTAGCATTTTTTTAAGTTTTTTTTCTGCTCCTAGAAGTTAAATAGTGTTAGCCTATGTGTCCATGCACACTACTTTAGGCTATTAGGGTTCTTTGATCTTCAGCATCTAGGAGCAGAAAAAAATATGTTTTTGTAGAGTTTCTTTGAGCATTTTTCCAACAGAAACTCTCCTAAATGCTGCTACAAGCTTCTAAACACTACTAATAGCATTTTTTTTTAGCTTTCTTTCTCCTTTTACTGCAAAAACGCTAATAAAATGCTAACGCTCCTAAATGTACTTAAGGGTCCTCTCACACTGGGGTGGTTTGCAGGCGCTATTGCGCTAATAACACCTGCAAACCGACCCGAAAGTGCCGCTGCTTTGATTCCAGTGTGAAAGCCCCGAGGGCTTTCACATTAGAGCAGTGCGCTAGCAGGACGGTAAAAAAAGTCCTGCTAGCAGCATCTTCGGAGCGGTGAAGGAGCGGAGTGTATACCGCTCCTTTTACCGCTCCTGACCATTGAAATCAATGGGACAGCGTGGCTATACAGCCGGCAAAGCGCCTCTGCAGAGGCACTTTACGGTGGTTTTTAACCCTTTCTCAGCCGCTAGCGGGGGTAAAACTGCCCCACTAGCGGCCGAATACCGGCGGTAAAGCGCCGCTTACAATAGTAAATCGCCGCCCCCGCCCCAGTGTGAAAGGGCCCTAACCGCTTCCCGACCGCCTCACGCAGATATACTGTGGCAGAAAGGCACGTACAGGCAGATTAACATACCTGTAAGTTGCCCGTTAAGAGGCGGCGTGCGCCCGCCGGGAGCTCCATGACCGCGATCACAGGTCCCTCGGACCCAATGTCCGCAGGGATACCCGCGATCGTCTCTCGGTGAGGAAGAACAGAGAGATGCTAATGTAAACAAGCATCTCCCCGTTCTGCCTAGTGACACTGTCAGTGATCAGCTCTCCCTGTAATCGGAAGCGCTGATCAGTGACGTGTCACACACAGCCCCTCCCTACAGTTAGAATCACGCCCTAGGACACACTTAACCCCATACAACGCTACCTAGTGGTTAACCCCTTCAGTGCCAGTGACATTTTTACAGTAATCAATGCAGTTTTTTAACATTGATCGCTGTATTATTGCCAATGGTCCCAAAAATGTGTCAGAATTGTCCGATGTTTCTGCCATAATGTCGCAGTCATGATAAAAATTGTTGATCGCTGCCATTACTAGTAAAAAAAAATTATCAATAAAAATGCCATAAAACTATCTCCTATTTTGTAGACGCTATAACTTTTGCATAAACCAATCAATAAACGCTTATTGCGATTTTTTTTTTTTTACCAAAAATATGTAGAAGAATACATATCTGCTTAAACTGAGGAAAAACATTTTTTTAAAATATTTTTTGGGGATATTTAATATAGCAAAAAGTAAAAAAAAAAGCTTTTTTTTTCAAAATTGTCGCTTTTTTTGTTTACAGCGCAAAAAAAAAACGCAGAGGTGATCAAATACCACCAAAAGAAAGCTCTATTTGTGGGAAAAAAAGGACGTCAATTTTGTTTGGGAGTTACGTCGCACGACCGTGCAATTGTCAGTTAAAGCAACGCAGTGCCGAATCACAAAAAATGCTCTGGTCAGGAAGGGGGTAAATTCTTCTGGGGCTGAAGTGGATGAAGCTGAACACTCCTAAAACGCTGCTAAAACACTACTACAAAAAGTTTTTTTATTCAGCGTTTTTTCCAGCATTTTTTTAGCTTAAAAAAATGCTAGTGTGCGTGGAGCCTTAGGGCTAATTATTCTGTAGCCAATGAAAAAAATTAGGAGGGCTTAATAGCTTCTTCAAGATAACACTAGTGCCGCGTACACACGATCAGATTTTCCGATGGGAAATATTGGATGTGAGCTTGTTGTCGGAAAGTCTGACCCTGTGTATGCTCCATCGAACATTTGCTGTTGGACTTTCCGCCAACAAATGTTTGATAGCAGGTTCTCAAATTTTCCGCCAACAAAACTTTGTTGTCGGAAAGTCCAATCGTGTGTACACAAGTCCGCGCACAAAAGTTCATGCATGCTCTGAATCAAGTGATAGAATGATAGAATAAAGATTTTTTGCGTTGCTGCTGATATTCACAGAGTTCTGACAAAAAGATTTTTTATTACTTCTCGTGATCTCATGAATAATCTTTGTTTTTTTTTTTTTCGTGATCTCCAGAATAATATTTTTTTTTCTATTGATCTCCATATTTTTTTTGTTTGTGTTTTCTCGTGATCTTCCGAATATTTTTTTTTTCTAGTGATCTCCATAATATTTTTTGTCGTTTTGTGTGTCAAGTTACTACAACACCATTATTATCTTGTATTTCTTAACCTCTAAGAGATACAAATATGTAGGTGTCCCTTGTTAATTTGACATTGTATTTTTTGAAATGTACCTGCCTACTCACACACAAACTGTCCTTTTTGAAGTAAAACACATAGTCAAGTATTTGTCCAAACAAAAATTAGACATTTAATAGGGGTCATAACAAAATAAAGAGGAAGACACTGATGGAAAAACAGTTATTTGACTGTCAAAATTAGTAACCTGAGGAGTCCATTTAATAGTGAGCACAATACGGTCCAGGACTCCGAGAGATCGGGAGCAGCAGCAGATGGCATATATGTTCCGAGGCTGTGGTCTTATACAGCCTGTGTCTTTTACCAGGCCACACCAAACCCAGGCCATCACTCTTAACACTTCCTTCCACGCTTCCTTCCATGCTGCTCTGGTGGGTTGGGTGGCTGTGGTGTTGGTGGTGTTGCTGGAGGTGGTTGAGGAGTAGCATGGTCCAACTCAGAGAGGTGGCTTTTATTTGTGAGTTGGCCCCTCATCCTCTTGTTTAGGGCCTGAATAATCTCCTCACAGATGTGGCTTTGGCCCTCCTCCATGCATTCCAGTTTACTCACTATCAAACACCTCCAAATGACTCGGGCCACCAAGGGTCATTGTAAGTACCGCAGTAGCCTGGCAAATTAAAGCAGTCACTGACTCCTCCAGGTTCCTCGCCTTCCTGGTCCTTTTGGTTGGAAGGTGGAGGGGAAGAACCTGGGATTTGGTCAGGCTGCTTTCCACGGGCTCCTCCTGGCTGAGACTTTCCGGTGTATGAAAATGGTACATAGTTTTAGTTTTTTGATCATCAATCACACACAATTTTGAGTTCATGACTGTTGCAAATTGAATGTTAATGAATAGAAAAGACTATCCTTCTGACCCCAGCATTTTTCATTCTTGTCCCAATCATTTTTGGCTACGACTGTCTATTGATAGACATTGATTGTTAAATCAGAAATTAGTGATCAATAATAGCATCTAGTTAACATCATTCAATTTTTGCAAGAAATATGTTCAGCAATGCTTTACCTGGCTCAAGCTGGGCTCCTCCACATCTTCTTCCTGGGTGGAAGGCCCAGGTTGGACTTCAGGAGCCTCATCTGATGTTGAAGGAAGTGTGGAAGGAAGTGTGGATAGTGATGGCCTGGTTCACTCTGGTCTGACAAAAAAACGCAGTCCGTCGTAGTACCACAGCCTGGGTACATAAACATCATCTGCTTTTGCTCCTGATCTCATGGAATCCTGGACCTTTTTGCGCTCCCTATTATATGTGCTCCTCAGACTACCAATTTGGGCCTTCAGATAGTTGATGTCTGCTGTGGGATACACAGGATTCGCCAATTCCAATAGTTTCTCCAGCGCTGACTTCCTCTTTAGCTTGTTGGAGTATTCTTTGCATGTCACATGCTAGAGACATGGCTGATCCCTGTACATGTCAGTGAAGTTTGGCAGGAAGTTTGGGTCAGTAAATTTATCCACCATTTTATCTGCAAGACACAAAACAAGACAAACCCTAATGTCAGGCTAAACTCTCCTGATCTTGTCCCAATATAGGCCACTAACCACTGATGCCCCAAGTTAAAATTGTACCTTCGTTTGCACGATTGGCGCTTACCATCCTCCGTCCTCCACTCACAGATCGTACGTACGACTCCTGCATGTTATGCGTTATATAAAATGCACATGCGTTCAACTCTGCCCCGCCCTTCTTTCTAGTGTATTCCCCGCCTCTTCTCTTTCGGGGCAGTGGGAGAGCACATGGCGGAGACACAGCAAGTGCCAGCAGAGAGCAGCAACGAAGACGAAAGCCCGGAGCAAGGCAGTTCCAGATCCAGGAGGAGATATAAGGCCTCAAATATGTCCTTTGTAGAAATGGTGGAGATGGTGGACATCTTGAAGAGGACAGACTATGATGGGAAGCATTACCCGTACACAAACCCAAATGTGAGAAAGGCAAAGATCATGACTAAAGTTGTGAGAAATCTGCACAGGAATTTTGGGGTACAACGATCCAAGGAATAATTGAGGAAACGCTGGTCAGACCTGAAATTGAGGGAGCAACAAGATCAGTATAGAAGGATCAGGAAAGTGCTGCAAAAAAGTAAGTATTTTTTGTGTGTTCCTATTATTATTACTTTAGTGCTGCTCCATGTGCTTTTATTTACTTTTGTACAGTTTAAAATGCCAAGTTTGAGGTTCGTGGGCACAGTAATCGTTTGTAGTAAACATTGTTTGTTCGACCACTAATACAACGTTTTTGGCAGATGCAGGTTAACTACATTTGTTCAGGCCTATTTGTATTAAAAGAAGTTTAGTAATTGTTGTCTAGATGTGTTTGTAACTAGAATGAAATGCAAACTTGATTCAGTGTAAGGAGAGGACACTCAGCAGCTGTTTACACATCTGGACGCAGGAGCACTAGTGTGGGACACCATAACACCCTGGTTATGGTGTCCCACGCAAGTGGTCCAGTGGATACTAGAGGTCTCTCCATGTGTGAAACTTTAACAAAACAGGTAAGCATTCCAGCTTTTGAAAGTGAAAAAATCATGTCTTCAGCTTGGAACTCTGCCAAAACAAACAATTGGACGACAGTTCCAAGCAATGTTTCATATTATTATTTGTAGCCTAAAATATCAGTCTGCTAAGTATACCTTTTTTGTATTCACATAGGGGAGAAAAGAATCGGGACATATGAGGACACCACGAACCCCACACCTCCTAAAGAAGGGGAACAACTCACCACACAACATGAGGATGTGGATTCCAAGGTAAAGGAAGTGGTCGAAATGGTGACCACAACAGGTCAGTGTCTGAGACCACAGCTTCAGTTAATAGATGTATGCCTTCATATTTCTAATACACAGTGGGTTTTTTTTTTAGGTGATGTGGATGTTGTGGAAGAAGAAACTCACTTCAACAGTGCAAGTGCACAAGTCCTCATCAGCGAAATAATGGTGTGCAATTGTGATTTAGAGAAGGTCAAGGAAAATATCAATGATGTGAAAATGTCCAAAATCACAACCTATACCAATAATGTGCAAATAGGAAGAGATAGTAGCCCTAATAAATGTGACGCATAACTATGAGTCAAACTAATGACTCTATGGTGATAAAACATATATAAATGTATATAAAACACCCATTGACAAGTGAAATAGTATCTATATGATGATAATAAACTCCATGAGATCTGAATAGTCAAGACAAAATATATGAAGAAAAGAATTCCAAGAAAAAATTATTTTCCAATCTTCTTGTATTCTAAATCTAATCTTCCACCACACCACCGTGTTAGTGACATCACTCCCTCTGAAGAGCGCACTCATCAGATTGTATTGCCTCCCACTCTCGTGTTTGGTAAAAACTGCAATTGAACCACATCTGGGTTGCATACGATGATCCGTGACTCAAATCAGACCAGCTCCATATGTGAAAAACAAATGAATAAAGTGCTCCACATAGCGTGATAACGTTTCAACCAGTTTAATATAAAATCACACCAAAAAACACTTCAATGTTTGCACTCACATTTAAAACAAAACCAATAAGCCTTCAAAACAAATCCACAGCAAACAACACAACCGATGATTCAGGGGTGCACTGCGGTCACAGCGGACCTGAAGTGTGTGCTTGTGTATCTCTCACCCCACTCTCTAAGGTCCAGCTATCCGATCAGCATGATGATCCTCAGCAAGCGGCGTCTAACGTCAATGCATTGGATTGCACACACTTCAGGTCCGCTGTGACCGCAGTGCACCGCTGAATCATTGGTTGTTTTGTTTGCTGTGAATTTGTTTTGAAGGCTTATTGGTTTCGTTTTAAATGTGAGTGCAAACATTGCACATTTTTATTTATTTAAGTGGCAGCTTTTCATTGTACACTGTTTTGCAGTACACATCACAGTTTACTTTTCCTTGGCGCAGTGGGGTGAGAGGATATGAGGGGCGGCTTAGTATATTTCTCTATCCACATAACAAAACATCAATGATGTTGAAAAAAGACTGACCAACATCATTGATGTTTTAGCACATGTTGACACACTGTGTGTTTTGTGCCTTTATCAAAATAGATGTAGGGAAAAGACACACATTTTAGACATGGGATCATGATGGAAATCCACATTTTGAGTCCCCATTTGTGAGCATCTTCAAAATTTGGCTTTTACAGGGATGAGATCACCATATCTGATAAAGGCAAAATCAACACAGTTTTGACATACTAATGTCTCATATGGCCTTCACTTTATCAAAGTTGAACTTTGTAAGTTCCTGAGTTGGGGATGTGGATGTTATGTTTTTAAACATGCCTGTTTAACCACAAAAAATGTATATATCTACTGTCAAACATACATGTTATACACCAAGATGTTGGTTTGTTTAAAAACCCTTTTATAACGCACATGTGAATGTGCTTGGAGTAAAAGGTTTTATACTCAGCAATGTGTGGCTTCTTCTTTAAATGCTCAATATCATTTTTATTTCTTCAGTTTTTATTAAATTTTTTCACAAAAGAAAACAGAGTACACAACATATTGTAGACATAACAAACAGTGTCCCCTGTCAATAGTACAAAACCAATCTGGATCATGTTTTGAAAAACATAACCAATCTGATTGTCGTTTAGTTCAGTACTCTGTACTCAGAGGTACCCTCAAAAACACTAGGCTGAATGGTATCAGTTACATTCCAGTCTTCGACATGCTTGTCAACCAATAAAATGAACAGTTATAAAGAGAAGAGTAAATAACATAAAGCATGAAAAGAAAGAAGGTTGAGATATACCGTATTTATCGGCGTATAACACGCACCGGCGTATAACACGCACCCCAATTTAGGAGGGAATTTTAAGGAAAAAAACTTTTAGGAGGGAACTTGAAGGGAAAAAAACTTACATTTAAATGCCCATCATTGCAGCCTTCTCAATGCAGCCTTGCCCCAGTGCAGCCATGTCAGTGCAGCCTTGCCAGTGCAGCCTTGCCAGTGCAGCCTTGCCAGTGCAGCCATGTCAGTGCAGCCATGTCAGTGCAGCCTTCCCCAGTGTCCATTGCAGCTTTGCCCCAGTCCAGCCTTGCCCCAGTCCAGCCTTGCCCCAGTGCAGTCTTGCTGAAGCCTCTAAGCTTCAAAATCGCCGACTGCGATTTGAAAATGGCGCCGCCGGCGCCGAAATACACAGAGCCGGTCCTCGGCTCTTCTTGGCGGCTCTCGTTCACTTTCGGCTCCACTTGGACGGTGAGCGGAGCTATCCGAAACTAGCCGAGTATACTCGGCTAGGTTCGGGCGGCGCTCGAGTGAAACCGAAAGTGGCCGAGAAGAGCCGAGGACCGGCACTGTGTATTTCGGCGCCGGCGGCGCCATTTTCAAATCGTGGTCGGCGATTTTTTAGTTCTGACAGGTCAGGATCGCAGGGGATCGGCGTATAACACGCACCCGCGATTTTCCCCTGATTTTAAGGGGAAAAAAGTGCGTGTTATACGCCGATAATTAAGGTAGTTTACCAGCTCTAGTGATAGAATCCCCACTCAACAGTAAGCTGCTGTAGTTACAGGGACAATGGGGGGGGGGATTTACTACAAATGCACTTTCAGTGCAGTGGTAGTGCAAAGTGGCTTTGCCTTTAGTAAATAACCCCCACTGTGCTGTAAAATTTGCAAAAATAAGGCCATTTTAGGGACTACAAGCAATTAATTCATGGAGTTTAAAAGGATGATTATTTTTTATCATTAATGCATTACATTCATTAACAACAAAAACATTGTGTGTGTGTAGCAGACCCATAGCACAACAGAACATAATAGTTAGCTGAAGAAGAGATTGTCACCTCATGTATCAAATAATTTATGTTTGCACTATTTAAGAAAATGGCTAAAATAAAAGGCCACTGGAGAACCTAGGCGATAAGAAACACAAGTATTAAATCAAATGAAATATGAGTTTAGTTTTTTACAAAAAAATTATTAAAAACAGATTGCTGATTATCTGGCATATCAATTGCCCCCCTACCCACAAAATACTCTAGATATCTTTGCCGTACTTCACAAGCGCTTTAGGGGGGCAAGCCAGGACGGCCAGCTTCAAGAGCCGTCATGCTTTCCTCCGGTGAGCCGGCCTCAGTCGCAACTGAGGCCAGATAGTTGGCTGCATTTCTTCTCATAAAATTGCAGCACCACATAATAATATGGTTAAGTTTGTATTCGGCCATATTTATTGATGTTAGGATGGCCATTATGCCAAAGGCATTTTCCACCACTCTTTTGGCTCAGCTGGTAGTTAAAAACCCTCTTGTCCGGGGTGAGGGTCCTCATTGGGAACAGCCGCATCAGGTGGTCCCCCAGCGAATATGCCTCATCTGCCACAAACACAAATGGGAGGCCCACCATATTGTCTGCTGGAGGTGGCAAGCCCAAGCTGCCAGTCTGGAGATGCCTGTAGAATTCTGTCTGGGCGATGACTCCACCACGTGACATATGGCCATTCTTCCCCATGTCCACATACAGAAACTCATAAGTCGCCGACACCACCGCCAACAACACAATACTATTATACCTCCTTGTAGTCAAAGTAGTATGACCTCGAGTTGGGGGTGGGACAATGTGGACATGTTTCCCATCTATCGCACCACTGCAGTTGGGAAAGTGCTGGGCGAACTGGGAGGCCACAGTCTGCCATTTCTGTGGGTTGGAATGAAACTGTGGAGTCAAACAAGAAAAAAAAAAATAGTACGTTTGTACATAACATTGCAAGCAGATTAGACACAAACATTCTTGGCCAACATAAGTATAACATTTATTTAAATGAGTATTTCAAGACAAAAGTATAAGGTCTACTTATCAGATTCCTCACCCTCTCTGATGGCCCATTGTAAAAATTTTAGGGTGGGGGGAGATGTTTTGGACAGGTAACCCTCTCCACTTCATTGAGAGCTGAATGCATAAATAATGTGCGTTACTTTGGCCAGCCCCTCCTTACTTACACTATTGGCAGCCCATTGGATAGGTAAGAAGTGTCATAATCCAAAAATATGAATACACACTGTACAAATTGAAGCACATTTTTACATTCTGCAATTACCTATCAAGATAATAGGAGAACAAAAGTATTCAGGCAGGCACTTGCTCTACATGCTTTGGTGAATTCATCCATAAATATGACCACAAAAGAACTAGGTATAGTGTGTATGGGTTTGGCAAAGTCAGCAGATAGAGAATTGGCATCGGTTGACTTAGCGGTTAGGGGGGAGGGAGGGTTGGAAATGAGTTTGGACCCCCCAAAAAAGCCTCTTGCACTCTGCCTGAATTTAAGGACAACAATAACATTTATACACATTTAAAGTGGTGTTTAGGGTAAGCACTACAATGGAACTGACAAAATACATTGTTAAGTGACTAGGCTAGGTATGTATGGGCCCAGGATAGCATGCTGGGGAGGTTAGTGAAGGCAAATATGCATGAAGGACAAAAAGGAGCATTAAAAGCTTACAGCATGCATGAGGACAAAGAGGACATTCACAGCATATTACAATCATGGTAGTTATGGAATGATGAAATAAATATAATACATTAGCAAACATTAAATACATAGAATGTGATGTTAAAAGATAAAACTTACCTTAATATAGTCCTTCTGCAGGACCTGAATAATGGCAGAACAGGTCTCTGGAATAATGTTTCCCAGAGCCTGGGGGGAGATCCCAGTCAGAAACTTAATATTCTGGAGACTTCTCCCCGTCGTCAAGTACCGCAAGGTGGTGATGAGCCTTTTGCTCTGGAGTTATGGCTTGCCGCATGCAGGTGTCCTGCTTGGTAATATAGGGGGTAAGCAAAGCCAACAGACGGTGAAAAACGGGGTCCATCATCCGGAGATAATTCCTGAAATTATCAGGATTATTCTCCTGGAGCTCCCGCAGCAAAGGCATGTGAGAGAATTGGTGACGATTAAGTAACCGATCCTTGGTCCAAGAACTCCTCCTCCTCCTGTTCATGGACTGGACTTGGGTCAAAGCAAGAACTCCAACACCAAGCCCAAAAACAGCACGAGCTCTCCGACGAGAACGTAACCGCAACATGGCTAGAAAACGGTCGGCTGGTCGGAACGAACTAACAGAACGCACTGAAAATCAGAAAGGACCTCAGAAGTACAAGCTGAAAATCAGAAATGAGCGGACAAGAACGCACTGAAAAACAGAAGCGAACTATAAATAGACTGCACTGAAAGACAGAAAACTGACAACACGCACTGAAGAACAGATACAAACCCACAAGCACAAACTGAAAGGCAGAAACTAACTGAAAAGCACGAGGCTGAAAAGCGCGAATCGTCTCTCACCAAACTTCTACTAACAGGAGATAAACACGGGATTAGCAGAAGGAGCCCAAAGGGTGGTGCACTGGCTATGGAACTTCCTTTTTATATGCTAGTTGTACATGTTGTACGTCACCGCGTTCCAACAACCTTCGAACAAAAATCCACGGTTTTGTTGGCGGAAAGTCTGATCGTGTGTACGGGGTATAGGATTTTGCAGATGATACAGGATAGGTCTGAATATCCGACCAGAGCAACCGTTTTTTTTTTTTTCAACGTATCAAATATATATATAGCAAATTGTTTGCTATTGTTTATTTAACAGACCAAAAGAGAACAAGAGAAGTTCAATGTTAGGGTTCACATACACCTTGATGGAAGGACCAAGAGCATAGGGTATGACTTTGTTAATATTCCAGTTGTTAATTATTTAAAGGTAAGGGATAATAAAAAAAAATAGTTTAGGTCTTTCCTTTTTCACCCATACAGTGATTTTCACTGATAGACAGTAGCCTAGTACTCCAGAGTCCTGTAATCTAAATCAAAAGAAACTTGTATCTGAACAGTCCAAGCCACTAGCCAAGTCTATTGATTATGGTTGCATTTATATCATATAGAACTCAGAATATGTTAAACTAACCAGACATTCTGATGTTACCAAAGTTGTAATGTTTTCTATATAGTACTGGCAGTTCTCTGTTAGGGCTCGTTCACACCATCATGCTGCAATAACATGGTCGCTACCGTGCATGTTACGGGCGTTGGAGGCATTTATTCTGAATGGTACTTCAACGCACTTTCTTAATGCACTTGCACTGCAGCACAGTAAAATGTAGGTTAAATACGCAATGCCATGAGCTGCACTGTCAAAATTGCTATATGCACCTACTTTAGTGCATTTTAGTTAATTTGTTGTGTGATGCCTGAAGTTACTTTTTTTTTAAATTGTTTATTTGTAACAGGAAACCGGTTCACCAGGACATATAACAAGGTATGGGTGCATATAACAACAATAATGACAGAGATTCACATACAGTAATTAAAATGCAAAAGCATTAAACAAGAAGAGATGCTTTACATTACTATAAAACTTGTATGGCATGAAAAAGAATATTGGTGTTAAGTGACTTATTTATTATATTCCAGAGGCCTTACATATGATCCATCTCTTCCATGCTCTTCCATGCTCTCTATCTAGCTGTATACCCTGTATTTGAATAAGGATATGTCGGGATATCATATTTCTTTTGTGAGCGATTCCCTGTAGATTTTGTATTTTGAGAAGAAAAAACAGATTATCAAGAAAGGAAGGACAGAGTAGTAGAGGATGAGTAAGGTAGGAAAGAGAGAAGGGGGGGTGGAAGAGGTGTGGGTTAGGAGAGGGGAGGAGAAGATAAGGGCATGGGGGGGGTGATAAGGGTGGCAACCTGCAGAATTGGTTGTTGGCAGTCATCTATTATTCTCCATTCCTAAACACCTGTTATAAAATGGTATAATTTGCCTTGTAGGGCTTTCCCCTCCTCAGAATATTTGAAGATGTTCCAGAGCTGCCAAGTTTTAGAATATGTCTCCTGTCTATTTTGACTTGTGAGGATTAAGTCCTCCATCTGATTTATTTCCTCAACATTTTGAAGCCAAAAGGCTATAGATGGTGTGTGAGAGGATTTCCAGGAGGATGGGATGCATGCTTTCGCTGCGTCCAATAAATGTCGTATGACTGATTTCTTGTAGATCCGGGCGGGTGTGTCGGTAGCGTGTAGAAGGAAATAAGCTGGGTCTTCGGGAACAATGCGATCAGCGAATTCTTGGATTATCTGGCGTACTTTTCTCCAGAAAATCTGGATCCGAGGACAAGACCAGAAAATATGGATGAGTGTACCTCTTTCTTCCTGTCATCTCCAACAGGCATCCGTTGTAGAGGGGAAGATTGTTTTAAGTAATGCAGGAGTTCTGTACCAATGTGAGAGGATTTTATAGTTAGTTTCCTGAATCTTGGTACAGATAGAGGATTTATGAGTGAACGTTAAAATTTGTCGTTTCTTATTGGTTGTGAAATTACAGTTTAGTTCTCTTTCCCACCTGGCGAGGCTCTGTACCTGGTACTCTCCTGACGGTATAATAAGCTATTTGTAAGTAAGTGAGAGTGAGTGTGGCAAATTCCCTGTCTCTGTACAAAGAACTTCCATAGTCGTGGGGATTTGGTTAGCATCACAGGGTGGTGGCAGACTGCGTAGAAAGTGATGGAGCTGCATTGCTCTTAGAAAATCTAATCGGAGCTGTCCTTCAGGATCAGTAAGCTCCGAGATCGTCTTCCACCTACCCATAGTGCTAAAGTGAGAGGCTTGATACAGACCCTCCTCTCTCAGCTTCAAAAATCTCCTATCTCGTAAACCTGGTTCGAATTGAGGGTTACCCAATATGGGTTGGAGCGGTGAGATGCGTGAGAAGTGGGGGGAGGTGTGAATCAGTTGTGAACAAATCCGAACTGTGTTACCTATTAATGGATGGCGTGTAATTTCTGTTGGGAGGGCGGCGTGACACCAAGGAGCTCTATGTAGGGGGATCCCACTCTGTGCCTTTTCAAGTCGTGTCCATAATTTGGTGTTTGTATGGCGGCACCAATCGATGAGTCTACTTAGGTGGGTCGCTCTATAGTAGGTTCGGAGATCTGGCATTGCCAAGCCCCCATTAGGCTTAGGCAGTGAGAGAACCCCCCGATGTAGACGCAGCCGCTTCCCCGCCCATAGGAAATGGATGAATGCTGCTCTTACCTGGTTAAAATAGTCTACCGGAATGCATATTGGAATGGTCTGCAGAAGATAAAGGAATTTGGGTAGGATCGACATTTTGAGAATACTGCAGCGGCCGAACCAAGAGTGTAGCCCACTGTTCCATTTGTCTAGTAATTGTTTGACCTTCTTTAAAAGGGGCGGAAAGTTGAGCTTAAACAACTGGGAAAACCTCGGGGGTATGAACGTACCCAAGTACTTCAGGGCTGTAGTGGTCCATTTAAAGTGAAAGCTAGATTGGAGATGTGAGAGTTGTGTTTGAGGGATTCCAATACCCATCGCTTCAGACTTGCTGAAATTTATTTTCAGGTTAGCAAGTTGGCTGTAAGTGTGAAATTCTTTCATAAGATTAGGAAGGGAAATGGTGGGTTTTACAAGAGAGAACATCAATTCATCTGCATAAGCGGAAACTCTAAATTGTTCCTTGTTGACTTCTACTCCTGTAATGTCGGGGTTTAGCCTGACGTGACACAAGAAAGGTTCCAGGGGTAGCTCAAAGAGCAACGGCGACAGTGGGCAACCCTGACGAGTCCCGTTCGTAATTGGAAAAACCTCCGACATTACCCTGTTAGCTCGAACTCCAGCTGTTGGGTCCAAATAGACCGCGGTTATCCAATTTAACATTCTGTTTCCTAGCCCTATGTGTCTCAGTGTTGCGAACATGAATTTCCAGCTAACTCAGTCGAAAGCCTTTTCGGCGTCTGTCCCGAGGAACACACATGGGGTTTTAGTGCTGTTTGCGATGTGTAGCAGATTAAGGACTTTAGTCGTATTGTCCCTAGCCTCTCTTGTCGGGACAAAACCAACCTGGTCTAAGTGTATCAGTGAGGGTAGGTGGTGCTGCAGTCTGATGGCAATGATCTTTGTGAAGAGTTTCAGGTCTGTATTCAGGAGGGAGATTGGGCGGTAAGAACCACATTGACCTGGGTCTTTACCCTCTTTCGGTATAACTGATATTTGTGCCTGTAATGTGGATTTGTGGAACTTACCCCCTGAGCCCAGGTCGTTGTAAAGTCTAACCATGTGGCTACCTAGGGAGGGCAGAAAAGTCTTGTAGTAGGTGGTGGTAAGGCCATCTGGACCTGGGGCTTTACCCGTTTTGGAACTTTTTAATGCAGTTTGTAGTTCGGGCAGGGTAATAGGGTCATCTAAAAGTAATTTAGCTTCCTCCGGGGGGACGGCATGAGGGATGACGTTATGTAATCTGCAGTTGCCTCCGAGGGGATTTGTGTCTCAGTCAGATTGTGTAAGGAAGAATAATAGGAGCTGAATTCCTGTGCTATATGGTGGGGTAAGGAAACTTTCTGACCTGTGGTAGATGTGATATGTGGTATGTATGATGCGAGTCTTTGTTCCCGGAGGGACTGGGCCAATAACCTTCCGCATTTGTTACCGGATTCATAAGTTTTTCTTCCGGAAATCTGTAGTGCGGCTTTTGCTTTGTATTGCAAGAGGTCAGTGACTTTCATGCGAACTGAGTCTAGTTCTGTTTCTAGTTGTCTTGTGGGTGTTTGTTTGTGGCGTGTCTCTAAAGTTTCTAGTTTCTTTAATGAGTGTATTCAGTTGAACAACCCTCTGCTGTTTAAGTCGTGAGCCATGTTTGATGAGTATCCCCCTAATAACTACTTTATGAGCTTCCCATACCAAACCAGTTTCACAGTCAGGGGTGTCATTGGAAGCAAAGTAGTGGCCCATTTCCTTAGTTACCTCTGCTGATACGTCTGGGTCTTTCAAAATTCCCTCATTCAGTCTCTATGGTGGTCTCTGAGTCCGCAGGGAGTCAGAGAGAGCATAGCGTAGTGTTATCGGAGCGTGGTCTAACCACGTAATTGAGCCTATTGTGGTTTCTTTAATCGCCTGTAGATGTCTGTGGGGGATCAGGAAGTAGTCGATTCTAGAATATGTCTGATGCGGTTTAGAAAAGAAGGTGTAGTCCCTCTCTCCCGTGTGAAAGAGACGCCAAACGTCAATCAGTTGCAAGGAATGCAGTGTCGTGCTAATACGTTTACGTAAGTCTTGTGAGGTCGAAGACGTTCCAGTGGAAGTGTCTTCCGAGGGTGTAAGTGGAACGTTTAGGTCCCCGCCTACAATCAATTGTCCATCAGAGAATTGTAAAAGTAGGTCTAAATGTCGTTTTAGAAATGTATCTTGGTGTGTATTGGGAGCGTACAAGTTGGCCAAAGTTATTTTAACATCTCCTATCCGACCCTTTAGGAAGAGAAATCTACCCTCCCTATCAAGTTTTACATCTGTGTGTGACCATGGGATTTTTGCCAAAATCAGAATCGATACCCCTCTTGATTTAGCTTCCTTGTATTTTGAATGGTATACTACCGGGTAGAATTTATTCTGAAGCGTCGGTAGGGACCCTTCTCTAAAGTGTGTTTCCTGTAGAAATACAATATCAGCTCCTCTGTGGCGCATATCATGTAGCAACATACGCCTCTTTTCAGGCGTATTTAGGCCCTTCACATTTAAGGAGACTATATTCAGAGTATCCATTTTCGTGAGTTGCCTGGTGGTTAAGGGAAGAGGGGGTTTTGGGACAGGGAGGGGAGGGGGAAGAAAGGGGTAAAAAGACGGAAAAGTGGAAAAAAGAAAAGTCGGTGAGTAAGTATGAACAGATCCTCCAGAGAGTTACGAAAGAAATTAGGAAGCTGTCACTAGGGTGTGCAGCCTAGGGAAGACACTAATGTAGCCAAATCGGCTAACACGCTCCTCAGTCAAGAGGCCGAGAACAGAGCGTAATCCTATGTGGGACAGTGAATAGACAGGGCCAAGAAACGAACTCCCGCACCTCTCCATCCACCCCCGGCTATCTATGATTTGTCATGTTAATACAATATATTACTGGTAATAAAGCATTCAGGCGTTCTGGTGATATAAACATGTATGAACTGTCAGAAGCAAGAAATAGTGCAAGTGTGATTAGACACAAAAGCAGTGTCAAAGAACGTATAACTTCAACAGATGAAACCGTGTAAGTATCCATCCCATCCCTATCCAGGGTTACAGATCATTAAGACAATACCATCTACTATACCATATAGTAAAATATACTGGGAGTGTAGCTCAATAAAATGCAACCAGATTGTAATAAAATAAAATAAAATAGAATAAAATAGAATAATATAAAGTAATATAAAGTGCGGGCAATCCCCAAGGTACTAAAGTTCCCGTGCGCAGGATAAGGCTTAAAGTCCTTGGGCATCATGCCATTCCCCACGTAGTGTTTAAGCGGGCCCCATCTGTCCTAAAATCAGAAGTACAGGCTGAACAGTTAGGTTGCTCTCACCACCACCCCAAAGGAAAAGCATTATTGGGTCACTTGCAAGAGTATCGTTCCTTTACATCGTTACTGTCTAAACAGTGGTTGTTAACAAGGACGCCATTTCTTATTCCTATTCGTGTAGAGCAATGTTCCTCTATCTGTGAGGGGGGGGTTATGATAAGTTCCAGGGGGGATTCCACTTCTAGTTGCTGTGCATGTCATTGATTCTGTGACACTCAAGACATATAGGGACCCTGAGAAGAGTAGATCAAAGTTCCTCTGGCCTGGCTACCCTCCCCAGGAGAACCAGTTATGAGGGCTTTTACGCTGGTCGGTTCCGGGACCGGGGTGTCTGTCAAAAAAAAGAGATAGGGGTTGATCTGCGCCCAGGGAACCGTCAGCTATCTGGTCTCTCCTCTAGGGAACTGGGTTTAGTGTTCAGTGTACTTTGTCTGCCTGCAGGAACTTGGGGGCTACCCGCATAACAATAAGGAGTTGCGGCTGGACAGGGATGAACGGCCATAGGCCTACTCACGTAGCTCTCCTCCCGAGGCCGACCGGTTTCTGCACCTGTTCCTTTGCTGTCGCAGAGGCAGAGGGTCACGAGGTCTCAAAGGGCCCGATCTTCCGGGTGGAGGAGGGAGAAACTGGAGCCAGTCTGGAACCTGGATTGGCTCCGCTTCCATAAATCGGAAGAGAGCTGGGAGATCCTCCGTTCGTTGGAGAGAGAAGGAGCCCGTGTCTTTGCGGAACAGCACCGAAAGAGGGTATCCCCATCTATACGTAAAGCCCTTCTCTTTCGCGAGATCCAGGAGCGGGCGTAGGAGGGCTCTACATTTCAGGGTTGCTCTTGACAAGTCCGGCAGGATCTTAGTTTGCATGCCCTCTATTTCCACGTCGCCATGCTCCCATGCGCGGCAGAGAATATTCTCTTTCTGAGTATAATGGTGTAGTCTGCAAACCACGTCACGTGGTCTATTCGGATCGTCAGATCTGGGGCCAAGAGCTCTATGAACTCTATCTAGCTCAATCTCCAGGTCAGGCTCCTCCAGAACCGTGTGGAAGATCTCTCGTACCATCTCCCCTAGGTTTTCCTGCGATGCCGTTTCCGGAATCCCCCGAAGCCGCAAGTTGTTCCGGCGGCTTCGGTCTTCCACGTCCTCAAGGTGCAGTTGCAGGTCTATGGCAGCATCTCTCTGTTGGTCTCTAGCCTGCTCCAGTGCTGACACTCTGTCCGTCAATAAAGAAATCGAGGTCTCCCCGGTAGTCACCTGCTCTGTCAGAGTCGAGACTTCCCCCCTGACCTCTTGTATATCGCGGCGGTGTGTTTCTTCAAGTTTGAGGATAAGTGCCTCAATGTCTGATCTGGTGGGGAGAGCCTGAAGTAAACTTCTAATGTCCTGGTCAAACAGAGTGGGATCGGGTGGTTGTGGGGACGCCATCGTGGCTTGTTGAGGGCCTCCGCAAATAAAGGCAGAGCGTTCTTGTGCAGCCCGGGAGCTAGGAGAGGAGCAGGCTCCAGACTGTTTTGAGGCCTTCTGCTTCTCACCTCGTGGGGAGCCTCATGGTGCCGCTACTGTAGCCCCGGGGGAAAAGCCTCGTAATTGCAGGAAATAGTGGCGGATCTCTCCTGGACTTTTGCCAACGGACGTCCCCCGAGTGGATGCTCTTGTTCTGTGTCGTTTGGCAGATTGCATGCCTCTGGCAGGGTATCGTTAGCCGGGTTTTTCTGGACGAGGCCGAGAGCTCAAGGAAAAAGCAACCTCATTCAGCCATGTCTAGGCCACGCCCGCTAAAGTTACTTTTTAATAAGATAATAACTGTAATGTTTCAAGATTAATGCATAAGTGTAATATAACCAGGTGTGCATTGGAGGTGCTGGCAGGGTGACTATGATTGACTGACCAAGGAACAGCGTCTTTTTAAGCAACCAACACAACAAAATATAGATGAATGAGAGTGGGGGTAAACGTGAAATAATAATAATAACTTTGTTTCTACTAGGGCACCATCCCTAGTAGAAACAAAATTTAGAAAGACATGGAGTGGGACTTTACATGCCCCTTAGTGGAGTGTAAATAATTTATAACAATATTTTTAAAAAATATATAGGGATACTTTATTTACCATCCTTGGATGGAAATATTTAAAACATGTTACAATCGAGTCCTGATATAGAGTGTCAGAAGTGTGGCCTACACGTTTCGCGGGAACCCCGCTTCGTCAGGGCCTGGACCAATGCAACAGTAAACTGCGCTCTCTTTCAGAGATTGTAACGTGATTTGTAACTGCATTTTTGTCAAAAAATATCTCTATGCTGTAATATAAGTATTTTTACCAAAGGGTAATTATAAATGTCCTACAATGGAGTAGGAGTTTTCTATACTTTATATATGCATTATTAACATTTTAACTAATATAATTTTATGATATAGCTAATTTCACAATTTTGGATCTTTAGGATATCTTTAGTATTTACATGCTGTTTGTGCCCTTCTAAAAGGCCCTGACGAAGCGGGGGTCCCGCGAAACGCGCAGGCCACACTTCTGACACTCTATACCAGGACTTGTACAACCTGGACCAACGAAACAGTACTGCACTCTCTTTCAGATTGTAACATGTTTTAAATATTTCCATCCAAGGATGGTAAATAAAGTACCTCTATATATTTTTTGTTAATATTGTATTACAAATTATTATCTACACTCACACTGAGGCGCATGTAAAGTCCCACTCCATGTCTTTCTAAATTTTGTGACAACAAAATATAGAATGCTTGTTACTTGACCTAAGTACAAGAACATACTGCGGTTGCTATACCGTACTACACCAGATATTACACCAAAAACCTACACACTAGCTAATTTGACCAATGAGAAAAATTGGGAAAAAGTAGGCTTGGACTTTTTAGGCACTACCAGACAAAATGTATAAAAATATATATACTTTATTAAATAAACAGAAATAATTTTGAATATTAAAATCCACATTAATAATTCAAATACGAATTAGATTTACAACTGTATATAACCGATTTACAACTATATAAAATCTGACAGATACAGATATCATAACACTGTCACAATGGATCCAATGAATACATGTTACGCGCCTTGCGCTCCTTCAGGAGCATCAGGAAGACTAACAAATGTGGAAAAAAGAAAATCATAAATAAAGATTTATAAATATATTACACATACTGTAATCAATAATACAACATTCCGTTTCACATAACCTAGAGGTAATTAGTCCAAAGGACAACCACAGGGGCAAGACCAGCAAACCAGTTAACTATGGGGACGTACATAATATAGTAACTTATACATACCCCAAATATATAGAAAAAAACATTGTCCGCAGAGTCTTCTGAGATGTATATTACATTTAGGAGATGAAACAAAGGGGAGAAGGAAGGGCTAGGAAGGAAAGGGACAGAGAAAAGGGGGGAAGGGAAGTAAAAAGGGAAAAGGGGGAAATAAGGAAAAAAAAAGGAAAAAGGGTTAAAAAATATAAAAAGGGGGAGGAGGGGCAATGATATCTTATATAATGACTACGCTAAAAAGCTAAAAAGAATAGTAACCCGATTACATAGAAAAGTATTATTTACTACATAATGTGGAATGTATGGAGTTTAAGCTCACAGCTAAAAGCAAGCCCCTTTTCCCTTTTTTCCCTCCGTTCCCCCTTTCCTCTGTCCTTTTCCTGCCTAGCCCTTCCTTCCCCCCTTTTTTTTATCTCCCAAATGTAATATACATCTCATAAGGCTCTGCGGACAATTTGTCCATGTTTTTTTCTATACACTTGGGGTATATATGAGTTACTATATTATGTACGTCCCCATAGTTAACTGGTTTGCTGGTCTTGCCCCTGTGGTTGTCCTTTGGACTGATTACCTCTGGGTTATGTGAAACGGAATGTTCTTTTATTGATTATAGTATGTCTAATGTATTTATACATCTTTATGATTTTCTTTTTTCCACATTTGTTAGTCTTCCTGATGCTCCTGAAGAAGCACAAGGCGCATAACATGTAGAGCTAAGATCAAGTCTACATCACTTCACTGCAATATAGCCGTACTCCTGGATCCATTTCGACAATGTTATGATATCTGTATCTGTCGGATTCTATGTAATTGTAAATCGGTTATATACAGTTGTAAATCTAATTAGTATTTGACTTATTAATTTGGTTTTAATATTCAAAATTCTTTCTATGTTTATTTAATAAAGTACATATATTTTTGTACATTTTGTCTGGTCGTGTCTAAAAAGTCCAAGCCTACTTTTTCCCAATTTTTCTCTAATTCATATAGGACATGTCACCAGTTATTTATACAGTATCCATAGTGCCACTATGTGTTGATACAGTTATTATTCAATATGACCAATGAGGCAAACATGGTTTGGCAAAAAACAGTACTATATACTCAGTTCATTAACCAAAATATAGGTAAGTAATTTTGTCCATGATAACAGGCTGCCACCACGAATTAAACACAAACATAGTCAAAAAATGACATCAGGCAATACACTTAATTCTGTAAGGTTACAGGGTTTGTGTGATAAAATTCCTAATATACCCCAATATTTAGCTTTTTGTAGCTTAATGTCACATTGGTATTTTACTTTGTCCTGTGATCTTTACAATGAGAAATGGGAAGATCCAGAAGTGAGCTGATATCTAAATAACGGGACCCCTGTTGCTGTATCACTGGGACTGGTGAAAGGACGCTGCTGTCATTAGCCTGTTGCTGCTAGCAGAGACTGAGAACATAAGGACTTGGCATCTAATTAGCAGCATTATTTACTGCATGCAGACATTACCAGGACTGTACTAATGTGCACGGCCATAAAGAATGGGCCACAATGCTAGCCAACTGAGGGCTAAAGCCTCCTCACTCAGAAAGCTGCTTCACAAGAACTTTGCCTGTTGTCAATAGTAAGAGGTACCTCTTTAGGGAGTTCTACATTTCGTCGCCATGTATATAGAGCGCACGCTAAAGTGTATATACAGGGGGGGCGGAAAGCATTTAGACCCCCTTAAATTTTTCACTCTTTGTTATATTGCAGCCATTTGCTAAAATCATTTAAGTTCATTTTTTTTCCTCATTAATGTACACACAGAACCCCATATTGACAGAAAAACACAGAATTGTTGACATTTTTGCAGATTTATTAAAAAAGAAAAACTGAAATATCACATGGTCCTAAGTATTGAGACCCTTTGCTGTGACACTCATATATTTAACTCAGGTGCTGTCCATTTCTTCTGATCATCCTTGAAATGATTCTACACCTTCATTTGAGTCCAGCTGTGTTTGATTATACTGATATATTTTAGACTGTATTTAGTAGAAGCACCACTTTGATCTAATACAGCCATGAGTCTTTTTGGGAAAGATGCAACAAGTTTTTCACACCTGGATTTGGGGATCCATTCCTCTCCAGTTCTGTCAGGTTGGATGGTAAACATTGGTGGATAGACATTTTTAGGTCTCGCCATTCAAGAACAGTCACGGAGTTGTTGTGAAGCCACTCCTTCGTTATTTTAGCTCTGTGCTTAGGGTCATTAACTTGTTGAAAAAACCTTTGGCCCAGTCTGAGGTCCTGAGCACTCTGGAGAAGGTTTTCGTCCAGGATATCCCTGTACTTGGCCGCATTCATCTTTCCCTCGATTGCAACCAGTCGTCCTGTCCCTGCAGCTGAAAACCCCCCCATAGCATGATGCTGCCACCACCATGTTTCACTGTTGGGACTGTATTGGACAGGTGATGAGCAGTACCTGGTTTTCTCCACACATACCGCTTAGAATTAAGGCCAAAAAGTTCTATCTTGGTCTCATCAGACCAAAGAATCTTATTTCTCACCATCTTAGAGTCCTTCAGGTGTTTTTTTAGCAAACTCCATGCGGGCTTTCATGTGTCTTGCACTGAGGAGAGGCTTCCGTCGGGCCGCTTTGCCATGAAGCCCCGACTGGTGGAGGGCTGCAGTGATGGTTGACTTTCTACAACTTTTACAAAAAATGAACTCAAATGATTTTAGCAAATGGCTGCAATATAACAAAGAGTGAAAAATTTAAGGGGGTCTGAATACTTTCCATTCCCACTGTAGCTTACTGTTTACAGAGTTATCGCAGTATCGTTGCTATTACTGTTTAGCGGTGCCATTACATATTGCTAATTTTGTGGATTACCAGGTTTATTCTAATTTAGTGAACTGTGATTGACATAATCCTTTACTTACTAATTTATGTGCATACTGCTATTTACTTCAACCTGCGACAATATATTGGGTTGATTTACCACTAACCAGTCTGGTATTAGTTTTTAATACTGAACCTCAGTTGTGTGCAGGGTATCTGTATTTGTGATCCCTATAGCAGTGCAGTATCTATTTGCTTAAAGTGGAGTTCCACCAGAAAGTAGAACTTCTGCTTTATAGACTCCTTACTCCCTGACATGCCACATTTGGCATCTATTTTTTGGGGGCGGGGGAGTGGGTACCTAGTTTTGACAGGTACCTGCTCCCACTTCTGCTCGTGCCGCCTAGGTGACTCGAGCGGAAGTTCTCCTCTCACTCTCGCTCCCTGCAAACTTCTGGGACATGTCACAGGTCCCAGGAGATTGCCCGGCCATTGAGAAGGCACAGCGCAACTCGCTGTGAAGCCGCAAGCTGTCACAGCGGGGTGACCACACTTGTGATGCCAGCGCCAGAGCAAACCAAGGGAGAGAATCGTGGGTTTGGGTGGCCACATCGCTGGACCGTGGGACAGGTGAGTGTGTGTTTATTAAAAGTCAGCAGCTACACTTTTTGTGGCTGCTGACTTTTATTAAACACAAAACCGAGTGGAACTCCACTGGTGAGTCAGAGGGGCTCAGGTTGTTCTCAGAGTTGAGGCAGAAGAACAAAGAACCCAATCTACCAAGCAGCTCCTGTAGGGGTAGAGCTGCATTACCATGGTATGTACCCTAGTAAAATGTGCCCTCAGGTATGGAAACAATAAGGGGTGGGGGTGTTACTAAATTATTCTGTCTCAGTGAATGAGAACATTTTATTTTTTCAGTGGAATTTTCAGTTTTCAGTGGAATAAAATAAAGTTAATTCGACCGGCATATACAACAAAAACATTATGGCAACCTATCATTTTTCTAACGCTTCCTACCTTTTACTACCTTAATTCCAAATTTTACATGGTGAGAAAGGCTGCAAGACAAGAAAGAGGAGGTGGTTTTGGTGGATAATGGAGGAGGAATGGTAGTGGGATGGGATTGTAGAGGTTAATGCAGTGTGTAAGGCATAAATCAGCATGGCTGGGTTCTGAGGGTATGCTTAGGATATAATAATAATGCATGTTCATCAACAACTCTAATCTATTATATTATAGTCTGTGTTTCACACAAGGGCACTTGTGACGATGCAGCAATAAAAACATGACTGGAATGATTACTATGAATAATGGAAATTCCAATTAATTTTACAAAAACACTTTTACTGGCACTGTTTTCATGAGGTCAAATGATACATAGAGACAGCTGATAATTGCAAGATTATATGCACAATAGGGAAGGAAAAATATATGTAAAATCTCTCAGATTTACACTATGTGTAAAATAAAGCTGAATGTAAACATTTTGATGGATGGAAGATTGATTAGGGATAATAAATAAAATGCCCTTTACATCAGTTTTCTCCATCACTGTGATACTCCAGCAAAAAACTTGCATTCGTCACTTCAAACTCCATCGTTCATGCTGAGCAAGTAAAAAACATGCTCATTGAATGGACTCTACGTTCACACCTACGCACTAAAGTCCATTTAACATGGTTTTTATGTTCACATCTATGCGTTTTTCAGCTGGTGCGTTTTTGGAAAGGGCCAGGGACTTTTTTTCCTGCAGCAGATTGTGTTTTGTGTATAATAGACCTCAATAGAACCACATCAAAAACGCAAGCAATTTTGATGCACTTTTTTATGCATTTTTTTTCACTTTAACACACTGTGTATAGCTGGTCACTAAGGAGTGGGCCGGGAAGCCAGCTGCTGCTTCCTTAAAGTGGGGTTCCACCCAAAAAAACAAACATATCTAAAAAATTCTAAAAAAAAAAACAAAAAAACATTTGGATATTTTTTTTTTTTTACTCACCTCTAAATGCCTGTTGCTAGGTGGTCCCTCGTAGTCTGCCCCTTCCTCTGCCTGGGCTGGTGACATCACTTCCCCCTGGCACAGGAAGGGCTCGGCTCTTCTCCCTCCCTCCTGTCAATCATCTGGGACCCATTACAGGTCCCAGGTGATTGAGCGGCCAATCACGGCGCGCGGCGCCGCTCGCGCATGCGCAGTGGGTGCCAGGCTGTGAAGCCACAGCCCGGCGCCCACAGTTGAAATGCCGGCGCCGACGAGCGGAGGGGGGGGGCGAGCAGGGCTTCGATCCCCCGCATCGCTGGACCCAGGGACAGGTAAGTGTCCAATTAAAAGTCAGCAGCTGCAGTATTTGTAGCTGCTGACTTTTAATTTTTTTTTTTTTTAATGGCCCGCCTGGGTGGAACTCCTCTTTAACAACCGATGAGTCATCAGCTGTCAGGTTCCCCGCTAATAGCTGAATGTATCAGAAAGAATTGCTGGCAAAAGAAAATCTGGAAAAAATGACCTAGGGGAAACCCCCCAAATCCATACCAGGCCCTTCGGGTCTGGCATGGATTTGGAGGGTAACCCCACGCCAAATAAAAAAAAAAAAAGGTGTGAGGTCCTTCCAAAAATCCATATCAGACCTTTATCCAAGCAAGCAGCCTGGCAGGTCAGGGAAAGGGAGGGAACAAGCAAGTGAACCCCCCTCCTCCTGAACCATACAAGGTCACATGCCCTCAACATGGGGGGATGCTTTTGGGCAGGGGGGCTCTGCCCCACCACAAAGCAGCTTGTTCCTATGTTGATGGGGTCAAGGGTCTCTTCCCCATAGCCCTGGGCTGTGGTTGTGGGGGTCTGCGGGTTATCGCAACCTGGAAGCCCCCAGATACAGACCCCATTCCCAAGTGAATGAGTATGATCCCTTCACCAAAAAAGTGTAAAAGTGAATAAAGACAGTACTAGAGTTTTTGACAAGTTCTTTATTAAAAAATAAAAAAACAAGGTTCCCCCAATGTAGATCCATCGTACATCACGCCGTCGCGGGACCCGAAAAAAGAAAAAGATTTAAAAAATGCTCCGCTCACGATGAACGCTCTTGTGGTCTTCCTGCTCTGCCATGTGACATTTTTTAAATAGCTAAGGGGCTGGGCCACCCGGCGACTTCACCTGGTGGCACCGCCACCCTGTGACGTCATTTGACGATGCATGCCGGGCTGCCGACATCACAGGGGGCAGAGCTCAGAGTGAGATAAAATAATGCATAGTCCCAACAAAGTAAAAATCTTCTTAAGTCCACAACATGGTGTTGGCTTCTACTCACATGAAGCAGGGTTTATTCAATAAACCTGTCTCTAGCACATTCCAGAATGGGAGAAACTGGTTTATTAAATCCATCTAGTGCACTCTCATTATTCTGATTAGGAACATTGCAAGGTCTGCAAAATAGTTAACCCTTTGGGAGAATCTTGCAAAAATTGTAATTCCTATTGCAAAGGATGCCTAAAGATTTAATAGTATCTTGGTGCAGACGTCTGAGAAAATCAGTGAATCAATCACATAAGCTTTTTCTTAGGGCATTCTATATACCAGTGGTGCATGTCTCAAAGTGACCTTATTGAATTTAATTTTTAACATTTTTTTAAAAATTACAGCAACTTAGGTTGAAAATTAATTCCAAAACGGCTTGTGTAGCAATTTTATATGCTATAATATTTTTTTCTTGTTTACTAAAGTGGAGTTCTCCCCTATAGGTACATATCTATTTTTACCACTGAATAAAACAGTGGATCATTCAGGCTGAAGCCCAAAGGAAGAAAAACCTACTGAAGTCCTGGATAGTATTGAGGAAGAATAACTTACCTGCATATGGCTTTCTAAGCTCATTGTACTCTGCATGTCTTCAGCAGAGCTAGCTTCTAGAAGGAGAGTTTAGCATATAATTGATGTCAGTTATCCTCCTCTGTGCCTCACAATGACGCACACAGCTCTTATATAGAAGGTAGATGCTAGATCTACTGAAGTGAGTCCACTGCCTGAAATCAGACAGTTGTTATATCTCGTTCTAGCAACATACTTTATTCCCCTTTGTTCCCTTAATTCTCTTTTGTTCATATTATTAAAATACATATAGCACCTGGGCTCTTACCTCAAGGGAAAGCATCTGCTACATTATGTCTGTAAATATTCACACCCATGTTTCATATGCTTTAACTGCTGCCACAAATGCTTCATTTAATTAGAATATTTTAAGTAAAAGAGAAGATCCCTTTTAGCACATACATTGCTAACACTGCAATTATTCTACTCTGTATATTGGTTAACTATAAAGCACTAATAATATTTGTTTTGTTTGTGAAAACCGCTTTAATAAATACCTTGATTATCAGCTCTCTCACTTTGACATTGTCAAAATCTACTGTGACCAATATTAAATTGTAAGTAATCCAACATACCCCTGCTTTAGTCACAACTATAGCTTTGAAACCAACAACAGGGATGTGCAGACAGGGGAGACAGGTGAGGCAGAGCCTCACCTGCCATAAACATGAACCCCCCCCCCCTAAAAAAATATCGAGCTTCCGGGGACATAGCTCTGCGACATTGGGTCACAGAGACCCCAGATTTGGGGGGTGGGTAGTTGAAATCCTACCCCACCACTGGTCAAAATTTTGAAAAGTGAAAGATGATGTTACGCCAAGTAAACAGATACCTAACATGTCACACCTTAAAATTGCGCACAGTCACAAAATGGCACCGAACTTCAGGGGGTTAAAAATCTCCATAGGCGACGCTTTAAATTTTTTTACAGATTACACGTTTAACGTTACGGAGGAGGTCTAGTGCTAGAATTATTGCTCTCCTTCTAACGTTTGCGGCATATGTAACCTGTGTGTATCCGGCTCTGATACTAACCAGTGCCTCACCAGCCACTCATCTCATTGCACGTCCCTGATCAACATTAATAGCTCTCCCTTCTCAGGAGTAGTTAGGAGGTTTGCGTTTGTTGCACAGTGGGCTTGTGGCAAATTAAGTGGGTTAGATGTTTGCGGTTTTTGCAAATTTATTCTGAAATTCTCAAATTAAAGGACCCATAATGACCTGTCTGTCCTTTTAACTGTAGTCAGCAGAGATTAATGTAACAATAATGGTGGCTTTGGTATGTGCCAGGCCTCTCACTATTAAAACATGTGTTCTCTGCAGCTATTTGCTAATGTGTTTTGGAGCAGTTGTTTAGGGAGAACTGACAGTCTGTGCTAGGAGAACTAGCTGCTGTACTGTACTATACAGTATGGTACTATATTGTGATAATTTACTGTGAATTGTAGTATAGGTGGATACATATTCTTGATATTCTTCATATTCTTCATATTAATTTTCCCCTCCTCCCGTGTTAACAGTTCAGTTGTCACCCTTGCATTTTTAATGTTCTTTTGTTTATCCTTTTTTTTTTCTTGCTAGGTTGAAAAAAATGGGTTGGGGTTTACTGTTTGGCTCTGGATCCTGTAATTCCTCCTGATCGTATTCTGGCTACGATTCTCACCAGTCTCACTTCTCCTTTGGGTGACAAAATTCTTGCTGCTCAGGTCCATGCTCCTCCTGAGAAACTTTGTGACCGCTGCTTTGTCCCAGAGAGTCTCAATACTGCCATGCTCCAAACTTACCATTCTCCCAAGGCTGCTGGCAACCCTGGGAAGAATCAACTCTTTTGGGCCATTTCTCAACAATTCTGGTGGCCTAATCTACGTGCTGATGTAACCGCCTTCATAGCTGCCTGTTCCGTGTGTGCTCAGAGTAAGACTCCACGACAACTTCCAGTGGGCCTCCTACAACCCATACCCAATGGAGAGAGGCCCTGGACCCACCTGTCTATGGATTTCATTGTGGAGTTACCCAACTCCTAGGGCAACACAGTTATCCTTATGGTGGTTGACCGGTTCTCGAAAATGTCCCATTGTATTCCACTTAAGAAGTTGCCCACTTCTAAGGAAATGGCTTCCATTTTTGCTCGGGAGATCTTTCAATTTCATGGGCTACCCAAGGTGATTGTCTCAGACAGGGGTAGTCAGTTTGTGTCCCGATTCTGGCGAACCTTTTGTGCACAGTTGGGAATTCAGCTTGCTTTCGCCTCTGCGTATGTCATTGAGGAGGGGGTAATGTCAGGGCTGGGCTCAGCCCTTCCTTCTCAAATCTGGAAGCTCAGCTGTTGGCTAATTGCCAGCTCCTATCTCTCCACAGTGACTCACCTGTTGATGATAACCTGCTCGTCAGTCCTGCCTACTTAAGCCGTCCAGTCCAGATGATCTCTGCCTTTGCCTTGGTCACATCTCTAGAGACGCTCTCCTGTGTTCCTGTTAAAGACTTGCTTGGATGACATTCCTTCTGGGTCCAGATCCTGCTTGCTGTTCTACTGTGCTCATCTCTGGCTCCCTGACGTTTTGACTTGTCTGACTATCCGTTCCGGTTCCTAAACTCTGGCTATGTTCTGACTATGTTTACTCTGTTTACATTTTTTTTTATATTATTAAACAAGTGTGATTTAACTGTACTTCTGTCTCACACTGATTCATGGTTTCTGACACTATGTAACAATGTAACACAGTGACACTGCACTGCTCTGGGAAAATATGTAACAAAGAAAAAAAAAATATGTGTATATATATATATTTCTAAAGGTGCTAATAACGTGACATTTTTATTACATGTTGGTAACAACCCATGCTATCCATACATACATAGAAGCCAAAGCAAATAAGTTCAGAAGTTAAATTATATGTAATAAAATGGAATGACACAGGAAAAAGTATTGAACATGCTAACTGAAATGTATTTAATACTTGGTACAAAGTCTTTTGTTGGTAATGACAGCTTCAAGATGCCTCCTGTATGGAGAAACTAGTAGCATGCATTGTTCAGGTGTGATTTTTGCCCATTCTTTCACACAAACAAATCTTGAAGGTTTCATGGGCCTCTTCTATGGACTCTCATCTTTAGTTCCTTCCATAGATTTCTTTTGGATCCAAGTCAGTTGATCGGCTGCCATTCTACCAGCTTTCTTTTCTTTCTTTGAAACCAATTGAGAGTTTACTTGGCTTTGTGTTTGGAATCATTGTCTTGCTGAAATGTCCAACCTCGTTTCATCTTCATCATTCTGGTAGATGGCAACAGAGTTTCATCAAGAACGCCATAGTACATTTTTCCATTCATCCTTCCTTCAAAGATATGAAGTTTGCCAGTACCGTATGCTGAAAAACAGCCCCACGCCATGATGTTCCCACCTCCAAACTTCACTGTTGGTATGGTGTTTTTGGGGTTGATGTGCAGTGCCATTTGACCTCCAAACATGGTGTGTATTATGGCATCCAAAGAGTTAAATTTTGGTCTCATCTGAGCAGACTATATTCTCCCAGTAGACCAAGAAAAAATACCCCCTAGACGGGACTTTAGAAGACCACCAACTCAATGACCACCAACTCAATGAAAGTACAAAAGTTTATTTGCATAAATATTAAAAGTGCAAACAATTGATTAATTGTAAAAAGACGTATGGCGTCCACAAATGCATACAAACAAACATAACAAAAAAACAAATAGAAATAGAAATATACAATGACACAAATAAACTTTTGAGTTGGTGGTCTTCTAAAGTCCTGTCTGGGGGGTATTTTTTCTTGGTCTATATATCAGGGATGGGACCACCATACTCTTTTTTCTGATACGGTGGAAGATTCTTTCTTTTTCATATTCTCCCAGTATTTCACAGGTTTGTCTAAATGTTGTGCAGAAAACTATAAAAAAGCTTCAACATACTTTTTCTTAAGCAATGTAGTCTTGCGTGGTGAGCGTGCATACAGGCCATGGCAGTTGAGTGCATTACTTATAGTTGATGATGTCATTTCTGATGAAACGGCCGTAGGGTTGACACGCTCGTACCGACGGCGCATGCGCAGAGTTTCGTTTTAAAGCTGTATTGGTTCCTTGCAAGGAAAAGTGTTTTTATGGATGCCAGTGTGGCGATTTTTAATAAACAAGAGTTAAAACGTTCTACACCATTGGAGTTCTCTCTTTTCTTTTGAACACTCCCATATCGGTGAGAGCTCTCTTCCCTGACTGTACCGCTGTCAGGAAGCCTGTGGCGATCGTTTGTGGATCTACATCCATCATCCCAGTTAAAGTTCCAGCCGTTGTGGAGGGTAAACCCCAAGCTGTTAGCTCTATGCCTCTGATCAGAGGCTGTCTGGTAAGCCTTCAATCTATACCAGGTGACGGGATTTCAACACGGTGACAGTCACGGATTTATTATTCATAGAAAGTCACATTTAATTGCTCTTTTGGACACTTTCTTTTGATATAATTTTTGCATCTTTGGACTTTTTCTAAATGTGTGGATAAAAAACTGGGAATAGTCACGCATATATATCACTATAGTGAAGCATTCATGTTATTGCTCATTTTTATTTTCTTTTATCATTTATGGATCACATATGAAAGTTGTTGGTGCTTTAATAGTAATATCAATTTTTGTTGTATTTTTGTATTTATATCCAGCGCTGTGCTTTTTGTTATTTCTTTGAAACAATTGTACCTGCTAATTCCAGGATTTTCTCAAGCTCTCCACAAGTGGTCCTTGGCTCTTGGACAACTCTTCTGATAATTCTTTTCATTACTCTGTCAGAAATCTTGCGAGGAGCACCTGGTCGTGGCCAGTTCATGGTGAAATGTTGTTCTTTCCACTTCCAGATTATGGCTCCAACAGTGCTCACTGGAACATTCAGAAGTTTAGAAATCCTTCTGTAACCAATGCCATCAGTATATTTTGCAACAATAAGGTTACAAAGGTCTTGAGAGGTCTATCATGAGCTGTTTCTTGTGTGACACATTGGTAATGAGACATCTTTTTATAGGCCATCAGTTGAGACTTAACCAGCTGATATTAATTTGCACAAGGGGCAGTGTTGCTTTCTAATTACTGATAGATTTCAGCTGGTGTCTTGACTTTCCATGCCTTTTTGCACCTCCCTTTCTTCATGTGTTCAATACTTTTTCCCTGTGTCATTCTATTTTATCACACATAAAAAATTTCAGAACTTTTTGTTTTGGTTTCTTTGTATGTATGGATATCATGGATTACTATCGACATGTGATGAAGATTTTATGTCAATAGCACCTTTAGAAATATATTTACCTTGAAAAATGGTGACGCGTCCAATACTTTTGGTTTAATTAATTAAGTCAAAAAAGCTGTCCAAACCTGCCGGGCTTTATGCGAAAAAGTAATTGCCCCATAAACCTAATAACCGGTTTTGCCACCCTTGGCGGTAACAACTGCAATCAAGCGATTGCGATAACTGGCAATGAGTCTTTCACATTGCTGTGGAGCAATTTTGGCCCACTCTTCTTTGCAGAATAGTTTTAATCCAGCCACATTGGAGGGTTTCCCAGCATGAACGGCCTGTGTGAGGTCATGATCAGGGCCGACCTTAAAATGGAACCCAGTGGGACCATTGGTCCCGGGCGGCAGGTTCTGAGGGGTGACACAATGATGCCCAAGAAGACACTGGTCCGACCCGATTGCTCTGCTCCGCCCACCCTGCTCCACCCTGCGCTGCTGCTATTAGAGGTAATGGCAGAGCACTCGCTGCCATACCCGCACAGCTGGCCACCCGCCCATCCTTTCTGCGGCTCCCCCCATTGCTGCTGACAAGAGAAAGTCAGCTGACAGGCTGATGGCCAACAGCATACAGGAGGAGGAGCTGAGACCCCATATTGAAAGAGGGATCACTATAGGTGCGGCTGACACTGAGATAAAGTAAGTGTCAGCGCCACTAATCCAATCTCCTCCACCCCTGCCAGTGTCTAACCCCCCCTACCACCCTGTCTGTGTCTAACTCCCACCCTACCACCCCTGCCTGTGTCTATCCCCCTCCCTCCCACCCCTGCTTGTGTCTAACCCCCCCTCCACCACTGCCTGTGTCTAACCCTCTACCACCCTGCCTGTGTCTAACCTTCTCCCTACCACCCCTGCCTGTGTCTAACCCCCTACCACCCCTGCCTGTGTCTAACCCCCCTACCACCCCTGCCTGTGTCTATCCCCCTCCCTCCCACCCCTGCTTGTGTCTAACCCCCCCTACCACCACTGCCTGTGTCTAACCCTCTACCACCCTGCCTGTGTCTAACCTTCTCCCTACCACCCCTGCCTGTGTCTAACCCCCTACCACCCCTGCCTGTGTCTAACCCCCCTGCCACCCCTGCCTGTGTCTAACACCCTCCCTACCACCCCTGCCTGTGTCTAACCCCCTCCCTACCACCCCTGCCTGTGTCTAATACCCCTACCACCCCTGCCTGTGTCTAACATCCTCCCTACCACCCCTGCCTGTGTCTAACCCCCTACCTACCTCCCTGTCTGTGTCTAACCCCCTACCACACCTGCCTGTGTCTAACACCCTCCCCACCACACCTGCCTGTGTCTAACCCCCTACCTACCACCCCTGCCTGTGTCAAAACCCCCCCTACCACCCTGCATGTGTCTAAACCCCCCTACCACCCTGCCTGTGTCTAAACCCCCCTCACCAACACCGCCGCCACCTCTGTCTGAACCCCACCACCACTGTTGCATGTAAATCTGACTTCCCGATAATTTAAATTTTGCTTTTAATTGTCATGATATAAAATAATGAATGTGGGGGACTTTTGGGGGCGTGATTTTTTTTTTGAGGGGGAGCAGCATTTTATTCCTGGGCCCAGGCAGCACAATGTCTTGGTCATGATACCGCATCTCAATTGGATTTAAATTGGGGTTTTGACTAGGCCACTCCAAAACCTAAATTTTGCTTTGTTTGAACCATTTGGAGGTGGACTTTGTGTTTTGGATCATTGTCCTGCTGCATAACCCAAGTGCACTTGAGCTTGAGGTCACGAACTGATGGCCGGGCATTCTCCTTTAGGATTTCCTGGTAGAGCACAGAATTCATGGTTCCGTCAATTATGGTAATTCGTCCAGGTCCTGAAGCTGCAAAGCAGCCCCACGCTACCACCACCATGTCTGACTGTTGGTAGGATGTTCTTGTTATGAAATGCTGTATTAGTTTTATGCCAGATGTAACGGGATTCACACCTTCCAAAAAGTAAAATTTTTGGCTCATCGGTCCACAGAATATTTGCCTAAAAGTCTTCGGGATAATCAAGATGTTTTTTGGTAATTGTGAGATGAGCCTTTGTGTTCTTTTCGGTCAGCAGTGGCTTTGGCCTTGGAACTCTCCCATTGATGCCATTTTTGCCCAGTCTCTTTCTTATTGTTGAATCATGAACACTGATTTTACCTGAGGCAAGTGAGGCCTGCAGTTCTTTAGATGTTGTTCTGTGTTCTTTTATGACCTCCTGGATGAGTCGTCATCATGCTCTTGGAGTAATTTTTGTAGGCCGGCCACTCTTGGGAAGGTTCACCATTGTTCCAAGTTATCCCCATTTCTGGATAATGGCTCTACCCGTGGTTCACTGGAGTTCCAAAGCCTTAGAAATGGCTTTGAAACTCTTCCTAGAATGATACATGTACATTACTTTGTTTCTAATCTGTTCTTGATTTTTTGTAGATTTTGGCATGATGTGTGTGTTTTTGTGATCTGTTAGGGTGCTTCACTTTGTCAGACAGCTTCTATTTATGTGATTTCTTTCTGGCAGTCATCAGACCCGGGTGTGGCAAGTGAAATTTAATTCAGCTTTCCAAAAAATCGTGGTTAATCACAGTTCATTCATGATTTAGCATGGGAGGGGGTAATTACTTTTTTAAATAGGGCCAGGCAGGTTTGAACAGTTTTTTTCACTTAATAAATTAAATAATAATTTGAAAACTTCATCTTGGATTTACTCAGATTATCGTTATATATTTTATCGTTATATATTAGGTAATATTAAAATTTGTTTGATGATCTGAAACATTTAAGTGTGAGAAATATGCAAAAAAATTAAAAAAATCAGGGGGCACATATATATATACCGTGTATGTATACATATATATATCACAAAAGTGAGTACACCTCTCACATTTTTGTAAATATTTTTTTATATCTTTTCATGTGACAACACTGAAGAAATGATTGCTACAATGTAAAGTAGTGAGTGTACAGCTTGTATAACAGTGTAAATTTGCTGTCCCCTCAAAATAACTCAACACACAGCCATTAATGTCTAAACCACTGGCAACAAAAGTGAGTGCACCCCTAAGTGAAAATTTCCAAATTGGGCCCAAAGTGTCAATATTTTGTGTGGTCACTATTATTTTACAGCACTTCCTTAACCCTCTTGGGCATGGAGTTCACAAGAGCTTCACAGGTTGCCACTGGAGTCCTCTTCCACTCCTCTATGATGACATCACGGAGCTTGTGAATGTTAGAGATCTTGCGCTCCTCCACCTTCCATTTGAGGATGCCCCACAGATGTTCTATAGCAGTGGTCCCCAACCACGTCACCTTCCACGTTGCCTGTCACCAGATGTTGAATGTCACTTGCCACGTCACCTGCCACGTTGACTGTCACCAGATGCAGAATGTCACTTGCCACGTCACCTGCTATGTTGCCTCTCACCAGATGCGGAATATCACTTGTCATGTCACCTGCCACGTTGCCTGTCACCAGATGCGGAATGTCACTTGCCACATCACCTGCCACATTGTCTGCCACGTCGGAGAGAGATGATGTCATCTCTCTGCTCCCCGCCACACCTCCGACATTGAGACTGCCAGGGCGGAAGTGCAGCGATGCGTGGGGGGTGGAGAGAGATGATGTCACCTGCCATGTTGCCTGCCTGCTCGCTTATCTCTTCGACCCAGCGCTCATATGCCTCATGCCAGCCACCGGGCTCTCTCATGTCGCCCGCCAGTGGCCTGGCTACAGAAAGGCCACTGCCTGGTAGTGGGCCCCGGCCCGGGAGTTGACAACTCCTGCTCTATAGGGTTTACGTCTAGAAACATGCTTGTCCAGTCCATCACCTTTACCCTCAGCTTCTTTAGCAAGGCAGTGGTCATCTTGGAGGTGTGTTTGGGGTCGTTATCATGTTACTGCCCTGCGGCCCAGTCTCCAAAGGGAGAGGATCATGCTCTGCTTCAGTATGTCACAGTACATGTATCCATGGTTCCCTCAATGAACTGTAGCTCCCCGGTGGCGGCAGCCCTCATGCAGTCCCAGACCATGACACTCCCACTACCATGCTTGACTGTAGGCAAGACACACTTGTCTTTGTACTCCTCATCTGGTTGCCGCCACACACGCTTGACACCATCTGAACCAAATAAGTTTATCTTGGTCTCATCAGACCACAAGACATGGTTCCAGTAATCCATGTCCTTAGTTTGCTTGTCTTCAGCAAACTGTGGGCTTTCTTGTGCATTATATTTAGAAAAGGCTTCCTTCTTGGATGACAGCCATGCAGACCAATTAGATGCAGGGTGCGGCGTATGGCCTGAGCACTGACAGGCTGACCCCCACCCCTTCAACCTCTGCAGCAATGCTGGCAGCACTGATACAACTATTTCCCAAAGACAACCTCTGGATATGACGCTGAGCACATGCACTCTTCTTTGGTCGACCATGGCTAGGCCTGTTCTGAGTGGAGCCTGTCCTGTTAAACCGCTGTATGGTCTTGGCCATCGTGCTGCAGCTCATTTTCAGGGTCTTGGCAATCTTCTTATAGCCTAGGCCATCTTTATGTAGAGCAACAATTCTTTTTTTCAGATCCTCAGAGAGTTCTTTGCCATGAGGTGCCATGTTGAACTTCCAGTGACCAGTATATGAGAGTGAGAGTGATAACACCAAATGTAACACACCTGCTCCCCATTCACACCTCAGACCTTGTAACACTAATGAGTCACATGACAACAAGGAGGGAAAATGGCTGATTGGGCCCAATTTGGACATTTTCACTTAGGGGTGTACTCACTTTTGTTGCCATTGGTTTAGACATTAATGGCTGTGTGTTGAGTTATTTTAAGGGGACAGCAAATTTACACTGTTATACAAGCTGTACACTCACTACTTTACATTGTAGCAAAGTTTCATTTCTTCAGTGTTGTCACATGAAAAGATATAATAAAATATTTACAAAAATGTGAAGAGTGTACTCATTTATGTGAGATACTGTATATATATTTATTGTACATTGTACTGCTGTGGTGGTGATCATGTACAATGGCTGGCTGCTCTGATATCGCTGTATGTTAGTACCTCCAGCCATGGTCTCTGCTCAAGTATGCTTCTCACGTATTCATCCGTGACCCATGTGATGCCCATGTTTAGGTGTTCATCCCTGTGTAGGTAGTCCTATTTAAGTCAAATGCACAGACACAGCCGCTGCTTCCAGTGTGACATCTGTGCACTTTTGGGGTGTAAGTATGCCTATACCATGAGAGAAATGTGAGAAATAACTTGTTAAAATGAAAACTTTGTGAAAAAAATCTTCAATTTTTTCATTTTCCAAAAAAATTGTGACAAAAAAATTACAACTTCAGAAAACTCAACATGCATTACTAAATACCTTGGATTGTCAACTTAAAATAAAAACAAGAAAACAAGTAGCGAGAGTTGTTTTACCTTAATGCAGGGAATGCATTAAGTTAAATAAATGTTTTGACTTTAGAAACACTTTAATAATCAGTCAGGAAACTGGAGTTGTATATACAAGTTGTTCTCTGTTCTAAAAATGTATGCCTCACCAATAAAAGAAAGAAAATTTTCATTTTTACAAGGTACAGTAGGTCTTTATGTGATGCACCTGCATCAACCACTGGGTATTTAAAGCACTGATTGGCTTCTGCTGAGCCAAAACGTAGAATTGTGAAAAGTTGTACTTTGGACTACTAAACTACATTAGTACAGGGTTAGATGGAGGACGTGAATTATTTAAATGTAATTACCATTGTAAATGATTTAATCATCTTGTGCTTACACTCTTAATCATTCTCTTGTACCTACATGGCTGCTAAGACAGCTTTTAGGAGTTTTAGATCATTACTTCAATCAGAAAAAAATGGAAAGTGCACAGTCAATCAGAACTAGCATTTATGACACACCTTAGAAGGGGCAAGTTAACAATGCAATGCAAAATTTCAGGAACTCAGCTCTACTAACTAGTAAAGAGGACCTAACTAAGACTTAGTTCACATGAGTGGCAAGAGGGCAGTAAAAATGGACAGTTGATTCATGTTTTTACTACTCCCTACCTACAAAATAACATGACAGTCCTCAGGTTTGTATACATTGCCATGGTCATGAATCATTGAGTGTGCAGAGACAGACCTGTCAGAGCGCCGCTCTCCTCTATGGGGGATCGGATGAACAGGACCCTCCTAGGGCATGATGGGACTGTGATGTCACAAGGGGCGGGGTCAGCAGGGTTGTCAGGAAGAGGCCCTTGTCCTCATCAACATGGGGACAAGGTGCTTTGGGGTGGGGGGGCCACAGGGCATTGTTATTGTTCAATCCCACATGAGAAAGGACTTTTGGCAATTCGAAATGTATTGCAGCAGGGATCACGTTACAATAATACTTTAAATAATTTCATTCTTGATAGGGCTAGACTATATTTTGAACAACAACTACTTTTGTTTTGACTGCTCCCACTACCTCCAGGTCAAGGCGTAGCGATGGGGACATGTGCCCCATCCTACGCCAATCTGTACCTGGGGGAGTGGGAGCGGTCACTCTTCAATGGCGAGGATCTCGCAATGTACCTGGGCCATATCACTACGTGGCTCAGGTACATCGATGACATCTTCGTCATATGGGAGGGAACCGAGGACCTTTTGATGTCGTTTTTTGATCACATAAACATAAACAACTACAACTTAAAATTTACCATGAGTCACGATATTAGATCAGTGACGTTTTTGGATGTTAAGATTGAATGTGACGCACAGGGAAATCTAACTACCACACTTTACAGAAAAAATACTGCAGGCAATACTGTATTGCATGCGGAGAGCTTCCACCCAAATCCCTTAAAAAATTCCATCCCCTATGGACAGTATCTCCGTTTGCAGAGAAATTGTTCCAATGAGGTACTATTTAAATTGGAATCTGGCAAGCTCCAAAAGCGTCTCTTGGAGAGAGGATACAGCCGCTCTTGCCTACGCAAAGCCTACAATCGAACCATCGTACAAACTCATGAGAATTTGCTGTTTAGGCCTCAGGCCAAAAGTAAGAAGTCAACAGATCCCACACAAATTATTATGCGCTTTTCACATCAACACAAACAAATTCGCATCATCATTGTAAAACATTGGTCTGTTCTAACTGATAATGACATTGTAAAACAGTTCATTCCTCCAGTTCCTTCTATCACTTTCAAAAAAGTTGCATCCCTCAAGGATAAACTGGTAAAAAGCGAATATCGGAAAACTAACAAAAAACATTGCTCGACATATGGAACATTTCCATGCGGACATTGCACCCACTGCCAATGGATTAGAAAAGAAAAAGTTTTCACACTCCCTAATGGGCAATTGTTCAAACCGAAATATTTTGTGAACTGCCAGACTCCAGCAGTAGTTTATCTAATGACTTGCGAGTGTGGCGCGTTTTAAGTAGGGAAAACGAAGCAAAGATTCTGGTGCAGAACATCCAAGCACGTCTACAATATGGAGATAGGAAATATCTATCTCCCCTTGGAAGACATGTAGTCACTCAGCACAATTACAACATGCCAAAAATTGCCTTCGCCGCCCTAGACCGTATACATATTCCGGCAAGGGCGGCGTTTGAAACAAAAGGCTTTTGCAAATTGAACAAAAATGGATATACAAACTTGGAGCTACCACTTACCCAGGCCTCAATGAGGCAATTTCATTTGCTCCTTTTCTTAAAGGTTACAGCTCAGGAAAGACCAGTTAAGTTGACACAATTGGAGAGAGGTAGACATACTGGCAGAAAATGGAGATATTTGATGGTCCTGTGAACCAGTGGCACCCACTGGTTTTCATTACAATGGGTGCAAATATACACTGATATACACATACACGATGAAGCGGGTGGATACATACACCAATATACACCTTTATGGTGACACTGCAGCGGTGTGTGTATACACTTGTTTCATTTTACAACATCTCTCTATATGCCAATAATAATAAAAACATTTAAAAGGTCCGAATTCTCCATCCCTGCATTTACCCTCTTCAAATTGTGCAGCCACAATAACCTTATGAAATCCAACAAAAGCATTTAGGACAAATTAGTACAACTTATCAGTGTGGTTAAACTATTAATTAACATTTATACAATGTACCTTCAATGTTATAAACATGTTTATTTAATTATAAACTACAAATGTATATTATTAATGAACAGAGTGGCCACCACTATATTAGAGTGAATGAAAAAAAAGCATCACAGTAATATCTTGATTAGTTAAGCATATATACATTCTAGCAAATGCCAGCATATTTCTTTAACTCAATTCCTATGTTTTTTCTCTATTTAACATTTTTGTTATGCTTTGTTCCCAGATTCTGGATCTGCTATGTCATGCCCTCCCTCCGCTCTGTACGGGGTATCCTCCTAATGTAGCGGCTTCCCGGCAGGGTGAGAGGGTGGTTTGACATTCCCCGTCCTCCTATTAGCACCCACAGTTGTTTCCACCTTCCTCTGTGGGAAGCTCTAATAATGCCAGCGGCGTTCCGTGTTTGCCTTTGGACTGAGGGGTGGCGCTCTGCGCGTGTGCAGCAAAGTTTCCCGCACCATGCGGCAAGCGCCATGTTCTGCGCATGCGCCCAACGCGCCCCTAGTTACGCAAATTGCGTCAGAGGCTATGGGAGTTTCCGGGGCTGAAATGCCTTCCGGAACGCCGAGGTGGCCCCGGAAGAGCTGCATACAGCAGCTTGATGGCGCCTCCAGCTCTGGGGGATGACTGACATGTAAGCCTGTTACCAGTTAAACACTATCACCTGAGTCCATCACCTGCAGTGTATAGGACTTGAGTACAGGGATATATAATTAGCGAACCACAGAATATTCCTCAGTTGTTCCCTGATAAACCCAGCCTGCACACCACCTAACTGCTTGAGGTAAGATTGTATGGCATCAGATGTTGGTGCCATCATAGCTGCTGTCATATACACATCTTTTACTTGGTTTATGAATAGATTGTATGTGTCTTTCCATTTAGAGTTGCCAACCCTGAGTACTTTACAAAATAGGACTTTACGCTCCATGCCTTAGAGGATATATAGCCTCCAAAAATTACTAAAAATAATCAGGTACTTAGTAAGGCTATCACTTCATGCATCTAATATTCACTTGCACTTTTCAAACTGTCATCACTCCA
Source organism: Lithobates clamitans (assembly GCA_037952925.1). Classification (NCBI taxonomy): domain Eukaryota; kingdom Metazoa; phylum Chordata; class Amphibia; order Anura; family Ranidae; genus Lithobates; species Lithobates clamitans. The sequence continues at coordinate 393,181 of JBBGZY010000281.1, forward strand.
TGCATCCAATATTCACTTGCCTTTTATACTTTTATCACTGCATGCTTTCCAACACTATTTTGCACCATATATTTGTATATTTTTTCGCATACATTTTTCACATATTCATTTTTGATTTTCCAGGACTTTTCACCTTTGGAACTCACCTCTCAATTCCTTTTTTTTTATCTTGTATGAATTATTCAACTATGCACACCCACTAATAAGTTTATTTATTCGCTTTAACTTCATTATTAAACATTCATGATCTGTGCACTCCTTTCCCATTCATCTCACTTTTTAACAATGACACTTTCCACAACGTTCCTTGACAATTTATTAAATTAATGAATAAGTTCACCTCACATCAATTTAACCACTTCAATACCAGGCACTTAGACACCTTCCCGCCCAGGCCAATTTTCAGCTTTCAGCGCTGTCGCAATTTGAATGACAATTGCGCGGTCATGCTACACTGTACCCAAACAATTTTTTTATCATTTTGTTCCCACAAATAAAGCTTTCTTTTGGCGTTTTTTATTTTTTGCGCAACAAATAAAAAAAGACCGAAAATTTCGGAAAAAAAACAAGTTTTTCTTTGTTTCTGTTAAAATTTTTTGTAAATAAGTACGTTTTCTTCTTCAATGATGGGCACTGATATTCCTGCACTGAGGGGCATTGATACAGCGGCACTGATGGGCCCCGATGAGGTGGCACCAATGAGGTGGCACTGATGAGGTGGCACTGACGGGTACTGATGATGGGCACTGATAGGCAGCACTGATGAGCACTGATAGGTGGCACTGGTATGCAGCACTGATGGGCACTCATAGGTGGCACCGATGGGCACTCATAGGCAGCACTGATGGGCACTCGTAGGTGGCATTGATTCGTACATATGGGTGACACTGATGGGTACTTATGGGTGGCACTGATGGGCAATGATAGGTGGGCATTGATGGGCACTGATGGGCACTGACAGGTGGCACTGATGGGCAATGACAGGTGGCACTGAACACACTGATTGGTGGCATTGCTGGGCAGATCTGAAACATAATGGTGCCAATCATTGCCCATTTGTGGGTACTGATTGGCACAGATTGGGCACATTGGGCACATGTGGATGGCCATGGGGTACATACCTGGCCATCCACATATTGCCCCTTCCCTGGTGGTCCTAGTAGCGATCCCTGGTGGTCCAGTGTGGTGATCTGAGGGGGGCTGTGCTGATAAACAATCAGCGCAGACCCCCCCTGTCAGGAGAGCGGCTCTCCTCTACTCGCGTCTGTCAGATGCAAGTGAGGAAAAGCCGATCAACGCCTCTTCCTATTGACAGCGTGATCAGCCGTGATTGGACACGGCTGATAACGTGGTAAAGAGCCTCCGCCGGAGGCTCTTTACCAAGATCGGTGTAGCGGTGTGTCAGGCTGACACCGCTCCACAGATCGCCGCAATGCACGCCCCTGTGGGCGCGTGGCGGCATGTTATCCTGCTGGACGTCATATGACGCCCTGTCAGGATAACTGAACCACCGCCCGGCCGTCATCTGCTATGGGCCGGGCGGGAAGTGGTTAAAAATATTTTTTTTAAAACTTAATAAATAATTTTTTATTTTATTTAATACATACAGATGCGAAGTTTTCACTCCACCTCACTTTTAATTTTTATTTTCATTTTAATAATTTTCCCCTCCCCCCACATTCCATTATTATATTTACACACAGTTAGAAAAACTACATACTAATTATATCACTCATGATGAATTTCCTGGTCTTGCCTTTATCTCCTTGTGAGGCGCCTAAAACATCCGTGACCACTTGAAAGCTCTATATCCGGGGGCAACTCCCTTCAGAGTGGAGGTGGAGGCGAGCGTGACTTTCTTCAGCATTTTCCAGGATCACCAAGGGGAAACTACTTGCAATCGTTATGTGTGTATTTTAACAAACAATCTCTGGTTAAGTGAGCCCATTTCAAGGAGAGGGTAAATATTAAATTACTACCATTTCATTTTATGTATACAATAGATGTATAACATAACTACAATTATATATGGTACCACATGTGATTAGAATTTGCCTTTCATGTACCCATAGAAATATGTGAACCCCCTGAAGAAGACCGCAAAATTCTTAGGTTGAAATGCATTGGGGCTTTTTTTCTCCTGTATATTGGACGGCATCATCATAACTTTATTACTACAAGTTGATACATTTGTATTTTATAATCCTTGGTATTGTCCATTTGTTTTTTCCTTTTTCTATTGGTCTCACATAGTTGTAAACCAGAGCTCATGTTTTAACTTTAATATAGTGTTGTTCATGTGTCTTTTGTCTAATCAAAAATAAAAATATTTTATTTTTATAATATACTGTTTGCAACTCTCAAATTGCTGCTTGAAAACCCAACGGGGAATTCCCTGCTTGTTTAAGATTTACTATATAGGGGTGTGCAGCTTCTCAGACTCTACTTATGTGTCATATCATGTCACAGTGTGCACCTAAAGCTACCTGAAGACAATTGCTGGTATTCTTCTGATCCTATTAATACCACAGGCAGGCAGCTGCAGTATTTACAGTTAGTGTACTGTGTCCTCTGCAGTGTACACCTAAAGCTACCTGAAGACAATTGCTGGTGTTCTGATCCTATTAATACCACAGGCAGGCAGCTGCAGTATTTACAGTTAGTGTACTGTGTCCTCAGCACAGTGTGCACCTAAAGCCACCTGAAGACAATTGTTGGTGTTCTGATCCTATTAATACCACAGGCAGGCAGCTGCAGTATTTACAGTTAGTGTACTGTGTCTTCTGCACAGTGAGCACCTAAAGCTACCTGAAGACAATTGCTGGTGTTCTGATCCTATTAATACCACAGGCAGGCAGCTGCAGTATTTACAGTTAGTGTACTGTGTCCTCAGCACAGTGTGCACCTAAAGCCACCTGAAGACAATTGCCGGTGTTCTGATCCTATTAATACCACAGGCAGGCAGCTGCAGTATTTACAGTTAGTGTACTGTGTCTTCTGCACAGTGTGCACCTAAAGCTACCTGAAGACAATTGCCGGTGTTCTTCTGATCCTATTAATACCGCAGGCAGCTGCAGTATTTACAGTTAGTGTACTGTGTCCTCTGCACAGCGTGCACCTAAAGCTACCAAACCATCCTCATCCTCCTCATCCTCTCTCACCCAGGCTCAGGGTACTTTGTCTGGCAAAGCAGCTGCCAGCGCGGCCTCTTTCCTCAGCTCAATGGCATCAGTCACCTAGCCCCACCATGTCCTCCTGAGGAGTCCCCCAAACTGTTTGACCACAGTGTTAGGTACATGCTGCAGGAGGATGCCCAGCGTTTGGAAGGGTCCGATGATGGTGCCCAGCTAGAGGAAGGCAGTAACGTGAGCCCAGAAAGAGGGGGTGCCCAAGAAGGACAGCAATCCGGCAGTCATGTTCCCCCAGCTGCAGCATACTGCCAGCTTTGCTCCAGTGATGAGGAGGGAGGGGATGATGAGGAAGTCACTGACTCCACATGGGTGCCTGATAGGAGAGAGGAGGAGGAGGCACATCACCAACGAGGCAGGATGCCCTCCAGGGCCAGCTTAAGGGCAGCACACCGACTGCATCACACCGCAGAGCTCCGTTATTCCAAAAGTTCCTTGGTGTGGGCCTTTTTTGAGATGAGAGCATCAGATCGCACCGCTGCTATTTGCAACATATGTCTCAAGCGTATCTTGCGTGGCCAAATCATCACCCGCTTGGTCACCACATGCTTGACCAGACATATGTCGACCTGCCATGCAGTTCATTGGCAAGCATACCTAAAAGACCCACACCAAAGAACAAAGTGGACCTCTCCTTGCTCCTCATCAGCTGGGATCTACAACCCCACTATACCTTCAGTGCTCTCTGAAACTTGCACTGAGAGGAATGAAGGTGTAGAATTAGGTGTGTCACAGCCAAGTGCTTGCGGGCAATCTGCTATCGGTACACCAACGTCAGATTGTACCAGGCAAATTTCCCTGCCCCAGCTGCTGCACCGCCGATAGAAGTTCACTCCCAGCCATCCATATGCCCAGTGGTTTAATGCTAGCTTGGCTAAATTGCTAGCACTTCAACTGCTGCCTTTTCAGTTGATAGACTCTGCCCCCTTCCGTGAGTTTGTGGAATGTGCGGTTCCTCAGTGGCAGGTTCCCAAATGCCCCTTTTTCTCAGGGAAAGCGATTCCGGCTCTCTACCAGCATGTGGAAGGCAATGTCTTGGGCAGGGCGGTCAGGGTAAGGTGCATATTACCGATGACTCATGGTTCAGCAGGCATGGATTGGGATGTTACCTATCTATCACCGTGCACTGGGTGACTCTTCTGGCAGCTGGGAAGGATGCAGGACAGGGTGCTGTAGTGTTGAAGGTTGTCCTGTCACCACGCTTCCAAAATTCTACTAGTGGTGATTCTGCCACACCTCTCTCCTCCACCCCCTCCTCTTCTTCCTCCATGGCCTCTTCCTGTACTGATTTGACCTCGGAACCAGCGGTGCTCCATAGGCGTTCAAGGGGCTACGCAAGCACGCAGGCAAAAAGATGCCATGCGGTGCTTGAGCTGGTGTGCTTGGAGGAAGGGAGCCACACTGGGGCAGAGATTCTGTCAGCTCTGCAGGGGCAGGTTCAGAGGTGGTTGATGTCACGCCAGCTTAAGCCAGGAATGGTGGTTTGCGACAATGGCACCAACCTCCTCTCTGCCCTCCGACAGGGACAACTGACCCATGTGCCCTGTTTGGCTCACGTCCTTACCTTGGGGGTGCAGCAGTTCTTGGGCAGGTATTTGGGCTTACAGGATGTCCTGAGGCAGGCCAGGAAAGTCTCTGTGCATTTCCGCTGGTCATATAATGCCAGTGCTCGGCTGGCTGACCTCCAAAAGGAATTTAACCTGCCCAAGAGCCGCTTAATCTGTGACATGCCCACCAGGTGGAACTCAACATTGGCCATGCTGCAGCGGCTGCACACGCAGAAGAGGGCAATCAATGAGTACCTATGCGACTATGGCACCAGGACAGGGTCAGGGGAGCTTGTTTTTTTTTCCCCACGTCAGTGGGCCATGATCAGGGATGCATGCACTGTCCTGTCACCATTTGAGGAGGCTACGAGGATGGTGAGCAGTGACAGTGCATGCATCAGTGACACTGTCCCTCTTGTTCAACTGTTGGAGAACACGCTGCGTGGAATAATGGACAGGGCACTTGAGGTAGAACAGAGGCAGGAAGAGGAGGACTTCCTTGCCTCTCAAGGCCCCCTTTATCCAGACAGTGTTCCTGCTTGCCCACAGATCACACAGGAATAGGAGGAGGAGGAGGATTGTGTCAGCATGGAGGTGGAGCCTGCCACTCAGCATCAGTAGCAGTCTTCAAGGGATCATTTACAGTCCCAAGAACCCCATGAACTTGTACGTGGCTGGGAGGATGTGGCTGCAGATCATGTCGTCCTTAGTGACCCAGAGGACTCTGGGCAGGATGCCTCAGCAAACCTACGCTGCATGGCCTCCCTGATCCTGCAAATCCTGCGGAAGGATCCTTGTATTCGTGGTATCAAGAAGAGGGATCATTACTGGCTGGCCCCCCTCCTTGATCCACATTACAAGGGTAAGGTTGCGGACCTTATCTTGCCATCGCAAAGGGAGCAGAGGATGAAACATCTTCAGGAGGCCTTGCAGAAAGGTCTGAGCAACGCGATCCCAGAGACTGGGAGGTTACAAATTCCTGTTCCTGGACAACGTGTTGCTAAGTCTTCGGTCAGTAAAAGGGGTTGCAGGGGAGAGGGTGGCCATCTGACCGATGCGTTCAAACAATTTTTTAGTCCGCCGCCCCAAGGTATGATTGGTTCCAGCAACCATTGCCAGCGTCTGTTTTACATGGTGCAAGAATACCTAGGGGCAAGATCAGACTTGGACACCTTTCCCACCGAAAATCTTCTGGGTTACTGGGTCTTGAGGATGCATCACTGGCCAGAGCTTGCACAGTATGCAATTGAGCTACTGGCCTGTCCTGCATCCAGCGTTCTTTCAGAACGCACATTCAGTGCTGCTGGAGGCTTTGTAACTGATCACAGGGTGCGCCTGTCCACCGACTCGGTCGATCGACTGACCTTCATAAAAATGAATCAGTTTTGTGAGAAAATGTTTTGTTCTGGGTGCCGCCACCAGTGGCTAAGGCCCAATTTTTCAGCCCCTGTTTAACAGGGGCGTGTAATTACAATTTTTGATGCAATTCTTTGCAGCAGGGCTCATTCCTGCACTCCAACTAGAGTATCTGTGAGGGGTTGCAGTGTTGTGGGACCAGCACCAGTGCCTAAGGCCCAATTTTTCAGCCCCTGTTTAACAGGGGCATGTGATTACAATTTTTGATGCAATAATTTACAGCAGGGCCCATTCCTGCGCCCACCAAGAGTAACTGTGAGGGCTTACAGTGTTGTGGCAACACCACCACCACCACCAAAGGCGCAATTTTTCTGCCCCTGTTCAACAGGTGCATGTAATTACAATTCTTGATATATTATTTCACAGCAGGGCCTGTTCCAGCTCTCACCAAGATTAACTGTGAGGACTTACAGTGTTGTGGCACCAGTACCACCACCACCACCACCAAAGGCCCAATTTTTCTACCACTGTTCAACAATGGCATGTAATTACAATTCTTGATATAATAGTTCACAGCAGGGCGTTCCAGCGCCCCCCAAGAGTAACTGTGAGGGCTTACAGTGTTGTGGCAACACCCACACATAAGGCCCCAATTTCTGCAGAGTATATAGGGCAGGCCCCTACTTTCAAACATCCAACTTACAAACGACTCCTACTTGCAAACGGAAGGAGACCAACAGGAAGTGAGATGGAATCTACCCCTAGGAAGGGAAATTCTCTCCTGTAAGAGTTAATATGGGAAAAATGTGTCTCCTCTCCACTGATGCTTTATCACCAATCCTTGTTTCACTAAAAACCCCAAATTTTCAAAAAACATTTGTCATTGGGACAGAAAGTGAGGTGAAATCTTCTGAAGAAGTGCACAGACAGCAAAACAAATGTTACAGGGGTGATAACCTTTCCCTATGTTTTCCAAAAAGCTTAAAAAAAGATTTTTTGGCAGGAGCTACACTTTAACCACTTCATTACCGGGCCATAGTCAAATGATGGCCACAGATGGGATTTCCCATGCTGGGTGGCCGTCATATGAGGTCCTGGGATTCCCGGCCATCTAGGGGGCGTGCGCGCGTGCCCGCGGCATTGCTCGCGACCCGGTGCGTGTGCCCGGCGGGCGCGATTGCCGCCGGGTACCCACGATTGCCCGTTAACCGAGCAGGACCGTGGATCTGTGTGTGTAAACGCACAGATTCACGTCCTATCAGTTGAGAGGAGACCAATCTGTGTTCCCAGTACAGAGGAACACTGATCGGTCTCCTCCCCTTGTGCGTCCCCTCCCCCTACAGTTAGAATCACTCCCTTAGGAAACATAATTAACCCCTTGTGTCCCAGTGGTTAACCCCTTCACTGCCTGTCACATTTATACAGTAATCAATGCAATTTTATAGCACTGATCGCTGTATAAATGTGGATGGTCCCAAAAATGTGTCAAAAGTGTCCGATGTGTCCGCCATAATGTCGCAGTCACGAAAAAAAAATCGCAGATCGCCGCTATTACTGGTAAAAAAAATAAATAAATACATTTTTTTTAAAAATGCAATAAATCTATCCCGTATTTTCTAGACGCTTTAACTTTTGCGCAAACCAATCAATATATGCTTATTGCGATTTTTTTTACCAAACATATGTAGAAGAATTGGACAAAACTGAGGAAAAAATTTGTTTTTGAAAAAAAAATTGGGATATTTATTATAGCAAAAAGTAAAAAATATTGTGTTTTTTTCAAAATTGTCGCTCTTCTTTGTTTATAGCGCAAAAAAAAAACCGCAGAGGTGATCAAATACCACCAAAAGAAAGCTCTATTTGTGGGGAAAAAAGGACGTCAATTTTGTTTGGGTACAATGTCACACGACCGCGCAATTGTCGTTTAAAGTACAACAGCGCTGAAAACTAAAAATTGGTCTGGGAAGGAAGGGGGTTTAAATGCCCTGTATTGAAGCGGTTAAAAATGTACCAGTTCAAAATTACAAACAAATTCTACTTAACAACAAACCTACAGTCCTCCCTACTGCTGTTCAGAGTATATAGGGCCTGGGTGCCCCACGCCTTTTCTTTTTTTAATTTGGGTGCGGGGTTCCCCTTAATGTCCATACAAGACCCAAAGGGGCTGGTAATGGGCTGGGGGGGTACCCATGCCATTTTTCTCAATGATTTTCATCCATATTGCCGGAACCAGACATTACATTAAAGCCGCAAGCAGTTTTAAATGAGTTTTTTTCCTTTAGAAATGTAATTTTGTGCAGGGACAGTTCTAAACACGGGAAACACGTGCCACTTCACAGGCATACTATAGACACCCCCCAGGTACGATATTTAAAGGAATATTTCACTTTTTTCACTTTAAGCATCATTAAAATCACTGCTCCCGAAAAAACAGCCGTTTTTAAAACTTTTTTTTGCATTGATACATGTCCCCTGGGGCAGGACCCGGGTCCCCAAACCCTTTTTAGGAGAATAACTTGCATATTAGCCTCTGAAATTAGCACTTTTGATTTCTAACGTTCGAGTCCCATAGACTTTAATGGGGTTCTAAAGTTTGCACAAACTTTCGGTACGTTCGCAGGTTCTGGTGTGAACCGAACCGGGGGGGGGGGCGTTCGGCTCATCCCTACTGACTGGTATACCCTGAATGTCTGGGTTTCTACGAATGGATACAGCCAAGGGTTCAACGCACACACACAAACAATAGAGGTGAAAGCGCATGAGTGCCATTAACATTCTGGAAAGTGGGAGACAGAGCGAAGGGAGTGCCGCCAGGGGTGCCATTAACATTCTGGAAAGTGGGAGACAGAGCGAAGGGAGTTTTCACTTGGCATATAGGACTGGTATAGAGGTGTAAAATGGCCCGCAGAAAGGGTCCCTGAAATCCCATATGACATAACGTGGCAAACAGGAAAGGCCAGCCAAAGGCTGTCGAAGGCCTTTTCCACTTCCAGACCAAGAACTAAGGACTCTAGGCCGTCCTTGTTTGCCACATCAATTAATTTTATAACTCTTCTCGTGTTGTTACCCGGCTGATGGAGAGGGACAAAGCCCACTTGATCTTTGTGAATTAAAGAGGGTAAAATCGCGTTCAGGCGTATTGAGAGAGGTTTGGTAAAGATTTTCAGGTAAGAATTTAAAAGTGCTATAGGCCTATAGCTAGCACATAAAGTCTTTGACTGGCTTCGGTATCAAAGTGAGGAATGATCTTTGGGAACGGGAGTTTGCTGAAGGAAGGTGTTAAATAGTTTACACATATGTGGTATCAGTAGGGCAAAAAAGGATTTATAATATTCATAGGGGAGACTGTCTGGACCAGAGGATTTACACGTAGGTAGGATTTTAATGGTTAACATGAGTTCTTCCTTTGTGATGGGTGCATTGAGGGGAAGGAGGTCCGAGGCTTGTAGTCGGGGGACCCCACTCCGCTCTAGACAATGATTCATGTGGTCAACTAGTTTGGGGGAAGTGGGGTCATGAGGGATCTCAGGATCATTTTATAAAGCGGTGTAGAACTCCTCAAAGGAGTGAAAAATGTCCTGAGGATGAGATAGTAAGCAGCCCAGTCTGTTTTTAATTTGATGTGGAGTAGTTGTGTGAGAGCGTTCAGATAGTTTCTGAGCTAATAGAGCATGGGCCTTATTACCCTTGTCAAAGTATTGTAGTCTTAGCCTAGTCAGAGCCTTTTCTACTTGGCCTAGTGCTAGGTCTTTAAGAGTCATGCGGAGACGGACAATTTTTTTGAGTAGGGGTAGGGAAGGGGAGGTTTGTAGCCAAAGTTCCAGAGCCCTAAGCTCCCTCTCAGCTTGTGATTTGGTGGCCCACGCATCTTTTTTCATAGCCGAAGTGAGTGAAATGCAGCAAACTCGGAGAACTGCCTTATGGGGGTGGAAGAGGATACATCAGGGGATTTATTTCTCGCTCACTTCACAAGGGACAGTTCTCGCTACTGCTGCAAGCTATTGATTCTACACAGGGATTGCCTTATTTGACATCCCTTTTCACATATCTGCAGTTTTGCACACATTCTTCCTTGGCCTTTATTCGTCTTGCCATCGCAATAGTATTACGCTATGGTGAGTTCTTTTCATTCTAGGGATCATCTGAGTGGCATTAGAAATTGACCACTTTACCTGAACCAGGGACACGGGATATCTGGGCTGTTTCCTGAACAACATCCCAAGGATCCTGCTGTGGCATTGGTCCCCCTCGTCTTCCCTGGATAAAGGCCCTGTCCGGGTAATTGGCCGCAGGCTTACATAGCTTGCCTTTGCGGTAAGCGCGCATTCTGTGTGGTGTTAACACTTTGGTTGCGGTGGAGGATTCATCTCTCATCTATTTAAAGTGGAGTTCCACCCACTTTTACAACTCTTCAGCATCCCTCACTAAACTGTGCACTGTAAACTAATTGGATATTTTTGATTATTTTGTTCTCAGCACTTACTGTATATCTGCTGTATTCATTTTTCACTTCCTCTTCCCTGGCCGCGGCCCATCACATCATTTCCTGTTTGCAATGCTTTCTGGAAAGGGGCGGCAACTTAATCTGATACTGCCGTTGCTATGGAAACCTGACCTGAAACCTATTACACTGCTTGTGCTGCACTGAGCATGTGCGAGATCTGCAAGGGTAAGATCCAGGAAGAAATACAGTCTGGCTTCAGATGCCCACACTTAAGATGGCCATGGCCTGCTGTAAGTTTATAAAATAACAAACTACTGCTATAAACTAACAAACAGACCTTAGTTTACAGACAAACTTTACTAGAATACATTAAGCTTGTGTATTATAGGGGTATTTTTATTTAAAAAGTATAATTTTGGCCGGAACACCACTTTAAATAATTTATTTTCACCTGATTTATCGATTTGGATCACGAATAGCTTCATTCTGAAGAACAGTTTAATCTCTGATAAACCTATCACTGTGATTGTGTTGTTCTCAGTAAAGTAGAAGTGTGGATTCTAATTCTGTTTTGGAGGGGAGGTATTGTAAGATGAAGTTATTCTTTTTTTTTAAAATAACAAACTTATACTTACCTGCTCTGTGCAAGGGTTTTGCACAGAGCAGCCCCGAAAGGAGCTTAATGAATTTGAATTCCATGACAGGAGCTGAAGTTATGGTAAGGCATGGCTTTCAGCATAAGAAACTAGTTGCATTGCCAGGTAACTCTATGCAAATGGTCAAAAAGACACCACAGCCGACACTGAAGCCTACTGTGCCTATGTAATCAGTTCCTGATTTAAAATTAACAAAAAGTCTCAGTGGGATGAACTGGCAAATATATGAAATTCGGATCCATTTGTTATCTGAATCATCAAACTACTTTGAAAACTGATTTCATTTCCCCATGGACCCGAACTACTATCACATCATGTGACGTCATGCGAATGAAACAAATGCATTTGTTACTTTTGTTATAGCTTTTTTTCGGATTCGTTGTCCATTCGGAAATTCGTATACATCCAAATCTCCGAAAATGAAAATTTCATCTAAAAGATGAATTGCAATGAAAAGCACATGTCTAGAAGTGGCACTAGCAGGAGAAATACATTAAATTATACATTTTGAGGACAGGTACTTGAGGCTATCCTATTCCTTAGAATAACGGAAAATTTCCAATCAAATATTTAAAATAATTTTCCTTTCCTTTCCATGGTAGCATACATTCAGGTAGACTTCATCCTCATTCCAACCACATGATTCTGCTGCCATAGCTTGTGAGGTCAGGGACAGTGTTCTGTAACTAGTCTACTCATGACACAGGGAGGGTACCCATTCTATCTTGGAGTCTATCAGGAAAGGAAAATTACAGCAAGTATTTGATAGTAAAGTTTCAATTTTCCTGACTGACTCTATGGCAGCATACGTTCAGGAACTAACTAGCCACAAAAAACAGTGGGCTGCAGAAAAAGAAATAAGGTTCCAGTCATAGCTCCAGCAAACAGAAACCTTAAAGCCAATCATTAACAGGATAAGGAAGTCAGCTTCCCACCACAGTGAGACAGAACAGTTTTAGTGGAGGACCACATTATCTCCCTACCATTATTCCTGGCATAGGATAGCGTGGAACTACTTATGTTTAGTGGTCTTGCATATGTGGAGAATAATTCTCTTGTTCTCATGGGATTCTGAAGCCACCTCAGATTGCATCCCAGTATAAGCACTAGGAGAGCATAAACACTTCCCAGACTTGGCATATATGCCAAAAAAGGGTCCCTCATGGTCTAACGCCTAAATCCTGATAAACTTCCTGGCTGAGGAAAATTGGTCAAATTGGTCATCAATCGCACACAATTTTCAGCTCATGACTGTTGCAAATTGAATGTTAACAAATAGAAAAGACTATCATTCTGACTCCAGCATTTTTCATTCTTGTCCCAATCATTTTTGGCTACTACTGTCTACTAATATGTAAACCACTTTGGTAAATCTGAAATTAGTGATCAATAACATCTAGTTAACATCATTCAATTTTTGACAAGAAATATGTTCAACAATGCTATACCTGGCTCAAGCTGGGCTCCTCCACACCTTCCTGGGTGGAAGGCCCAGGTTGGACTTCAGGAGCCTCAGCTGATGTGGAAGGAAGTGTTGAAGGAAGTGTAGATAGTGATGGCCTGGGTTCCATCTGGTCTGACAAAAAATGCAGTCTGTCGTAGTACCACAGCCTGGGTACATATACGTCATCTGCTGCTGCTCTGAATCTCATAGAATCCTGGACCTTCTTGTGCTCCCTATTATATGTGTTCCTCAGGCTACCAATTTTGGCCGATGTCTGCCGTGGGATACACCAGCTTCATCAATTGCAACAGTTTATCCAGCTCTGCCTTCCTCTTTTGCTTGTTGGAGTAGTCCCTGTTTTGGACTTGCCAGAGACATGGCTGCTCCCTGTGCATGTCTAGGAATTTGGACAGGAAGTCCGGTTCAGTGAATTTATCCACCATTGTAGCTTCAAGACACAAGACAAGATAAACCCTAATGTCAGGCTAAACTCTCCTAATCTTGTCCCAATATAGGCTCCAATCTATAAGCAGTATAGGCCACTAACCACTGATGCCCCAAGTTACAATTGTACCTTTGTTTGAACGATACGCTCTTACGATCCTCCGTCCTCCACTCACAGATCGTACGGACGACCCACGCGTGTTTTATGCTTTATATACACTGCCCATGCGTGAAACGCCACCCCTGTCCTTCTTTCTAGTGTATTACCCGCCTCTTCTCTTTCGGAGCAGTGGGAGAGCACATGGCAGAGATACAGCAGTTGCTTGCAGAGAGCAGCAATGACGAGGAAAGCCTGAAGCAAGTCAGTTCCACATCCAGGAGGAGATATAAGGCCTCAAATATGTCCTTTGTAGAGATGGTGGAGATGGTGGACATCTTGAAGAGTACAGACTATGATGGGAGTCATGGACCATACAGAAACCCAAATGTGAGAAAGACCAAGATCATGACTAAAGTTGTGAGAAGTCTGCACAGCAAATGAGGAAATGCTGGTCAGACCTGAAATTGAGGGAGCAGGATCAGTATAGAGAGGTCAGGAAAGTTCTTCAAAAAAGTAAGTATTTGTCGTGTGTTCCTATTATTATTATTATTTTCGTGTGAGAGAAGACACTCAACAGCTGTTTACACATCTGGACGCAGGAGCACTAGTGTGGGACACCATAACAACCTTTTTATAGTGGCCCACGCAGGTGCTCCAGTGGATACTAGGGGTCTCTCCATGTGTGAAACTTGCACAAAACAGGTAAGCATTCCAGCTTTGGAAAGGGAAAAAATCATGTATTCAGCTTGGAACTGCCAAAACAGACAATTGGACGACACTTCCAAGCAATGTTTCATATTACTATTTCTCGCCTCAAATATCTGTCTGCTAAGTATACCTTTTTTGTATTCACATAGGGGAGAAAAGAATAGGGACATCTGAGGACACCAGGAACCCCACACCTCCTGAAGAAGGGGAACTCACAACCTGAGGATGTGGATGCCGAGGCTCAGGAAGTGGTCGAAATGGTGACGACAACAGGTCAGTGTCTGAGACCACAGCTTCAGGTAATAGATGTATGCCTGCATATTTATAATACATGATGTGTTTTTTTTCTTTTTAGGTGATGTGGATGATGTGGAAGAAGAAACTCACTTCAACAGTGCAAGTGCACAAGTACTCATCAGTGAGATAATGGTGTGCAATCGGGATTTAGAGAAGGTCAAGAAAAATATCAATGATGTTAAAAAAAGATTGACCAACATCATTAGTGTTTTAACCAAAATCTAAAACCACCCAAAAATATAAATGTTGTCGTTATTGTTTTACGTTTTTTAAAAGTTTTAAAGTAATTGCAAAGCCAAATTTTGAAGATGCACACAGTGTGTCAACATGTGCTATCTCCCATCATGGGATATCAATGTACGCGTTTCGTGGGTGCAACCCCTTCCTCGCAACTAAAGTAGGTGAGGGGAAGGGGTTGCACCCCCCCAACACGTTCATTGATCCCCCATGATGGGAGCTAGCACATGTTGACACACTGTGGCCTATTTCAAAAAAGCAAAACCACTTTGCACTACAAGTGCAATGCAAATGCACTTGAAAGTACACTTGTAGGGCAAAGTAGATTGTCCTTTCTGAAATAAGCCCCAGTGTGTCAACATGTGCTAGCTCACATCATGGGGGATCAATGGACGTGTTTCGGAGTGCAACTCCTTCCTCTCACCTACTTTAGTTGCGAGGAAGGGGTTGCACCCAAAAAACGCATACATTGATATCCCATGATGGCAGATAGCACATGTTGACGAACTGTGTTTTGTGGCTTTCGAAAAATAGATGTAGGGAAAAGACACACGTTTTAGGCATGGGATCATGAGGGAAATCCACATTTTGAGTCCCATTTTGTATGCATCTTCAAAATTTGGCTTTTACAGGGGTGAGATCACCCCATCTGATGAAGGCAAAATCAACACAGTTTTGACATACTAATGTCTCATATGGCCTTCACTTTATCAAAGATGAACTTTGTAAGTTCCTGAGTTGGGAATGTGTATGTTATGGTTTTAAACGTGCCTGTTTAGCCACAAAAAAGGCTATATACTGTCAAACATACATGTTATACACCAAAGATGTTGGTCAGCCACTTGTGCCCGTCAAATACAGCCACTTGTGCCTGTCAAATTCAGCCACTTTTGCCCATTAAATGCAGCCACTTGTGCCCGTCAAATGCAGCCACTTGTACCCGTCATATGCAGCCACTCGTTCCTTCAAATTCAGCCACTTGTGCCCATCATATGCAGCCACTTGTGTCTGTCTAATGCAGTCACTTGTGCCCGTCAAATTCAGCCACTTGTGCCCATCATATGCAGCCACTTGTGATTGTCTAATGAAGCCACTTGTGCCCGTCAAACCACTTGTGCCCGTCATATGCAGCCACTTGTGCCCATTAGATGCAGCCACTTGTGCCCATCATATGCAGCCACTTGTGCCTATCAAATGCAGTCACTTGTGCCCATCAAATGCAGCCACTTTGCCCATCAAATGCAGCCACTTGTGCCCATTATATGCAACCACTTGTACATCATCAATTGCAGCCACTTGTGCTCATCATATGCAGCCACTTGTGCCCATTATAAGCAGCCACTTGTGCCCATCAAATGCAGCCAATTGTGCCCATTATATGCAGCCACTTATGCCCCATCAAATGCAGGCACTTGTACCCATCAAATGCACCCACTTGTGCCCGTCATATGCAGCCACTTGTGCCCATCATATGCAGCCACTTGTGCCCGTCAAATGCAGCCACTTGTGCCCATAAAATTCAGCTATTTGTGCCCATCAAATGCAGCCACTTGTGCCCGTCATATGCAGCCACTTGTGCCCGTCAAATGCAGCCAATTGTGCCCATCATATGCAGCCATTTGTGCCCATCATATGCAGCCACTTTGGCCATCATATGCAGCCACTTGTGCCCATCATATGCAGCCAATTGTGCCCCATCAAATGCAGCCACTGTGCCCATCATATGCAGCCACTTTTGCCCATCATATGGAGCCACTTTTGCCCATCATATGCATCCACTTGTGCCCATCATATGCAGCCACTTGTGCTCCATCAAATTCAGCCACTTGTACCTATCAAATGCAGCCACTTGTGCCCATCATATGCATCCACTTGTGCCCCATCAAATTCAGCCACTTGTGTCCGTCATATGCAGTCACTTGTGTCCGTAAAATGCAGCCACTTGTGCCCATTATATGCAGCCGCTTGTGCCCATCAAATGCAGCCACTTGTGCCCATCATATGCAGCCACTTGTGCCCGTCAAATGCACCCATTTGTAACCTTCAAATGCAGCCACTTGTGCCCATCATATGCAGCCACTTGTGCCCGTCATATGCAGTCACTTGTGTCCGTCAAATGCAGCCACTTTTGCCCATCATATGCAGCCACCTGTGCACATCAAATGCAGCCAATTGTGCCCATCATATGCAGCCACTTGTGCTCATCAAATGCAGCCACTTGTGCCCATTATATTTACAGCCACTTGTGCCCATCATATGTAGCCACTTGTGCCCATCACATGCAACCACTTGTGTCCATCAAATGCAGCCACTTGTGCCTGTCAAATGCAGCCACTTGTGCCCGTCAAATGCAGCCACTTGTGCCCATCATATGCAGCCACTTGTGCCCATCAAATGCAGCCACTTGTGCCCATCATATGCAGCCACTTGTGCTCCATCAAATTCAGCCACTTGTACCTATCAAATGCAGCCACTTGTGCCCATCATATGCATCCACTTGTGCCCCATCAAATTCAGCCACTTGTGTCCATCATATGCAGTCACTTGTGTCCGTCAAATGCAGCCACTTGTGCCCATTATATGCAGCCGTCTGTGAGCATCAAATGCAGCCACTTGTGCCCATCATATGCAGCCACTTGTGCCCATCAAATACAGCCACTTGTGCCCGTCAAATGCAGCCACTTGTGCCCATCAAATGCAGCCACTTGGGACAATCAAATGCAGCTACTTGTGGCCATCAAATATAGCCACTTGTGCCCATCAAATGCAGCCACTTGTGCCCATCATATGCAGCCACTTGTGCCCGTCAAATGCAGCCACCTGTACCCTTTAAATTCAGCCACTTGTGCCCATCATATGCAGCCACTTGTGCCCGTCATATGCAGTCACTTGTGTACGTCAAATGCAGCCACTTTTGCCCGTCATATGCAGCCACCTGTGCCCATCAAATGCAGCCACTTGTGCCCATCATATGCAGCCACTTGTGCTCATCAAATGCAGCCACTTGTGCCCATTATATTTACAGCCACTTGTGCCCATCATATGTAGCCACTTGTGCCCATCACATGCAACCACTTCTGTCCATCAAATGTAGCCACTTGTGCCCGTCAAATGCAGCCACTTGTGCCCATCATATGCAGTCACTTGTGCCTGTCAAATGCAGCCACTTGTGCCCGTCAAATGCAGCCACTTGTGCCCATCATATGCAGCCACTTGTGCCCATCATATGCAGCCACTTGTGCCCATCAAATGCAGCCACTTGTGCCCATCATATGCAGCCACTTGTGCTCCATCAAATTCAGCCACTTGTACCTATCAAATGCAGCCACTTGTGCCCATCATATGCATCCACTTGTGCCCCATCAAATTCAGCCACTTGTGTCCGTCATATGCAGTCACTTGTGTCCGTCAAATGCAGCCACTTGTGCCCATTATATGCAGCCCCCTGTGCCCATCAAATGCAGCCACTTGTGCCCATCAGATGCAGCCACTTGTGCCCATCAAATGCAGCCACTTGTGCCCGTCAAATGCAGCCACTTGTGCCCATCAAATGCAGCCACTTGGGACAATCAAATGCAGCTACTTGTGGCCATCAAATATAGCCACTTGTGCCCATCAAATGCAGCCACTTGTGTCCATCATATGCAGCCACTTGTGCCCGTCAAATGCAGCCACTTGTACCCTTCAAATTCAGCCACTTGTGCCCATCATATGCAGCCACTTGTGCCCGTCATATGCAGTCACTTGTGTCCGTCAAATGCAGCCACTTTTGCCCGTCATATGCAGCCACCTGTGCCCATCAAATGCAGCCACTTGTGCCCATCATATGCAGCCACTTGTGCTCATCAAATGCAGCCACTTGTGCCCATTATATTTACAGCCACTTGTGCCCATCATATGTAGCCACTTGTGCCCATCAAATGCAACCAATTGTGTCCATCAAATGCAGCCACTTGTGCCCGTCAAATGCAGCCACTTGTGCCCATCATATGCAGCCACTTGTGCCCATTATATTTACAGCCACTTGTGCCCATCATATGTAGCCACTTGTGCCCATCACATGCAACCACTTGTGTCCATCAAATGCAGCCACTTGTGCCTGTCAAATGCAGCCACTTGTGCCCGTCAAATGCAGCTACTTGTGCCCATCATATGCAGCCACTTGTGCCCATCATATGCAGCCACTTGTGCTCCATCAAATTCAGCCACTTGTGCCTGTCAAATGCAGCCACTTGTGCCCATCATATGCATCCACTTGTGCCCCATCAAATTCAGCCACTTGTGTCCATCATATGCAGTCACTTGTGTCCGTCAAATGCAGCCACTTGTACCCATTATATGCAGCCGTCTGTGAGCATCAAATGCAGCCACTTGTGCCCATCATATGCAGCCACTTGTGCCCATCAAATACAGCCACTTGTGCCCGTCAAATGCAGCCACTTGTGCCCATCAAATGCAGCCACTTGGGACAATCAAATGCAGCTACTTGTGGCCATCAAATATAGCCACTTGTGCCCATCAAATGCAGCCACTTGTGCCCATCATATGCAGCCACTTGTGCCCGTCAAATGCAGCCACCTGTACCCTTTAAATTCAGCCACTTGTGCCCATCATATGCAGCCACCTGTGCCCGTCATATGCAGTCACTTGTGTCCGTCAAATGCAGCCACTTTTGCCCGTCATATGCAGCCACCTGTGCCCATCAAATGCAGCCACTTGTGCCCATCATATGCAGCCACTTGTGCTCATCAAATGCAGCCACTTGTGCCCATTATATTTACAGCCACTTGTGCCCATCATATGTAGCCACTTGTGCCCATCACATGCAACCACTTCTGTCCATCAAATGTAGCCACTTGTGCCCGTCAAATGCAGCCACTTGTGCCCATCATATGCAGCCACTTGTGCCTGTCAAATGCAGCCACTTGTGCCCGTCAAATGCAGCCACTTGTGCCCATCATATGCAGCCACTTGTGCCCATCATATGCAGCCACTTGTGCCCATCAAATGCAGCCACTTGTGCCCATCATATGCAGCCACTTGTGCTCCATCAAATTCAGCCACTTGTACCTATCAAATGCAGCCACTTGTGCCCATCATATGCATCCACTTGTGCCCCATCAAATTCAGCCACTTGTGTCCATCATATGCAGTCACTTGTGTCCGTCAAATGCAGCCACTTGTGCCCATTATATGCAGCCCCCTGTGCCCATCAAATGCAGCCACTTGTGCCCATCATATGCAGCCACTTGTGCCCATCAAATGCAGCCACTTGTGCCCATCAAATGCAGCCACTTGTGCCCATCAAATGCAGCCACTTGGGACAATCAAATGCAGCTACTTGTGGCCATCAAATATAGCCACTTGTGCCCATCAAATGCAGCCACTTGTGCCCATCATATGCAGCCACTTGTGCCCGTCAAATGCAGCCACTTGTACCCTTCAAATTCAGCCACTTGTGCCCATCATATGCAGCCACTTGTGCCCGTCATATGCAGTCACTTGTGTCCGTCAAATGCAGCCACTTTTGCCCGTCATATGCAGCCACCTGTGCCCATCAAATGCAGCCACTTGTGCCCATCATATGCAGCCACTTGTGCTCATCAAATGCAGCCACTTGTGCCCATTATATTTACAGCCACTTGTGCCCATCATATGTAGCCACTTGTGCCCATCAAATGCAACCACTTGTGTCCATCAAATGCAGCCACTTGTGCCCGTCAAATGCAGCCACTTGTGCCCATCATATGCAGCCACTTGTGCCTGTCAAATGCAGCCACTTGTGCCCGTCAAATGCAGCCACTTGCATTGCTATGGGTTGCATACAATTTTAACATTTGGATGAAAGGGTTATTTTTCCCCAACAGTTGCAGGCTTCTCACTCTAATCTGTTCTGAAAAAATCTGAATATGTTCAGATTTTGCAAAGAACATTGAATAAAATACATGTAGGTGTATTCACAGAATCCAACCAGATGACTGGGTGGTGGTCAAGCGATATGTCAGAAAGCCACTAGAATCAAAATTTGACGGACCACATTTGGTGCTTTTGATAACCGGTTCTGCTGTCAAGTTGGAAGGAAAGCCCACCTGGATTCATGCCAGTCACTGCAAGAAAATCCTGAAGTGATAATATCCTTTGAAAAAAATGATGATGATGTTTTTCTTTTTGTTGTTTGTGAGAACTGAGACATGGAAAAATAACCCTTTCATCCAAATGTTAAAATTGTATGCAACCCATAGCAACGCTAGTAACTGCTGGGTGTGTTCTCACTTACATCTCCAAACAGGAACAATACCCATGATAGCAATGCCTCTCAATTTCACTGATCTAAACAGGACCAGAATAAATGGCTCATACATAGTCTCCACAGCTAATGAGCACAGATCAGTAACTTTGATGGTTTCAAAACAGATAAACACTCCACAGATATGTTTAAACATTACATGCCCGTTTAACACTAAATGTACACGGTTGGGCAATTCAGATTACACCAGAGCAAAAATTACAGTTTATGGAGGAAACTATGGTCAATATTATTATATCCCAGATCCAGAACTAAATAGAACCCTTTATAGTACAAATTGCTCACAGTTCCCAATATGTGAAAATATCGGTTACCTGAGATTCCATGTTATTGCTTCCAGTATTTTAGGAGCAGGCATACCGTCCATACGTAGAGGGTTATATTATATAAGTGGAAATAAAGCTTACGCCTGGCTTCCTACTATTGTTAGAGGTACATGTTATATTGGAAAGTTAGTACCTACTTTGGCTGTCCGCAAAGATACAGTGCGACCAGATCAAAGTCCAGAATACCCTTTAGTGTTCAAAAGAGAGGTGTTCACTGAAGGTGACATGGCATGGTCATGGTTCCCTTCCTGGACAGGATGGGGAATTGAAGCAATGAAAAGAATAAATAATTACACTAGAATTGTAGATGAGATTATTAACCTTACTACCACTGATATAGGTTTATTAAATGAAGAAATGGCTCAGCTTAACCACTTAACAACCGGCCCATAGCCAAATGACGGCTACAGGGCGGTTGTTTAACTCTGGGAGGGCGTCCAGGGACGTCCTCCCAGAATTCTACTCTCGCGCGCCCCCTAGGGCGCGCACTCGAGAGCATCCGTGACCGCTGGGTCCAGAGGACCCGGCGCATCACAGATCCCAGTAAATGGCCGCTGATCGCGGCCGTTTACCATGTGATCGCTCCGTCAAATGACGGAGCGATCACATGTAAACAAACCAGCGTCATCTGATGACGCCGGTTCCTCTCCTCCCCCTCTCCTCCCCTCCTGTGTACCGATCGGTACACAGTGAGCGGAGAGGCGGATGGATGGCTGCAGCAGTGTGGGCTGGTTGTGTAGTGCCCACAGCACTGCACAGAGACATCCAGCCATCCATCCATCCATGCTCAGCCATCCCTACTACTCTGCATGCCCTGCAATGCTGTGCAATACTCTGCAATTCCCTCTGCAATGCCCCACAATACTCTGCCATACCCCGCAATACCCCTGCAATACTCTGCCATACCCTGGAATACCCCGCAATACTCTGCCATACCCTGCAATACCCCACAATACTCTGCCATACCCTGCAATACCCCGCATTACTCTGCCATACCCTGGAATACCCCGCAATACTCTGCCATACCCTGGAACACCCCGCAATACTCTGCCATACCCTGCAATACCCCGCAATACTCTGCCATACCCTGCAATACCCCGCAATACTCTGCCATACCCTGGAATAACCCGCAATGCTCTGCAATACCCTGGAATACCCCACAATACTCTGCCATACCCTGGAATACCCCGCAATACTCTGCCATACCCTGCAATACCCTGAAATACCCTGAAATATCCCGCAATACCCAGCCATACTCTGCAATACTCAGTGATACCCAGCCATACTCTGCCATACTCTGCCATACCCAGCCATGCTCTGCAATACCCCGCAAAAATCTGCAATACTCTGCCATAACCCGCAATACTCTGCCATACCCAGCCATACTCTGCCATACCCAGCCATGCTCTGCAATACCCCGCAAAAATCTGCAATACTCTGCCATAACCCGCAATACTCTGCCATACCCAGCCATAATCTGCAATTCCCCCGCAATACCCAGCCATACTCTGCAATACTCGGTGATACCCAGCCATACTCTGCAATACTCAGTGATACCCAGCCATACTCTGCCATACCCAGTCATACTTGGCGATACTCTGCAATACCCAGCCATGCTCAGCCATACCCAGCCTCTGTATGTGGCCAGGCTGTGGAAGTCTCACACATGTGGTATCGCCGTACTCAGGAGGAGTAGGAGAATCTATTTTGGGGTGTCATTTTTGGTATGTACATGCCATGTGTTAGAAATATTGTATAAATGGACAACTTTGTGTTAAAAAAAAAAAAGCGTTTTAACCACTTCCCACCTTCCGTCATACGACGTCCTTGAATTTGTGCAGGGATATCTGAATGATGGGTGCAGCTACAGGCATCATTCAGATATCATCTTTTTCAGCCGGCGATTCCCTACACCATAAGAATGATCATAGTGGCTGTTACACTGCTTGATCGTTCTTACGGGAGGCGAGAGGGGACACCCCCCCCCTCCCGCCGCCCTCCGGTGCTTCTACCGACTCACCGCTACGATCGAAGCCAGGATCTTTTTTTTTTTATTTTTTTTTTATTTCAGGAACAGCCTAGAGGTGAGATGTGGGGTCTTATTGACCCCATATCTCACCGTAAAGAGGACCTGTCATGCCATATTCCTATTACAAGGGATGTTTACATTCCTTGTAATAGGAATAAAAGTGATCAAAAAAATTTTTTTTTGGAAAAAAGTGTCAAACTAAAATAAATAAAGTAAAATGAACAATAAAAAAGAATAAATTTTTTTTAAAGTGCCCCTGTCCGTGTGCTCGCATGCAGAAGCAAACGCATACGTAAGTCCTGCCCACATATGAAAACGGTGTTCAAACCACACATGTGAGGTATCGCTGCTATCGGTAGAGCGAGAGCAATAATTTTGGCCCTAGACCTCCACTGTAACTCAAAATTTGTAACCAGTAAAAAATTTTAAAGCGTCGCCTATGGGGATTTTTAAGTGGTGAAGTTTGGCGCCATTCCACAAGCGTGTGCAATTTTGAAAGGTGACATGTTAGGTATCTATTAACTCGGCGTAACTTCATCTTTCATATTATGCAAAAACATTGGGCTAACCTTACTGTTTTGTTTTTTTTTTAAGCAAAAAACAGTTTTTTTTCCAAAAAAAACGCGTTCGAAAAATTGCTGCGCAAATATCGTGCGAGATAAAAAGTTGCAATGACCGCTATTGTATTCTCTAGGGTCTTTGCTAAAAAAACATATATAATGTTTTGGGGTTCTATGTAATTTTCTAGCAAATAAATGATGATTTTTACATGTAGGAGAGAAATGTCAGAATTGGCCTGGGTGCTTCAGAACGCCTGAAGGTGCTCCCCTGCATGTTGGGCCTCTGTATGTGGCCACGCTGTGTAAAAGTCTCACACATGTGATATCGCCATACTCGGGAGTAATAGCAGAATGTGTTTTGGGGTGTAATTTGTGGTATGCATATGCTGTGTGTGAGAAATAACCTGATAATATGACAATTTTGTGAAAAAAAAAAAAAAGAAAAAAAAAAAACTTGATTTTGCAAAGAATTGTGGGAAAAAATGACAACTTCAAAAAACTCATCATGCATCTTTCTAAATACCTTGGAATGTCTTCTTTCCAAAAAGGGGTCATTTGGGGGGTATTTGTACTTTTCTGGCATGTTAGGGTCTCAAGAAATGAGATAGGCCGTCAGTACTTCAGGTGTGATCAATTTTCAGATATTGGTACCATATCTTGTGGACGCTATAACTTTCACAAAGACCAAATAATATACACTAATTTGGGTTATTTTTACCAAAGATATGTAGCGGTATAAATTTTGGCCAAAGTATATGAAGAAAATTTACTAATTTTCAAAATCTTATAACAGAAACGAAGAAAAATTTATTTTTTTACAGATTTTTCAGTCTTTTTTCTTTTATAGCGCAAAAAATAAAGAACCCAGCGGTGATTAAATACCACCAAAAGAAAGCTCTATTTGTGTGAAAAAAAGGACAAAAAATTCATATAGATACAGTGTTGCATGACTGAGTAATTGTCATTCAAAATGTGACAGCACCAAAAGCTGAAAATTGGTCTGGTTATTAAGGGGGTTTAAGTGCCCAGTGGTCAAGTAGTATTAAAGCACAGATTAACGCTAAATTATCTCACTGCAGCTCAAGGTGGGATGTGTAAGGTATTTCGCACTGACTGTTGTATATACATTTCTGATAATGAGGACAGTATTAAAGGGCATCTTGCTAAGATAAGAGAGCTACAGAATAAGGCCAGGGATATTGCTAAAGATGGATGGAACCCCTTTCAGGGTTTAGGAGGTTTTGGTGATTTTTTATATGGCATAGCAACATGGTTACAGAAACCAGGTGCTTACATTGTGATGTTCCTATTTCTCATATTTGTTATTTACTTCCTAATCAGGCTATGCCTCTGTGTGACTACCCGCTGTACCAACAATATACCACCAGCCCTGATGAAACCATTAATGTGAGAAAGCTAGGAGAGAGCTGAACAGAACGCCGTCTCTCTGCGTCAATGTAACAGAAATTACCAGCAATCGGCTGAATGTAACGCGCAGAAGAATGATGTCAAATAAACAAAAGGGGGGAAATGACATGGACATTCACTGTACTGTTCATTTAAGCACAAGAGACTACATTTTGTTCTCACTGTTGAAATGTGTTCTGTAACCTTCACCTAACACACAGACACTTCTCCTACTAAATGCTCTCTACTCCCCCCTCCCTTCTCAAGGTTTTACTTTTGCAATTGTTCTATTCGCTAGTTTTTAATAATATATTCCTATTTATTAGCTTTTAATAACATATTTCTATTTGTTAGTTTTTAATAACATCTCACACCACCCCTTTCTTATCTATGTATAAAATAACATGCAATAATAAATTTTCACTGAACTGACATTTTAAACACAGTGATTGAGTCCTGTGAATCTGTTCCTGCAGCTGCAGTATTAACTTTGTTTTAGAGTCCCAATCAGAACAAATAAGAAAATTGTCTATGTACTGAAGCAAAACTGTGTTTGGGTGTGAGCGGGAGCCATTGGTCCAATACTTTCTTTAACGCAGTATTATATTCAGAGGGGCTACTCACACAGCCTTGGGGCAATCTTGTCCATGCTAACTTTTGGGCATCATGGGTAAATGAAAAAAGGTGCCAGCAATCTGGGTGCAGGGGCACCAAATAGAAAAGAATCTGCAATTCATTGTCCCATGTGAGTTTGAAAGGGTTTGTAGTGGTAGCCTCATATAGAGGAGCCATAAGTTCTGATGCATTTGGAATCCAGTCCCTACAATATCCCACTAACCCCAGGAAGGCACGTAGTTGCCGTACATTTCTTGGCTTTTCAAAGTTTTGTAGAGTTTTAACTCGATCTGGGGTTAGGTGACGGATTCCATGTTAAATGCAGTGACCCAGGAAGATCACTTACTCTTGGCAGTATTGTAGCTTATCTTTGCTAACTTTGTTGTTACTGTTATAGAGAAACATGAGAAGACTTACTGTTTCTCTGCTACAAATGTCCTTTGTATCAGAACAAATAAGCAAATCGTCTATGTACTGAAGCAAAACTGTGTTTGGGTGTGAGGGGGACCATTGGTCCAATACTTGCTTTAACGCAGTATTATATTCAGAGGGGCTACCCACACAGCCTTGGGGCAATCTTTTCCATGCTAACTTTTGGGCATCTTGGGTAAATGAAAAAAGGTGCCAGCAATCTGGGTGCAGGGGCACCGAAAAGAAAGCATTTGCAAGATCAATCACTGTAAAGCAGGTGCTGGAGGCAGGTATTCCACTTAGTAAACTGCAAGGGTTGGGCGCGATCGGGGTATCTGCCTCTATTATATTGTTAATGGCTCTCAAATCATGCACCATGTGGTATGTCACCTGCCCACCCTTCTTGTCTGGCTTCTTTGCAATTGGGAACAGGGGTGTATTGACTTGGGACTTAATTGGTATAACAACCCGTGCTGCTCTCAGTTGAGTGATTTGATCCTTTATCCCCTCAGTCAGCAATGCTCAGTGGGTACTGTTTAATCTGTGGGAGATGGGCTCCTGGTTTAATTTTTATCATGACTGGGGTGCAATCCAGCAGACCTACATCATATTTGCTGGTGGCCCATAATTCAGCGGGAATCACTTTCAATTCTGGTGGAAATGGCGGAGTGGAGTCTTGGATTAAAAATACTCCACAGGCAGAATTTAAAACTTCTCCTGACAGACTACTAACCACTTGGACTCCTGTAGGAGTGGAGTCTATGTTTGCTAAAATGTGGTTCAAAATGTCAGCTCCCAAAAGATTGGTAGGAACTGTGTCTGAAACTAACACTTTAGTGACGATTTCTGTTTGCTGTCCTAGCCTGAGTTTAAGTGGCTTGGACTCAACCAAATCAGTAGAGGTCCCGGTTAGGCCAACACCAGAGATAACATTTGTAGATAATAATCCTGGAGGTAAGTCCTCTATATTAAAAGCATTTCGGCTTGCACCAGTATCTATTAAACAGGTTAATTCTGTTTCTCCTCCAGGATAGGGGAGTTCTTGTAAAAATATTTTTACTCTGGCATCGGGACCATTGTCTGCCCTATTTACCATGATTGATACTGGCATGCCATTTTCCTATGCCTGATCCACTGCTTTTGGCAGAGAACTGGGATCAGCATGAGGTGCCTCTAAGCTCTTTTCCAGTCTACGGTCAGGAAGATGGCAGAATTTGGCTATGTGTCCTTCCCCATCACAATTGTAGCATATAATTGGTCCCCAATTGCAATGATTTCTGAAATTGCCTTTCCCTCTTCCTCTTCCTCTCTGCTTCCCCATGTACATAACCTTGGGTTTGCTGTCTTTTTGGTTAATCCTGTTTTCTATGGATAACAGGATAGGCAGGACATCTCGAATAGACATATTGCCTGCCTCAGGCCTTGCTGTGAACAACTTTTCTTTCAACTGGGGTATTAAACCATCAATAAACCTTTGTTTCACCAGTTGTGTAGATGGACTCCCACCTTCTAACCATCTTACCTAGATTTTTGACGTCTACACCAAATTCTTTAAGTATATAGCCAGACATGTTGCTTCCCACTGCTTTAATAAGAAGCTGATGAATGTCAGTAGCAGAAGCCTCATATGTTTCCTGTGCAGTGCTAAGTTTGTTTGCAAACCCAATTGGATTCTTTCTAGGATCTCCCAATCCCTCTAAAATGGCTCTTATATCTTGGGGACTAAAAGGTACATGCCATTTAATTTGAGACTTACTGTCAACAGCATTACCTTCAAAAACTAATTGGGTTCTGACAGGATAAACTGCAATATATTGCTCTATGCCAGGGGCAGAAGGACTGGCATCTCCCTTCCTTCTCTCTTCATCTTGCTGCCACAATTTGGAAATTATGGTTTGCTCTGGAAGTTCAGACTCTATCTCTCTTTCTCTGGCCAAAGCCTTAAGTTCAGAGAGATCTAGTTTAGCATATGTGCCTTTTGATTTATGCCAATCATCTGTTTCTAGGATATGAGCCAAAATGCTCTTTGTAGGTTGATATGGGGCTGTTAAACCTCTGCTCTCTACTATATTGCCGAGCTCATCTTTTGTGTGTTCCATGTAATCTAATTCTTTTGCTTTTGTGCGTGGACCCCTTAAAGCCAAACTGGCAGCCACATAAGTTGGGGGGTCCACCTCTACAGAGTTTTCTGGCCAAACGTAGTAAATTTGTGCAGTACTTTTATTAAATATCTCAGTCAAGCCAGCTTGATTTGCTACTTTAGCTTCTGTCTCCCATGTGCAAGCTATTCTCCATGTTCTTTCACTGCACAGTAGTGGGCCATAATCATGCAGAAAAGTTTGCCATACTTGTAAATCAAAAGTCCCTTCGGATTTTAAAGGTTTAGCTGGTTCCCTTTGTCCATTCTACCTATTTATCTAGGGGCTCATTATAGGCGGAACCGTACCTTCGGTTCATATATTCTCTAGTGCTCATCTTGCGCTGGGCATTTTCTGAAGGCCTCTCACCTTTCATTCCCTTAATTAATTTAATGCCCATAATGACTGGCCAGTCTTCTCTACTTGTGCCTTTACCCTATTGCCTCTAAAACAAATAGTACAGCAAATCTGCAGATTTACAAGAATAGTCTCTACTTATCTAGGGGTTTATGACAATAGACAAAACACTCATTAAGAGACCCTCCTCGTCTCTTCTCTTCTCTGTGAGTTTTATCTGACCCTACCATGCGCCTCTGACCCAGGTCGCCCACAAGGAGTCAAGGCAGGGAACTGCAGAGGATTTTCCCTATCCACACACAGTCCAACCCATGAAGGGGGACACATACACATTCACACACACACGTTACCCAACCAGAAAGGTCCGAGAGTGGTCTGGTTTCCTTGAGAACTAACAGATAGGATACATAGGGAAAGGCAGAAATATAGCAAGCTTAAGGGCAGCTTACCTAGCCGGCATTTGAGGTCTGCATTTCCCGATGATCCCGATCGAAGCGTGGTTCCTTCTGCAGACTCTGCCAAACTCCTAATATGACTCGCCAAGCTGATATGACTGGTTGGGACTCTAAAACAAAGTTAATACTGCAGGAACAGATTCACAGGACTCAATCACTGTGTTTAAAATGTCCGTCCAGTGAAAATTTATTATTACATGTTATTTTATACATAGATAAGAAAGGGGTGGTGTGAGATGTTATTAAAAACTAACAAATAGAAATATGTTATTAAAAGCTAACAAATAGAAATATATTATTAAAAACTAGCGAATAGAACAATTGCAAAAGTAAAACCTTGAGAAGGGAGGGGGGAGTAGAGAGCGTTTAGTAGGAGAAGTGTCTGTGTGTTAGGTGAAGGTTACAGAACACATTTCAACAGTGAGAACAAAATGTAGTCTCTTGTGCTTAAATGAACAGTACAGTGAATGCCCATGTGCCCATCAAATGTAGCCACTTGTGCCCATCGTATGCATACACTTGTGCCCATCATATGCAGCCACTTGTGCCCTTCAAATTCAGCCACTTGTGCCTATCATATGTAGCCACTTGTGCCCATCAAATGCAGCCACTTGTGTCCGTCAAATGCAGGCACTTGTGCCTGTCAAATGCAGCCACTTGTGCCCTTCATATGCAGCCACTTGTGCTGGTCAAATGCAGCCACTTGTGCTCGTCAAATGCAGCCACTTGTGCCCATCATATGCAGCCACTTGTGCCCGTCATATGCAGTCACTTGTGTTTGTCAAATGCAGCCACTTGTGCCCATCATATGCAGCCGCCTGTGCTAATCAAATGCAGCCACTTGTGCCCATCATATGCAGCCACTTGTGCTCTTCATATGCAGCCACTTGTGCACATTATATTTACAGCCACTTGTGCCCATCATATGTAGCCACTTGTGACCATCAAATGCAGCCACTTGTGTTTATCAAATGCAGCCACTTGTGCCCATCAAATTCAGCCACTTGTGCCCATCATATGCAGCCACTTGTGCCCCATCAAATTCAGCCACTTGTGCCCAACATATGCAGCCACTTGTGCCCATCAAATGCAGCCACTTGTGCCTGTCAAATGCAGCCACTTGTGCCCATCAAATGCAGCCACTTGGGACTATCAATTGCAGCTACTTGTGCCCATAAAATATACCTGCTTGTGCCCATCAAATGCAGCCTCTTGTGCCCATCATATGCAGCCACTTGTGCCCATCGAATGCAGCCACTAGTGCCCTTCAAATTCAGCCATTTGTGCCCATCATATGTAGCCACTTGTGCCCATCAAATGCAGTCACTTGTGTCCGTCAAATGCAGCCGCTTGTGCCCATCATATGCAGCCGCCTGTGCCCATCAAATGCAGCCACTTGTGCCCATTATATGCAGCCACTTGTGCTCATCATATGCAGCCACTTGTGCTCATTATATTTACAGCCACTTGTGTCCATCAAATGCAGCCACTTGTGCCCATCAAATGCAGCCACTTGTGCCCATCATATGGAGCCCCTTGTGCCCATCAAATGCAGCCACTTGTGCCCATCATATGCAGCCACTTGTGCCTGTCAAATGCAGCCACTTGTGCCCATCATATGCAGCCACCTGTGCCCATCAAATGCAGCCACTTGTGCCCCATCATATGCAGCCACTTGTTCCTATCATATGCAGCCACTTGTACCCATTAAATGCCGCCACTTGTGCCCATCAAATGCCGCCACTGTGACCCCCGCCCGCCTGCTGTTTGCCCAGGACTTACCCCATCTTAGTGGCGGGTCAGGCAGCTGGTGATGGTGGAGAGCTGTGGGACGGCTCCTGTGTCCTCCATGCTTCCCCCTCCTCTCTTCTTTGATCTCTTCAATCGGGGCACCTGTGTCTTCAGCCAATCAGGTGAAGGGTATTAGACCCACGCTACCTGATTGGCGGTTCAGTGTTAGAAAAGCAAATATTAATTTGCTTTTCTAACACATCTGGGTGGACTGTGAGTGTAATGCTCTGCAGCCAATTGTGCCCATCATATGCAGCCACTGTGCCCATCATATGCAGCCACTTCTACCCATCATATGCAGCCACTTGTGCCCATCATATGGAGCCACTTGTGCCCATCAAATGCAGCCTCTTGTGCCCATCATATGCAGCCACTTGTGCCCATCAAATGCAGCCACTTGTGGCCATCATATGCAGCCACTTGTTCTCCATCAAATTCAGCCACCTTTAATTATCAAATTCAGCCACCTGTGCCCATCAAATGCAGCCACTTGTGCCCATCATATGCAGCCACTTGTGCTCATCATATGCAGCCACTTGTGCTCATTATATTTACAGCCACTTGTGTCCATCAAATGCAGCCACTTGTGCCCATCAAATGCAGCCACTTGTGCCCATCATATGGAGCCCCTTGTGCCCATCAAATGCAGCCACTTGTGGCCATCATATGCAGCCACTTGTTCTCCATCAAATTCAGCCACTTTTAATTATCAAATGCAGCCACTTGTGCCCATCATATGCAGCCACTTGTGCCCCATCAAATTCAGCCACTTGTGCCCAACATATGCAGCCACTTGTGCCCATCAATTGCAGCCACTTGTGCCTGTCAAATGCAGCCACTTGTGCCCATCAAATGCAGCCACTTGGGACTATCAAATGCAGCTACTTGTGCCCATCAAATGTAGCCACTTGTGCCCATCAAATGCATACACTTGTGCCCATCATATGCAGCCACTTGTGCCCGTCAAATGCAGCCACTTGTGCCCTTCAAATTCAGCCACTTGTACCCATCATATGTAGCCACTTGTGCCCATCAAATGCAGCCAATTGTGTCCCTGAAATGCAGCCAATTGTGTCCCTCAAATGCAGCCACTTGTGCCCGTCAAATGCAGCCACTTGTGCCCATTATATGCAGCCACCTGTGCCCGTCATATGCAGTCACTTGTGTCCTTCAAATGCAGCCACTTGTGCCCATCATATGCAGCCGCCTGTGCCCATCAAATGCAGCCACTTGTGCCCATCATATGCAGCCACTTGTGCTCATCATATGCAGCCACTTGTGCCCAATTATATTTACAGCCATTTATACCCATCATATGTAGCCACTTGTGCCCATCAAATGCAGCCACTTGTGCCCATCAAATGCAGCCACGTGTGCCTGTCAAATGCAGCCAATTGTGCCCATCATATGCAGCCACCTTTGCCCATCAAATGCAGCCACTTGTGCCCCATCATATGCAGCCACTTGTGCCCATCATATGCAGCCACCTGTGCCCATCAAATGCAGCCACTTGTGCCCCATCATATGCAGCCACTTGTGCCCCATCAAATGCAGCCACTTGTTCCTATCATATGCAGCCACTTGTACCCATTAAATGCCACCACTTGTGCCCATCAAATCCTGCCACTGTGACCCCCACCCACCCATGTCTGCCCAGGACTTACCCCATCTTAGTGGTGGGTAAGGCAGCTGGTGATGGTGGAGAGCTGTGGGACAGCTCCTGTGTCCTCCATGTTTCCCATCCTCTCTTCTTTGGTCTCTTTAATTCGGGCACCTGTGCCTTCAACCACAGGTGAAGGGTATTAGACCCGCGCTACCTGATTGGCGGTTCAGTGTTAGAAAAGCAAATATTAATTTGCTTTTCTAACACATCTAAGTGGACTGCGAGTGCAATGCTCTGCGCTCCAAGTCCACCTTTTTTGAAGCCTATTAGAGCCTATGGCTCTAATCAGGTGCTTAAAAAAACTAACCATGCTATGCACGATTCTATCCATTAGTCATAGAGGGGGTGGCTGGAGAGAGGGGGCGGCGCCCATGCGCCCTTAATGGACAGGCCGCCTCTGGCTCCAGTCCTCTCTCTGTTTTATCCACCCCCCCTCTGATGTTGACAGGAGAAGGAGGAAGGGGGAAGAATCCACTCATGTTTTGTGAGGTACAAAACCTGCATATAGATCATCCTCATCTGCATCTTCCTAAGGAGTAGTTTGAAAAGGAACTGAGACCAGTTCACTGGTTCTTGAAGTAAAAAGCTGAACATTGCCAGAGTAGAGGATTCTTGCATAGGGTAAGTGGAAACAACTTGTTTAGAGTGTCTAGCTACCTGTAATGACCTGTTAGTCATTGTCATTATCATCAATCTCATCGGTTGCTTGAACAAAGCATGATTCGTACAAAGTTTTGCCTGCCAAGGCACAGGCACCAAGCGCCCAGCTTAGTGTGCACATGATGTGTGTAAATTTGGGGGGGGGGGGCTTAATAGCAAGAGCCCATACACATACACCTAAAAGAAAACAACTTACCTGAAACAATGTTGTTTACTTTCTTGCGGGATGTCTGACTACAGGAATGAAGTGATAATATGGTTCAAAACAGTAAGCATATTTTTGGCAGAACACTGGCAGTAAGAAATACATGGAAGGCCTGACAATCCAGGTAAAAGTACCAGTAGGAAAGATTCTGCCCCCTCCAGCTACTAACCTGCATAGAGCAGTCGTAGAAAAACCAAAAAGTGCAGCACTAAAGAAACAAGA
Source organism: Lithobates clamitans (assembly GCA_037952925.1). Lineage (NCBI taxonomy): Eukaryota > Metazoa > Chordata > Amphibia > Anura > Ranidae > Lithobates > Lithobates clamitans. The sequence goes on from JBBGZY010000281.1 coordinate 426,748, forward strand.
TTTCCACTGAATACCTGATGTGCAATGTACCAAGCGTTTGCTATTCCATCAATATACTTAGGGAAATGCAGTAAACATGAAACCACAAGATCTGTTTGAAGCACTAAAAATTTAAAGAAATGTTGCCACCTGGTGGATATCTAGTGGTTCTGTCCTTTAGCGTCTTTTTGTAGTATTCCCTTATATGGGCATATCAAATATTTGCAGTTCTTTCCTTGTGCCAGTCAGCTAGTGGGCAGCTAGTAAAAGTAAATGCAGACGGATGCAGAAAGGAAAGTGTTACAAATGCAGTTAGAGATTTCACTCTAATATTGTTCTTTCAGAATTTTCCAGTCTATTAAAAAAATTTAAAAAAAGAACAAGGTTTGACATCACACAAATGATTTTTCTCTTTTCCTGTGGCTAAATAAAGACATTAATGATATTGTATTTTTCTGTTTAAATTTTCATAAAAGGATGTGTGTCATACAGTAAAATGGATTTTACAGCATGTGTGAATCAATCTCCTGTTTTCCGTGAAACGTTCAGGATTTTAATGCTACATAGTAGTTGCAAAATATTGTGTTATTTAAAGGGTAATTGGAAAGCATGTATTTCATTGCCAGCATACACATAAATCTTGGCAAACAATAGCTTTCATATTTGACAAGGATCAAGTGAAGTTTTTTTTTCCCTAGGGCTAGATGCCAACAGACTAGATATAGGGCTGGTTTTGGTTAGTTGCTTGTACATAACATAATTATGTAGTAGCAATAAAGTAGTAACTATATTGGAATATTAGTCCCTTTCACTTGCTGCAAATCAAAAATGCATTTAGTAGTAGGTATGTTGACAAGATTAATACTTCATTGTTGATAACTACCAGAGACTTTGCTACAGTGATTTAACTAGAGACGAAGTTTTACTTCACCAGTACAATGGGTTCACTGAGAATCTCCAGTGTTCAGTGGGTGAATAAAAATGTTCAAAACTTTTCAGGTTCACTGCCAGAAATAAGGAACAACATGCATATCCTTTTCCCCTGGTCAGGTGAGAAACAAGATCCAATATTTGAAGAAATTAATAGCCCAACCCACTTTCTGTAAAAGGGTGACAGCCATATTGTCAGCATGGGGTATTGTTTTTTTTTTCTCGTTAAGGGCTGGGCTAGTGCAGATACTACCCCCAGCCAACTCCATGCACAGGATGCAGGATTCAAGAGTGTGTATCACACAGGGCTCAGGCATGGGTAACACAGGCCAGTGTACAACCAAAATGTACCTTCCCCCAAACCCCACCTTCTCCGGGCTCTCCCCTCAACCCCCCCCCCAGTACAGAGCTCCCACCCACCCTCTTCACCCCGGTACAGTGCTCTGCCTCTACCCTCTCTTCCCCCAAGTATAAAGCTCACCACACTGAAAGTAAAAGGCAGAAGTCCTTGGCAATGGCTGTAGAAAGAGCAGCGATGCTGGTGCCTCTCAGCACACCTAAGCTGCTCTGCAAGGCGTGGTGTAACTGGTAAACATATAAGCTAGCAGAGGAAGTGAGTCATTCGGAAAACTTCCTCTACTGGCTTCCATGTTTACCAGTGATATGTCGGTGGACACAGTGACCAAAGTGGCGACACAAAATCCTGCCACATTATGACTGAAAGAAAGCCCTGGTTGTGGCATTGGTATGTATCCTCTGTGGCAGTGTCTGGATTCCCATGCCTTTTGTATGACAATAGCTTTCTTAGTAGCGCTACAAATGGCTAGAACTGAATAAAAGGATTCCCACCTAGATTTTAGAACGGTTTAACACAAAGTCCTTTAAGCATGATTTGTGAAAATATTTGTGAATGGAACGCAGACAGATTCACTCATTCCTAGGTGTACCTATCATTTTCAAAGAAACATTTACTGTCAAGAACATATAGGCTATAATTGTTGACCTTTCCTTATCAAAATGATAATTGTCTGGCTGTCATTCAGTGGATCTAATACTCCATGTAACCAGTGCTGTGACAAGTTTATCCATTGCCCAGTGCAAAGATGGCAAACTGATCCCCCACCCCCTAATAGCTAATAGCGACATATGGAGTAAAATATTTATGGCATGAGCAAAATAATGCCAATAGTTGTTATATACAGCAGTAAACGGAAGAGTTTAAAATCAGTGCGCAAATTAGGGGCTAACAGTGACAAAAAACAAACAAAAAAAACTGTCCCTGCGTCCGTGGTGTCGCTGGAAGGCAATAAAATATTTCTGTGTCAGTGGTGCCTGTAGAAGGAAAGAATGTCTCTGTGTCAGTGGTGTTGCTAAAAAGAACAATAGTGCTGCATCAGTGTCAAATGGGGGGAAAACTGCCACTGCATCACTGGTCTCAGTCTGGGGAGGACTGTCAGTGGGATGCAGGAGGGAAAGGGAGCTGGACTCTGAGGGGTGCATAGAACTAAATGGATCTAGGGGGCTCTGAGGAAGAAAGGGGTGATGAAAGGGCTCTAAGGGCTCTTTCAATTTTCAGAGGGTGCCACCTCCATGCTGCCCGTTTTAACCTACTGACCCACTCAACTGCAGCCCTGTGCATTACACGTAGGTTCAATGTGGCCCTGTTTCATTTAATTTCTGCTGTTGCTGTGAAGCAAAGCACAAGGCCATTAATCTTTCTAACAATTACACCACACCAAAATATCCATTACTTTGTTACAATAAATGTTAGTGTGGGCAAATGAGATCAAAAGCAAGGTGTGTGGGGGTGCCATTAGGAATTGCAGGAACGCATTCCGTCATGGGGTAAGAGACAGGAAGCTAAGGGGGTCTGTGGAGGAGAGGGGAGGTTTGCGGGGGTCTGAGGAGGTGAGGGGAGGTCTGAGGCTGAGTTGTCCCCCTCTTCCCCCTTGTACTCCCAGGTCACACAGTATCTGCCCAGAATGAAGAGGCAGCTTGTTCTTCCCCTCTCCAGTCATGTTACATGTCACATGACAAGGGGAGAGGGTAAGATGGACAGTCTGCTCCCATTTCTCAGCAGCACTGTGTTGGGACTGAGGTGAGTTCTCAGTCTCAGCTCCATCTATCTATTGCCCCCTGCAGGCTGGAGAAAAGACAAAGCCACATCCTCTCCAGCAGAAGCCTGCTTCTGCTCCTTCTGACAGGAGTGGCACTGAAATCTCTCCTGTCAGTGAGGAATGGCACAAGCGGCTACATCCCCAGTGCACCCCCTTCAACACGCCACCTGGGGCAAGTGTCCATTTGGCCCCACCCTTGTCCCAACCCTGCATGTAACTGAACAGATATGCAGATCAGGAGTTCTGACTTTAATAGCTGCATGCTTGTTCCAGGTCAGTGACAGTGAAGAATGAGAAATGAGCAATCAGCGGCCATGTGATCTTTCAGTTCTCAGTCTAATGCCCTGTACACAGGGTCGGATTTTCCGACGGAAAAAGTGCGATCAGATTGTGTTGTCGGAAATTCCGATCGTGTGTGGGCTCCATCGGACTTTTTCCGTCGGAATTTCCGACACACAAATTTTGAGAGCAGGATATGAAATTTTCCGACAACAAAATCCGATTGTTTAAATTACGATCGTGTGTACACAAATCCAACGCACAAAGTGCCACGCATGCTCAGAATAAATTAAGAGACGAAAGCTATTGGCTACTGCCCCGTTTATAGTCCCGACGTACGTGTTTTTTACGTCACCGTGTTCAGAACGATTGGATTTTCCGACAAATTTGTGCGACTGTGTATATGCAAAACAAGTTTGAACCAACATCCGTCTGAAAAAATCCATGGATTTTGTTGTCGGAATGTCCGATCAATGTCCGATCGTGTGTACAGGGCATAATGCCCTGTACACATGGTCGGATTTTCCGATGGAAAAAGTGCGATCGGATTGTGTTGTCGGAAATTCTGATCGTGTGTGGGCTCCATTGGACTTTTTCCGTCGGAATTTCCAGCACACAAAGTTTGAGAGCAGGATATAAAATTTTCCGACAACAAAATCTGATCAGTTAAATTCCGATCGTGTGTACACCAATCCGACGCACAAAGTGCCACGCATGCTCAGAATAAATTAAGAGACAAAAGCTATTGGCTACTGCCCCGTTTATAGTCCCAACATACGTGTTTTACGTCACCGTGTTCAGAACGATCGTATTTTCTGACAACTTTGTGCAACCGTGTGCATACAAGACAAGTTTGGCCCAAAATCCGTCGGAAAAAATCAGATGGATTTTGTTGTCAGAATGTCCGATCAATGTCCGATCGTGTGTACAGGGCATTAGAGTCGGCAAGGGATAGCTGCAGTATTAGATTGATGCTACAGCCATATAAGTGAGTATGAATGTTTGTTATTTTGATAATCCATACTTCTTCTTTAACCACATGACCTCCGGAATGTTTTAACCCATTCAGGACAAGGACATTTTTTGCTATTCAGAACTGTCCTACTTTAACTGGCAATTGCTCAGTCATGCAACACTGTACCCAAATTTATATCATTTTTTGACATAAATAGAGCTCTCTTTTGGTGGTATTTGATCACCACTGAAGTTTTTATTTTTTATTACATAAATGAAAAAAGACCAAAATTTCAGAAAAACGCACCCAATAAAATCAAATTTCTTCATAAATTTAGGCCAAAAATTATTTTGCTACATGTATTCTCAATAAGTGCATATTAATTGGTTTATGTGAAAGTTATAGCATCTACAAATTATGGTATATATATATATACTGGGATTTACTCGGCTTTTAAGCAGCCCTGACTTTCTGACTGCCTATCACATTTGTTGAGGTGCCAAAATGCCAGGATAGTACAAACACCCCCCATATGACTCCTTTTTTGGAAAGTAGACACCACAAGGTATTTGCTGAGAGGTATGTTGAGTTTTTCTTTTTTTTACACAAAGTTCTCACTTAAATGAGATATTTCTCACAAATGCCATGTGTATATGTGGAATTACACCCTAAAATACATTCTGCTACCACATGTAAAAGACTTTTTGTGATGGCAGCCTAGCCATCACAGGGGTTCAAAAACCAATGACCACCTTCAGGCTTTCAAGGGCGCTAATTTTGCATTGGATTTCCTGATTACCTGTCGCATTTTTGAAGGCCCTAAAATGACAGGACAGTATAAACGCCCCCCCAAATTACCCCTTTTTGTAAAAGTAGACACCCTGAGAGGTGTGTTAAGTCTTTGAAAGATTTTATTTTTTGCCACAAGTTTTTGGAAAATGGAAACATTTTTTTTTTCTTAAAGTTTTCACTTTCACATGCTTTTCATAGGCTTCCAAATGCCATAACTCGTTGCGTCAATTACGCATTTGATTTCCTGACTACCTATCACAGTTTCTCAGGCTAGTACAAACACTCCCCCAAATCAACATTTTGGAAAGTAGACACTGCAAGGTATATGCTAAGAGGCATGGCAAGTATTTTGCAGATCTCATTTGTTGCCACATGTTTTTGGAAGATGAAGAAAAAACTAAAACTTATATTTATGGAATGTGTGAGAAATGTCTCATTAAAGTGACAACTTTGTGTAACACAAAAAGTATATTTTTTGGCATTTTCCAAAAAAAGTGTGACAAAAAACAAATAACATTTTCCATGGACTCAACATGCCTCTCAGCAAATACCTTGGGCTGTCTCCTTTGCAAAAAGGGGTCATTTGGGGGGTGTTGGAACTGCCCTGGTATTTTAGGGCCTGGTATTTTAGTTTCTGCCATACTTCTAATGCTGGGCATATATGTAATGTTCTTTTTTTCGTTCAGCCTATGGGCTGCATAAAAAAAGAAGAACCTAACCGATTCCTTCATTCACATCACAACTGATGTTTATGAAGAAATCTTTGATAGAAAAAAAATGTATGCCTAACATTAGAAGCTTCAGCCACATGTCTACCTACTCTTCTAATGTTGGCCTGTGGGCTGAACAAAAAAAAAACCTAAAGGATTCTTCTATTCACATCTATTGATGTGGATGAAGAAATCTCTTCCAGAAAAAAATGTGTGCTTTGGCTACACATCCACCCACTCTTCTAATGTTGAGCATATATGTAACGTTCTTTTTTTGTTCATTTTATGGATGTGGATGAAGAAATCTCTGGCAAAAAAAGTATATGCCAAGCATAGGAGCTGCCACACCCTCACTACCCCATTCTCCTAATGCTGGGTATACACGTCCTCTTTTTTTTAACTGCAGATGGAGAAATCTTCCTCTGCAGCGCTGCAGGCACTAATACATGTATTCTGAGAGCAGCACCCTGCTGCTGTCAGAATTTTCAGACCAGTGATTCAGCTGATTAGCATTCCTGCAAAGTAAACAACAGCAGTTAACAATAACACACAGTAACAAGATAACATTAACTCAGTAAAACAAGTTTCAGAACAACTTTCAGAACATCCTTTCCAGTCTTTGATTTTAGGTTCTCTCTAAATGTGATAGACAGTTTCCTAACTACCTATCATCCTTAGAGATCCTTCTTGTGTAGAATTGTGTGGACCCCTATACCGTGCCATGCTATACCCTAGAGTAGACTAATGGTTTACTAAGGTGTGGTAGCGACAGAAACAGTCCTTGATGCAGAGGCCAGGTTGGCCAGGACAGGAGGGTAAAAAAAAACCCTTTTCCACATTTACACAGGCACAACATCTTTTTGGAGTGACTTTTGTGTTGGGGTAGGTTGGAGGACATCTGGAAAATACCTCTCATGTAGCTGGTTAACTGCATCTGGATTTGTCCACAGTGGCTTCTGGATATAAAAAGGCTGAGATGATCGCTTCCTGAAATTTTAGCATTGTACAGTATATAGCCAATCAAAATAAATATATAGACACTTTTTTGTACCAGTGTCTAGTACTGAGGGAGGCTAAATATGGCTTCATCATTTGGTTGTTAAAGTCTACACCTCGCATATTTAGATTACAGTGCATCCAGAAAGTATTCACAGCGCTTCACTTTTTCCACATTTTGTTATGTTACAGCCTCATTCCAAAATGGATTCAATTCATTATTTTCCTCAAAATTCTACACACAATACCCCATAATGACAATGTGAAAGATGTTTGTTTGAAATCTTTGCAGATTTATTAAAAATAGAAAAAGAAAAATTGAGCTCAGGTTCATCCTTTTTCCACTGATCATCCTTCAGATGTTTCTATAACTTGATTGTAGTGCACCTGTGGTAAATTCAGTTGATTGGATATGGTTTGGAAAGGCACACACCTGTCTATATGAAAAATGTCTGCAGCATTGAAGGCCCCAATGAGCACAGTGGCCTCCATTATCTGTAAACGGAAGAAGTTTGGAACCACCCAGACTCTTTCTAGAGGGGCTGCTCAACCAAACTGAGTGATCAGGGGTGAAGAGCCTTAGTCAAGGAGGTGACCAAGAACCCGATGATCACTCTGACAGCATTTCTCTGTGGTGAGAGGAGAACCTTCCAGAAGGACGACCATCTCTGCAGCACTCCACCAATCAGGCCTGTATGGTAGAGTGGCCAGACCGAAGCCACTCCTCAGTAAAAGGTACATGACTGCCCACTTGGAGTTTGCCAAAAGGCACCTGAAGGACTCTCAGGCCATGAGAAACAAAATGCTGTTGTCTGATGAAACAAAGAGTGAATTCTGGCCTGAATGGCAAGCCTCATGTCTGGAAGGAACCAGACACTGCTCATCACCTGGCCAAAACCATCCCTACAGTGAAGCATAGTGGGGGCAGCTTCATGCTGTTGGGATGTTTTTTAGCGGCAGCAACTGGGAGACTAGTCAGGATCAAGGGAAAGGTGAATTCAGCAATGTACAGAGGCATCCTTGATGAGAACCTTGTCCAGAATGCTCTGGACCTCAGACTGGGGCAAAGGTTCATCTTCCAACAGGACAATGACCCTAAGCACACAGCCAAGATAACAAAAGAGTGGCTAATGCCCTGTACACACGACCGGTTTTGCCGTCGGAATAAACTCTGAAGGTTTCTCCGACAGAACTCCGACGGAATTCCATTCAAGCGGTCTTGCCTACACATGGTCAAACCAAAGACCGACCAAAGTCCGCCCATCAAGAACGTGGTGACGTACAACACTTACGACGGGACTAGAAAAAGGAAGTTCAATAGCCAGTAGCCAATAGCTTTCATCTCGTACTTGCTTCAGAGCATGCGTTGTTTTTGGTCCGTCGGAACAGCATACAGACGAGCGGTTTTCCCAATAGGAATTGGTTCCGTCAGAAATATTTAGAACATGTTCTATTTCTAGGTCTGTCAGAATTTTCCAAAAAAAAAAGTCCGATGAGGCATACACACGATCGGAATAGACAATGAAAAGCTTCCGTTGGACTTTTTCTGTCGGACATTCCGCTCGTGTGTACGCGGCTTAAGGGACAACTCTGTGAATGTCCTTGAGTGGCCCAGACAGAGCTCAGACTTTAACCTGATTAAACATCTCTGGAGAGATCTAAAAAATGACTGTGCACCAATGCTCCCCATCCAACCTGATGGAGCTTGAGAGGTCCTGCAAAGGAGAATGGGAAAAACTGCCCAAAAATAGGTGTGCCAAGCTTGTAGCATCATACTCAAAAAGACCTGAGGCTGCCAAAGGTGCTTCAAAAAAGTATTGAGCAAAGCCTGTGAATAAATTTGCAAAGATTTCAAACAAACTTCTTTCATGCTGTCATTATGGGGTATTGTTTGTATAGTATTGAGGAAAACAATGAATTTAATTCATTTTGAAATAAGGCTGTAAAATAACAAAATGTGGAAAAAGTGAAGTGCTTTGAATATTTTCTGAATGCACTGTGTACTCGTGGACCGATAGAGCCTTTTCAAGGATCACAGATGCTGTGTACATTTGGACTGTCATGTCTGAGTGAATGGAAGACAGGATGAATAGATTACGTTCGTCCTTCCATTTTACTGCTAGTAGTTCTTCATTCCAAAAGTAGGCTTACTCCCTTTTTCTAAGTGAGGTGTTAAAGAGCAATTAGATAGCATGGTGCCCCAGCAGCCAATTTTTAAGGAACAAATGTCTAAAAAGTGCCACGCTTGCAAAAGATGGCACGCTTGCATAATATGAGGTACCACATACAAATGGCACCCCGTATTGAACAAGGGGGGCAACAAGTCCCACACTTTTTTTTTTACCACTGCTCCCTATGTAGTCGGGGCTCCACTTGACAGTCTTTTACCTCTGAAATTCTAATGTCATTTTTCTAGCATGGTGGTATTAGGTAATTATTATTTTGGGTAATGCTAGAGAAAGTGTTGTACTTTTTGCATTTTGGTAGTTTGGTTTTCTGTTATTTTTCAATCTGTATTATTTATTCTATGTTTTTATCTTATTAGTATGTATGGTTTATTAGAGTATAGTTTTATTTGGTACTAATTGCTGTTATTGGTAATTTTATTGTGTCATTGTGTCCTGTTCCATTCGTTATTGTGATTTTGTGTTGTCTTTGTTGAATGTAACTGTATCTTAACCACTTCCGGACCGCTTCACGCTGATTTACGTCCAAACTTTGAAGGGGTATATCATTGTTATGTCAGCAGCTAGCTGCCATAACCCCGGTATCCCCGTTTTCATGCGGCGGTCCTCTTTCTGATAAAAGTGGTCCCTGGGGTGGATTTGCTGCAAGATCACTTTTATCTGTGGCGGGAGGAGCCGTCGGTAGCAGCGGAGGCGATTGCGTCTATCTGCCTGCTGTGCCTGGAGACGAGTGAGGCTAAGATGGCGCCCACTCGTCTCCATGACACTGCTGGGCGGAAGCAACGTCAAAACGTTACTTCCGCCCACGCCTCTTAAAGGCATATTTTTTCAATGTAATTTTTTTAAATGACTTTTTTTTTTTATTGCATTTTAGTGTAAATATGAGATCTGAGGTCTTTTTGACCCCAGATCTCATATTTAAGAGGTCCTGTCATGCTTTTTCTATTACAAGGGATGTTTACATTCCTTGTAATAGGAATAAAAGTGACACAATTTTTTTTTAAACGGTGTAAAAATAAATAAAATAATGTAAAATAAATAATAAAAATACAATTTTTTTTTTTAAAGACCCCCCCGTCCCGATGAGCTCGTGCGCAGAAGCGAACGCATACGCGAGTAGCGCCCGCATATGAAAACGGTGGTCAAACCACACATGTGAGGTATCGCCATGACCGGTAGAGCGAGAGCAATAATTCTAGCCCTAGACCTCCTCTGTAATGCAAAACATGCAACCTGTAGAATTTTTTAAACGTTGCCTATGGAGATTTTTGAGGGTAAAAGTTTGACGCCATTCCACGAGCGGGCTCCATTTTGAAGCATGACATGTTGGGTATCAATTTACTTGGCGTAACATTATATTTCACAATATAAAAAAAAAATGGGCTAACTTTACTGATGTCTTATTTTTTTATTCAAAAAAGTGAATTTTTTCCAAAAAAAAGTGCGCTTATAAGACCGCTGCGCAAATACGGTGCAAAAAAAAGTATTGCAACAACCGCCATTTTATTCTCTAGGGTGTTAGGAAAAAAAAACATATATAATGTTTGGGGGTCTAAGTAATTTTCTAGTAAAAAAACTTGTTTTAAACATGTAAACACCTAAAATCCAAAACGAGGCTTGTCCTTAAGTGGTTAATAATTTCCCTTTGGGATTAATAACATATTCTGAATCTGAAGCAGTCTGTATAGTCTGTAGACCTCTCACAGAGCTTATACATTTTGACTCCATATTTGGCACGCTTGCTGGGGAGATATTTGTTGATTGCAAGACTGCCAGTAAAATGTACAAGGAACTCATCTACGCAGATGTTTTGTTGTGGCATATACATATCTGCAAATTTCTGGGACAGGTAATTTATGTGGGGCCAAATTTTGTGTCATAGTCAGGGCCACCCCGGGGATGACAGAGGTTATTGTCACTGAAATGCATAAAACACAATATTGTCTCATACAGATCTTTTCCTGGCTATTGCAGCAGTAAACACAGGCATATGATGGATCGGTTCTTTGGACCAATATGACCGCAATTCATTCTATTTTGTAATGCCATGTTGAGGGTTTGGCCCCAAAAAGTTTTACTTTTTGTTTGTTTTCTGTGATCTGTATCCCATTGCGGTGACGTAAAACACGTACGTCGGGACTATAAACGGGGCAGTAGCCAATAGCTTTCATCTCTTTATTTATTCTGAGCATGCGTGGCACTTTGTGCGTTGGATTTGTGTACACACGATCGGAAATTCCGACAACGGATTTTGTTGTTGGAAAATTTTATAGCCTGCTCTCAAACTTTGTGTGTCGGAAAATCCAATGGAAAATGTGTGATGGAGCCTACACATCATCGGAATTTCCGACAACAAGGTCCTATCACACATTTTCCATCGGAAAATCCGACCGTGTGTACGGGGCATTAGAGGTATCAGATGGTTGCTGCCACAAAGCCCATAATGTATTGTGACCCTTGCCTGGTGAATTAGTATTTTTTAGTGCTTATATTCGTTACAGAGCTGTCTTTTCCCAAAAGATGCAACTTGCCTACAATAGCACCTAAAATATATAATATATATTTGAAATTTAAGGAATAGCAATGTATATACTTTTTTTTTCCTGGAGACTTTTTTTTTATGCTGCTATAATTAGCAGACATTGACATTGAAGGAAAGGGCAAAACAGGGTCATAAAAGCAATATTTTGATTTTTTTTTGTAGAGAATGATTTATGAGGATTTGCAGCTATAAATTTTACTAAGGTGAATGGTGTGGGTTTCAAATCTAATATATTCTTCAAGGACAACACATAAATATCTCAGATGACAATGTTGTCTCTGTGTTTGTGTGCTTGCTAATATTTGTCCCAGTACAGCCATAACATGTGTGTCTGGTCATATATCCACTACATACATTATGTATATATTCAGTGAAGCACTTGATGCAGTGCACATTACAAAAAAAGTATCATCAGAAAAAAAGCATGTGCACATTACTTTTTCCCAAAGATTTTCATATCGAACCCAGTGGACATCTATACAGATGCACTTTAGTAGCGATTGTATTAAGAAACAACAATACATTTATTTCCAGATTTCAGCAAGCTTTGTTGAAGCTTTAAAAAGTACCATTTAACTCCAGTTTGTAAATGTTGAGCACAGATCTCAGTGGGAGTGTGGATTCCCACTTCAAACAAGCTACTAGCAGGTTTCAGCACTTTTTGCAGCTTGTTGAAAGCTTTCTGAAACCTGCTAGCAGCTTTTTTATAGTGGTTTCCTCTGACAGAGATCAAAGTACTGTTTATGACAATGCCTTCTATCTCCAGAAGCAGACAAGCAAAGAAAGTGTTTCCACCGCTCAGGCTGACACCGACCCAGGTGTAAGTGGAAGTTTCAGAGCAGAAGATCTCCAGGTGCTGGCTGAATGCTAGGCAAAGCAGGCTTGAATGGAGGAGAAGATTTGGATGCCGCACACCGGATGTAGTCAAAAAACTTCACTTTATTGAAAAAATGGGATCATCAAAATAACAAGACTGTCATGCAGAAAGTACAGGTAAGCTGACGCGTTTCGCATTTAGGACTGAGTGCTTACTCAGAGCTATGAGTAAGCACTCAGTCCTGAGTGCGAAACGCGTCAGCTTACCTGTACTTTCTGCATGACAGTCTTGTTATTTTGATGATCCCATTTTTTCAATAAAGTGAAGTTTTTTGACTACATCCGGTGTGCGGCATCCAAATCTTCTCCTCCATTCAAGCCTGTTCTATCTCCAGAAGGACAGAACCATCAATGGTCAAGTATCATTCAGGATCAGCTTATATTACCTGAAATGAAGTAGAAGTGCCACCTATGCCGTTTTTGGCTGTGTTCACAAATGTCTGACACAAAATAGCCCCCACTGCAGCCTCTCCCCTTGTAACTTGCTACAAAAATACAATGATACAGTTTGTGGGAGAGGAGACTGAAAACATGTTTCCTCCTGCCTGCAGAAGACAGATGATATCATCTCAGTCTATGCACAATCACTTGACTAGAACCTGAGAAATGCTGTTTAACGATATAAGCTGCAGTTAAAGGCAAAACTTTTTTTTCCATTTTTGAGAGTGTAAGAGGGGTCTATAACCCCTGTCATTTTTGTTTGTTTGTTTTCTGTGTTCTGTATCCCATTGGGGAGTTTTTCATTCACGTCCTGTCCCACAGACAAAACAGGAAGTGAGATTAAATTCCTCCAAAGTGAGGGAATCCCTGGATGTCACCAGACATCCCCACACCATAACCCGCCTTCCATCAAATGATTTGGACCAGTGCACAAAGAAAGGTCCATAAAGACATAGATGAGTGAGTTTGGGGTGGAGGAACTTGACTGGTCTGCACAGAGTCCTGACCTCAACCCCATAGAACACCTTTGGGATGAATTAGAGCGGAGACTGCAAGCCAGGCCTTCTCATCCACATCAGTGCCTGACCTCACAAATGCGCTTCTGGAAGAATGGTCAAACATTCCCATAGACACACTCATAAACCTTGTGGACAGCCTTCCCAGAAGAGTTGAAGCTGTTATAGCTGCAAAGGGTGGGCCAACTCAATATTGAACCCTACGGACTAATGCCCTGTACACACGGTCGGACTTTCCGACGGAATATGTGCGATCGGAGCTTGTTGTCGGAAATTCTGACCGTGTGTAGGCTCCATCGGACTTTTTCCATCAGAATTTCCTTCACACAAAGTTTGAGAGCAGGCTATAAAATTATCCGACAACAAAATCCGTTCGCGTAAATTCTGACCGTGTGTGGCCACGCATGCTCAGAATAAATAAAGAGATGAAAGCTATTGGCTACTGCCCCGTTTATAGTCCCGACGTACGTGTTTTACGTCACCGCGTTCAGAACAATCGGGTTTTCCAACAACTTTGTGTGACCGTGTGTATGCAAGACAAGTTTGAGCCAACATCGGTTGGAAAAAATCCATGGATTTTGTTTTTGGAATGTCCGATCAATGTCCGATCGTGTGTACAGGGCATAAGACTGGGATGCCATTAAAGTTCATGTGCGTGTAAAGGCAGGCGCCCCAATAATTTTGACAATAAAATGTATTTGTTCATTCATTTACAATATAAGACAGACCCCCTCTACTAGTGATTCTGTCATCTCTGTGACTTTTGATTCCACATTGTTGCACCTTCCAATAGAGATTACCCAGCCACCAGCTGGACTGCTTTTTAATATCCCAGTTGTATATGATTTTTACTGTTCCTGTGTCCCTCAATGTACAATAAAGAAAATAAGATTCTTGCACTTAGCATAAAATATTTTGCCTGGTGTCCATTTAGGGACATAGGTCCTGCAGCACTAATTATTGGCTTTGAATATGTTATTATATATTGGCATCACATGCCTGATGAAGGGGTCCTACGTTACTCCGAAACGTTGTACGTTTCTTGTGTTGTGATCATGCAATAAACTACCCGTTTGGATGCCACTTTGTGCCGATCCTGGCGATGGCTGGCAAATATCTACTTTGTGACTTGAACCAGTATCCAGCTGGTTGTTGCTGCAGCACCCAAAATTTGAGAGCTTATACCAGGAACGTGTGCGATGGGAATATGAAGTATTCATATTGGGTTGGCTCAATGGTTCTGTTTTGTTTTGCCAGTGTCCAGTCCTCCTAAAGCAGCAGTATAACCCAGTTGTATATAATTCCTACTGTTCCTGTGTGCCTCAACTGGCTCCATAAAAAAAATTCAGCAGCTATCAAAAGCTTTTATTTTTCTGTTAGGATTCAGCTATCTGCCATGAGCAGGGTTAGAATATGTTCTTGAGAAGCTTGTCAATTATAAGCTTCCAGCCAATCAGACCTGCAGTTGCCACAAACAGTTACCCCATGCATCGACACACTAACTTGCAGAGAAGGATCCTGAACAGCCTAATTTTGAATGGGCTGGCAGCACACCTTAATACAGGAAAAAATGCACATGGTTCTTTTGTTGAACGCAGTGCAGGGCATGTGCGTTGTGGTGCTCTGAAGAGTGGGTGTGTTGCAGGCTACTGTATTTGTGCAATGGAATGGAACTGCAACCCACTGCCATGTGGATCTCTCATTACCATGCATTGTCGTAACACATGTTTTAATGCTTTCGCTGCCACCGGTGTAAAGCACATGGCAACATAGAGCCATTTCCAGGTGGCCATTTCAATATGCCTTACATCGGCTGCAGTTTTGTGTACCTTCAATTTTTGCGATTTAGCAAAAAGACACAGTATCAAATTTACAAATATTTGTTATTTAACGTAACAGTTTTAGCTTTAAGATTTTGCAGGAATTTAGTAAGAAATGTGTAAGTTATGTAGTGTTTGTGAGCACTAATAATGACTTTACTGTATTTTTTTGAAGATATTGTTTTTGTGTAACTATCACAAAAACTACAAAATAAGTAGCACTGCCTTTTTTTATTCTACTGGTCCTATTTTTTCAATAAAAGTTTGGCTGGGTGGGTGGTTTCTTTTACAAACTCTGAAAGCTGTAAGTGAAAAATGATAATCTCCAAATTTTAGAGTAATTTGCATTTTTACAATTTTGCCTATCTTCGATTTTCGCCATTTCACAAAAATACACAAATTAACATTTATAAATATTTGTTATTTATTAACCAATACACTGTTAGCTTTTAGATTTTGTATTTAGTAGAAATTTTTGTAAATTATATTGTGCTTGTAAAAGATTATTTTAGTGCCCGTTCACACCGGAACGCGGTTCGGGTAACCCTCATTCTATGCACGTTTCCCACATCGCATTCTAAACATATTGGGTGTGCAATCTGCTGCAGGTGTCAATAGATTCCCAATGACACCCCCAACGCAGATGGCAGACGTAGTGCATTTGACTTCACTGGACCGCATGGTTCTGTAGTACCATGTGATCTGATTACAGTCCGTTTTTAAAAGTAGTGCGTGCACTATTTTTGGTGCAATTTCAGCCCATTCAAGTGAATAGGCTGAAAATCACATAGGAACACGTAGCGATTGCGGTGTGAACCATCACTTGTATTTTTTATAAAAAATTGTTGTTGTTATTCATAAACATTTGTGTAAATTACAGGGGACCTAAAACAAAAGCACCTTATGTTTATTCTGCTGGTCCTGCGCTTTTAAAATTGTATTTGGGTTAGTGGTTTGGGGGAGAGAGGCATTTTACAAACTTTAAAAGCTATAAGTGAAAAATAATAAAAATGTGAAAAATTGCAAAAGTCTGCAAAAATGGTGGTCTTACAGGTCACACACACAATCCCACTAGCTGCAGCTGGACACTCCACAAGCCAACTGTCGGCTTTCTAATGAAAGTGATCCAGTGGTTGTACAGCCATCTGATTGCTTTCTGTGACCCAAGGAGTGATCCCTAAAGTCTTATTAAAGGGATAAAACATATGTCAAGGCACTCAGAATGTCAGGACCAGGCAGTTAGTGTTATTGGATGGATGAAGTGGTCTTCAAACATTTAGGGCTGCACTCAAAGAGGGAAGCAATCTCTAATAGAAAACAAATAAAAGAAAAAAAGGCGCCTCTAAGTGCAGAATTAAAACTTTTAATATCCCCAAACAAGATTAAATTCTGTAAGTGTTTTTAATCTTGTTTGGTGATATTAAAAGTTTTAATTCTGCACTTAGAGGCGCCTTTTTTTTCTTTTCTTTGTCTTATTAAAGGGAGTCTCTCTTAAAAACATTATAGCTCATATGTTCCCTATGTGATATAAATAAAGTGAAAGTAAAACAAGAAGTAAAACAATAAAGTTACACCCAAACACTTAAATCCCCCACCACAAGAATTTTAAACCCACTCCTCCCCCACATACACACACTGGCAAATGTAAACACATGCCTACATACAAAAAAATTGCTTGTGATACACATTTTACATATCACTGTACATGCAGGAATGAGAGCAATAATTCTAGGGCCATTATTCACAGTTATGTAGATAGAAGAGCTGGCACCACTGGAAATTCAGTCTTCAATTCTATGAAGACGCGTTTCGGCACGCAGGCCTTGTTTACAGTTAACTCTAAACTGTTGACCTGTAGGGGCTTTCAAAGTTTGCCTATAAAATACACAGTGTATTGAAAAAGTATTCATACCCCTTAAAATTTTCCACATTTTGTCATGTTACAACCAAATACGTATGTATTTTATTGGGATTTAATGGGATAGACCAACACAAAGTTGCACATAATTGTGAAGTGGAAGCAAAATTATAAATGGTTTTCAATTTTTTTTATAAATAAATATGTGAAAAGTGTGGGGTACATTTGTATTCAGAGCCAATACTTTTTAGAACCACATTTCGCTGCAATTACAGCTGCAAGTCTTTTTGGGTATGTCAGCTTTGCACATCTCGAGAGTGACATTTTTGCCCATTCTTCTTTGCAAAATAGCTCAACCTCTGTAAGATACCACTTTTTTAACACCGAGTACATAGTTACATAGTAGGTGAGGTTGAAAAAAGACACAAGTCCATCAAGTCCAACCTATGTGTGTGATTATGTGTCAGTATTACATTACATATCCCTGTATGTTGCGGTCATTCAGGTGATTATCTAATAGTTTCTTGAAGCTATCAATGCTCCCCACTGAGACCACCGCCTGTGGAAGGGAATTCCACATCCTTGCCGCTCTTACAAAAAAGAACCCTCTACGTAGTTTAAGGTTAAATCTCTTTTCTTCTAGTTGTAATGAGTGGCAACGAGTCTTATTAAACTCTCTTCTGCGAAAAAGTTTTATCCCTATTGTGGGGTCACCAGTACAGTATTTGTAAATTGAAATCGTATCCCCTCTCAAGCGTCTCCTCTCCAGAGAGAATAAGTTCAGCGCTCGCAATCTTTCCTCATAACTAAGATCCTCCAGACCCTTTATTAGCTTTGTTGCCCTTCTTTGTACTCGCTCCATTTCCAGTACATCCCTCCTGAGGACTGGTGCCCAGAACTGGACAGCATACTCCAGGTGCAGCCGGACCAGAGTCTTGTAGAGCGGGAGAATTATCGTTTTATCTCTGGAGTTGATCCCCCTTTTAATGCATGCCAATATTCTGTTTGCTTTATTAGCAGCAGCTTGGCATTGCATGCCATTGCTGAGCCTATCATCTACTAGGACCCCCAGGTCCTTTTCCATCCTAGATTCCCCCATGGGTTCTCCCCCCAGTGTATAGATTGCATTCATATTTTTGCCACCCAAATGCATTATTTTACATTTTTCTACAATGAACCTCATTTGCCATGTAGTCACCCACCCCATTAATTTGTTCAGGTCTTTTTGCAAGGTTTCCACATCCTGCGGAGAAGTTATTGCCCTGCTTAGCTTAGTATTGTCTGCAAATACAGAGATTGAACTGTTTATCCCATCCTCCAGGTCGTTTATAAACAAATTAAATAGGATTGGTCCCAGCACAGAACCATGGGGAACCCCACTACCCACCCCTGACCATTCTGAGTACTCCCCATTTATCACCACCCTCTGAACACGCCCTTATAGCCAGTTTTCAATCCATGTACTCACCCTATGGTCCATGCCAACGGACCTTATTTTGTACAGTAAACGTTTATGGGGAACTGTGTCAAATGCTTTTGCAAAATCCAGATACACCACGTCTACGGGCCTTCCTTTATCTAGATGGCAACTCACCTCCTCATAGAAGGTTAATAGATTGGTTTGGCAAGAACGATTCTTCATGAATCCATGCTGATTACTGCTAATGATATTGTTATTATTACTAAAATCTTGTATATAGTCCCTTATCATCCCCTCCAAGAGTTTACATACTATTGATGTTAGACTAACTGGTCTGTAATTCCCAGGGATGTTTTTTGGGCCCTTTTTAAATATTGGTGCTACATTGGCTTTTCTCCAATCAGCTGGTACCATTCCAGTCAATAGACTTAGGAATTAGGAACAACGGTCTGGCAATCACCTGACTGAGTTCCCTAAGTACCCTCGGATGCAAGCCATCTGGTCCCGGTGATTTATTAATGTTAAGTTTCTCAAGTCTAATTTTAATTCCGTCCTCTGTTAACCATGGAGGTGCTTCCTGTGTTGTGTCATGGGGATAAACACTGCAGTTTTGGTTACTGAAGCCCCCCGATTCACTCGTGAAGACTGAGGAGAAGAATAAATTCAATACCTTTGCCATCTCCCCATCATTTGTAACCAGATGTCCTTCCTCGTTCTTTATGGGGCCAATATGGTCTGTCCTCCCTTTTTTACTGTTTACATACTTAAAGAATTTCTTGGGATTTTTTTTGCTCTCCTCCGCTATGTGTCTTTCATGTTCTATCTTAGCCGTCCTAATTGCACCCTTACATTTCTTATTGCATTCTTTATAAAGTCTGAATGCTGAGGATGATCTCTCAACCTTGTATTTTTTGAAGGCCTTCTCCTTTGCTTTTATATGCATTTTTACATTGGAGTTAAGCCATCCAGGATTTTTGTTCGCTCTCTTAAATTTATTACCCAATGGAATACATTGGCTAATGCCCTTATTTAATATGCTCTTAAAGCAAACCCATCTCTCCTCCATATTCTTTGTTCCTAATATTTTATCCCAATTTATGCCTTTTAGCAAGGTTTGTAGTTTAGGGAATTTGGCTCTTTTGAAATTAAGTGTCTTTGTGTTCCCTACGTGTTTCCTATTTGTGTGATTTATACTGAAACTAATTGACCTGTGATCGCTGTTACCTAAATTGCCCCGTATTTCCACATCTGTGATCAGGTCTGTATTGTTGGTAATCAGTAGATCCAGTAATGTTTTATTTCTAGTTGGTGCGTCTACCATCTGACCCATAAAATTGTCCTGCAAGACATTAAGGAACTGGCGAGCCTTAAATGAATGCGCGGTTCCCTCCGCCCAGTCTATGTCTGGATAATTAAAATCCCCCATTATGATAACACTTCCCATCCTTGCTGCTTATCCAATTTGTGATAGGAGATCTGTCTCCACTTCCTCCCTCAGGTTAGGGGGCCTATAGCATACCCCCAGTATTATTTTCCCCTTAGCTTCATCCCTTTGGAGCTCTACCCATAAGGATTCCACCTCCTCTCTAGCTCCCTCAGTGATGTCATTTCTCACATTCGCTTGTACATTATTCTTGATATATAGGCATACCTCTCCCCCTTTTTTACCCTCTCTATCCTTGCGGTATAGGGTATACCCTTGAATGTTTGCCAGCCAATTATGAGAGCTGTTGAACCAGGTCTCTGAAATTCCCACAAAATCCAAATCCTCCTTGTACAACAGTATCTCTAGTTCACCCATCTTGTCCGCCATGCTTCTGGCATTGGTGAACATGCCACATAGTTTGGACTGGTCGCATATTGTCCTCGTATTGGGTGTTTCAAGATTGCAACTAGGACTTGATACTATACTCACCTTGTGTTTTTGTGCTTTGGTTAACCTACCAATAATGCTCCCAATACTACCTTCTGGAATATCTTCCACGCTGGCTATCACTGTCTCTGGACCCTCCCCCCCATCGCCTAGTTTAAAAACCCCTCTAACTTTTTGGCCATCTTCATTCCCAGCAGATCTGCACCCTCCTCATTTAGGTGCAGTCCGTCCCTTCTATAGTACCGGTTACCAACTGAGAAGTCGGCCCAGTCCTCCAGGACCCCAAACCCCTCCTTACTACACCAGCTCTTCAGCCACTTGTTTACTTTCCTAATCTCCCTCTGCCTTTCTAGTGTGGCTCGATGTACCGGTAGTATTCCTGAGAACATTACCTTGGAGGTCCTTTTCCTCAATTTAGCACCTAAGTCCCTAAAATCGCTCTGATGCTTTTTTGCATGAACTGGCCGATACCAATTACAGATGGCTATCGAGTAGGTAGGGGGTGGTTTGGGGTTGTTAGGGAATTGGGTGAGGCTTGGGTGAGGCTGGGGTGAGGGCGCCCCCAGTTGACATCACTTCTGGTATCAGTTTTCAGTATCGGAGCATTTTCACGAGTGTTCATACTCGCGAAAATGCCTAGTATAGGCACCGATACCGAGAGTCATTGTCCTGCTGGAAAGTGAATCTACACCCCAGTCTCAAGTCTTTTTTTGCAGATTCTAACAAGTTTTCTTCTAATATTGCCCTGTATTTGGATTCATCCATCTTCCTATCAACTCTGACCAGCTTTCCTGTCTCTGCTGAAGAAAATCATCACCACAGCATGACACTACCACCACCATGTTTCACGGTGGGGATGGTGTGTTCAGTTTTAGTTTTCCACCACACATAGCATGGACAGATGCTTTCACCTGAGCTGTGCATCTCTGCAGCTCCTTCAGAGTTACCATGGACTTCTTGGCTGCTTCTCTGATTAATGCTCTCCTTGCCTGACCTATAAGTTTAGGTGGATGGCCATGTCCTGGTAGATTTGCAGTTGTGAAATACTCTTTTCATTTTCAAATGATGTATTGAACAGTGCTCCATGAGATGTTTAAAGCTTGGGATATTTTTTTAATAACCTAACCCTGTTTTAAACTTGTCCACAACTTTATCCCTGACCTGTCTGGTGTGTTTCTTGGCCTTCATGATGCTGTTTGTTCAATAAGGTTCTCTAACAAACCTCTCAGGAATTCACAAAACAGCTGTATTTATACTGAGATTAAATTACACACAGGTGGACTCTATTTACTAATTAGGTGGCTTCTGAAGGCAATTGGTTCCACTAGATTTTAGTTAGGGGTATCAGAGTAAAGGTGACGGAATACAAATGCACACCACACTTTTCAGCTATTTATTTGTAAAAAAAATGTAAAACCTTTTATCATTTTCTTTCCACTTCACAACTTTGTTGTTGGTCTATCACATAAAATCCCAATAAAATACATATACAATTTTGGTTGTAACATGACAAAATATTGAAAATGTCAAGGGATATGAATAGGCACTGTATATAGTACCAAAGATTGTTGTAATTTTGTGAGTGCATGCAAATTTAAAGCTGGACATACTGAGTATCTATTTACTTGGTGCAACCTCATCTTTTTTATTTTACCAAAAATTGGATAATATATTGCTTTTTTGTGCCCTAAAACTATCCTAAACACACACACACACACACATATATATTTTATTCTCCAGGGTCTCTGTTTTCAGAAAATATATAATATTTGGGGTTTTTTTTGCTAATCATCAGTCCTAAAATAATTTTTTTTACATGTGTATAAAATATTCAAAAATAGCTCTGGCATTGAAAAAGTAAAGAGGAGCACAGGTCTTGGCAGAAAAAGGTTTAAACATCATGTTAAGGCACAATGTAGATGGGTCCTTAATGTTACACTAGCAAAATACACAGGTGGGCCATTTGGTGCACAGAGAGGGGACAACTGGAGTTTCAAACTTGTCATTTTGTGTATTTTATCAAGGCCCCATGCATTGTAGGAAACATCTATTTTTTCCCAGGTAAGGTGTCAACCCTAGCAATGAGGAATACTTCCCCTCATTTCCTGTTTAGGTGACAGGTGTCATAACAGAAAAATACATTTTCTCCTTAGAATCAAAGAAAACATTTCAAATCTTATTAAATCTCCCCAGGAAGAACACAGACAGCACAGACAGAAGTTCTAACCCTTTCCCATTCTAATGCCGCGTACACATGGTCGGACTTTTCGTCTACAAAAGTCCGATGGACGCCGACGGACAAAATACGGCTGACAATCCGATCGTGTGTGGGCTTCCCCTGGACTTTCAGCGGACTTTTCCAGCCGCAAATCTGACGGACTTTAGATTTGAAACATGCTTCAAATCTTTACGTCGTAACTACGCCGGACCCAGAAATCCGCTCGTCTGTATGCTAGTCCGACGGACAAAAACCGACGCTAGGGCAGCTATTGGCTACTGGCTATCAACTCCCTTATTTTAGTCTGGTGTACGTCATCACATACGAATCCGTCGGACTTTTGTGTGATCGTATGTAGGCAAGTCCGTTCGTTAGAAAGTCTGCCGCAAGTCCGCCAAAAGTCCGCCAAAAGTCAGTCGAAAGTCTGTCGAGTGGGCTGTCGGACTTTTGTAGACGAAAAGTCCGAACGTGTGTACGCGGCATAATTTAAAAACAACCAAAACTGTCAGGTTGGCTGCTGGGAACCCCATAATTTTCAATGTAGTAACTTTTATTCAGTATGCTGAAGCTGAGAAGATGTAAACTGGAACACAAAAATTATGTTCTATAATGCCGCGTACACACGGACTTTGTCCGCCAGGTGCGCCAGACTTTAAAATGGACGGACTTGCCCACACACGACCGGACTTTCCGGCGGGCTAAGTCTGCCCGTCTTTCAGAATGAACGGACTTGACCACACATGGACAAGTCAGTTCATTTTGAACATGACTCAGGTGCGACGGGAGTAGAAAAGGAAGTCAATCTCGCCGCTTTTATCGGCGGGATTGACACCTTGCGAGCCCCGTCGTGGGTCATACCAGGCCCTTAGGTCTAGTATGGATTATAAAGGGAAGCCCCTACGCTGAAAAAACGGCGTTGGGGTCCTCCCTGAAATCCATACCAGACCCCGATCCGAGCACGCAGCCCGGCCGGTCAGGAAAGGGGGTGGGGACGAGCGAGTGCCCCCCCTCCTGAACCGTACCAGGCCGCATGCCCTCAACATGGGGGGTGGGTGCTTTGGGGGAGGGGCGCCCTGCGGGGCCCCCCCTCCCCAAAGCACCTTGTCCCCATGTTGATGAGGACAAGGGCCTCTTCCCGATAACCCTGGCCATTGGTTGTCGGGGTCTGCGTGCGGGGAGCTTATCGGAATCCAGGGAAAGAGGATCCAGGGGAAGACCCTATGTGAATGAGTATGGGGTACATGGTACCCCTACCCATTCACCTAGGGAAAAAGTGTCAATAATAAAACACACTACACAGGTTTTTAAAATAATTTATTAAACTTCCTCCGGCTTCGGGGGTCTTCTTCCGGCTTCGGGGGTTCCTCAGGTTCCTTTTCTCTCAGCGTCCGGTTGGTTCTTCTCCGCTCTCTCCAGCCTCTTCTCCCGGTGTTCCAGTTCTTCGGCCGGCTCCTCAGCTGTCTTCAGGCCGCTCTCTTGCCAGCAGAGGTCCGGACTTCTGGGCTTCTTGTCTTCTTGTCTTCTTTCCTCTTCTCTTCTCCAGATGTTGACACGACGCTCTCTCCGGCTGGACTGCTCTCTGAGGGCTCCGTTGTGACTTATATAGGCGGAGACCCCGCCCCCTTATGATGTCACAGTCCCTAGGCATGCTGGGACTGTGACGTTTTAGGGCGCGTGGTCACAGATCTCTAAATTATGAAGTATATGGTAGAGAGCTTTTTTATATTAGTTTTATATTTTTTCATATATTAGTTCCTCTTCTAGTAGATAATTGAACTCAATGGTAGAACAATTTAGTTGTCTTTTATATATGACATGGGAGTTTTGTAACTTTGACTAAAATAATAGAGCAATGGTTTTAAAATATGTAGGGTTACTATAAAGCAAAATTATATGTAATGCAGTCCTTTGTTGCATAGCCTCTAACTTTAGCGTTTGTTCTTTTCACTTTTGTGATCTCAGTAAGACTCATTTACAGTGTTTACTTGTGGTATGTCATATATCAGTGATGTTTTATGTTTGATGGACTCTATTTGATCTGTTGCAAGCTTTGAAGTTGGTCGTTTGGGAATCACACAAAATGACATCAATAAGAATTAAATATCAAATGCATTCTCAGCATAACATCTCAGTTTAGGCTGTATAAAGATTAAATTCTTTATCTATATCATATCATTCTACTGCCAAGCTTCATTCTATCTAACAAGTGTTATCTGGATAAGCTGAATTATTATAGATGAGCTGAGGATTCGCTCTATGTCTACAGTAAATGCCATATACTAAATCTGCATTAAATTAGATGCAGCTTCCAATGGGATCACTTTATTTATTTTTTTAAGTTAGTTGTGAAATGGCTAAATCTCTCTCCCTTCCACACCGACCTCCCACCCCCTTTCACCTAATCAAGTAAAAAATAAATAAACCTGTAAAGTTCTTCTTAACTTACCTTACCAGAACATCCACTTCTCAGCTAATCTACATACATAGATGCCAATGCCTCCAAGCAGACATCTAAGTCACCAGTGCCTAACATACAGGCACAGGCTTATTTTGCAAGACCTTGGAAGAACTCCCAAAATTTCAGGAACGTATTTTTAAAAGTGTTTCTCACATGATGCAGGTACAAGATCACATGTGGTCATTATTTGTGCTCAAATCTGCAAATAAGAAAGAACAAGCTGGCCCCTGATGACGTAAAGAAGATGTCATTGTGTCCTTCTGAAGCACTGAAAGAAAATAAGGTATACATATAACCAAATTTAATTGGCCAAATAAATTTTAAAGGTGCAGAAGATAAATGACTCATGGTGGGGCCACTTTACCATTTTTGTTGACATTTACCAAAGCTCATAAAATTACTAAAATACTGTACCTTTCCTGGAAATAGGTTTTATTAGGTATTCTCCCACACTGCATGCAGTCTAGGCCTTGTATTACAATCAACAGTAAATGGCAAGATTAGAGATGGGAAGGTCTGTAAAAAAATGGAAAATTGGAAAAAAACAGGGGTTTTATCTATTCTTTTTCAAAACAATTTTTGTTTTTCTGGAAAAAAATAGAAAAATAAGAAGTGTGAAATATGTTCTTTTACAATGATACATAATATATCTTTTGTAATTTGGTAATATGTTGGCCGATTTATGTAGGATATTGTATTAAAGTACCATATTGACCAGAAATTCAGTTGAGTTGTCCAAGCCAACGGAATTTTAACCTATCAAGGGGACAACTGAAGACCCTTTGATGTGTTAATCTTATGCAAGTCTACCTAGGTGTGTGAGGTATGGCCTGGTAACCTAATTGAACATTTCAAAGGTACATTGTTTACATACTTAAGGATGATGTAGGACCATAGAATAAGTGTTTATTGATGGTAATTAGACTTGAGGGGGTATTCATGGGAAACATTTGGTTGACCTAGCAGAACCCCCCAGTGTCAGACCAGTACTTGAGAGGACATTCAAGCTAGCATTCAGTCGAGTCTCTGTCGGTGTGACTATGAAGGCGCAGATCTAGGAAAAATGGGACTCTGAGTTATATTTACTCTGTTGGATTTTTGTCATCTGTGGACTTTGGACTTTGTTCTGTGTTGGAAGTCAATAAAGTGCATCTCTCTGGAAGAATTGGGTTGCTGCGAAGAGTACTTACATCATCATTATAATAACTACAAATTAATTATCTACCCACTATACTATATCACTACATCTATAACATGGTATTCAAACTATATAACATAAAGACCATAATGAAAGATTTCTGAGACTTTATTTAAAGTCTTAGATTATTGCAATTTCTTTCAGCTGAAGACTGGAATGCAATTCAAGTAGCACTGTACTTTTGAATGCAGTTCTCAGACAAGAGAAATATGCATATCTTCCACTAGGGGGCTTGTGGGCTCCATCTTGTATCTCCTACAGCTGGGTGATTGTTTGGATACAGCAGATGATATTTTTGTCCTTTCAGGACTTGAAGGGTAACTCCACTTCCGTGGGGAAAAAAATAGCAAATAAAGACAAAATAATATAGCGTGTACAATTGTGATAAGTCATATTGTAATTGAATGTTTTTAAAAAATTGCTTTCCTTTTCAATGTGCAGCCGCTGTAATTTTCTATAAATACATTGCAATATCGCTACATGGAGTTGTTCTGTACACAGAATGTGTACTGACCACACCCCAGAAACATAATTTCCTGCTTGTGTGATTGGCTCACCAATTTTCCTAGAAGTCTGTCTAAGATACAAGTCAGATTTCAGGCATCCCCTACAACAAAAATGTCATTTTTGGTGAGATATTTCCAATAGGAACACGTCTAAAGGGATGCAGACACAGCAGTTTTCTTCATTAGTGCCCAGCTGACTGATAATTATAAATCCCCTCCCATTAGACCCACTCAGTACAGAGGCACAGACAAACATACATGGATTTCTTCAGAATAACAAAAGGTAGGAATCTGTTATAATCCTTGCAGTGTACATGTTTTTTTCTCAACAAAAGTGGTGTTACGCTTTAATTGATGGGTTAAAGGGTAGAGGGTAAATTTGTCTTTTTAAAAAAAAAGTTTTTGGAATGAAATGATGAGGACCATAATGACAGTGCGAGTAGCTTTTGCCTCCAGAGTTCTCAGTCCAGAAACACTCTTTCTGCTGCTTTTGGATGATCACAAAATGTTTCTTCACCAGCAGCATCAAATAATAAAGTGTTACAAACCACCGCCTCCCAATATTATTATTATTAATATTTACGATTTATATAGCGCCAACAGTTTACGCAGCACTTTACAATGTAGAGGGGGGACAGCACAATTACAGTACAGTTCAATACAGAAGGGACAGGAGTGCCCTGCTTATAGAGCTTACATTCTAAAGGGATTAGGGGGAGGGGGTGGTGGTACAAAAGGTAATAGATGCAGGGAATGATTTGATGGGGGGTGGCTCGGGGACAGTTGTTAGGTGGGTGTGGGGTAGGCTTCCCTGAATACGTGAGTTTTCAGGGATCTCCTAAAAGTGGACGGGTTAGGGGCGGATCGGATATACCGGGGCAGGGAATTCCAGAGGATGCGAGAGGCTCTGGAGAAGTCCTGAAGGTGAGTATAAGAGGAGGTAACAAGGGAGCTGGAGAGCAGGATGTCCTGGGAGGAGTGGAGGGGACGATTTGGGCAATATCTGCAGATGAGGTTGGTGATATAGCTGGGGGCGATGTTGTGGATGGCCTTGTATGTTGTGGTTAGCATTTTGAAATTTATAGGGTGGAGTAGGGGAAGCCAGTGAAGGGATTGGCAGAGAGGGGCAGCAGTCACAAATCGATTAGTGAGGTGTATTAGTCTAGCAGCAGCATTCATAATAGGGGGGATAGCTTGCGTAAGGGTAGGCCATTAAGGAGAGAGTTGCAGTAGTCAAGGGAAATAATATCTTTACAATATTTTCATCTATAGATAAAATGACACCTGAAAATTAGGAGAACATTTATCAAGCTCTGGAAAGAGCAATATATGATTCTGTATCAGCATTGTCAGTAACTGAAAATGCATATTGGCAGGAAGCTTTTACATTATTATGAGGAGAAGGGGGGTGCTTACCTGTTCTTATGAATAGTTGAAATGTTCTTAACAGATACAGTCCTTACTTATCAAAAATACAAATTTTAAAAGCAAGTTTATTTACTGAATAAGCTGTACTTTTATTTTAAGCATAATACTTTTGTATACACTGCATTTCACCTTTCCAGTGTAACAAAGCGACTCCAGAAAAAAATGCGAGAAAAACGTTTTTTGCCCATGGCTTCAAGATTTCCGGAAATGTTACACCTCTAACCTCTAATAAACAGAAAACAAGCATTTACTGACCTATGTAGCCACAGGCACTTAGTTCTCTCTGAACCTGTCTTACAGAGCACTTGCTCTATGTTCACATCCAAGAATTAGATGACTGAAAGACAGCCAAGTCACTGCTGGGAGGAAGGAACAGAATAAGCTGAATTGACATAGAGGAGGAATTCTGCTGTGAGATTTGAGGATGGATTGCTCCACATGTGGAATTTACCCCACTTTAGAATGGGAAAATAAATAATCATCTATTAAATAAATTTAATGGTGATTTTTATCCTCAGTAGGGGTTTTGTCTCCCTATTTCATAAATAATAATAAAATATTGCCTAGGTATATAGACGACATTTTCATTATCTGGTCTACACTCGATAGGCAGACTCCAGAACAACATACAAGCACTCTGGTGCGCTTTCTGAAGAAGAAGGGGATGCTATAAATATCTCAACTGCAACATATGTAATGCTGGGATCTTTTGGAGCATTTTTCATCACCAAATTACATGAAAAAATGTTGGATTACTAATTACTTTGGTGCCTTGTCATCTTTCTTGTAATAGCAACTGAAGTGGCTCACCAACCGCTCGATTGCTATTAAAAGCAGCCGGGGGGGACACCCCCGAGGCCCCCCCGGCCACCTTCCGCGACTCTCTCGGGCTCTCTTATCTAGCATCTTCTGGCTGGCTGGGTAGCCAAACAAAGCCGAAATCGCCTTTGATCGGCTGTTCATATTAGTAACTCGGAAGCAATGATATAAAATCTGTAAATAAGGTGAAACAAATGTCAATGCAAAAAAGAGACAAATAATTCCACAGTAGCGCACCAATTAATCTACAAATCTCCTAAATATTAGCATTATGAAATGATCATTGATCAATATAAAACACCCATACATCACAGAGATTAGATGGCCCTATTACTCTAAAAGAAGTCCAAGTTGCTATCAAATCTTTATAGGCGGGCAAGACCCCAGGCCCTGATGGAGTGCCCACAGAGTTCTACAAAACCAACCTGGAAGTTACAGGCCCCTATTATTTTGAAACACTCACCAAAGCATTCGAATTGCACTGCCTCCCATCTTCCATGTCAGAGGCCATGGTTGTTGTCATAC
Organism: Lithobates clamitans; assembly: GCA_037952925.1. NCBI lineage: Eukaryota > Metazoa > Chordata > Amphibia > Anura > Ranidae > Lithobates > Lithobates clamitans. The sequence goes on from JBBGZY010000281.1 coordinate 456,189, forward strand.
CCAAGCCTGAAAAAGACCCAGAGTTATGCTCATCCCATTGGCCCATATCACTACCTAATGTAGATGCCAAAATACTGACTAGAATGTTGGCCAATAGACTGAATTTAGTGATACTCTCTCTAATACATGGGGACCAGACAGGCTTCATGCCGGACAAGGGTACAGATATAAATGTTAGTCGGCTCCACACCAATATAGCACTTTCAGAGAAAAAACATGCGGGGGGCGGTGACCTCACTGGATGCAGAAAAGTCCTTTTTTTCCGTGGAATGGGATTATTTGTGGCAGGTACTCAGGTTTTGGCCCCAACTTTACCACCTGGATTAAGTTGCTATACGGGTCCCCTGTAGCTCGTGTGTGTACCAACAGTGGTCCCCCTTCCACCTTTGTAGAGGCACGAGTCAAGGTTGCCCCTTGTCTCCGGGGCTCTTTGCTCTTGCCATTGAGCCCATGGCTATCCTTATCTGCTCCGCGGATGAAATGGGAGGACTGATGGTGGGACCCTTGGTGGAGCAGATATCGTTGTACGTGGACGATACTCTTCTTTACCTGAATGATGACTCTGACTCTCTTGTGGAGGCTCTGGCGATCATAGATAGGTAGATAGGTATGGTAGTTTCTCTGGGGTAAATCCAAATGAATTGGGGTAAATCCAATGTAATTTCTCTGGCTGACTCTGCCCGCCCCCCCATCCCCTTTGTCTCCTTTACAAAGGGACTCCCAGTTTTGTTATCTCAGTATCGAAATACTTAGCGACCTCTCCCAATATCTGACAGGCAACCTATACCCTGTTATGCAGACAATGAAATGCCAAACCTGGAAAACACTTCCCTTGACACCGGTGGTATGAGTAAACTTACTAAAAATGAAATTTCTCTTCAAATTCCTTTACATTTTTATAAACACCCCAGTCCCTATCCCTGCTGCTTTTTTGGCTCAAGTTGAATGTAATTATCACATCCTTAATTTAGGGTGGGAAAGTCTCTAGGATAGCTAAACATAAACCACAGCTCCCTCTATCTCCTGGTGGACTGGCACTGCCTTGTTTCCGGAAGTACTATTGGGCGGCAGTGCTAGTCAAAGTTCGCAGGTGGCTCACCCAGACCAGGTCTAATCCAGCAGTTAATCTTGAGGCGGCTGTTATGGGTTCCTACTCTGCCCTAATGGACATGGTCTGAGGAGGAGTGAAGGCTAGCCCACAGGCAACAACCTCTATGCAGACTACGGTCCAGGTGTGGGAACAGGTTAGGGCTGCCATTAGGACAGCAGACACTATTTCATCTCATACTCCATTGTGGGGCAACCCTAAACTATCACATTGTAGATCCATTCCAGACCCCAGCATTTGGGATAGATATGGAATTGCCTGCTGGGGTTTTACTTCCTTTTCCTGAGTTATGGGAAGCATATCAGCTCTCCTCGTGGATGCTCTTTTGCTATCTACAGCTGAAACATGCGGCACAGGCGCAAGAGTGGTCACCATAACGCCCTATGTAGTGGAAAGATTTCTCACTTCCCAAAGAGGGGATAGAATTTTGTCTTCCCTATATCTCTGCATTACATGCAGAGACTCGGATGGGGAATCTCCCCTATTTCGCTTCTGGAAGGCAGATATCCCTTCCTTGCCTGGGGAAGAGTGGGACCTAGCATTACAACAGTATATATCAACTATGATTTTTTTCCAGAGACAGATTATTTCAATTAAAATTCATACATAGGGTATATTACAACCCCAAAGGTTGGCCCAGATTTATCCCACACAATCAGAGATATGTCCTAAGTGCCAACAGGTGGCTGGAACATACTTCCATGTCATCTGGGACTACCCGGCTATTCAAGATTTCTGGAGCACAGTGGTGACAGATGTCAATGTAGTTACCAAACTCTCAGTGTCGATGGACCCCAAAATGCTTCTTTTAGGTATCACCAACTCAGTGACATATTCCACGCACACAGAACTGTTATTGTTTTATCTGTGTTTCTATGCCAGAAAGGTACTCCTGCAGAACTGGAAATCGGTTACTCCCCCTACAGCTGCCCAGTGACGCATGCTGGTAGACTCTGTGCTGCCTTTATATAGACTCACATATATGGGTCGCAGATGCCCCCAGAAATTTGAAAAGCTGTGGAAGTCATGGGTCACTGCCAAGTTGCTCAATATCTAGACTTGTGTTCACAGATGTGTAGGATGATGGAGCCCCCTTTTACGGCTAGGTTTCGGATCCTGTGATCTAGAGCACATTATAATGGCCACGCTTACTTGGAGTAGGCCCCTGTCAGTTCCAGTACTCCCTTGGTACACCTATTCCTTCCTCCTTCCCATCCGACCCCCCATCCCATGTTTTATTTTTCCCCTCAATTGGATCCTGCCCCCTGAAACTGATGATAACTGTAATAGATACCCTGCGAACTAGGTGCATCTGTGGCACCTCTCAGCTCCTTGTGGAAATTTCTAGACAGCAACAAAATCTGCGTGGATTAATTAACCCTCTTGTTAAAAGTATTCTCCTTCTGCTCATTTTACTTCAGACCTCTTAATGTCCAGCAATATATCACTGTATGTACCTACTTCTGTTACTTCTGTTACCTCAATGTCTCATATGCCTCATTATTTGATGTTCAAGTTGTATATATGTCTTGTCCAATAATAAAACTTTTCTGTTAAAAAAAAAACACCCATACATGATAAAAAGTGTCCATATGGCATATCCAAAAAATATATATGCTCTTCAATAATAAGGCGATATTTGCCAGACAGGAGAGTGAATGGCAACAGCATCTGGTGAGCTTTATTCTTAAGGGAGTGGAATTGGCACGCATCACTTTGGTGAAGGATTTTGATGGATCAACAAGATTTTGTTTCACTATTTTTTCATCACTTTAAAGTGGGGTTCCACCCAAAAAACAGAAATACCTGGAAAAAATCTAAAACAAAAAAACATTTGGATATTTTTTTTTTCACTTACCTCTAAATGCCTGTTGCTAGGTGGTCCCTCGTAGTCTGCCTGTTCCTTTGCCTGGGCTAGTGACATCACTTCCCCCTCGGCACAGGAAGGGCTCCGCTCTGCTCCCTCCCTCCTGTCAATCATCTGGGACCCATTACAGGTCCCAGGTGATTGAGCGGCCAATCACGGCGCGCGGCGCCGCTTGCGCATGCGCAGTGGGTGCCAGGCTGTGAAGCCACAGCCCGGCGCCCACAGTTGAAATGCCGGCGCCGACGAGCGGAGGGGGGGGACGAGCGGGGCTTCGATCCCCCGCATCGCTGGACCCAGGGACAGGTGAGTGTCCAATTAAAAGTCAGCAGCTGCAGTATTTGTAGCTGCTGACTTTTAATTTTTTTTTTTTTTGACGGCCCCCCTGGGTGGAACTCCTCTTTAAGTTGGACTTTATTACCATATTGATTTGCATATGTTGGAGCATATATATGTAGCGCCACCCCCGAAGGAACCGCTTGGTGAATTTGGATTTTCTGATCTCCGCCTCAATTCCAAAGATGACCTCAGCCCCTCTGACACACCTGGTTAAATAAAATTACTGCAAACACATTTAAGGACACATGTGGTAAATACCGTTATCCTGGCTGTGGATTATCACTAAAAATAGACACACACCTGGTAGTCATTTTTAGTGATAGTCAACACTGTTAAACCTTGCTACAAATAACTAATACATTAGAAAAGACCACCTTTAATATTTAGCAACTGCAGGTATAGAACGGGCAGTAATCTATATGCCCTTAACACAGGCGCTGAGAGGGAGAAGAGAAGACTTGTCAACTTCTTAGCTCCTTCTGGGCCACAAACACCTTTGAGAGGCAAACACACAACGAAAAGAAAAGGGTTACACAAGTACAGTAAGCACAGTTCTGTAATGTTGCTGGTCCTGAGGTGAAGAATACTAGTGTCTGCTAGCAAACGATGGGGCCCTTGTTTTAAAAGAAGGTTTAAACAAGCTTGCATGGAGCAGTAATCCTCTAGAATGTTAGGTAGAGATTTAAAAGGGCAAACTACTAGAGATGGCAGCTCCAAACAAGCATCCCGTGACACTAAAAAGGGAAATTGGTGTCTGCATGCAGTGTCAGTATAGTGTCAATATGGTGTCAAGAAGGATGTTGGGTTTACATCAGCTCATTAGTCCTCTGTGCGATGACACAACAATAGTCCCAGGTGCTGGTTCAGGCTCCTGATGCTCCTAGCGATGTTGTAAGGCACTAGATCTCTTGCTGATGGCCAATTGAGATGACTGATAGTGAAAGTTGCAAGGTGAACAGGCAGAGGCCGACCCGATACCCGGAGGGGTATCTCGATCCCTGAAAGGTGTGGGTCTTTTCTGCTGAGCTGAGTGGTGCTGGGCTGCTGAGTAGGGTCCCTGGACTAAATAGTAGTGGATCACGTGGCTGTCTCTGCTCCTGGCTCCCCTCAGGCGTCCTCACTCCTCCGTCTCCAGACAACATTCTCCTGGAAGTCTCTGGAAAAGCTTGGCTTTCTCCCCCTCTGATGCTGCCAGAGTCTCTCCCTCTCAGTCTCCTCAGTCTCAGTGGTTTTCCTCACACCTGTCACCTCACCACATACTCTCTCTCCCTCTCTCTCTCCTCGGACTGCTCTCCTTATTCTCCTCACAGAGGGGGGAGCACATGTTTGAAGTCACTGCATAATTATTTGGGGCACCACCAAAAGTCACATTATTAGTCACATTATCGGATATCATAGGGCTACAATATTAATTGTTTTCACTGTGGACTTGCTTATCACAGGACTTTTTTATGGATTATTTTCACTGCGAACTTGCTTGAAGCACTGTTTAATATTGCAATTAGTTTAAATTGTTGATTCTATGATTACGATTACTGATTATTTATTTATATTGTTCATGCACTGTTTTTTTGCACAATAGAACTTTATGTATAATCACAATTGCATTGGTTTTATGTTATATATGGTACGCATTCACATAGCGCTGCATTTTTTTATTTATATATTTTCTAGCACAATTTATGGGAGTGTGATCAATGCTAGTGACTGTAAATTAATCGTTAAATTTTTTACAACATCACACGTTTTCAACTGTTATTATGGTCTGGCCATCCCCTTGGTAGCTTGCAAGATTTTTAGTTTTTTACTAATTATTACATGTGAACAAAAAGTGGCAGCAAAGGCCCAGACTGGAAGTAGTTAATTGGCATTGCCCTCTGGACTTGTGCTCAGGGAGTGGTTTATGGTCTATTTATTTGGCGTTCCTTTTAGTTGTAATTGTGCTATGAGGAAAGGCTTTTACAGCCATTGTTACCAATGTGTTTCAGTATGTAGTGTAGTCAATAAATATTCAGATTTTATACACCATACCGAGTTGTCAGCTTGCACTTTCTACGGATATGATTATTGGAGTGCAGGAGCACTAGCTAGGGCACCGGTCTGAAGCCAATAGAAGCTGAACTTACAGTTGAGCTTGGGAATTGTTTATCTGCTATTGTCATAAACAAGTCAAGAGACCACACAGAGGAGGCACATAGGACAATTTTCTGTTAAGCAGAGATGCATTCCGCATATATACTTGACATTGTGAATCCAAAGAGGCCTTAATACAGCATTATCATGATTACCAGTACCTGTTTAGTGCGTTTGACTTGAAATGGTTTTGTCCTCCTTCTCTGCTTTTCCTTATCCCAGCAGATGATGTATAATATAACACATTTTACAGTAGATGTTATCATTAATTTATAAAGTGGACATTTGTGATCCTGCATTAAGTAATATTTTTAATTTGCATCTGTGCCCTAAAATGTACTTTCTTCCCATTCACTGCCCCACCCCCCCTTTTGTTCTCCACTTTTGGATCAATTTGTTCCCCGACCTATGTATTTGGTTCCCACCGATTATGCTCATCTTTTCCAACTGGGTTTTTTTCTTAGCAGCAGCCCCCAGCTTAAACGTACTTCTCTGACAGGGGAGCATTGTTTTGTCAGGCAACTGGTGATGCTCTGACCTGCTTTAGCTAGTCTACAGAGCATATAAAGAGTCCATACTGCGCATGTGTAGGTCAAATTCAGGGCGATGAGAGCCCAGCCATCCTTGACCATGAAAGTGATGTGTACAGTCCAAGGTGCTTCTAATGTCTGACAACAGAATTTCTATCAGTATTTTTTTATAAACAGACTAATATTTGATCTCCTAAAAAATGGCTACTATTTTTTGTTTTTTGCATTTTTTTTACATTTTTCTCTTAGGTATGTGTTGTGTGGTTTATTTGCATTTATTTATTTTTGTATGACAGTATTATGACATCATAATAATGTCCTAAAAGGGTGGGCACTGGGTTGCTTTTGACTTCCATGGAGAATAAAGTTATCTTCTGTTTTTCCTGTAAAGCTGGGTACACACACTTTTTTTCCTTCAACTCAGCAGAATGAATGAAAAAAAAACCTGACAGATCACAAGCAATGTTAGTGCAGTAATCTCCCCCACTGTGCTTTTGTGTTATGACAAGTTGACTCCCCCTTCCAGAACACACTGATTAGTTCTCGCAGCCTTCGCCTACAAGAGCTGATCTTTGCTGAACTTACAAACTAGCTCCCAAATTGGAACTCGTTCATAAGTATGGAGCTAGTATATATATGTATATCAGAGTAGCAAATGATTAGAGTCATTATGGTACAAGGCACTGATGTCAAGATATTGCTTTGAGAAGATATTTATGGTTTATGGACCTTATAAATTATCTTAAATAGATAACAACAAAAATAAGTTTAGAACATAGGGCCCAGAGGTAGAGATAGTCAGCGTGGAACATATTCCAGAGGGTAGTATTGGGGGCATTAGTGGTAGGTTGACTAAAGCACATAAACCCAAGGTAAGTATAGTATAGTTGTCATCTCGGGACACCCAATAGGAGGATAGTATGCAACCTCTCTAAACATGCCGTGGCATGTTCACCAATGCCAGGAGCCTGGAGGACAAGATGGGTGAACTAGAGATACTGTTGTACAAGGAGGATTTGGATTTTGTAGGAATTTCAGAGACCTGGTTCAACAGCTCTCATGATTGGCTGGCAACCATTCAAGGGTATACCCTTTATCGCAGGGATAGAGAGGGTAAAAAAAAGGGGGGTATGCCTAGATGACATCACTAATGAAGCTAGGGAGGAGGCGGAATCCTTATGGATAGAGCTCCAAAGGGATGAAGGTAAGGGGAAAATATTACTGGCAGTATGCTATAGGCCCCCTAACCTGAGGGAGGAGGGGGAGACGGATCTCCTATCACAAGTTAGATTAGCAGCAAGGATGGAAAGTGTTATCATAATAGGGGATTTTAATTGTCCAGACATAGACTGGACAAAGGTAACCACGCATTTGTATAAGGCTCGCTAGTTCCTAAATGTCATGCAGGACAATTTCATGGTTCAGAAGGTAGACGCACCAACTAGAAATAAAGCATTACTGGATTTACTGATTACCAACAATACAAACCTGATCACGGATGTGGAAATACGGGGCAATTTAGGAAACAGCGATCACAGGTCAATTGGCTTCAATATAAATGACACAAATAGGAAACATAAGGGGACTACAAAGACACTGAATTTCAAAAGAGCCAACTTCCCTAAACTACGAACCTTGTTAGAAGGCATGAATTAGAATAAAATCTTAGGAACAAAGAACACGAAGGAGAGATGGGTTTGCTTTAGGAGCATATTAAATAAGGGCATTAGCCAATGCATCCCATTGGGTAATAAATTCAAAAGAACAAACAAAAGTCCTGGATGGCTTAACTCCAATGTAAAAATGCATATAAAAGCAAAGGAGAAGGCCTTCAAAAAATACAAGGTTGAGGGATCATCATCAGCATTCAGACTTTATAAAGAATGCAACAAGAAATGTAAGGGTGCAACTAGGGCGGCTAAGATAGAACACGAAAGACATATAGCGGAGGAGAGCAAAAAAAATCCCAAGAAATTCTTTAAGTATGTAAACAGTAAAAAAGGGAGGACAGACCATATTGACCCCAAAAAGAATGAGGAAGGACATCTGGTTACAAAGGATGGGGAGATGGCGAAGTTATTGAATTTATTCTTCTCCTCCTCAGTCTTCACGAGTGAATCGGGTGGCTTCAGTAACCAAAACTGCAGTGTTTATCCTTATGACATATCACAGGAAGCACCTCTATGGATAACAGAGGACAAAATTAAAATTAGACTTGGGAAACTTAACATTAATAAATCCCTGGGACCAGATGGCTTGCATCTGAGGGTACTTAGGGAACTCAGTCAAGCAATTGCCAGACCATTGTTCCTAATTTTTACTGACAGTCTACTGACTGGAATGGTACCAGGTGATTGGAGAAAAGCCAACGTAGCACCAATATTTAAAAAGGGCCCAAAATACATCCCTGGGAATCACAGACTAGTTAGCCTAACATCAATAGTATTCAAGCTCTTGAAGGGGATGAGATAAGGGACTATATACAAGATTTTAGTAATGAGAACGGTATCATTAGCAGTAATCAGCATGGATTCATGAAAAATCGTTCTTGCCAAACCAATCTATTAACCTTCTATGAGGAGGTGAGTTGCCATCTAGATAAAGAAAGGCCCGTAGACGTGGTGTATCTGAATTTTGCAAAAGCATTTTACACAGTTCCCCATAAACGTTTACTGTACAAAATAAGGTCCGTTGGCATGGACCATAGGGTCAGTACATGGATTGAAAACTGGCTACAGGGGCGAGTTCAGAGGGTGGGGATAAATGGGGAGTACTTGGAATGGTCAGAGGTGGGTAGTGGGGTCCCCCAGGGTTTTGTGCTGGGACCAATCCTATTTATTTTGTTCATAAATGACCTGGAGGATGGGGTAAACAGTTCAATCTCTGTATTTGCGAACGATACTAAGCTAAGCAGGGCAATAACTTCTCCGCAGGATGTGGAAACCTTCTAAAAAGATCTGAACAAATTAATTGGGTGGTCAACTACATGGCAAATGAGGTTTAACCACTTAAGGACCTAGCCTAATTCTGAAATTTGTTGTTTACAAGTTTAAAACAGGTTTTTTTTTGCTAGAAAATTACTTAGAACCCCCAAACATTATACATTTTTTTCTAACACCCTAGAGAATAAAATAGTGGTTGTTGCAATACTTTCTGTCACACCGTATTTGCGCAGTGGTCTTACAAGCGCACTTTTTTTGGAAAAAATACACACTTTTTTAAAGTAGTTTGCCCATTTTTTTAATATTGTGAAAAATAATGTCACACCGAGTAAATTGATACCCAACATATCACGCTTCAAAATTGCGCCCACTCGTGGAATGGCGACAAATTTTAGGATGGAAAAAGACCTGGGGGTCCTAGTAGATAATAGGCTCAGCAATGGCATGCAATGCCAAGCTGTTGCTAACGAAGCAAACAGAATATTGGCATACATTAAAAAGGGGGTCAACTCCAGAGATAAAATGATAATTCTCCCGCTCTACAAGACTCTGGTCCGGCCGCTCCTAGAGTATGCTGTCCAGTTCTGGGCACCAGTCCTCAGGAAGGATGTACTGGAAATGGAGAGAGTACAAAGAAGGACCACTAAGCTAATAAAGAGTCTGGAGGATAATAATTATGAGGAAAGGTTGCGAGCACTGAACTTATTCTCTCTGGAGAAGAGACGCTTGAGAGGGCATATGATTTCAATTTATAAATACCGTACTGTTGACTCCACAATAGCGATAAAACTTTTTCGCAGAAGAGAGTTTAACAAGACACGTGGCCTCTCATTAAAATTAGAAGAAAAGAGGTTTAACCTTAAACTACGTACAGTGCCTTGCAAAAGTATTCACCCCCTTGGTATTTTTCGTGTTTTGTTGCCTCACAACCTGAAATTAACATGGATTGTTTGAGGATATGCATCATTTAATTTACAGAACATGCCCACAACTTTGAGGATGTTTTTTTATTATTGTGAAGCAAACAACAAAAAGGACAAAATAACAGAAAGAGTCAAAGTGCACAACTACCCCCCCACACACACACACACACACACACACACAAATCAATACTTTGTAGAGCCACATTTTGCAGCTATCACAGCTCCAAGTCACTTTGGATAAGTCTCTATGAGCTTGCCACATCTTACCACTGGGATTTTTGCCCATTCTTCTTTGCAAAACTGCTCCAGCTCCTTCAAGTTGGATGGTTTGCGCTTGTGAACAGCAATCTTTAAGTCTGACCACAGATTGAGGTCTGGGCTTTGACTAGGCCATTCCAACACATTTACATGTTTCTCCTTAAACCACTCAAGTGTTGCTTTAGCAGTGTGTTTGGGGGCAATGTCCAGCTGGAAGGTGAACCTCCATCCTAGCCTCAAATCACACACAGAGTGGTACAGGTTTTGCTCAAGAATATCCCTGTATTTAGCACCATCCATCTTTCCCTCAACTCTGACCAGTTTCCCAGTCCCGACTGCTGAAAAAAATACCCACAGCATGATACTGTCACCACCATGTTTCACTGTGGGGATGGTGTTCTTTGGGTGATGTGATGTGTTGGGTTTGCGCCAGACATAGCGTTTTCTTTGATGATTTTAGTCTCATCAGACCAGAGCACCTTCCTCCATACATTTTGTGAGTCTCCCACATGCCTTTTCGCAAACTCAAAACGTGTCATTTTGTTTTTTGCTGTTTTTTTGCTTTCTTCTGGCCACTCTGCCATAAAGCCCAACTCTATGGAGCGTACGGCTTATGCCCCGTACACACGGTCGGATTTTCCAATGGAAAATGTCTGATCGGAGCGTGTTGTCGGAAATTCCGACCGTGTGTGGGCTCCATCGGACATTTTCCATCGGATTTTCCGACACACAAAGTTGGAGAGCAGGAGATAAAATTTTCCGACAACAAAATCCGTTGTCCGTTGTGCGGCTGTCTCTTGGCAGGTTTGCTGTTGTGCCATGTTCTTTCCATTTGGTTATGAAAGATTTGATGGTGCTCCTAGGGATCATCAAAGAATTGGATATTTTTTTAGAACTTAAAGTGGTGTTCCGGCCGAAATTATACTTTTTAAATAAAAATACCCCTATAATACACAAGCTTAATGTATTCTAGTAAAGTTAGTCTGTAAACTAAGTTCTGTTTTGTTAGTTTATAGCAGTAGTTTGTTATTTTATAAACTTATAGCAGGCCGTGACCATCTTAAGTGTGGGCATCTGAAGCCAGACTGTATTTCTTCCTGGATCTCATCCTTGCAGATCTCGCACATGCTCAGTGCAGCACAAGCAGTGTAATAGGTTTCAGGTCAGGTTTCCATAGCAACGGCAGTTTCAGAGGAAGTTGCCGCCCCTTCCCAGAAGGCATTGCAAACAGGAAATGATGCGGTGGGCCGCGGCCAGGGAGGAGGAAGTGAAAAATAAATACAGCAGATATACAGTAGGTGCTGAGAAAAAAAATAAAAAAAATATCCAATTCGTTTACAGTGCACAGTTTAGTGAGGGATGCTGAAGAGTTGTAAAAGTGGGTGGAACTCCACTTTAACTCTTACTTGTACTTCTCAACAACATTGTCCCTTACTTGTTTGGAGAGCTCCTTTGGTCTTCATAGCAGTGTTTGGTTAGTGGTGCATCTTGCTTAGGTGTTGCAGCCTCTGGGGCCTTTCAAAAAGGTGTGTATATATAATGACAGACCCTGTGACACTTAGATTGCACACAGGTGGACATCATTTCACTAATTATGTGACTTCTGAAAGTAATTGGTTGCACCAGAGCTTTTTATGGGCTTCATAACAAAGGGGGTGAATACATACGCATGTGCCAATTATCAGTTTTGTATTTCTGAAAAATAGTTTTATGTATATATTTTTCTAATTTTACTTCACCAACTTAGACTATTGTGTTCTGATCCGTCACATATAATTCACATTAAAAAAAATTGAACTAAAGGCTGTAATGTAACAAAATAGTTAAAAAGCCAAGGGGAGATAATACTTCTGCAAGGCACTGTAGAGGGTTCTTTACTGTAAGAGTGGCAAGGATGTGGCATTCCCTTCCACAGGCGGTGGTTTCAGCGGGGGGCATCGATAATTTCAAGAAACTATTAGATAAGAACCTGAACGACCGCAACATACAGGGATATACAATGTAATACTGACATATAATCACACACATAGGTTGGACTTGATGGACTTGTGTCTTTTTTCAACCTCACCTACTATGTAACCTACTATGTAACTATGTAACTATGTAACATAACTGAAGAATTCAGTGTGGTTGATTTACTAAAACCCGGGAAGTGCGAAATCTGGTGCAGCTGTGCATAGTAGCCAATCAGCTTCTAACTTTAGCTTGTTCAATTAAGCTTTGACAACAACAACAAAAAATGGAAGCTGATTGGATTCTATGCAGAGCTGCACCAGATTTGGCGCTTTATTGTTTTAGTAAATCAACCCCAGTGTGTCATGTCGTCATAATTGAACAATAAAGGTATGAGAAAAAAATGGTCACGGTGTTACCCCTATTCTACGAGTACAGAGGCCTGAGCAATTCCCCAGGTTCAGGAGCTATGGCTACAGAGTGGAAGTGTTGCAGATAGCAACAGTATTCTGCAATCCCCCCCCACCACCAATTTTTTTCAGCCTCTTGTCTGATATGTCAGTTTATATTAACCACTTCAGCTCCGGAAGGTTTTACCCCCTTCCTGACCAGGCCACTTTTTGCGATACATCACTGTGTTAGTTTAACTGATAATTGTGTGGTCGTGCGACACTGTAACCAAATAAAATTGTATTTTTTCCCACAAATAGAGCTTTCTTTTGGTGGTATTTGATCAGCTCTGCAGTTTTTATTTTTTGGGCTATAAAAAAAAAAAGGCCGACAATTTTGAAAATAAAACAATATTTTTTTTACTTTCTGCTATAAAACACATCCAATAAAAAAATTGTAAAATGTAAAAAATCTAATTTCTTCATCAGTTTAGGCCATTTGGTATTCTGCTACTTATTTTTGGTAAAAAAATTCCAATAAGCGTATATTGATTGGTTTGTGGAAAAGTTATAGCGTCTACAAACTATGGGATAGATTTATGGGCTTTTTTAAAATTGTTCTTACTAGTAATGTCGGCGATCAGTGATTTTTAGCGAGACTGTGACATTGCGGAGGACAAATCTGACACTAAGTGACACTTTTTGTGGACCAGTGACACCAATACAGTGATCAGTGCTAAAAAAAAATGTACTTTCACTGTATAAATAACAGGGTTAAATGTGTTCCCTATGTGTGCTTTCTACCTGTAGGGGGAGTGCTTTGACTAAAGTAAATGGAGATCTATGTTTCATGAGATCTCCATTTTCCTTTCTGGCAAAACAGCAGCCTGCCTTGTTTTTCATAGGCAGACCACCGTTCTGTTTCTCTACAAACGATTGCCGGGTTCCCAGTGGACGTCTCATCTGACAGACCCGCTGATTGGCTCCCACTGTGTCCAATCACAGTGGGAGCGGGGCACTGGCAGCGCGCACCCCAGAGCCGAAGAAGGGAATCACATAAAGGTACGTGATTTCGCGCCAAAGGGCCACTCTGTAGCAGTAAATGTACATGGGGTGGTCCTTAAGCAGTTAAGGCAGAATTTAAATAAATCAGTTTTAGTAAATATATTAAGACTGAGAGGTTTATGCCGCATACACACGAGCGGACTTTACGGCAGACTTTGTCCTGCGGACTTTTCAACGGACTTTACGACGGACTTTCCTAATGAACGGACTTGCCTACACACGATCAACCAAAGTCCGATGGATTCGTACGTGATGATGTACGACCGGACTAAAACAAGGAAGTTCACAGCCAGTAGCCAATAGCTGCCCTAGCGTCGGTTTTTGTCCATCGGACTAGCATACAGAAGAGCGGACATTTCGACCGGACTCGAGTCCGTCGAAAAGTTTTCAAAAATGTTTCATTTCTAGGTCCGTCAAAGTTTTGGGGAAAAAAAGTCCACTGGAGCCCACACACGATCGAATGGTCCGACGGACTCCGGTCCACCGAACCAAGTATGCCGTAAAGTCCGCTCGTGTGTACGCGGTATTAGTCTATATCACTAGGAGGGCCACAGTTTTTATTGAATAGAACAAAAAGGGTAGACATAAGAATGTTTTTTTTTTTGTTTTGTTTTTTTATTAAAAAAAGTCTATGTATAAAATAAAAGACACCACTTTGACTTACATGTATTGTGAGGCCACTGTTGTCTTTTTGACATTTGTGACACATGGGAGTGTTTTTTTATGCATTTTAAACAAACTAACAGGTGTGTGTAGTAAATTCTTTGAAAATATTGCAGTTGAATACTTTTATTGCGAATAAGCGGAAATGGCCTTATCAAAATATGACTGAAATTGTTTTATTTTTATTTTTTTTGTTAATGCAAACACTTTTATTGAGGGTTTAAAAGCATAACAGAGGAAATCAGTACACAGGAAGTAAATCGTACATGAAAATGAAAAGTAAGTATAACCAAGGCATAAAATGCAGTGTATATAATTGATAGAGACTATAGAATATGCTTGGATTCAGTCAAGAGTCATAAGTATATAACTGCTCGTACATCTGAAATATTCTACAGTCCAGCCTGTGGATTCAGGAAGGGTAACTGTACCTAGAATAATTACATCTCTGTTTCTTCGTTCATATGACAAAGTAATAAAAAATAACTAAAGATAAGCCAAGTAGGCTTCCTAATAAACCAAACCGTAAAAAGAAAAAGAAAAGAGGGAAATATGCAATTATCTGTGCAAAACATTTATCTTGTGCCACCAGGGATATTATCAGTGTCCTATGTATCTACCATATGATTCCCAGCTTGCCCATTTGCGATCATAGATATGCATTGTATCAAGAATGGTATGATGTATACACTCCATTAATCTTATGGTTTCCATTCTTTGGAGCACCTGGGTCCAGGTCACTGTAGAAGTGCGCCAGTTAGGCGCAATAGCCCAAATAATTGCGCAGAAAAGTGTGTGGGCTAATTTTTGGGTTGGGGCTGGGACCTCTGGGAGTGGTGCAAAAAGTAGGCACATTGGCAGGGTCAATGTGATAAGAGACCCTGGTGTTTGGGCCACTCTAGAGGCAGCCTTACGCCAAATTGGCTGGAGGCCAGGGCAACTCCAAAATATATGAAGAAATGGGCCTGTATCTTGGCACCCCCTGAAACAGTTTTCCGGGACATTTGGATAAAACAAACGTACCTTGTTAGGAGTCAGGTACCATCTAGTGTGCAATTTCACCACTGTCTCCTTAAAAAGCATGGAGTGTGTACAATTGTGCATATTCAAAATCATGTCTGACCATTCCTCTGTGGTAAATTCTTGCCCTATGTCAGTTTTCCAACAGACCATGGCTGAAGACTTCACAGGTGAGTGCAACCCATTTAGATAACTGTATACCCTAGATATGACCCCTTTATTGCTAGAGGAATTATAACAGATGGATGGAATTGTTTTTTATATGTATGTATATACAATATATCTAAAAATGGACTAATGGCTGCACATGTCGCAAGTAGGATTGTATCGTTTTGCCATTCACATTTTCATGGTGGAACCAATGTTATACACATGGTGGCTGATATTTTATATTAAACGCTGCCTCTATACTAGCAAAGAATTCCAAACAAATCCACCTTGTTATTTATGCAAATTTGCTATTCTCCGGCTTGTCAAACTATTAAAAACAGAAAAAGAAAATGCTGCAATATATTATAAATTACGTTTTCTGTTTATAAGGTTTCTCAGAATTCAATTGACAGTCGTGTGTGGGCTGTGGGGCCATGTCATACATTTTCATCGGTGCTTTTAGCATTAACCTTCACCTTGGACAAATTCTAGAACGCCTGATCCACTTTATCAGCATTGACACAAAGCACACAGAAGGAGAATAGCTTAACAAAGGAACAACTCAAGAACATGCTGAAATATTCAGAAAGAGGAGAGTCTGAAAATGTCATTGTATCCATAATTATAATCTGTCTGCAGTGGTTGAAGAGAGAAAATTGGAGCATCCCTTGAAAATCATTTGATTGTACTTAAAGATTAGCAAACCTGATTTACTTTGATTCCCGTATTCATTTTTGAATTTTAAACATTGTTAGTTCTCGGGTGAACAAGGGTAAAGTGATTATAGCAGTATTAGTCAACTTTATGTACAAAGTTTAATACCTAAGTACACACAACTACCGTTTTTTAATTGAATTTACATTACATTTTCAAGGCAAGGTTTTAAGAGATAATTCTTCTGCATCAGGCACAGCTGCATTTAAAAGCAAGTACACTCGAGTTTACTGTTTTAAACCATTTTTTTAAAGAATCCTTGTATAGTTAGCCATAAGATGCCAATAAGAGATGCAGACACAATGCAGCTACCTATCTTTCTTAAAATGGACAAGTATACCTAAATAACTGGGAAGAGGGGGTTCAGACACAACTAGGGCTTGCCTTAGGGAAATAACAGCAATCTTCATTAAAGCAAAAAATTTATTTTATTCATCCACCTACATTATACATTATCCATATCCAAAACACTTGTAGCCCAAATCAGGTTAAAATTGTCTACAATAAGCAATGTTCATGAGGTGTTTAACCACTTCCTGACCAGGCCATTTTTTGCAATATGGCACTGCATCAGTTTAACTGCCAATTGTGCAGTCATTCGACATTGTACATGAACAAAATTTATGTCCTTTTTTCCCACAAATAGAGTGTTCTTTTGGTGGTATTTGATCACCTCTGCGGTTTTTATTTTTGGTGCTATAAACAAAAAAAGACCAACAATTTTGAAAAAAAAAACAATATTTTTGACTTTTTGCTATAATAAATAACAAAAAATATACATTTTAAAAAACAAATTTCTTCATCAGTTTAGGCCAATATATATTCTTTTACATATTTTTGGTTAAAAAAACACATTCAGCGTATATTGATTGATTTGCACAAAAGTTAAATATTTATGGCATTTTTATTATTATTTATTTTTTTACTAGCAATGGCAGTGATCTGCAATTTTTAGCGGGCGGACAGATGGGACACTTTTTGGGACCAGTGACATTTATACAGCAATTAGAACTAAAAATAGGGGGGAGTGTAGTGACTGGAGGAGGAGAGAGATTGCTGTTCCTGATCACTAGGAACAGCAGATCTCTCTCTACTCCCCTATTAGAACGGGGATCTGTTTGTTTACATACACATCCCGATTCTGGCTCTCTGTGGAGCAATCGTGGGTGGACGGCAGACATCGCGGCTGCCGGCCACGCGCATCAGCTCCGGCGCCGCGCCCCCTATAGCTTCTTTGAGTGGCTGATGTACTATGATTGCGATTTGAGCTGCCGCGCCAACCTGCTGCAGTACAACTGCGGCAGCTGGTCGGCAAGTAGTTAAAATGTTTTGCTGTTGTGAGTTTTTTTTGCCATAGGACAGGTGACATGCTTACTGTATTTAAGGTATTGCTAAACATCCAATAGGAATCAATGTGGCTTCTGTGACACTTTAACCACAAATTACATTATAATATGCTACTTCCGTGTATTCGCCATAGTGTGTAGCATTCTACCTGTTGCAAAAGAATGGTGCAAAGCAAAAACACTGAGCAAAATTATAAATGCAACACTTTTGTGTTTGCCCCTAGTTATCATGAGCTGAACTTAAAGATCTACGACTTTTTGTATGTAAACAAAAGGCCTATTTCGCGCAAATATTGTTCACAAATCTGCCTAAATCTGTGTTAGTGAGCACTTCTCTTGTGGGGGTCTGTGGGCAGGGGGCTAATCGTAATCTGGTAGCCCCCTTTAACAAAAAAAGTGTCCCGCCATGTCCATCTATCTTCAATCACGGCGCAGGCGGACCCAAAAAATAGAAAAAAAAAACTCCGTCTACTAACATTTTTCCTATTTTTGGGTCCGTTGGCGCCGTGATTGAAGTTGGATGAAATCGCGGGACACTTTTTTTTTTTAATTGTCAAAAACTCCTGTGATTTTTACAATGTACCCAATTCCGATAAGCTCCCCACCTGCACAACCACCGGGCAAGGGCTGTGGGGATGAGGCCCTTGTCCCTATCAACATGGGAACAGGGTGCTTTGGGGGGGACACCAAAGCACCCTCCCCATGTTGAGGGCACATGGCCTGGTACGGTTCAGGAGGGGGGCACTCTCTCACCCCCCCTTTTCCTGCAGCCTGCCAGGTTGCATGCTCAAATAAGGGTCTAATATGGATTTTGGGGAGACCCCCATGCCATTTTTTTTTATTGGCGCGGGGTTCCCCTTAAAATCTATACCAGACCTGAAGGGCCTGGTATGGATTTTGGGGGGACCCCACAATATTTTTTTTTTTAATTTTGGCGTGGAGTTCCCCTTAATATCCATACCAGACCCAAAGGGCCTGGTATGGACTGGGGAGGAACCCACACTGTTTTTTTCCATTTTTTTATATATATTGCCGGGATCCGGCAATACATTATAGCCACGAGCAATTTTAAATGACATTTTTTCCTCTTGAAATGTCATTTCGCTACGGTACTGTTATAAACATGAGAAAGATGTGTTACTTTACAGGCAGACTAAGGGAGCCCCAGGCACGATATTTAAAGGAATATTTCATTTTTATTGTTTCACTTTAAGTATGTAGAGCAAAGATCTACTTCAGCAATCCATCCATTTAATATCCAAACATGTAAGCCCTTACAACACATAGCTATTGATAAATCGCAAGGACACTATACAATCTGAGTATAACGTGTAGCCAGATTAAAGTGTATAAAAAAGTACATCTAAGCCACAACTTTTCTACTTCATTATAGATAAAGTGGAAAATGGTGAAAACCCCTTTTTATCTGACTGTGTCTTTTTGGGAAGATTTCCTATTATTTCCTGCTGTGCAGACACAACCAGAAATGAAAGAAAATCTGTCTAAAATTGAAGTAATATTAGAAAGTTTTCACCAAAGTGTCTCAATTGGAACATTTCCCTGTACTGTTTAATGTGGTTCTAAAGGCTCAAGGTTTTTTACCTTAATGCATTTTATGCATTAAGGTAAACAACCTTCTGGGTGCAGCATCCCATGATTCTCACTTATACTTACCTATACCCCATCTTGATTCAGCAATGTGCATGAGAGCGGCTCTCTGGGGTCTTTATCCTCTTTGGCTCACACAGCTGTGGGAGTCAATGGCTTTTGCCACTGTCAATCATAGCCAACGAGTAGAGAGTGGGAGCTGTGCTCTGTGTGTGAATGGACACACAGAGTGTGGCTCCTTGAGCGACCCTGCGTGACTGCCCCCATAGCAAGAGGCTTGCTATTGGGGGGCACTTGGCAGGGAGAAGGAGCCAGGACCGCCGGTGGAGGACCCAAAAAGAAGAGGATCAGGGCTGCTCTGTGCAAAACCATTGCACAGAGCAGGTAAGTATAACATGTTTGTTTTTTGTTTTATAATTCCTTTAGAATAACGTTAAGGTTTTCCCTCACTTTCAGACCTGGTGATAGTGGTCACCAGAGCAAATTGAGAGGTTGAATCTACCCAGTGAGGACACAGACAGCAATGTGACAGCAACCAAAAATGGCAATAGATGCAATTTTAATCTGCTGTCCTTGACTACTTTAAAACCAATGATGTGCCACCCCCATCAAATCATTCTTTGCAGCTATTACCTTTTGTACCACCACCCCCTCCCTTTAGAATGTAAGCTCTACGAGCAGGGCCCTCCTGTACCTTTTGTATTGAACTGTACTGTAATTGTGTTGTCCCCCTTATACATTGTAAAGCGCTGAGTAAACTGTTGGCGCTGTATAAATCTCATATAATAAATAATAATGTGTTGCTGTTTTGACAGGTATTCTTCTGTTCCTTCTGTACCCACCGGAAGTTTTCCAGTTTAACCGCTTGCCGAACAGCCACCGTCATTATACTGCGGCAGGTCGGCACGATCCCGCGAGCCATTGCAGCTATATGTCGGCTGCAGCATTGGGATAGCAGGCGTGCGCATGCACCTGCTGCACTGCTGGGGTGCCGATGCTCGTGGCCGAGGGTCACGATAACCGCCAGACACGAGCGATCGCGGGAACGAGAGGCAGAACAGGGACGTGTGTGTGTAAACACATAAATCCCTGTTCTGTTCTGTGAGGAGTGACAGATCGTGAGTTCCTAATAGCTAGGAACCACAATCTGTTATTTCCTCTAGGTCAGTCCCCTCCCCCTACAGTTAGAAACACACACAGGGAACACAGTAAACCCTTCATCGCCCCCTAATATTAACCCCTTCCCTGCCAGTGACATTTTTACAGTAACTAGTGCATTTTTTTAGCATTGATAGCTGTATAAATGCCAATGGTCCCAAAAATGTGTCAGAAGTGTCCGATGTGTCCGCCATAATGTCGCAGTCCCAATAAAAATTGCAGATCGCCGCTATTACTGGTAAAAAAAATTAATAATAATAAAAATGCTATAAATCTATCCCCTATTTTGTTGTATAACTTTTGCGTAAACCAGTCAATATACGCTTATTGCGATTTTTTTTTTACCAAAAATATGTAGAAGAATACATATTGGCCTAAACTGAGAAAAAATGAGCTTTTTTAAAAAAAAAAAATGGGGATATTTATTATAGCAAAAAGTACAAAATATTGTGTTTTTTTCAAAACTGTTGCTCTTTTTTTGTTTATAGCACAAAAAATAAAAACCGTAGAGGTGATAAAATACCACCAAAAGAAATCTCTATTTGTAGGAAAAAAAGGACGTCAATTTTGTTTGGGTGCAGCGTTGCACGACCGCGCAATTGTCAGTTAAAGTGATGCAGTGCCGAACCACAAAAAATGTCCCAGTCATTCAGCAGCCAAATCTTTTGGGGCGGAAGTGGTTAAAATCTTGTTGTCTGCCATGTTTCTTCAGTTTTTTTTCAAGTGGACTTGCAGTTTAGTTGTACTATTTAACTTACATGTGTTGCTTTGTTCTCTATTTGCGTCTGACCGGTACAGATGGAATAAACCATAACTTCTTTACATCCCACTCACCAATGAGCTAATGTTTCTGTGCTGTCATGTGCACTTCAGCATGGCAATGGATCGACATCATTCATTTCATTCTAAGAGTAAATGTCTGACAAATATACAGTTATCTCAGTTCCTCTGTTTGACCGTGAATATTTAGGAAGCTCCTCTAACAACCAATTTTCTGATGCAAATGGGTTAATTTACTACAGGAAAACAGGCTATTCACTTTGTATGGGAATTTTCCCTTAACTTGGCAAATAAGGTGAAGCTCTACTAAATTCTGTCATCTAATCATGTACAAGCAAAAATACTGTTTTCCTTGCACATGACTGAGCATTCTTTGCAAGGTAAATCTTCACAGCATTCACAAAGCTTTAGGGAAATTCCCTTGCAAAGTAAACAGCCTGTTTGGCTTTAGTAAGTCATATCCAGTCTCTTTTGGATTGCTATGTCCATATAAAATTGCTCTGAGTTTCTCAATGACAATTTAAACCGATGTGTTTTTCTTTAAATATATATGAAAAAAATTGTGACTGCCATTGGTTCATTGAAGTGAGAATCAGAAAGATGCAAGGGAAGTGGAAATCAGAGAATCAGAAATTTTATTTATTTCAACATTCATTCTAGGCTAGAATATATGCCAGGACCTGGTTTTACATTTCTCAACTACCTGGTGCCCTTGTATTGATTTATCAATTCAGTTCTCATTTAGGAACAATCTGCCTTTCACCTTTGTGGAACCAATTATCCATAAGTCTTCAAGAGTTTTTTTAGAACTCTTTGACTGTTGTAGTATGTGGCTTCTTCCTGACATTTAAGTATCATCAATGGTGCAATTTTACAGTTGCTTTATTTTCTTGTGTGAAGTGACCTATACATAATTACATCTCAAATGCTTCAGCAAAGTGCTTTATTCTTTCAGAGGCAGCCTGACTAGGATACCAACAACCATTATTAACCATGCTTCTACAATTTAATATTTTGTATAGCTGTATCATCATTCTTTGTAGCTTGGCCCAAGACACTTCATGGTTATCTCCAAGGGCTTGTAATCTGATTCTACAATTACTGCTATTCTACAGTTGCTCATCTATTCACTTGCTGTGTCCTGTAGTCTGGGAGACAGAGTAGTTACAGAGTGCTTTATTAAGAGTTTCAAGCTTTCATAAAACACATGCCGAGTATATCATAACCAGGACAGCTTATACAGAGTATAGAAAATATTATACATATAACAACTGTAATTAGTGACATCAACCGGCCAGAGGTATGAACACCACACATTTCCCCTTACAGTGCAAAATATAGACAATGACAAGAACTGTATCATAAGAACTATATGACAAAACAGTAATATACATTTAATTGCATCATATAATCCTTGGTCCACATGGGAGGCCTTCTGATTCTTTAAATATGCCTAGGTTTGATTTCCTGGTCTCCAGTTTTCTTGTTATCTGTAGGAATAGGAAAATGTTCTTTGTCAAATGAAAAATCTGATGTTATGCCTAACAAGTGCAAGATAGCTGGCATGCTATAAACATCCTTGAGATAGTTTGAAGATGTAAGGTCCTTGTTGACTTGTCACTCTAAGCAGAATGGAAAATTCGAATGTTCCCTGTTTCCATAAGCCAGGCTTCTTTTCTCTTATTTAAAGAATCAGGTTTAAAGTGATTACTCTTGCACTATATTTCTATATATGCATGTCTTGTATCTTGCAAATCAGTCTCAGCAACTGATGATTTCAAAGACACTGGACTTTGCGGGAGTTGTACATCTGCAAAGTGTCGTTTAGTGTGCATATTGTCTGCCGTGTAGTAGTTTAGTTTGTGATTCTTGGGTAGTTGTATATCTAATTACATTTAAAAACTCTATAGTAAAAACATTCCAAGATTTTCCTGTAAGATTTGCAGTCTATATGGCCTTTTTAAAGCTGTTGAATCTCTCAGTCTATCTATTAGCTTAGGGGTAATAAACTGATGATTACTTATGCACAATATTTCTTTCTTAGGAAGAATTCAAACCCAGATGAAACAAATGGTGGCCCCTTGTCAGATACATGTTCCTTTGGGTTACTTTCCATGCTAATAACTATGCAGAAAAATGTAATTACATTTGAGGCAAAGACAGGTTTTGGACATTTGTTTAATATTACAATTTTACAACGTAATAGCAAATAGGCAGCCCACGAGTTGCTCTCTAAAAGAAGCTACAGTATCAATAGCAAGCTTCTCCCATGAAGAATCAGGAAATAGAATTGGTTGGAGTGGTGACCACCAGTATAGTTCATGTAGTCTTTGCTTTGCTCTTACAATTGTTGACACTCATTTGCAAGTTGTAAAATCACTCTCCTGAGGTTTCTTGTACTAGTAAGCATTGAGATCCACAAGCAATATAACAGTGTCTAATTCGTTAGAGAGGTTATAGGACACGATTACGTTTATTTTATGAGTTTGGCCATTAGCTCTGTATTTTACTCCATAATTTTACTTGTACTGGGCATGCCAGACAAAAAAGAAGTCATTTCAATATCTTCCTGTGTACTAGGAGCTGCAGGTAAGGATATAATTTTGTGAAATCAGAATGGAGTAGCATTTGCTCATCCTCTAGCCATACATAATTATGTTCATCCTAGTCCTTTTGTGGTAAATAGGACAGTTAAATGATTATGGTCACAAGGTAAACGTAAAATGTGAACACTACAGATATGCTCTCCATTTTTTGTTGCACATAAACAACTTAGGGCTTTATTTACTTCAGTAGAATACTTTTGTTCTGCTTCTATAAAAGCTCTGGATCCAAAAGCAATGAAAGTAAGGGGTGCCGGTTTTAAGGCCCCCAAACTCATGGGGCTGCGACAGCTGAGCAGTTTCAGGCTCTCCTTTTCTTCTAGGCAGGTAAGTTGAGTTAGGTTTTTAAATTAATGAATCACCTGTCAGGAAAGATCAAATAGGGTCAGCCTGACTGTTTAGTTCAGCTGACTTTTGTAGGTCAGCTGATCTCAGGGAACATTCTGGAAGATCAGGTCACGTGATCTATTGGAATCTTATAGAAGGGCCCCCCCTATATAAGGCAACTCCAGGGGTCTGCAGTCTTAAGATTTCCTGCTTGTGAGCTCCCCTCTCTCCCTCCCTGTGGTGGACTATTATGTGGTTTGGTCACCTTTCATTTGTTAGAAAGGGGGACAGTTAATAAAAATGGTTTGATGTATGACAACCCGAGCCATAGTGGCTGGGTTGTTTTTTCCACTGGTCTGTTATTATTATTAAATTATAAAGGATTTATATAGGCCAGCGCTTTACAATGTAAAGGAAGACAACACAACAACAGTACAATTCAAAACAAGAGGGTTAGAGGAGCCCTGCTCCTGTGCGCTTACTATCTAAGAGGGAGGGGCTGGTGAAACAAAAGGTAGGGGCTGTGGGGGGTGAACTGATGAGGGGAGTAGAAGATTCAGAGTAGAAGATTCCTGCTGGGGGCAGGATAGGTCTCCCTGAAGAGGTGAGTTTTCAGGGATCGCCTAAAAGTGGACAGAGTAGGAGATAACTGGACAGATTGAGGGAGTGAATTCCAGATGATGAGAGCGGCTCTGGAAAAGTCCTGGAGACAAGCATGGGAGGAGGAGACAAGGGAACTAGAGAGCAGAAGATCTTGGGAGGAGCAGAGAGCATGGTTTGGGTGATATTTGGAGATAAGATTGGTGATGTAGCTCAGGGCAGAATTGTGAATGGCTTTGTATGGTATTGTTAGTGTTTTGAATTTTATTTGTTGGGCAATGGGAAGCCAGTGGAGGGATTGGCAGAGAGGAGTGGCAGACACTGAACAGTTGGTAAGGTGGATGAGTCTGGCAGTGGCATTCATGATAGACTGAAGAGGGGTAGCATGCGGAGAGGTAGGCCGATGAGGAGGGAGTTACAATAGCCAAGGCGAGAGATAACAAGGGAGTGAATAAGTTGCTTAGAGGTGTCAGCGGTTAAAAAGGGGCGTATTTTGGAGATTTTTCAGAGGTGAAGCCTGCACGAATTGGATAGTGATTGGATTTGAGGCTGAAAGGACATGTCAAAGTCTAGGATTACACCTAGTACCTTGGCATGAGGGGAAGGACTGTCATGAGTAAGCTTGTTATTATTTTATTCTAACAGCATTATTTATTTTTGACTTGTTATGTAAATGCTAGTTTACAAGACCGACCGCTTTTGTCTGACGAACTTGTATACACACAATCGGAAAATCCGACAACAGACATTTGTCCACTGAAAATTTTAAAGCCTGCCATCCAACATTTGTC
Organism: Lithobates clamitans; assembly: GCA_037952925.1. Classification (NCBI taxonomy): domain Eukaryota; kingdom Metazoa; phylum Chordata; class Amphibia; order Anura; family Ranidae; genus Lithobates; species Lithobates clamitans. Next base: position 481,453 of record JBBGZY010000281.1, read on the forward strand.
CATGGAAAATCAGACAACAATTGCCCGATAGAGCGTATAGACGGTCGGATTTTCCCCCAACAGCCTGTCATCACACAATTCCCGTATTGTGTGTACGAGGCTTAACTGAAAATTTTGCTTCAGCAGTTAAATGTTGGCTGGAAATAGCCTTTGCTATTGCGAAATCATGTTCCATGAGCAATTATTTTCCACTAGTTGGCCTCCTATCATTAAACCTGTTGGAGCACCTGTCACCTATATAATGGTGAAGCCTGAAGCCACGAAGTTACAGATCACAGATTCACAGGTAATGCTGTAGACAAGACAGCACTATCTGCATGCAGCACACCAGCTTATGTAGCCCGTTTGCCACCAGCATTAACTGTAAACACATGTGCACATCCTCACGCACTGTGTAATGTGTGGCCAGTAGCAACCTCAGAAGTGAGGCTACAAGCTAGCCTGTTCCTGCGCACAGATTCTCATTCGTACGTGCCTGTCTCCATACTGGCATTACCTTCCTGACAACATCAAACTGACAGGTACCAACCAACTCCCTTGTACTGTGGATTCACCATTATGCCATCCATCTTGCCAGAGTTTATATCATTCTGCAATCACACACTTTACTTTTGGCACAAAGAAGCTCTTTGATGCAGTTAGAACTTTATCATAGGTGTATTTTGTTGGTGGTAGAGCATAGAAAAATATGCTGTCCTCCTGATCGGCAGCACATATGTAATTCTCAAACATACAAATCTGAACAGTAAAGGGCATTGCAGGCTCAGGTGAGGTGTGGGCTACAATAGAGATAGAAATATTGTCTTGGCCAATCTTGTTGTATCCTGTAGTCTGGGAAGCAGAGCAGTTATAGAGTGCTTTATTAACAAGTTCTGGCTTCCATAAAACACTATCTCAGGATATCACAAGGAACAATAACGGAAACTAACTTGTACAGAAAATTAAGGCTGGGTTCACACTTAGCGCAGACACGGCTCACAGCAGGGGTCCGGTGCGTTCCTGTTCTCCGTTTCAGGGACGAATTAGGCCAGAATTTTTGCCTGAATTCAGACCTGAAATAGAGCCAATGCTGCTCAAGACCCCTGTGCAATCCGCTCTGTGGCTGCCACAGAGATGTGTGAACTGACTCCATTAAGAGCCAGGCCCACACTCTGGTCATGCGAATTGGATGCTGAGAAACCGTATCCAATTCGCACTAGTGTGAACCCAGCCTAAAAGTGTTATACATGTTATAACTGTTAATAGTGACTTCTACAGGGCAAAGGTATGAACACCACAGTACTGATGGAAATCTAGATCCCTGGTGCCCAACATGTGGCCGGCAGTGGCTTGGGCTGTTCTGACCTTCTGAAGCACTGGCAGAGCCTGACATGTTTGGCACCAGGGAGAGAAAGAAAAAACAATCTCAGCAACTTCCATTTGTTTCTCTTTTCAGAGGAACTGACCGTTTTTTCTGCTGCCTTGCTATTTCACTCTTATGTTGCAAAGTGGCTCAGCGTTTGTGTTCAATCAGCCAGGGAAGCAATGACCTCAGTTAGTGAAGTGATGTCTCCAGGTTCACCCCCTCCTCCACCACACCCCCTCCTTAATGGAATGCATGTGAAAGAGAGAGTTTCTTCTGCAGACATGCCATGGATGAAAAAGATGTTGCACAGGATAAATAACTGCCATTGACTGTCCTGTTTTATTCATCCCCTGTACTTTCCAACCAAAGAGAGGGAAAATACACCTGTAGTGTGAGTCATAGTTAAACAGCTACCTTCAAAAGTATATTTATGAACAACAAGTATTACCCAGAGCTCCCCTAAAATGTCTGGTAACAAGCAGCATAATAATATGTAAAAGCCAAGTAAAAGGGTAGTAAAGCTCAGGTTTATGACTTAACCCGATAGGTTTTGTTAAAGAGGGGTCCACTAACCACTAACCCTTCACATCAGCAGGGGTTGCCAGGGGGGTGTTGGGATTTTGCAACTCAAAATTAATGACACCGCAACTTGCACGACCAATTCTTCACTGTGCATATGTGTTGTGAGAATGGGGGGATTTATCAAAACAGAACAGCTGTGCATGGCAACCAATCAACTTCTAGCTCTCATTCTCAAAGCTTAAAGTGGATGTAAACCCACTCTCATAATTTCTAAATTTCTTCCATAGTGCTTATCTATAAGGATATACATACCTCCTGCATGTATACCTACCTGTCAAATATCTCCCCTTTAGCTGTTTGGAGCCCTGCAATATTCTGTGGGTGGGCCTGTTGTCCAGGGCTCGGTGGGTGGAGTCGTGATGTCAGTAGACTCCCTGCCCACCTCTACACTTCCCTTGGCCAGGCATCGATATTTCTTACACTGAACTTCTTCTGGTCTCGTGGATTATGTCCCATGATCACTAACATCCAGTCAAAACCCAGGAAAGTCACCACATGACTTCAGCATGCCCAATCATGCTGAGGTGTGGAGCAGTCAATCCTGGGAGAGCTGGAGAAGAAAGGAGGGGGGATGTGAAGTACACAGAATGCCTCTCACACTCATGCATGAGATAAGGAAATCACCTGTCATTTAGAGCAAGGGGGAAGAAACTGACACCTATTTCTCTGTGTGTCTGTTTTTATCTTACTGAAGAGAGATACCAGGATTGTTCAGAGCTGGATTGTGGCAAGACTGGGCACAGATGAAATGACATCCTCTGCTGTAACAGATATGAGACCTAATTTAAACATTTTTTGGGGGTTTACATCCACTTTACCTGAACAGAAGACAGATGTGAATTGGTTACTAAGCACACCTGCTTCAGTTTCAATAAATTCCCCCCCATTGTCACAACACATATTTGCAAAGCTGGCCTTAAAGTGGTTGTAAACCTCAGACATAAAATATTGGTAAAGTACATTCTTCTATACTATGTTCTATACTGTGTACTACTGACTAGGGATGAGTCGAACACCCCCCAGTTTGGTTCACACCAGAACCTGCGAACGGACCGAAAATTTGCGCAAACTTTAGAACCCCATTGACGTCTATGGGACTCTAATGTTCGAAATCAAAAGTGCTAAATTTGAAGACTAATTTGCATGGTATTGTCCTAAAAAGGGTTTGGGGACCCGGGTCCTGCCCCAGGGGACATGTATCAATGCGAAAAAAGTTTTGAAAAAAGGCAGTTTTTTCGGGAGCAGTGATTTTAATGATGCTTAAAGTGAAAAAAAAGTGAAATATTCCTTTAAAAGTCGTACCTGGGGGGTGTCTATAGTATGCCTGTAAAGTGGCACGTGTTTCCCGTGCTTAGACAGTTCCTGCACAAAATGACATTTTTAAAGGAATAAAAGTCATTTAAAACTGCTTGCGGCTTTAATGTAATGTTGGGTCCCGGCAATATGGATGAAAATCAGTGAGACAAATGGCATGGGTACCCCCCCCCAGTCCATTACCAGGCCCTTTGGGTCTTGTATGGATATTAAGGGGAACCCTGCACCCAAATTAAAAAAAGGAAAGGCGTGGGGCCCCCAGGCCCTATATACTCTGAACAGCAGTAAACAGGTGATGCAAACAAGACAGGGACTGTAGCTTTGTTGTTAAGTAGAATCTGTTTGTAATTTTGAACTGGTACATTTTTAAAGTGTAGCTCCAGCCAAAAAATCTATTTTTAAGCTTTTTGGAAAAAATAGGGAAGGGTTATCACCCCTGTGACATTTGTTTTGCTGTTTGTGCACCTCTTCAGAAGATTTCACCTCACTTTCTGTCCCAATGACAAATGTTTTTTGACAATTTAGGGTTTTTAGTGAAACAAGGATTGGTGATAAAGCATCAGTGGAGAGGAGACATGTTTTTCCCATATTAACTCTTACAGGACAAAATTTCCCTTCCTAGGGGTAGATTTCATCTCACTTCCTGTTGTATCCTTCCGTTTGCATGTAGGAGTCGTTTGTAAGTTGGATGTTTAAAAGTAGGGGCCTGCCCCATATACTCTGCAGAAATTGCGACCTTAGTTGTTGGTGTTGCCACAACACTGTAAGCCCTCACAGTTACTTTTGGTGGACGCAGGAATGGGCTCTGCTGTGAAATATTAGATCAAGAATTGTAATTACATGCCCCTGTTGAACAGCGTCAGAAAAAATGGGCCTTTGGTGGTGGTGGTGCTGGTGCCACAACACTGTAAGTCCTCACAGTTACTCTTGGCGGACGCAGAAATGGGCCCTTCTGTGAAATATTAGATCAAGAATTGTAATTACATGCACCTGTTGAACAGGGGCAAAAAAATTGGGCCTTTGGTGGTGGTGTTGTTGCCACAACACTGTAAGTCCTCACAGTTACTCATGGTCGGAGCTGGAATGGGCCCTGCTGTGAAATATTAGATCAAGAATTGTAATTACATGCTCCTGTTGAACAGGGGCAGAAATATTGGGCCTTAGGCACTGGTGCCACAACACTACAACCCCTCACAGATACTCTAGTTGGAGCGCAGGAATGAGCCCTCCTGCAAAATATTGCATCAAAAATTGTAATTGCATGCCCCTGTTAAGCAGGGGCTGAAAAATTGGGCCTTAGGCACTGGTGCTGGTGCCACAATTCTGCAACCCCTCACAGATACTCTAGTTGGAGCACAGGAAGGAGTCCTGCGGCAAAGTAGTGCATCAAAAGTTGTAATTACATGCCCCTGTTAAACAGGGACTGAAAAATTGGGCCTTAGGCACTGGTTCTGGTGTCACAACACTGCAACCCCTCACAGATACTCTAGTTGGAGCACAGGAACGAGCCCTGCTGCAAAGTATTGCATCAAAAATTGTAATTACACGCCCCTGTTAAACAGGGGCTGAAAAATTGGGCCTTAGTCACTGGTGCTGGTGCCACAACACTGCAACCCCTCACAAATACTCTAGTTGAGCGCAGCAACGAACCCTCCTTGCAAAATATTGCATCAAAAATTGTAATTACACGCCCCTGTTAAACAGGGGCTGAAAAATTGGGCCTTAGCCACTGATGGCAGCACCCGGACCCAAAAATATTCTTACAAGCTATCAGCATGATAATTGAGGAGGAAGAGGATAGTCACTCAGCAGAACAGGATAGTCACTCAGCATCAGCATAGGCAGTCTTGAAGGGATCTGACATTTCAAAAAAAAATTATTCCGTTACATCAGCATGAGGTGCTTGGTAGCTGGTGGTGATCCAAGACTGATTCATTTTTATGAAGGTCGGTTGATCGACCGAGTCGGTGGACAGGCGCACCCTGTGATCGATTACAAAGCCTCCAGCAGCACTGAATGTGTGTTCCGAAAGAATGCTGGTGTCACGTACCTGGTAGGATGTGAGCCTGAAGTGCAGGAAAAGACCTCCCTTACAGCTCCCACTCCCATTCCCCTGGAATGGAGACAGAGGGCCAGGAGTGAAGAGTGGTATGGGTGCCTGGCAGGATCAACAGTTGCTGAAAGTCCAGTAGTGGTGGCACCCTCTGGAATCAGGAACCTGAAGAGTAGACTGAGGACAGAGACTGGAATGCAGGACTGGAGCCCGGAACAACAGCAGGTAATAGCCGACTGGAAGCTGGACTGGAACCAAGAACAACTGCAGGTAATAGCCTGGAACGCTGGACTGGAACACAGCAGAAGATAGCCTGGAACGCTGGACTGGAACACAGCAGAAGATAGCCTAGAACGCTGGACTGGAACACAGCAGAGGATAGCCTGGAACGCTGGACTGGAACCAGGAACAACAGCAGGCAATAGCAGACTAGAAGCCAGACTGGAACCAGGAACAACAGCAGGTAATAGCAGGCTGGAAGCTGGACTGGAACCAGGAGCAACAGCAGGTAATAGCAGACTGGAAGCCGGACGGGAACCAGGAACAACAGCAGGTAATAGCAGGCTGCAAGCTGGACTGGAACCAGGAACAACAGCAGGTAATAGCCTGGAACGCTGGACTGGAACACAGCAGAAGATAGCCTGGAACGCTGGACTGGAACACAGCAGAGGATAGCCTGGAACGCTGGACTGGAACCAGGAACAACAGCAGGTAATAGCAGACTGGAAGCTGGTGTACACAGCAGAGGATCAACAAGCCGGTGGTCAGTGGACAGCAGAGGTACCAGGGGTAATGCAGAGGGATGGTCAGGCAAGCCAAGAGGGTCTGGTGCAGGCAGATAACAGGATCGTCAAACAGGAAGCCGGGTCAGATAACAGGATACACAGATCAGATCAGGTAACACTCACAGAACGCTGTAGAGCAGACAGCGGGGATGGAGTGTGACAGGCAGGTTTAAATATCCCGCCTGGCACCAGCGGGAGTGCGCGCGCGCATGCCCGTGCGTGACCGCACCCGTGAACGCGCGCGCATGCGCAATGGAACCTGTGGCCGAGTTCCCGTGCGCCTGGGACGCCGGTTACTGGCAGGATCTTCATGACAACTGGATGCAGGACAGGCCAGTAGCTCAATTGCATACTGTGCAAGCTCTGGCTAGTGATCCATCCTCAAGACCCAGTAACCCAGAGGATTTTCGGTGGGAAAGGTGTCCAAGTCAGATCTTGCCCCTAGGTATTCCTGCACCATGTAAAACAGACGCTGGCGATGGTTGCTGGAACCGATCATACCTTGGGGCTGTGGACTAAAAAATTGTCTGAACGCATCGGTCAGACGGCCACCTTCTCCACCGCTCCTTCTTTGACTGACCGAAGCCTCAGCAACACATTGTCCAGGAACAGGAGTTTGTAACCTCCCAGTCTCTGGGAACACATTGCACAGACCTTTCTGCAAGGCCTTCCGAAGATGTTTCATCCTCTGCTCCCTCTTTGACGGCAAGATAAGGTCTGCAACCGTACCCTTGTAACGTGGATCAAGGAGGGTTGCCAGCCAGTACTGATCCCTCTCCTTGATACCATGAATACGAGGATCCTTCCACAAAGCTTTGCAGGATCAGGGAGGCCATGCAGCATAGGTTTGCTGAGGCATTCGGTCCGGAGTCCTCTGGGTTACTAAGGACGACTTGATCCGCAGCCACCTCCTCCCAGCCACGTACAAGTCCATGGGTTTCTTGGGACTGTAAATGATCCCTTAAAGACTGATGCTGATGCTGATGCTGAGTGCCAGGCTCCACCTCCATGCTGACACAATCCTCCTCTTCCTCCCCCTCCCCCTCCCCCTCCCGATCCTCTTCCTCCCCCTCCTCCTCCTCCTCGTCCTCTTCCTGTGTGATCGGCGGGCACGCAGGAACACTGTCTGGATCTAGGGGGACTTGAGAGCTAAGGAAGTCCTCCTCTTCTTGCCTCTGTTCTGCCTCAAGTGCCCTGTCCATTATTCCATGCAGCATGTGCTCCAAAAGGTGGACAAGGGGGACAGTGTCACTGATGCATGCACTGTCACTGCTCACCATCCTCGTGGCCTCTTCAAATGGGCATGGGACAGTGCATGCATCCCTGATCATGGCCCACTGGCATGGGGAAAAAAAACTAAGCTCCCTTGACCCTGTCCTGGTGCCATAGTTGCACAGGTACTCATTGATAGCCCTCTGCTGCATGTACAGCTGCTGCAGTATGGCCATCGTTGAGTTCCACCTGGTGGGCATGTCACAGATTAAGCGGTTCTTGGGCAGGTTAAATTCCGCGAGAAAAAGTGGCATTTGGGAACCTGCCACCGAGGAACCACACATTCCACAAACTCACGGAAGGGGCAGAGTCTACCAACTGAAAAGGTAGCAGTTGAAGTGCTAGCAATCTAACCAAGCTAGCATTCAACTGCTGGGCATGTGGATGTCTGGGAGCGAACTTCTTTCAGCGGTGCAGCAGCTGGGGCAGGGAAAATTGCCTGGTACAATCTGACGTCGGTGTACCGATAGCAGATTGCCCCCAAGTACTTGGCTTTGACACACCTAATTCTACACCTTCATTCCTCTTAGTGCAGGTCTCAGAGAGGACTGAAGGTATAGTGGGGTTTGAGATCCCAGCTGATGAGGAGCAAGGAGAGGTCCTCTTTGTTCTTTGGTGTGGGTCTTTTAGGTACGCTTACCAAAGAACTGCATGGCAGGCCAACATATGTCTGGTCAAGCATGTGGTGCCCAAGCGGGAGATGTTTTGGCCATGCAAGATATGCTTGAGACATATGTTGCAAATAGCAGCGGTGGGATCTGATGCACTTATCTCAAAAAAGGCCCACATCAAAGAACTTTTGGAATAACGTGCAGAGACAGCAGCGCCCTGCACATGCGGAGCACTGCGGTGTGATGCAGTCAGTGTGCTGCCCTTAAGCTGGCCCCTGGAGGGCATCCTGCCTCATTGGTGATGTGCCTCCTCCTCCTCCTCTCTCCTATCAGGCACCCATGTGGAGTCAGTAACCTCATCATCCCCTCCCTCCTCATCACCGGAGCAAAGCTGGCAGTATGCTGCAGCTGGGGGAACATGACTGCCAGATTGCTGTCCTTCTTGGGCACCCCCTCTCTCTGGGCTCACGTTACTGCCTTCCTCTAGCTGGGTACCATCATCTGAGCCTTCAAAACGCTGGGCATCCTCCTGGAGCATGTACCCAACACTGTGGTCAAACAGTTCAAAGGACTCCTCAGGAGGACATGGTGGGGCTAGGGAAGGAGTGACTGATGCCATTGAGCCGAGGGAAGAGGCCGCGTTGGCAGCTGCTTTGCCAGACAAAGTACCCTGAGCCTGGGTGAGAGAGGATGAGGAGGATGAGGATGGCTTGGTCACCCACTCTACCAAGTCTTCCGCATGTTGCGGCTCAACACGGCCAGTTGCTGAAAAAAAGGACAAGCGTGTCCTACGGCCATGTGCTGATGAGGATGCACCGTCTCCACGACCAGCACTGTTGCCTCTAGACACAGAGCCTGCTTGCCCTCTTTTATTGGCTTGTGACTGTCTGCCTCTCCTTGTTGGCCTTCCAGACATATTAATGGCTGGCAGTGAGATGTAGCTGCACAAAGCTGGGATGTGTATATATATGATACTGCAGCTAGCAGAATCAACTGCCTGCCTGTAGTATTATTAGTATGAGAAATCCAGCAATTGTCTTCAGGTAGCTTTAGGTGCACACTGTGCAAAGGACGCAGTACACTAACTGTAAATACTGTAGCTGCCTGCCTGTGGTATTAATATAGGATCAGAAGAACACCACCAATTTTATTCAGGTAGCTTTAGGTGCACACTGTGTAGAGGACACAGTACACTAACTGTAAATACTGTAGCTGCCTGCCTGTGGTATTAATAGGAGCAGAACAGCAATTGTCACCAGGTAGCTTTAGGTGCACACTGTGCACAGGACGCAGTACACTAACTGTAAATACTGTAGCTGCCTGCTTGTGGTATTAATATAGGATTCAGGTAGCTTTAGGTGCACACTGTGCAGAGGACACAGTACACTAACTGTAAAGACTGTAGCTGCCTGCCTGTGGTATTAATAGGAGCAGAAAAACAGCAATTTTCTTCGGGTAGCTTTAGGTGCACACTGTGCAGAGGACGCAGTACACTAAATGTAAATACTGTAGCTGCCTGCCTGTAGTATTAATAGGAGCAGAACAACAGCAATTGTCTCCAGGTAGCTTTAAGTGCACACTGTGCAGAGGATGCACTACACTAACTGTAAACACTGTAGCTGCCTGCCTGTGGTATTAATAGGATCAGAAGAACACCACTAATTTTCTTCAGGTAGCTTTAGGTGCACATTGTGCAGAGGACGCACTACACTAATATGTAAATATTGCAGCTGCCTGCGGTACTGTACTAATAGAATCAGAAGAACACCACTAATTTTCTTCAGGTAGCTTTAGGTGCTCACTGTGCAGAGGACGCACCACACTAACTTGTAAATACTGAAGCTGCCTGCAGTACTAATAGGATCAGAACACCAGCAATTTTCTTCAGGTAGCTGTAAATACTGTAAAAACACCTGCCTGCCTGTCAGTCGGAAGAGAATAACAGGCACGTATCTAGCTAAACTGAATACTGTGTTTATATATATATATATATATATATATATATATATATATATATATATACATATATATATATATATACATATATATATATATATATATATATATATATATATATATATATATATATATATATATACACAACACCTAGGATGTATATATATACACAATACACTGTAAGTGCAGCTAACTGACTCGCCTGCCTACTCTATCTAACTTAAATCAAATGACACTGTCTCTCTGTCTATCTATCTCTCTCTCAACACCGGAACACACTACACAGGGCCACCTTGCAGGCGGCCTTATATAGTGTACTAAACCCCCTGAGCCATAATTAGCCAAAGCCACCCTGGCTTTGGCCAATTACGGCTCTCTGTACAGACGGCGCTGTGATTGGCCAAGCATGCGGGTCATAGTGCATGCTTGGCCAATCATCAGCCAGGAATGCACTGCGGTGCCACAGTGGATTATGGGCCATGACGCGCCACTCGAATTTGGCGCGAACGGCCCATATCGTTCGTAATTCGGTGAACGGCCGAACACACGATGTTCGAGTCGAACATGGGTTCGACTCGAACATGAAGCTCATCCCTACTACTACATGTCTTCCCAGCACCAAGTGATAAAAAGGTAACAGGTGAGAGAGCTCCAGGACACAGCCTGTGACTGATATCCACAGCTCTGTATGTTTCTGTGTTCTGCGAGGAGGGGTGTGTGTGTCCAATCAGGGCACAGAGCTCCCCTAACTGAGATCTGAACTGTGAGACTTCTGATCCCTGCCCCATGCTGCTGGAGCTGGGAAAAAATCCTTTGATCTGTGTGTTTTTAGAATGACATACAGAAGAGATGTGTGCACATAAACAGGAGCAACTTATGTAGTAGTAGTTTAATCTCTGTGTATTATCTGATGGTAGTCACTTCACTGGGTATACGTGAGGGTTTTTATCCGCTTTAAACTACTTTTTGTAGGACCTTTTCAGACCAGTGAGTAGCAGTAATCTGCATTAAAATGCACATTTTACCACTCATTGCTGCAACACACAGATCTACGTGCAGTGCATTATAGTGGCATTCCACAAAGGGCATACACAAAACATAACAACACACCTGCATTTCTTTGTGCAACACAATATTCAGATGAAAACAATCCATTCGTTGTGGTGTGCTGCCTTGAAAAAATAGTGCATGACTCTTTTGAGCGCACCTAGGTCTAACTATCTATATAAGTACCAATGCCATTGTTCGGAATTTTTGACATGTCATTGACCACCACTAATCTAGACATAATAGCAAGCAATTCCTATTCTATTTGGCATAGTTGTTCTCTCCCATTGCACTTGAGTGCATAAACCTGAAATGTCATTTCTTTTGATATGTCACAGTTATAAATCCCACATTAGCAGAGAGCTGTTTAATTTTATGAAACACATTATTCCGTTAAGTTGTTTAAAAGTTTTCTTAGTGGTGATAAAACATTAGCAAGATGGGGTGTGAATTTTGTCAGGTAATTGTCCATTCCTAGTCTTCATCTCTTACTAGTCTTCAGATGATTTAAAGTAACAGAGAGCTGCAATTTTGTCTGACGGCTAAAATGATTGCCTTTTTTTTCTGCATTGAGATTAGCTTCCCACTTCTTTCCTGGGTCCTTCATACATAGTTTGTAAATAGGCTCTTCAGTAAGGCTGTCAAGTGTCAAACATTAGGAGACCAGCTATTTATCAGACTACTTTTTAAAGCATTAGGTATGCTTTAAGAACAAAATTGTAATATATTGCAGCATTCCAGTCCTTTCAAATGGGACCCACATTCGTTTTCTTTCACCTAGCTTTTCTTTTACTTTATTTTCACATTTTATCCTGGCAGTAACACACTATGGGGTGGATTTACTAAAGGCCAATGGACTGTGCACTTTGCAAGTGTAGTTAATCCAGAGCTTAGTAAATGAGGTAAAGCTTCACTTTGCAAAGAATACTCAATTGCATGCAAGGATTTTTAAAACAGCATTTTTGCTTGCACATGATTGGATGATGAAAGTCAGCAGAGCTTCCCCTCATTTACTAAGCACTTGGGCAACTGCTCTTGCAAAGGGCAACTGCTTTGCAAAGTGCACAGTCTTTCTGCCTTTAGTAAATCAACATCTTCACGTCTTAGCATGACAAAGCTCACTCACTGCACTGTATCTTTGGAGTAACAGCATTGTCACCCAAAGACAGAAAGTGTGCTGGGGCTACAGAACACTTCCCCCTATCCTTATCTCCATAGCATAGGGGGTATGTGTTTCACAGATGTGAAGTGAGCAGAGCTAATAACAATGTTTGAGATATCAGTGCAGCATTTGGAGCTCACTGGATTTCTGGTGAGATCAACTGATATTTAGTTTTCTGTATGAATTGATCAGGTATAACAAAAGGCTTTCAAAAGCATTTTTAACAGACCAAAAAAGAGCAAATTTGTTGTTAGGGTTTACATTGGACAGCTTAAAAGATTAGAGATAAAATCTAAAATAAAAAGACAAACACAACTTTTATTTCATGGGCTATAATGGCCATGGCGTTTATTAAGGGATAACCTAGAATCAAATTATAATAATCCATAAACCTTCAGCAATAGATTTTAACCTTAAAGTTACAAAACGACCATAATTTATTTTATTTACTAATAGTACCACATAGTCCATCTGTTTTGGATCAGAACAAAAGTTCCAATATTATTATATCTACCCCTGATCAGATTGTTGAATATAAAGCATGCATGCTTCAAGTAAGCTCACACTGAGACTGCTTAGTTCAGAGTCAAATCACTTTCTGTTTAATATTTACGCTTCTCAAGATTTTTATACAATTCCATTAAAGATTGAGATACGTCAACAAGACTGGGGCATACAAACCACAAATATAAAAATACATATAGTGATAAAACTTTGGTTTTAGCTGGGTGCTCATTTGCTTTGCTTTATTCTTGCAGCACTTTTGCAGCATTTCGTGCTCCTTTTAATTTGTGTTATGTTGTTATATTCTGAATGTATTCTGGGAAGCAGGCGCAAACTTTTTGTTAACTCTTCAGTTCCACAGCAGCTAGGGAAAGGGTGAGCTTTGCAGAAAAATCTGAATATGTCTTAAGGCCTATTAACCTCCCTGGCGGTATGATTCTGTCTGGAATTTTGTGCTGAAAGCGGTACAATTATTTTGCATGGAAATTTGATGCTATGTATTATAGGCCTGCAATTCTTAGTAATTACTTACTTAAACCTGACCAAACAAGACTCTAGTAGACATCCCAGATGTGATAAAGTTTGAAACACAAAATCATGATTTTAAATTTTTAAATAATATAATTTTATTCAATAATGTAATACAAACTAAAGAAATTTGTCAGACAAAGAAAATTCAGTAAACATCCTGAGTGTGATAAATTTTAAAGCAAGGTACAGCACACAGTCCCACGTCACAATCCGGACAAAAGAATCTGCTTTCTTTTCGGATTTTTTTTCCCTTGTCATCTCTGTGTGAACAGCAAACCACACACATCCTGGTAGGTGCTGCCTTTTTTGCGGTTGGCGGCATGTAGTCCATAAAGTGGCGACCTGTTAGGCGTTCTGGGTTGGCAACACCAACAGCACGTCGTCCAGGTCTGTTCGCATCAACTGATGGCATCTGGTGTTTGGCAAAAATCTGCTCAGCCACCTTCCAGATAAAATCTGAATGAACAAGAGGCCTGTCACTCCCTGCTCGGTACAAGATGTAAGCGTTCCAAAGGCATTGTTCCAGAAGATGCCTGAAAATCTTTTTATAATATTTTTTCTGCTGTTTCCGCATAGTCGGGTAAAAGGTCATTGCCTGATCGGCTCGGTCGACACCTCCCATAGTGCAATTATAGTCTATGACGACTTGCGGCTTCAGCACATCTTTCCCACCTTTTGTGTGGACTGTGGCAGTGGAGGTATTGTGCACAGTGCTCATGAGACACACGTCCTTCTTGTCTCGCCAACGTATTGCCATCATCTTACCCTTCTGCCAGGCAACCATTTCTCCGGGTTTTAGTTTTTTTTTCCCAAACATTGATGGCATGTCACGTCTGTTAGGCCTAACTGTACCATAGGCATCCGTCTTGTTTTGGATCAAAACCTCAAACAGTTCCGGCGACGTATAGAAATTGTCCATGGTGACACAATATCCCTGGTTCAGTAATGGCTCCAGCAGTGTAAGGACAGATGATGTGGCCATCCCATAATTGCTGTACCTGGGGTTGAACTTCGTGCCTTTACCGGTGTAAATGACCGAGTTCCATATGTACCCAGTGGATGACTCGCAGAGCATGTATGATTTGATGCCAAACCGCGCTCTTTTGGATGCAATATACTGGATCCAGCTTAGGCGTCCTTTGTAGGCCATCAAACTCTCATCCACGCTGACGTCCCTTTCTGGCACGTAGGCCCGCTGGAAATTGTTCCCAATAATTTGGCATACCTCCCAGATTTTTTTTAGCTTGGGCGCAGGATGCGTGGCCTCATCAAACTCTTCATTGTTAGTGAAGTGAAAATATTTCATGATGAGGGAAAAACGGTATTCGGACATCACAGTACCAAAAAACGGAGTGGCCAATAACTTGTTCGTGGTCCAGTACCATTTCTGGCGTGGTTTCCCCACCACCCCCTGAAGAATAATGAGTCCGAGAAACAGCCAGATGTCCTCTTTAGTCACCGGTTCCCACCTTCTGCTTCGGGAAAACCTGGCATGCAGCGTAGCGGATTGCTGCTCTTGGTAGCGATTTGTCTCTAGGACAATTTTTTCAATTACCTCCTCTGTGAGAAATAATTGCAGGTATGCCAGAGGGTTGCCACGCTCAACTTCGACCTTCATCCCAGGTGATCCAGTGAAGGGAAATCTTGGGGGCGCTACCTGGTCCGTATCGCACTCAATAGGGCACCAAGTGCGCACGTCGCTGATGTCAGGTGTAGGATCATCACCGCTGTCATCGCTGTCACTTGTCAGATCAGTATCAGACGACAAATCTCCCCACGACTCGCTATCGCTGAGTTCTGGGAGCAACTCCGTGTCGCTGTCGCTGTCGCTGTCATTCAACTGCTCCAAAGGCGATTTTGTAGCGAAATGGCGCTTTTTGGATTCCATCTCAATATTTTATTGGAGGCAATGGGCACTGGGGCAAGGGGCACTGTATCAGTGAGATCTGAGATGATACAATGTAATCCTCTCAGATTACACTGTATCACCTCTTTTTATATGTGTGTTTTGTGTTTGAACTTTTCAACTTTGAATTTCCCGCCTAGTTCCGCTCCCGTGCGCCGCTGCTGCTCGCAGGGAACGGAACTAGGAAGTGAGATGCTGTGATCGCGCTGGCGATCACAGCGGAGCACAGCCGAGGACAGTGGAGGGCATCGCTGGAACCCAGGAGAAGGTAAGGGCTCCGCTGGATGCTCTGCACTGCTACCCCGAGCGTGACTCGGGGTTACCGCTCCTGACAGTAAAAGTCAGACCCGAGTCACGCTCGGGATTACCGCCAAGGAGGTTAAGCGTAGAAGCTGAGTTTATATATGTTAGGTAAATAAAGCATGTTTTGGAATAGACGGTTCACCATGTTCACATTTCTTAATCACATCCATTACAGTTCCCCCTTGAAGTTGTCTATTTCAAACTGTCCCTCATACTAAAAGTCCTACTCACTCCCCTGGCCCATTCTCCTCTGAAACTCTTTTCAGCTGTATATAGAGAAGAGCGGTGACTAATTCACTACCCCCCTCAATACAGCTTGGAGAGGGGCAATCAGGTGCTGTCTGTCCCTGTAATCCTATGGTGTTGCATCTCAGGAGAAAGTGACTGTAACAAAGCGTAACACATAATCATCATCAAGTCTCACATAATCTTCATCATCATCATCTGGTATTTCCTGGTTCACAAACATGGGAGTAGATTGGTCAACAGCTTTTTCTACACACTTCTTAAAGCAGAGAAGAACACAGCAGACCATGACAGCTAGGGTCACTAGAATTATCAGAATGGCTATTCCGATCTGTGTTAAAATTCCCTGCCATCCCTCCTTGATCCAGGTGAAGTACTAATCCCAGGGGTTGGAGAGCCCTGAATTCTTCTTTAATTCTTTGGACAAATCCTCAAGTTTCTGGATAGCTAAAGTCACTTTACCATTTGGGCATGTGTTGTCCAGGATATAAGTGCAGCATGTACTTGTTTCAAGTAACATTTTACACACACCCCCCTTTTCAGCTAGGACCATGTCTAAGGCCTTACGGTTTTGGAAGGTCATATGTGAAGCGGCTTTAGTTGTTCGGCTAAACCTCCGAGTGCATCTCTGGTGTAATTAACAAACCCTTGTTGGTTGTAGTAGATGTAATTTATCCAGTCTACTTTCTTGTTTACAGTGATGATGGGGATCAGAGATTTAAACCCTGCTGTTACTTGGTCTCTTGCTTTGAACTAATCTGGGACCCCTCTAGGGACCCCTATGGCATCTATGTTTACATGAGGGTCGAAGCCTCCTGCTGGGGCACTCCTACACCTCCTGTTAGGCCTGAGTGCATTGTTTGTATTTGGCTTTGGGTTCTCCGAGGGAATATGTAGAGGCATTATGGCGTTGGCTAGTGCACATTCTCCTGTCCACTGTCCTGTCAACCTACTTCTAATTTTTATGTCTCCGCAGATCCAGTACACGTCTCCCAAAGACTGGACTTGATTTGCACCAGATCTGAAGACACCTCACTGTAAGATCCACAGTGACCCTTAGTGAAATTCCCAAGAGGTTTCCCCACTCCCTGATACTGTCCACAGCATGTGCAATTGCCAGGATATATGGTGATACCTTCTCCTGGCTTGGGGGTCTTGGTAACGATGGGATATTCCTTTTTCCAATGTTCACACAGGGAGTGGTCAGTGGTAGTGTTGGTAAATAGGCTGAGGAAACATGTCTCATGTTCTGGGGGTATGTTTAGGGGTACCGTTCCTAAGTGTGGTCTAGCCCCCCCACACACATAGCAATTGGCCTTATTGTGTTTCCCTGCACTGTACTGCATCCACTCGAGCCACAAGTTGACATCTGAGAACCCGGTTTCTGCAGGCATAATATCCTCAAAGGTAGGGTCTGCTATGGCCACCATGTCCTTTAATGTCTGTATATGGGGCCTCAGGGGGTTTGAGCTAGACGTGGATTGGGGAACTCCCCACGCTGGGTTATTGAACATATCTTTCAGTTGGAAAGGCTCTCTAAAACCGGGATACCCACTTTCCCACCATAGGCCCAGAACAAAGGTCCCGCTGTCTCCTGGGCTAGGATTCTCAATGGTCACTCTGAACTCTTTGGTGTAATACTGATCTGTGTGCTTGTTGATTGTCATTCTAACTAAGAGTGGCTTCCCATTTTTGTCTTTTCTATTTTGGACGTTTTCAAGTTTGTACCCCCAGTTTGTACCCCAAGTGTTCAAACCCACTGCTCCCCAGGAATCACAGTTGTTACCCCAATAGGAATCAGTGACGCATACATACACAGTCATGGGTCTTACTGCTTCATCCCAGGACCGGATCTTGTACATAGTACCTAGAATTATCTGTTCATAAGAGGATATAAAAGTGTCAATATGGGTATTGGATGAGTTATACCAGAATTTGGTTATACTACTTTTTGTTTGATGGCTACCTCTTGTGCCTGAGCAATGATTATAATGAAAAGGATATAATGAAAAGAATCATTTGGTCCCCTCGGCCTCTTCCTCAGGTACAGGGACTTTCTTGCAGTGAGATGCGTGTGTCCACGTGTTCTTTCTGGACACTTTGACTGATGTGCAGTTGTTATCACTTCGAAGCAGTCATGAGCGGTGAGATGAGGGTCATTCTCCAAAGAGGTTCCCCCCTCGAGAAGAGAAAGCTGAGTGGATGGGTTAAGGGTATCACATCGGAGGATGGTGATGTTATCGGGGAGAAGCAAGGCACACTGGAGTCTGAGGTGTCTTGCTGAGGACAGGTCTTTGGGCTGGACCTGCTTTAGCATTTATGTCATGAGGGGCATTGGGCTGCAAAGACGGCTCTGAGGCAGAAGGATCCCCCCGGCCACTGAGACCAGTTGACAGGAGTAATACCCAATGGGTCTGAGTCTGTAACTATGGGCCTGAGCCAAAACTCCTGTGGCATGTCCTTGTCTCTCTGAGACAAATAGTTTGAAAGTCTTTTCATAGTCTAGGAGTCCCAAAGCAGGGGCTGTTGAGAGGATCTCCTTTAGAGTTTCAAAATTGTCCACAGCTTCTGGAGAAAGCGAGAAAGGGTCATATTTCAGGGCATCATAAAGGGGTTGCATCAAGAGGGAGGCTTCTGGGATCCAAGAACAGCAGTAGGAGATTATTCCTAGAAAGACGCGAAGGGGCTTTTGACCTTGAAGCAAAGGGATGGCCTTGATTGCAGCAACTCTTACTTCAGTGAGATGTCGGGTGCCTTGGGAGATGCAGTGGCCTAGAAAAATCACCTTCTCTCCACCACTGGACCTTTTGCTTTGAGGCCTTGCATCCTTGCTCAGCCAGGTAGTGGAGAAGGCTTTCAGAGAAGATTGAGGCATCACCAAGGCATCACCAAGGGTATCTGCACAAGCAGGAGGTCATCTACATACTGAAGGAGTACAATGTCTGGGTGTAATTTCATACAGGTGTCCAGAATGAGGGCCATTGCCTTGGCAAATCGGGAGGCGGAGTTCTGAGCACCTTGTGGCATAACAGTCCAGGTGTAGTGAGCAGGTGACACAGGCTTGCCTGAATCCTAACAGAGAAGGTCCATGTGATCCAGAGAGGGGCGGGGTGGTGGGCGAGGTGGGGTGTCATGTCCCTGGTACTGGGCGCTTTCATGTGGACCACGGTTGGGGCTTGGTTGACTGTGGGTGAATTTCCGAGGGCTTCAGCATTCCCTTCGGAAATGGCCGGGTCTCCTGCAGTTGTAGCAGACACGTGGAGTTGGTACTGGTGGGCGCAGGTATGGTGTGTCAGAGGCCATCATGAGAGGAGCTACCTTCTTACTGCTACTAATAACAATGTCTCAAGATCCATTACTCTATACTCTGGGCGTGATAGGATCAGACCCTTTCGGATTGACTTTTTAAGACCTGAGACAAATGCGGCAGCTTACATGTGTCTATGCGCTTTGGTCAGTGTGCTAAAACCCAAATTAGTGAACATTTGTGCTATTCTATTGTGATATTTCTCAAAAGATTCGCCTTTTTCTTGTGTGACCTCTTGTACATATATTGGCTTCAGGCGTTTTAGAGTGGAGATGTGAACCATCTCCATAGAGAATAATTGTTTTTGTTTTTTCAAACACTTGTGTGATTCTAGTACATAGAATTACGTAAGAAAAGCTCTTCCTCTTTCTTCATCAACCACAATTCATCTGGCATAACGCCCAGAATACATAACTTCCTCATTATTTATAATACTCTTAAAACTTGTATCTGGTTAAAAATCAAAATTATAAAATTTTGCTAATACATCTTATACATCGAATACATCTTAAACACAATTAACCACTTCAGCCCCGAAAGATTTTACCCCCTTCCTGACCAGAGCGTTTTTTGCGATTCGGCACTGCATCGGTTTAACTGACAATTGCGCGGTCGTGCGACGTGGCTTCCAAACAAAATTGACGTCCTTTTTTTCCCACAAATAGAGCTTTCTTTTGGTGGTATTTGATCGCCTCTGCGATTTTTATTCTTTGCGCTATAAACAAAAGAGCGACAATTTTCAAAAAAAGCATTATTTTTTACATTTTGCTATAATAAATATCCCCCAAAAATATATAAAAAAACATTTTTTTTCCTCAGTTTAGGCCGATCGTATTCTTCTACATATTTTTGGTAAAAAAAATAGCAATAAGCGTTTATTGATTGGTTTGCGCAAAAGTTATAGCGTTTACTAAAAAGGGGATAGTTTTATGGCATTTTTATTAATATTTGTCTTTTTACTAGTAATGGCAGTGATCAGCGATTTTTATTGTGACTGTGACGTTATGGCGGACATGTCAGACATTTTTGACACATTTTTGGGACCATTGTCATTTATACAGCAATCAGTGCGAATAAAAATGCACTGATTACTGTGTAAATGACACTGGTAGCGAAGGGGTTAACCACTAGGGGGCGGGGAGGGGTTAAGTGTGTCCTAGGGGAGTGATTACTAACTGTAGGGGGATGGGCTAGCAGTATCATTACTCTGATCACAGCTCCCGAGGACAGGGAGCTGTGATCAGTGACACTTGTCACTAGGCAGAACGGGGAGATGCTGTTTACATCAGCATCTCCCTGTTCGTCCTCTCCATGAGGCGATCGCGGGTATCCCCGCGGCGATCGAGTCCGCGGGACCCGCGACCTGACTCACGGAGCTCCCGGCCGGCACGTGCGCGCGCCGCCGGCACGTGCGCGCGCCGCCGGCACGTGCGCGCGCCGCCGATGGCGCGCACGCAATGGCATGGCGGGGAATTCAAATGGACGTACAGGTACGCCCATTTTCCCAGCCGTGCCATTCTGCCAACGTACATCGACGTGCACCGGTCGGGAAAACCATTTGCACAAATATAGCACATTTGCTACATTTGCTGTTATTAGAGAAACTCCATAACTGCTTGCTGACCGCCGGCTGTCAATTGATGGCCAGGCGGCGCAGCTCTCGTTGCGGGCAGGCATCATATGACGGTCCTCGCTTTCCCGGCCCACCAGGGGGCACGCGCACACACAGATCCACGGTCCTGTCAGAGGAGAGGAAACCGATGGTATGTTCCCAGTACAGAGGAACACCGATCGGTCTCCTCCCCTAGTGAGTCCCCTCCCCCTACAGTTATAAACACTCCCTAACAAACACAGCTAACCCCTCGATCTCCCCCTAGTGTTAACCCCTTCCCTGCCAGTCACATTTATACAGTAATCAGTGCATTTTTACAGCACGGATCGCTGTATAAATGTGAATGGTCCCAAAAATGTGTCAAAAGTGTCCGATATGTCCGCCGCAATATCGCAGTCACGATAAAAATCGCAAATCCCCGCCATTACTAGTAAAAAAAAAAAAAAATAATAAAAATGTTATAAATCTATGCCCTATTTTGTAGACGCTATAACTTTTGCGCAAACCAATCAATATACGCTTATTGCGATTTTTTTTACCAAAAATATGTAGAAGAATACATATCGGCCTAAACTGAGGAAAAAATTTGTTTTAAAGAAAAAAAATTGGATATTTATTATCGCAAAAAGTAAAAAATATTGTGTGTGTTTTCAAACTTGTCACTCTTCTTTTGTTTATAGCGCAAAAAATAAAAACCGCAGAGGTGATCAAATACCACCAAAAGAAAGCTCTATTTGTGGGGAAAAATTGATAACGATTTCATCTGGGTACAGTGTTGTATGACTGCGCAATTGTCATTCAAAATGCGACAGTGCTAAAAGCTGTAAAATGGCTTGGGCAGGAAGGGGGTGAAAATGCACTGTATTTAAGTGGTTAAAGTCTGACTCTGACTGAAATATTCAGAAATATTCAAGCTCATCCTATACATAAATTGAAATGCTACTTTGATTGTAATATGTACTACCACCAGAAACATGTGGGTGGGTTTCGGTGTGGGCGGTTCAGGGGGCGGTGGCATAGGGCGTGTTGCCACAGGGAGAGGTGTCACGTAGAACAGAGGGGCGGTAGACGAAGGGCAGTGTCTACTTCCTGGGGTCCAGACGCCATTATAGGGCGGTGGCTGACTACTTAGCTTCCTCTTTTCTGTTTTTTTATACACATACACAATACGACCATTTTGATTAATTTCATGTTCTTTTCACCGCTCCTCATGAATAGCATTTGCAACTTTAAACCAAGCATCTGCTGCTTGTAGCAGCCCGTGGTCTGACAACAAACCTTTTTTACGTTTCAAAATAATACGCCATTTATCTGCTTGTATCCCTCCCCCTAAATGCATATCAACCACACACTTTTGCCAACTTCTTTCCCTTTTTGACAGCACCCTTTCCTTCCAGCTCTAATACCAAGTCACAGTCCAAACTGCCCTCTTTGGGCCTCACTAACTTTTGTCCCATTGTTTCAGAGAGAGAGAGAGAGAGATAGAGAGAGAGGGAGAGAGAAACCTCTCAGCAAGACACTTAACAAACAGATAAGGAGTACAGCAGTTAATATTCAATATTGCACCACTTCAAATGTTATTCACATTTCCCAGAACCACGCCCAAATTCCTCACTCTGTACCCCTCTTCCTCTTCAAATTGTTCTGGTTGTTGAGGTTGTATTGGGCACCTTTCAGCTGCGTGTCCCCTCCTTCTAACTTCACTTTCTATAGCCTGTGATGACTTGCCAAACTCAAGTTTAACTGGGTAATGTACATTTAATCTGAATACCAACACATCTGCGATCTCCGCTAACAAGGGTTTATAACCAAGACATTCCCTTTTATATCCTGGCTCGACCACTTTAACCAACCCCCAGCCCTCTTCATGTATGGCAAATAACAGACCACAAACACACTTAGGAAATGACATTACCACCACCAACAAAATGTGACCAACAACCAACAACAAGCAACAAGTTGTGTGACAACCATAGAGGAATACAGGATTGTTCAGATCTCACGGGATCCCCACGCCACCGCTGGGCGTATTCCTGATGCCCCTCCTGGTTCTCCCGCGCACTTTCTTGCACCCATGCCTTTGCCGCACAATTATTTTTCCCCAGGAGGAGTTTAACCACGTCAACTAATTTCATCCGTGACTATATAATGAATCCCTCATTCCCAACAGCCGCCACAGAACACAAAATCGTTCAACAAAACAGAACAGAACAAAACAGGCGGTAGATATAATTGCAGGTTCCTTATTATATCAACAGACTCGAGGCAAGATATATACCTGTCTTTGAGGGCCGCAGGAAGCCAATATGGGCACAGAGTTTGACCAGCCATGGGTACAGGATAAACAGTAGACTAGATATACGAGATATCAAAAGTGACTTACCGTTTTCAGAGGTGATCAGTCTCCATCCTGTCTCCGTGTTGGCTTGTCCCGGTCCTTTCTCGATTGGCTATCCCTAGCCTCGAACCCCATGTTCAAGCACCAGATGTTTTGGATCAGAACAAAAGTTCCAATATTATTATATCTACCCCTGATCAGATTGTTAAATATAAAGCATGCATGCTTCAAGTAAGCTCACACTGAAACTGCTTAGTTCAGAGTCAAATCACTTTCTGTTTAATATTTCTGCTTCTCAAGATTTTTATACAATTCCATTAAAGATTGAGATCGTCAACAAGACTGGCGCATACAAACCACAAATATAAAAATACATATAGTGATAAAACTTCGGTTTTAGCTGGGTGCTCATTTGCGGAAGTTGCTTTATTCTTGCAGCACTTTTGCAGCATTTCGTGCTCCTTTGAATTCATTCATGTTATGTTGTTATATTCTGAATGCATTCTGGGAAGCAGGCGCAAACTTTTTGTTAACTCTTCGGTTCCACAGCAGCAAGGGAAAGGGTGAGCTTTGCAGAAAAATCTGAATATGTCTTAAGGCTTATTAAGCGTAGAAGCTGAGTTTAT
Source organism: Lithobates clamitans (assembly GCA_037952925.1). NCBI lineage: Eukaryota > Metazoa > Chordata > Amphibia > Anura > Ranidae > Lithobates > Lithobates clamitans. The sequence goes on from JBBGZY010000281.1 coordinate 504,953, forward strand.
ATATGTTAGGTATATAAAGCATGTATTGGAATAGACAGTTCACCATGTTCACATTTCTTAATCACATCCATTACACATCCAGAACTGAACTGGATGACAAACTCCACTAACAACCACCATGACGAAATATTGAAGGAAGTGGGGGTGGGTGGGAGCAACAGCGGCTCTGCGTCCTCCAAAAGGCTCGCCTCAGGTGGCTTCTAGAGTGGGAAAACCACCGCTTTTATACCCTGTGTGTGGCACCAGCCCGCCCAAATTAGCCAATGGGGATATGTTGCTATGCAATCTGAACTTCTGCCATCTCCCAGAGCAACCTGTAACAGAAGAGGGGAGGGGAGAGAGAACAGAAGCCCTTTGCACTGTCCCATGGAGCCTCACTTGAGCGCTAGGGGTTCAATCATTAGTTTTAATTGCTGACTATGTGTAATCTACTTTTTCTTTCTGAGCAGATCTAATTCCGAATGATAGACAGGTACATTTGAATCTTCTTGAGATGTTTTCTAAATGCTGTAAGCATGATACTGTCCTTGTCTTGGTTTATTTGCAAACACACTGATATAGAATCAAAATATTAAAGATGTGATAGGCTGACAATCGATAGTGCTTCTGCTTTATACATTTATTTAAGTCTTAAGGTCCAGACATAAGCACAGTTCATATGTGTGGTTTTATAGGCAATGACTATTGACTTTAGCAATTCTGAGGCGTCATTATCTTTCACAACCACATTTCGTTTTTCCATTCTACCAGGCTCATTTGCAAATCTTAGATTGCCAGTAGACATTTGTAAACAGCATGCACTATTAGCTTTATTGTTTTATCCACCTGGATTTTGTAATATCCAAGAAATTGGCCTAGTGCACAAAAGACATCCCTGTATTCATTAAGAGTATCAGTGTTGAAAGCATTAGGGGCTTTGTATTTTGCATCTTGAGTAGATATGAGCAAAGAGAACAGGTTAACCATGAATGTAAAATTTCACCTTGTGTTTATTGCCTTTGTATGTAGAACTCAAAGCGCTTATGATCTTTTTTATTTGTGTTTACAAAGGCAGATTGCTTATTCCCAGTTTAATTGAATAAGTCACCTGTATCAATGTTGGATGCTGAATCTATATCCTGTACACCTTTGGTGTGACGTGATTTACAAAAATAATGTGACTGTTCTTTTAGCATTTGTAGCTCAACTAAGCTTTTGCAGAACAGTTTTCCTTCTATGTGATTTACCACATCTGCCATTTCCTTTTGTACAGTTTTGCTATGGTTAATCTGTTCCTGGGGTGGTAGGCAATATGAGGGGGCCACATGAGAAGAATGATGATACAACAGATAAGATTAGTGAGGATCCTAAACCTTTCTGTTTTTGCTTTTAATTTTAAATTGTGATGCCATTATCCATCACGATTTTCCTTCTGTGGTCCAGTCTTTCCTACATACTTTACAGAAAAACAATGTATATAAACATGTGCATTTCTGTACAAAAAAATCCCCCATATTATGTCCCCCATAGCTGCTGCCTTTGTGTTCACTGAGGAATGAGACTGCTTTTTCTACTTTGCCTTTTAACCACTTGCTTACTGGGCACTTATACCCCCTTCCTGCCCATGCCAATTTTCAACTTTCAGTGCTGTTGCACTTTGAATGACAATTGCACAATTATGCAACGCTGTACCACTGTACTGTTTATTTTTTGCTAAAGAAACAAAAAAAGACCAAAAATTTTGAAAAAATAAAATAAAATTTTTCATAGTTTGTTATAAAATTTTGCAAACAGGTCATTTTTCTCCTTCACTGATGTGCGCTGATGAGGCTACACTGATGGACACTGATGGGCACTTATAGGCTGCACTGAGGGGCAATGATAGGCACTGATGAGGTGGCAATGATGAGGCGGCACTGATGAGACTGCACTGATGGGCACTGATGAGGCTGCACTGATGAGGCTGCACTGATGGGCACTGTTGAGGTGGCACTGGTGGGCACTGATAGGTGGCACTGATGGGCACTGATAGGTGGCACTGATGGGCACTGATAGGCAGCACTGAAGGGCACTGAGAGGTGGCACTGATAGGCGGCACTGATGAGCACTGATAGGTGTCACTGATTAGCACTAAATGTATGGAGACTAATGCGCAAAAACCACAATGTAAACAGGAAATAACCAATCTAAGACTATCAGTAAGGTACTAGGTAAAGAGCTGCCAACATAGATGGGTCCACTCAGCTCCCCCAAGAGAAACAATAGGTTCATATAAAATATGTGGCGCTATTCTACCCTCCTGTACCACACTATGGAAAAATGTCTACTGAAATGACACTCAGTGTGTCTAAAATGCTTCTAATCCATATGGTAGATGTATAGCAAATGTATGCCTTAAGAAACAACTCCAGTTGCTAAATCACAATAATAAATAAATAAATGAGACGTGTAGGAATAACGGTCCGTGCCTATACAGGACCTAACACACCTCCTGATAGAAATGAATAATACAGTGGCTAGTGCAGAATAAATTCTCTAGTGCAAAAAAACAAAATTCAAATGAATTAAATAAATAGCATGTGTCACAAAAATAATTTACAAATAAATAGCATCTCGAAATGGCTGTAAATACAGCCCACACAATAAACTGAAATAAGTGATGAGTGTATAGATAATAAAAAAATATATACCGTGTAGATATCATAAGCAAAGTGAATTCAACACCTCAAACCCAGAGATGAGCATACAATAGTGCACAAAAGTGTCATAAGTGACAAACTAAAGATATGGAAAAAAGTTTTTTTCCAACAGCACGTAACTGATAGTAAAAAAGTGCAACATTAATGAATAATTAATAAATAAATAAATAATAGTCCATAAAAGTGACAATAGTGCAATACAGTCCACTTGCACTAGAGAATTTATGAAAAGGGGATGATCAGAGAAGGCAGGGTCAAACAGACTTTTTACACAATGCAGATGATTAACCCCTTATGTTCTACAATGAGTATAACAAGCATGCTTTACTGCATATACAGACTGGTTTTACTGTTGTTGGTTTAGTAACACTTTAAGGAATCTGTCTGGTTAATTTACTAAAATTGGAGAGTGCAAAATCTGGTGCAGCTCTGCATGGAAACCAATCAGCTTCCAGGTTTTTTTTTCAAAGCTTAATTGAACAAGCTGAAATTAGAAGCTGATTAGCTACCATGCACAACTGCACCAGATTTTGCACTCTCCAGTTTTAGTAAATCAACCCCTGTGCTGCAGCTGCTCTGTGTACTCTCATCAGGCTGCCATGGCATAATACTTTTGTTTTACCTCCAGCCAGCAGACAGATAGAAGGAACTGGAGAGACTTTGGTGCAGGCCGCATTGAACTGTGGGAGATGTGGTTTGGAGAAATTATCCTGCTTTGAAAATGAATGAAGTGATGGACTACAATTCCCAGGGAGAGTCTCTTAAGAGTAGGGTAGGGTAAGCATTTTTCCCAGGCTGTGGGGCGAAGGACTTCTTTTTGCTGTGAGGGTATTGGAAGGTGTGCATCTCTGTTCCACTGTGTACACCTGCCAGCCACAACCAGATGCTGGGGGCAAATCAAGCCTGAAGAAGTGGTAAGAAAGTAGAGCACTTTTAACTGCATATTACAGGTTATGGCAGCAGCTATATATGAAAAAAAAATAGATCACTGCAGAGGTAGCTGGAGCCATGTATGGGCTCATTGACACAAGGATGCACAGGAAGGACATCTTCTATTGGTTCATGGGGAATATAATTTTTCCTGGTTCAGATTTCATAAGTGATTCAGTGAATAAATCCTGAGCAGTAATGGCCGCTCACAATTCATGTTTATAAACTCTTCCACATAACTACTGAGGTATAGAAATACTATGAAGGGGAAACTGCATTAGGGTTCAGTGTACAGTATAGATACAATTAGTTCTAAGAAGAGTTTTTACTTAATTCATGTTATAAGGAGTTTTAAATACAGTGTACATCTTTCGATGCCCGTCACTTCAAGATGAGTCATAAAGTGGGTTATTAAATCTTAAGTAAAGAAGCATGAGATGCTGTTAGACTAGCATGTTTATTGCTCTATTTGCACTCTGTGAACTTTAGATAATTCTAAGTATAAAAGCTATAAAGCATGTCTATGAAATAAATAATAAACATTTTACAGGTCTACACTTTGTTCTGCTGCTACAGACACTAAATAAATACTCACTGTATTCAAGAGTTTGTAAAATTGATTTTTTGGTATACGAATAAACTGTTCCTTTAAAATTGCAGAGGCTGTACTTAGTTTTAGTGTTTTTGTGATACAGTATTAGAAGCATTTATTTGCTTTTTTATGTAGCTGATGGTAGCTAATGCAAACACGTTCATACATTTACATCTATCTTATCCTCCTAGCAACCTGTTTACACTATCTTTATATATATATACATATATATATATATATATATATATATATATATATATATTTGCAATTTTCCTTGATGTCTTGAAACTTGAGTAGGACTACATTAGAAATAGGCTAGCAACCTGGCCAGTAAACATATACTGGCTGATTAATTATTGATAGGACTGCACTATAGCAAAGCAAAAGCATAGCAGCCTTTACCTCCTAAAGTCTGAATCATAAATAGTGTGCCCCCATATCCTCTACAATCCCAAATACAGAGGAAAGTTACATAAATCACAATCTAGACCAGAAAAAAATCACTGTCAGGCAACACGTTTCAGTATCTTGCTACATCACCCCATCCTGTACACATGCACACACACATACACCCTTTTACTCTTTTTCCTCCTGCTTGCGCCATCACAAGAGCTTAAGGGGATAGACTCTTCACAGCAGCAGAGTCAGATGGTAGGAATTATAATGCAGGGCACTCCACAGTTTCACACTATGCTGTCAATATCCGTTCACACCAGAGTGCAGTGTAGAAAACCTGTGTTCCTTGCACATTTCCCTTACCGCATTTCAAATGTAGCAATACCCCATCAGGGGACTCTTATTTTATACTGGTTCTCCCCAAAACAGTACAGAGGCCACCAGCCTCCCATACAACAGTCCATTCACTCCGGTTCCAATAAACAGTCCAGGAGTCTTTTTGTGATTTATTGCTTGCAGAACTTGTAACAGGAGAAGGATTGGGGTATGGGATACGCCAAAATAGTTATCACTTAGCAATTAGATAGTCTTCCTAAACTCCAGACCCCCCAAAAATTAAGTCAGCAGCTACAAATACTGTAGCTGCTTACTTTTAATACAAGAACACTTACCTGTCCAAGGATCCAGTGGTCGATCCTCACCCAAGCTGATTCTTCAATTGGCTTTGGGTCAAAGCACTGGCATCTTAACTAAGTGTAGCATTACCCTCGTGAGGGCCGCTGGTAGAATCTGTACTGCACTGGTTGCCCCGACTCTGCAAGTCCTTCCGACACCTCTGACACACTGGGTTCAGCCATTTTTACCAACTATCACCAAAAATAATGAACTTACACAATGTCAGTGAAACAGTTTTAAATTTGTTTACTGAAGCAAAAGTGGCACATAGAAAAGCATAATGTAAAACTGTACGTCAGAAAGGTATCTTGCTGAGTCTCTCTTTGCTGGGGAAAGACAATCTTTCCAGGGCTCAGGACTATTTATCAACTTCACCAGCCACCATCTGGATAGACCTGCTCAGAGATTGGCTAGGCTCTGATCAATATTCAGACTGATTATTTGAATTTTCCCTCCCAAAGCTCTGGAAACTTCTTCTAGAATCAGGGTGAATCAAGCCTGTGAAGCGCTGAACAGAACAAACAATCATTGCTCCCTTGATTACAGAGGGAGCTAAAACTTAATTTACGTAGAATCCTACACTAGGAGGGTGCGACATCAATCCACTGGGTGTATGATTTGCTGCGAGTACCAAAAGATTCCTAATCGATTAGCAATAACATGACTTCATCCATGGATTCATGGACCTCTGCCTGCTGCATGTTGTGGCCTTGAGGCTAACGTTACTACTACTGACTACTGGAGGATAAGAATGAGGACCTAGAGAAGCGGCTACGCCAGATTTCGAGTTGTGGACATCCCACAAGAGGACAATCACTTGGAAAACTGTCTCATTGCTGAGTTTGGCAGTTTTACTATAGAATTTATTATAGAACTGGTGTAAAGGGAACTCTCTTGCCCAATTATGATGAGACTCCCAAACTACAGGAATGGGGATACTATACTCTGCCAGTTAAGAACAAAGGGTCATTTGTGTACAGAGAATGTCCATATCTCACTGTGCATTGACCTTTCTATGACCTGGGCAAAATTCTCCTCTACTAAGCAGAATCTGCAGGGCCTTGGTCTGAAAAATAAAATTTGGTTACCAGCAAAGCTGTAAGTCATCCATGACAGTTGCACTCACATCTTCACCTCACATGAAAATATGCTTTCTTTAATTACCATAAGTAAGCCGTAAGCTGTCAGACATCTCCTATGGATCTCTGAAATCCCTGGCTTATTTCCCCTGTATGGGGACCAGTAAAGTCTAACTGTATGTGTTTTCATTTTTTATTTTCTGTATACCTGTTGGTTGAATCCTGCTCCTAGTTGTAATTTTGAGTTAAGGCCTGCTCAGTTGGGCATAGAGTTGGGCAGGGGAGTTTGTGCTGACCTGTTGTTGGCTACTGAAGGCAGCACAGTGGTGTGGTGGTTAGCACATTCACCTAGCAGCAATAGGGTCGCTGGTTCAAATCCCGATCACGACACCATCTGCCTGGAGTTTGCATGTTCTCCCTGTGCCTGCGTGGGTTTCCTCCGGGTACTCCGGTTTCCTCCCACACTCCAAAGACATGCTGGTAGGTTGATTAGATCCTGTCGAAAAATTGGCCAAATATGTGTATGTTGTATGTGTATGTGTTTGTAAGCGTGTCAGGACCCCATGGGGCAAGGACCGCGCTATACTGCAGATGGACACCGGCAGCAAAAAGCGCCCTGAGGCGATTCAGTTCGCATAGGTAGCGCTATACAAGTCACTCATTCATTCATACTGTTTGTCTCCGGTGTGAGACTTTCTATATGTTGCTAATGTGTGCGAACGCCTGTATGTATGTGGTCTCCCTTTCCCTCCTGGGTAATATTTATGTTTTCCTGTTATTTGTATGTATTAATGTGGATGAATTTACTCATTATCCTGTGGGCCATTTTATAACTTCCCAAATGTCTAAGGCTACCATTAGGGATGAGCTGAACACCCCTCCGATTCTGTTCGCACCAGATCAGGCGAACAGGCAAAAAGTTTGAGCGAACATACAAACCCTATTAAAGTGGGACACGAACATGAAAAACCAAAAGTACTCATTTCAAAGGCTTACATGCAAGTTATTGCCATAAAAAGTGTATGGGGACCCGGGTACTGCCCTAAGGGACATGTATCATTGCAAAAAGTTTTTAAAATGACAGTTTTTTTAGGAGCAGTGATTTTAATAATGCTCAAAGTGAAACAATAAAAATTAAATACTCCTTTAAATATCGTGCCTGGGGGCTCCTCTTAGTCTGCCTGTAAACTGGCACATCTGTGCAATGTGTAGAACAGTGTCACAGTAAAATTACGTTTCTAAAGGAAAAAATGTCATATAAACTTGCTCGCGGCTGTAATTTTTTGCAGGCTCCTGGCAATATAGATGAAAAATCAAGGAAAAAATTGGTGTGGCTCCCCCCAGTCCATACCAGGCTCCTTGGGTATGGTATGGATTTTAAGGGGAACTCCACGCCAAAATAAAAAAAAAAAACAGCGTGGGGTCCCCCAAATTCCATACCAGGCCCTTTGGGTCTGACATAGATTTAAAGGGGAACTCCATGCCAGAATTAAAAAAAAAAAGGCATGGGGCCCCCTCAAAATCCATACTAGACCCTTATCTGAGCAATCAGCCTGGCAAGCCAGGAAAGGTGGGTGGACGAGCGAGCGCCCCCCCCCCTCCTGAACCATGCCGGGCCACTTGCCTTCAACAATGTACCCCTACCCATTCACATGGGGGGCGGGATCCAGATTCCGATAAGCCCCTCGCCCGCAGACCACCACAACACATGGCCAGGGTTGTGGAAACGAGGTCCTTGTCCCCATCAACATGGGGACAAGGTGCTTTGGGGGGACCCCAAAGCACCCTCCCCATGTTGAGAGCAAGTGACCTAGTATGGTTCAGAAAGGGGGCACTCACTCACCCCCCCTTTCCTGGCCTGCCAGGCTGCTTTCTCAGATAAGGGTCTGGTATGGATTTGGGGGGACCCCACGCTAAATTTTTTTTATGTTGGTGTAAGGGTTCACCTTAAAATCCATGCCAGACCCAAAGATTTTGGTATGGATTTTGGGGGGACCCCACTCTGTTTTTTAAAAAGATTGTGGCGTGAAGTTTCCCTTAAAATCTATACCAGACCCAAAGGGCCTGGTATTGATTTTGGGGGGACCCCATGCCGTTTTTTTTCTTAATTCTGTCATAGGGTCCCCCTTAACCACTTCAGTGCACTGTATTATATACTCTGCACTGACTGCACTCTGTATATATATATATATATATATACATATATATATATATATATATATATATATATATATATATATATATTTATATACTAGACTGCCTGCACTGTATATATAGTCTACACTGAATGCACTGTATATAGAGCCTACACTGAATGCACTGTATATATAGTCTACACTGTGTTCATAAATATAAATATATATATATATATATATATATATATATATATATATATATATATATTGGGTGTTATTTAGCTTCAATGTAGAGCTTACCGTGTCTACGCCAGATACGCAGTTTAAGGGCTTTTTTTGGCCCATGTTTATTAAAATGAAAGAAAAAACAGTACATCCAGGATTCCCAGGCAGGGGTTTCAACTTCAAAGCAATAATGAAATAAATGGAAAATACAGGGTCACCTGTCTCTCTGGTCAGTACTGCTATTCAGGCGTTGACCTCAGTCCTCTTGACCCTGTAACTGTGTCCCTGTTTGGTACCCACACTGTACCTCTGGTGACACTCTCCCTTACAGCTTCCTGGCTGTTTCAGCCCACCGGCTTGGGCTCTCTATCTGCTCCCAAACTGTCCTGTGCCAACAGGCATACTTCTCCCTTGCACACCTGGACTCCCCGCGAGGGTGGAGCCCAGAACCCTGGTTCTGGCTCTGCTATAAGCCCAGGACCCACCTGTAAAATCAACAAGCCAGACTCCTGGCTGTTCCCAAAACCCGGTCCCAGGATTGGAGATTCCATCCCACCCAGATTGCTATGAAATCTCCAGGCTCCAGGTCCCCAACTGTATTTTACAAACCACAGAGGAAACTGATAAAACAAATTAAATAATCCGCCTTGAGCCTCTCAACCTGCCTATTTGAGAATCCTGGGTGCTAATCACTAGGACAGGGATCCGTACTGTCACAATATATATATATATATATATATATATATATATATATATATATATATATATTAAACTGCCTGCACGTCACTAATTGACCTGCGTAATCTAGCTCAAGTTCTTTCAATCACTTCACGTTATCACACTACATAGGCTGTTGTGTAAGCAGCCTTATATAATGTGGGACGTGGACTTAGCCCCCAGAGCCGTGATTGGCCAAAGGCACCCTGCCTTTGGCCAATCATGGCTCTCCCAGCAGATCGCGCTGTGATTGGCCAAAGCATGCAGGTTAGGTGCATTCTTTTACCAATCAGCAGCCGTCAATGCTCTGCAATCTCGCAGTGCATTATGGGGCACCCTGCGGTGCTAAAATTTGCCGCAAACATCCCATATGTTCAGTTCATTTGCAGACAAGCGAACACCCAATGTTGGAGTCGAACTTACGTTTGATTCGAACATCAGGACCTTCTCTAGCTACCATGTTATAGAACATCAGCGGCTTAAATTCAAAATCAAAAGGAGGATATGTGTTTACTTCTCTTCAGGCCCACAACCCCCATATTCTATGTCTTCAAAAGACACACCTTACAGGATATTAGGTAAGGGCTCTGAGGAGGTTCTGGATATTCCAAGGATTTAACCCCTTTACGAACACCCAACACATAAAGGATTGAATGACTGGATAGTCCTCATAACAATATGGCACCTCATCCCAATAGCATAAATACCAATGGTCAAGAGAGGGTCAGGGGATTATCACGGTGCCAACCAATAATTGAAGTCCATAAAGTAAAATAACAATATTTTATTCACATAAAGTTAAAAGAGATGCATAAACATACATATCAGGGGTGTGAACAATACAAAAGATATTCAGACAAATAAAAAGCCAACTGAGCACTAGTTTCACACAAACCCGCCTATGCCGTAGTGGCAGGTCATGTGAACAGGTATATGAAGTCCTACATGTTTTGCCTACAAAGGCTTCCTCAGGGACAGTTGGTAATACCTGTATTCTTATCTTGAAATTCTATAACAAAAAATAGTAACATTCAGACAATATAGTGACAACAGTTACAATTGTAAAGTTGTATGAAAATGCTTGAAATGCTTTGTGGCTGTCATGCATCTGTAGCCATGCATGACAGCCACAAAGCATTTCAAGCATTTTCATACAACTTTACAATTGTAACTGTTGTCACTATATTGTCTGAATGTTACTATTTTTTATTATAGAATTTTAAGATAAGAATACAGGTATTACCAACTGTCCCTGAGGAAGCCTTTGTAGGCGAAACATGTAGGACTTTATATACCTGTTCACATTGCTTTGCAATCTGGTTTGTCAGGCAGATTTTAAAAATGGGCGATCCTCCAATATAGTAATACTATATTTTGGTTTCTATGTGTAGGGCGGAGATGCAGTGGGGGACACTTTGGTCCAGGGTGCCTCCACTGTATTCTTAATTTCTAATCTCTTCATGTTAGGGTCCATTCACACCAGATGCAGTGAGAAGACAAGGCAAACTGCCCAGTGTGTGCCTGGTTCACACCACTGTGTTGGGGTGGTGTGCAGGCACAATGCACTGAAAAAAAGTACTGCATGCAGCTCACTGTGGCACAATGTGAGGCACCACCTCGCACCGCGCAGCTGGCAATTGAACTTGATGTAATGTCTGTGTGACATTTCAATAAAGTTTCTTCAAAAATAAAGTAACAGTGCAGTACATTTCGGTGATCCCACCAGACCACATTGCACACCAGCCGGTGCATTATAACGCAACAGATGGTGTGAATGGACTCTTAATCTTGTTCCAGGAGGATGAGCTTGTATGTGTGTGAGTTTGTGCGTGCATACTTTTGTTCGGCACACCAGCATTTGTATGTTCCTTTTTTGTTACACTACTATTGTTATATTTATATAAAATGAAAAAAATATCCACCTAGATTAGGTGAGCTTAGGCAGGTGATAGAAAAAACTTACAGCCTGACACCCAGCTTACAGTAGGTGTGGAGCACCAACAACAATATAAAAATGAATTCAAAGCCATCTAGTTGCAATAGTTACAAAGAAGCCAACAGGTTTCGGAAGTAAAAACTTTGCAAAGTGAATAAATGAGCTATAACAGGATAGCAGTTTTGAAACAAGGTCATACTGAACATTTGGCTGACAGGCTTGTGGTGTGGGGTCATTTTAAAAAAAATGGGAGGGGGGGGATAAGGACCTGAGTGCTGGAGGTAAAGTTAGTTTGCTGGTGCCAAAAAAAAAACTATCAATGACTTACCCTTATTTTTGTTTCCCATTATATTTCCCTCTGCTATTGTTTTTAAGCAAATAAATGCGTAAACAAAAGAAAAGTGGATCTGCTATCCTAGAAATACAGCTCTGCAATTACAAAAGATCAGAATGAATAAAAAAGTTGCTATAGGCAATCCACCTCCACATCATTTTCCTCCTATTCATATGAAGAATCTTCGGTGGGTTGTAGGTCAATCTAGAATTTTTTCACCAGTCATACCTCTATTATCTCTCCTTGAATCCATTGCCATGGACATGCATCTGTTGTTGACCTGTCAAATACTTCAAAATATTTCCTCCTTTCAAAAGTGTAGAATAAAATGTACTTCTACCTTGATTTTCACATGCCTCTCACCTTCATTTTCATTGTTTATCATTGCATTCTTCACTAGAATATGCTGCAACCATTTGCTAAGGGATGAGGTTTATGAGTGGGCCTCCTATAGGTTCAGGGTGAATCCTATACATCAAGGAATGTATCAAGGAACCTAACGCAGGATTTCACCATGGTAGTCATAATGCATTAGAAAAAAATAAAAATAATTACTGCGCTAAGTGAGCAATACAAGTAAAAACAGCAGCAGCTCAATATGGAATAGACATATAAACAGATAAAGATACAAATGGAGCTATGCTAAAAAATATTAACCACAGATTGATAAAACACACAAAAAGTGCAAATAATGTGCATATATGTTGAAATTGCTCCCAACACCACAAGAAGTTATAGATTAGTCCATAATTGTAAACATGTGAAATCTTGATATAACTTGTGACAACACCACAAACTCGTGCTCCTCCACCAAATAGATTGCGTGCTTACCAGAGGCAAGCAAATATGAGCTTGCGGCTATTAACCCCGTCAGGGCCTTGTTCCAAAAAGATGGCAATGACAGCTCTCAAATGCTTGAGTTAATGAAGCAGGAACACACAGCAAACAGCCAAGGGAACTTGAACATTCAGTGGTCTTGATTAAGGACCAGAGTCATAATACATTGCCTGGTATTTGAACTTTGGTCAGCTGGCCAATAAGGGGGCTTTTGGCTAACCCACCCCATCACTATAACAGGGTGGGTTCCCAGCAGCTATACTGACAATTGCTTTAGTTGAAACAGGGAAAGCTCAAGAAGTGCTGCTGATAATTATAAAGTACATTGGCAGAGATTCATGTGCAGGGCTTGTAGGCACTAAAAGGTCTCTAAAATGTAAACATTTACAGAATGCCCTATAGGTAGCAAAATGCCGTACATCTTGGGGGTAGGAGGAGGGAAGGATTTTTACTAGGGATGCACTAAGACCAAATACAAAGTGCCAATATCAAGCATTTGTATCGGTACTTGCGCAAATGCTTCCGATACTGAAACCTATACTTTGTGATGCATTTTTTTGTCAATACAAAATGAATAGGTGCCCACTGCACTGCAAAGAATCGCATGCAATTTGAACAGGAATGTGGTGTGATTCCTGTCCAAATCGCATGCGCTTCCCCCCACCGCTCCTGTGTGTGTATAGAAAGGGAAAAGCAGCATCTAGTGGGCAGTTTAAAAATGTTAGAACTCATTGTATATATCTGGCCACATGCAAAATAATCTACATAGGTGTCCCAGTCCACAGATGATAGCAAATCACGGATGCTGGAAGTGCTCACAGGGCTGAAGGAGATGTAGAGGCGATCCACCCCCAAGCTGACATCACTTCCGCCCTTTACCCACAGGGTCACTGAACTTCTCCTTTCGCCCTGTGAGCACTTCCAGCGTCCCTGATTTGCTATCATCAGCGGACCGGGACACCTATGTAGATTATTTTGCATGTGGCCAGATATGTACTGTGAGTTCTAACATTTTTTTTAAACTGCCCACTAGATTGCGCTTTTTACTTTCTATATACAGACACAGGAGCAGTGGGGAGGATTGGCTGCGATTCAGACAGGAATCACACCGCATTCCTGTTCAAATCTCATGCAGTGCTATTTGCACCAGTTTTTTTTGTATTGGTGCAAATCACACGGCGAAGTATCGATACTCGTTGTCACCGAGTACTTGACCGAAAGTGTCAGTACTCGTACTCACCGATGAAAAAACAGTAACCCTAGTTTTTACCTTTTTCATCATTGCTTTCTGCAATTTCTTTTTTTACAGGTTTTTTTTTAAATATTGAAAACAGTGGCTGTACCTCAGCAATGTACATCAGCACAGCAGCTTATAGTTTCCTTTGGAAGCGCATGTGACAGGGTGATTTAGAGGCAGAAGATTGCGAAAGACGGGGCAGAGCTTTGTTTCCCCATAACACAATGTGCCCAGAAAAGGACATTTATATCAGTATCACCAGCTAGTGCATGTAGACAGGTGTTGGGCTGCAGTATATGCGGCAACCTGAGGGTAGGGCTATGCCATTCCAGGAGAACATTAAAGGCTTCTGTCCCTTATTATGGGCTCTGGTGGCCATCTTGGGGAGACCAGCATTCCCTATTGGATGCTGAAATCCTTCAAGTTTTGGGGCGACCATCTTAACTCAGCTGCTTCAATAGCAGGTTCTGCATCATTCAGTGCACCTCTGGGGATAGTTTAGGAACAGAGCCGCACTGGTTAGGGGGAGAGTAGAGCAGCATTAGGGCGAGGTGCCTAATTACGAGGGGAAAGGGAAGGTTTCTCATTACAGGGTGTCTCTTCTACAAGCTCCATAAAACTATCTCCCACTGGCAACCAAATATCTGCAAGGACATGGGGATCGCAGGGTGACCCAATAAAGAAGTGCTTCTCTGACATTCTGCAATTCGTAAGTGGATGTTATAACAGTTTTGGAAAAGTGGCCTACTAATAAATATTACCTTCTCTACCTTAAGAAGTGTATGATCTAAAACATATGTAGTACTTTGGCCCCTGGACGACGTCAATTGTGATGAAACGCGTAGGGAGTAGCGACGTGCTGATGTCACTGCATTTTATGCAAGTCCCGGTGTAACGGACTGCAATCGAGAGCCGGCCGGCTCAGAGTTTATACTGCATTAATTTGTTCATCTAATTGTAAGTGCAATACTTTTTATTTATTAAAACCGCCAAAAGATTTTATACTATGGAAGCTTTTATTTTCTCATGGGGACCATCTGGCAATATGCACCTTTGAATGATTACATCTGAGAAGACGTTGAGACCATTGCTTCATATCAAAGGCCCGGGCTGGGTATTAAGCCAAAAGTGTTTGTGATCTCCCGTAAAAGGAGATCAATAGGAGTCGGTAAGCAGCAGTGTGCGTAGAGGTGGAAGTTGCATCTTTTCTCACCACAATTCCTGGGTGTATTGTGTGTCAATTTCAAATCGGAGATCTATCGTCAACTGAATGGACTATTTATAGTGTGTTAATTCATCAATTTTATTTCACAATATTCACTTTATGGGAGTTTAGCACAATCAATTTATATTGCATTGATTCACTTTATATGGAAATTAAAGCACAACTTATTATTGAAAATATGTAGCACCTTATTTTGTAACCATTCAATTTCTACAATATAAGGCCTATTCACACTCATGAATATGGCCATTTTCAATTCCCCTCTGGGGACTCAGCAGGTTTATCTGCAATTAGCTGCAAACAGGAAACCCCATTCAAAGCAACCCAAAACAAGCCTCTGCAGCTATTCACAGTGGTTTGTATGTAATTGGTCATGAATCGATTATCTGCTAATGATTGGCCATAATAGCTGCAGGAGCTGTCAGCCTACCATTGATTTGAATGAGGATTCCTGCTGGCCGCTAATCACACAGAACCCCGCTGAGTTTCCCGCTGGCAATCACAAAGGCCCCCATTTGTGTGACAGGATCCTTAAACAACATTTAAATAACTCTGCGTGCTGATTCCTGGTTACATCCTACCTGTAAACAAGTGGCTGCTCCACCTAGCAGGAGTAGAGGAGGAGGAGGAAGAAAAGGGTGCATTAGCCGTGCTTGCAAGCAGTGGCTGCTTTGCCCCTGGGAGGAGTAAGAAGAAAATTACTTTTGTGTCAATACACTCTTTCCTGCACATACTGTGGCTGAGTATGGACACTCTGAGATAGAAAAAGTACAAGCAACCCAACTCTAGCTGGTTCAGCCCAACCAGCTCTTTGCCTTGCAGAACCTGCTTGCCCCCTAGTATCTCCACGTTCACATCTTCTGCCACTCACATTAGGCCTGTCTGACAATGTTTTCCTCCAAAACAATAAACCCTGATTTTGGGAAGGACAGGCAGCCTATGGTTGTAAAATTGTACACTTAACTTTTGCTGCTACCTGTCCTGCCTCCTGACGAGATAATGTTCTCTTCCATTTGTTGCTGCCCTTTCCACTATGTTATGGAAAGGCTGGAGCCCATGACCATAGGTTTTCCCATTGCAGCTATAAAAAAGCAACTGACTGCTGAGTGTCTGGGAGGACAAATCCAACCACCACATCGATACCAACATTTACAGAACAAATATATATATAACAAGTACATCAGAAAAAAATAAGTAAATGAGAATCTTCTATACTGGGGCAACCCAGGCAAGGAAATATTCGGTGGATTATATAGAGAGGGTTTACAATACAAAGTGATTTGACAAAGCTCAGGCCACCAGACTTAAGATTGGTTACAGTGTGGCTCCAGATAACCACAGATAACCACAGTACAATATTTGTGGCCATTGTCTCTAAAAATGCTACACTCTAATTTCTATTTCACATCTTTCCCTCTTATGTTACAGCCAAACCAAGCTGCTTACAAACTGTTAAACCAGTCAACAAAATGTGCGCTGTTTGTCTCATACATAAGATAAAATCTTTCTTGTCTATTTTTTTTATGCCTATTCAAGAGTTTGGATACTGGTATTAACCACTTGAAGGCTGGACTGTTTCACCCCCTTCTGATCTAGGCCATTTTCATGTTTAGCGCTGTCACACTCAGTCATGAGAAATACTGTGCCAATATGAATTTCATTAAATTTATTGAGACAGACAGAGCAACGCAGTGGTGTGAATCTGGCACACCGGAGACAAGGAATTTTGCTTTGTTATGTGGTGGGACTGCGCTGGAATAGCCACCCTACTGCATCTGGTGTGAATATACCCTTAAGTTTCTCTAGTGTTCTTAGAGCCCTTCTTCTGATAAACATATGTTAAGGAGGTCCAATTCCTATATTATTACTGCACAACTGTCATCTGAACCTCAGGATATCAATAATCTAATAAGCAGAAAAAAGGATTAAAAAGATTTTGGACAATATAGACTGAACTTAATATAAATAACATTGCACATAGATGCTGCAAGAAAAGATTGCGATATCAAAAAATCTTCTACATTTCCTGCTCTTTATCACACATCGCCTTTCCAGTTGCCCATAAAGAAACTCTGTAGAAACCTTTCTAAACATAGTCTTACTGAAACATTTATGGAATGGCTGCGCTGTCATTTAATTGTGTCTATGTTTTTTTAAACCATCTTGTCATTTTATGAAATATTTATTGTGTACTTTCTGAAAACTAGCCTAGCAGTAACATGTAAAATGTATGTTCTCCATCGTTTAATTCAGTGATCGATGGCTCACAGGAGCTTCATATTGAAAACCCGAAGCTTGTGTTTTCAAGATGTTCTCTGTCTTCTAGCTAAGAAGTCACCAAGAGATTTGTGTTGTTTTCCTATTTTTATCACTAGCCTGCTTTTGATTTGATGAACAGAAAATTGAGATGCACAATGTAGAATATATTTAAAAGGAAAGAAAGGTATTTCAGGTTTTCTTCTATACTCCACAGGTTATAAATAGCTCTTGATATTACAAGACTATCTGCAGGCATTAAATTATTGATGGATTTTAATATTCTGCTCACCTAAATTTATACCCAACTCAAAAATTATAGTTACTTTACTTTGATACTTTTTCAGATGGTGCATCACGGAGAGAAATTTTGCTTTTCATCTTATTAGCCATTAGGATTTTTTTTTATTAATTTAGTACTAAATATTGAAACATTTAAACCAGAATATAAGGATGAAAAAGATTTAACATGGGCTATTTAGTTTTTTTCCAGACTTCTACTTTCATGTACAGTATGTGTGTATATTATAGTTTATTTCTAGACTCCTTTTACTGTGTCTACTTTGTCATTTATAACATTGAATATGTTTATGGATGTAGCTTGTTTTTAGTAGGTGGTAATAATTTTCCATTATGGAAAATATAAAAATGTATAATTCTATTAATAGAAGATAGTATACATATAACTTTTTATGTGATATATGTATCTCTTTAAGGTTTCATGCACATTGTTTACATTTGCTGTGTAAATAATTCTTTAGTCCTTTCCTTTGACTTTGCATTTAAGCCTGTCTTTGGCCACATTGCATCAGATGGGGAGGTCCGAGGCAGGGGTTCTATCTACATGTTTTCTGAAACAATAACAATAATTGCATGTTCTCCAGACCTTTAAAGTGGATGTAAACCCTCACACATACCCAGGCAAGTGAACAGCCGCAAATGATACACAGGGATAAAACAAATCACCCTACATATATTTTATTTGCATATCTGCTGTCTTCATCTTGCTATATTAGATTTAGAATTCTTACATCGGGTTAGAATTTTTACTGCCTCATTCAGTACTGGGAGTACAGTCTTGGCTTACACTGGTAATTGGAAGAAAGCCCCCCCCCCCTTCCACATACAGTGCCTTGCAAAAGTATTCACCCCCTTGGCATTTTTCGTGTTTTGTTGCCTCACAACCTGGAATTTGAAGATTTTTTTTATATTATTGTGAAGCAAACAACAAATAGGACAAAATAACAGAAAAACTCAATGTGCATAACTATTCACCCCCCTAAAGTCAATACATTGTAGAGCCACCTTTTGCGGCTATCACAGCTCCAAATCACTTTGGATAAGTCTCTATGAGCTTGCCACATCTTACAACTGGGATTTTTGCCCATTCCTCCTTGCAAAACTGCTCAAGCTCCTTCAAGTTGGATGGTTTGTGTTTGTGAACAGCAATATTTAAGTCTGACCACAGACTTTCTATTGGATTGAGGTCTGGGCTTTGACTAGGCCAGTCCAACATATTTACATGTTTCCCCTTAAACCACTCAAATGTTGCTATAGCAGTGTGTTTGGGGTCATTGTTCTGCTGGAAGGTGAACCTCTGTCCTAGCCTCAAATCACACACAGAGTGGTACAGGTTTTGTTCAAGAATATCACTGTATTTAGCACCATCCATCTTTCCCTCAATTCTGACCAGTTTCCCAGTCCCAACTGTTGAAAAACATTTCCACAGCATGATGCTGCCACCACCATGTTTCACCGTGGGGATGGTGTTCTTTGGGTGATGTGATGTGTTTGGTTAGCGCCAGACATAGCGTTTTCTTTGATGGGCAAAAAGTTCAATTTTAGTCTCATCAAACCAGAACACCTTTCTCCATAAATTTTGGGAGTCTCTCGCAATGGCTTTTCGCAAAGGCAAAACGTGCTATTTTTTTTTTTTGCTGAAAGCAATGGCTTTCTTCTGGCCACTCTACCATAAAGCTCAACTCTATGGAGCGTACGGCTTATTGTCGTCCTATTTACAGATACTCTAGTCTCTGCTGTGGAACTCTGCAGCTCCTCCAGGGTTACCTTAGGTCTCTGTGCTGCCTCTCTGATTACTGCCCTCCTTGCACGGTCTGTGAGTTTTAGTGTGCGGGCGTCTCTTGGCAGGTTTGATGTTGTGCCATGTTCTTTCCATTTGGTTATGATAGATATGATGGTGCTCCTAGGGATTATCAAAGTTTTCGATATTTTTTTATAACCTAGACCCTGACTTGTACTTCTCAACAACATTGTCCCTTACTTGTTTGGAGAGTTCCTTGGTCTTCATGGCAGTGTTTGGTTAGTGGTGCCTCTTGCTTAGGTGTTGCAGCCTCTGGGGTCTTTCAAAAAGGTGTGTATATATTTTTATAATTTTACTTCACCAACTTAAACTATTGTGTTCTGATCCATCACATATAATTCAGATAAAAAAAATTGAACTAAAGGCTGTAATGTAACAAAATAGGTAAAAAGCCAAGGGGGGTGAATACTTTTGCAAGGCACTGTAGGTAGAAGAACAAAGATACTTTCAGAGCTGTGCTACGACAAGACAAGCTCTCCGCTTATCTATTTATAGCAACCACCCCCGACACAAACTTCAGGCTGCTTTTATCTCCGTCTCAGAGAACTTGTCAGAAACTATCATGCTGATAACAGAGCAATGGGACAGCAGAAAAACACAGGACTTAGTGATTTAGAGATAGATAAGAAAACACTACAGATATATGTGTATAGGTCAAATTTCATGCATTGGGTTTATATCCACTTTAAGATTTTATTTAAACAAAAAAAGCAGCGCTTCGAAATATGAGTGCAAATGTCTGTTAATAAATTGCAAAAGTTCAATTAATTAAATCATCAAAATATAAAGTGCAAAGAAATAAATCATCAAGATTTAAAGTGCAAAGGTACAACTAATAGTGCATAAATAAGCCCACCATATATCAAAAATTCATTACATCAGTCATTCAAAAATATGTGTATATAGTCCATTAATGAACAAACAAAGTCCCATCACAGAACATCCAAAGTGTGTAATCCTCCAAGGGATATCACATGTGCATGAAAGGGGGAAATGAACTGCACCACCAGATAGTAGTAGTTAACAGGTGCCCCTTACCAGAACAGTTGGGCCATAGATTATAATGGTCAGACATGCATGTGATACAATTTCAAGGTTAACTTCCACTGGGGGAGACAATCGCCACTCAGCAGTCAAAAGTAGTATGGTACCAAAAGATAAAAACATATATCTCCATCGTAAGGTCTGTTTTTGGACAAGCTGTCTCCCGAAGATGTCACTGCTGACGAAACGCATAGGACATGGCCTGTTATGGCGTCATCATACACAACCTGCTGATCGCTGTTGGCATTCTTTCTATGTGAACCATCAGCCTGCTGCCTTTTACCTGCTGTGTTGGATTGTCTGGCATGCAATCAGCTCTGTGATCAGGGAAGAAGACTGTGTAGAGCCTGAGCACCTCCAGTGTGTATTGTGTACTATTGTCTGTTTGGAGGAGATGTGCAAACTACATGAAGTTGCAGCTGGACTAATGGCCAAGTGAAGTAATCCTGCGCAATGAAGTCTCTTCTTGCCTATTCCCATACATCTACGCTGTGAGACCCCATCTGCGGTGAATCGAGTCAGAGCAATCGATCCTCTCCATGTATGGAGAGCTGGAATAGATTATTCACAAGCACTTTTGACTACTTTTAACTAAGTGGTCCACCTGTTGGGGTAAGGGTCACTGTGAACTTCTCCTCTTGGTGATGGAGCCTTCCCAGAACCCTTTTGTGTGGACCTGCACTTATTGGATTTTTATATGAGATGTCATATCCTTAAGGACTTGGACTATTAAGAGTGTATAAGTGTTGCATTTATGTTATATTGCTGTGTTGGATTGCTTGCCAATTGAAGTACTAAGAATTTTACAATAAAAATAAAAGCTTTTAAAATGGACTTCACAATAGAGGTTTATGCCTTTATCTTTACTAACAAACATTAAAAAAAACTATAACACATTTAAAGGGACAGCCTCTTTCTATTCACATGCATCTGAGGCTGGCACCCAACAACTGAATAGTAATCGTTTCCTCCTGCCATGCAGCATCCAATGTGTTTTGAGGTTAAACAACCTAATGATCAAAATGCAGAGAGGCTGCTTTGAGTTTTCTATCTCAACAATCTGAGCAATATTCACCAAGCACAGTGACAACCATAAACAAATAAAATGGGCAAAGCAATAAATGCAAACAGAATTTAAAGCACTATACATATATATTACAGCTTATTAGATGTGGCGGCTGCATTCGTTTTCTTTTTTTTAGGCTTGTTCCCTCTGTTTTACACTGATGATCTGGCCAGTAACGCATTTCCTCTTTTAGAGAAACACCACTTTAGAGGACTGAGCACAAGAGGCATATTTGGACAACAGTTTTGTCAGTCTAGGGGGAGGGGAGTGTTAGATGTACCAGCAAATTTAAGTACACTAAACAAATTGAAACCAAACTTCAGCTAATACTTTATAATCGTTTAGAGCAATTTCAGATAAAGTTTTTACATAAATAACCAAAATCTGATCATTTTAAGTACCCCTGTCAGCGTTAAATGGGTTGTCTCATCTGAAAAAGAGCTAGTTCTGTTGAAAACAACAGACTTGCTGGCTGGATCACCAGATGAAAATAAAAGAAAGAAAGCTTAAAAAATGAAACTAATGCAGCCATCACATCTAAGAATTGGTAAGTCGCAATATAATAAATGTTTGCTTTTGGGTTTAATACAGCTTTAACCATTTCCCACCCCCCATATAGAAAAATAATGGCCAGGAAGTGGCGCAGCGTGGCAATCGGGCACGGCGCGTGTCCTTCGGACATAGCCCATCCCCGATCAGGGTAAACTGCCAATGAAATTGGCTGTTTACCACGTGATTGGCTGTGTCCAATCACAGGCGGTCACATTTGTCAACAGTAGAGGAGGCACGCACCATGATGAGCGGGGATGGCGCGTGTCCCTCGGACATAGCCCATCCCTAATCAGGGTAAACAGCCAATTAAATTGGCTGTTTACCAAGTGATCAGCTGTGTCCAGTCACAGCCGGTCACAAATGTAAACAACACAGTGGTTACTAGAAGATCCCTGAAAAAGTGGGCATTTTATTAGATGCCCACAGCATGTAATTGTGGTGTTTTTTTTTAAATTAAAAAAAATAAAAAAAAATAAAATTTTGTGTTACTGTCCCTTTAAGGTGGATTTGACAGGACATGGGTTTTGCGGGTGGGAACAACGTGACCTCGGGCGGGAAAAACATGTGTTTTTGAAATTAGGACATGTGAATAGGGCTATATAAGACCCCCGCAATAAATCTCCTGTCAGAAGTGTGACCTAGAGTGATTTGGTGAGCTCCACGGGCTAGCTATAATACGGGGCTTGCCTTATCGCTTGAGGTCATGAAGACTCTTTTACAACGGGTTATGGAGGGAGCAGCGGCTGAAGGAGGAGAAGAATGGATGAGAAAATGTCTGGTCGATTGGGAAGCGGAGGCGGCGCCGGATACCGGAGTGGAAAATCCATCGGCAGGTCTTTCAGATGCCAGGGAGGATAGTGAGTCAGTCGCAACGCCGCCCATGCTCCACCCTACCAACCAGTCCTCTCAACCCCGGAAGATAAAGCGCAGGTTACCTCAAGAGCGTCTGAGTTCTCCTGGTGCCTCGCGCGAACAAGGGGATTCTCGCGCTTGTGACGCTGTAGCGGATGTCGGTTCGGCGCAGCTGCGCAGTGGGCAGCGCGCTAGAAGAAAGAAGAGGGCTTTCTCTCCTTCTCCTGTTCGAGTACGAGAAGGGAGGGAGCGAGCGTGGCAGTCTCCGCCTACAGAGCATAGTGTTCCTTTCTCTTTACAGGTTACTTCAGGTTCAGCATCGATGACCAAGACTACAACATCGCAAGTGTCTGGGCTGTCTCAGTTGGACATTGCAATGGCTCCTCAGACATCGGGAATTGCTGCTGCTGCAGCCAGCGCACAGAGGCAGAGCAGTAGTACATTCAGTGAGCATTCTTCTAGTGATTATATTAAGACTGGTGAGTTTTCACAACAGTATTTGTTTTCACAACTACTGAATTCAATTGCAAAATTTACTGAATCTTTAAATAACCCTCAGTTGCCAGCAACTGAATTTTCTCCTGCTGCTGTTTGGTCTGGTATGGTAAGCAATACTTTGCCTGTGAACCCAATTGCTGCTGGGGGTGATACCATTATTAGTAATATTCCAGAAAATATTAGTGTATCGCCTGTTTTATCTCATATTCCTGAAACATGTTACAAAGAGGTCTTACCGTGCAATATGTCACCTTTGGGTTTTCATTTAGCATCCAATATAAAAGAAAAGATTTGGAAAGGTGAATTTATTGATTTATTGACATTGCTTCCTAATAATAAAGATATAATAATTAAAAATGACAGAAGATCAGAGGATTTTGAAGAAAGGAGTCGAATAGCACCTAAATCCTTTTACAATTGGTTACAAGCCTTTTATATTTTTGCAGCTATAATGGGTGAGAAGTTCCCGGAGAAATGTAGTGGTTTGTTTCAACACCTTGAACATATTTTGGAAGCTTATAGGAATTTTGGTGGTTTTGGCTGGTATAGTTATGACGAGTCATTCCGTCAAAAACTGGCTATTTATCCTACGCTTAAATGGGGTATAAAGGATGTTGGGTTATGGTTGAATCTTATCCTTCCACAAAAACCGGTTTTCAATAAACAACCAGCTAATAATCAAAATGTTTCTACAAATTATAAGAAGGGCTTGTGTTTCGCTTTTAATGAGTCCCAGTGCAAATGGTCTACGTCGTGTTGTTATAGACACGAGTGTTCCTTTTGTTTTGGGTCTCACCCCTTATCGAAATGTTTTAAAAGGACCTTTGCACATACCCAAAACAGGGACAATTCCAAAAGCGTTCACGCCAGTGAAGTTGGAAAGAATGTACCCTTGGCTTCTGCTATATCCAGACAAGGCGAAAGCGGAAATTTTAATTGAAGGTTTTTCTTTAGGGTTTTAGGCTACCAGTTTTTTCTGGTTCAGGTTGTCATATAGTAGATAATCTTAAATCTGTTCAGGCTCACAGTCAAGTGGTTAGGGATAAATTGATTAAAGAAATTTCAGCTGGTAGAATGGCGGGTCCTTTCCTATCCCCTCCTTTCAATAATTTTTGTGTATCACCTTTGGGTTTGGTTCCAAAGAAAGAACCTAATTCGTATCGCGTAATACACCATCTTTCATTTCCAAAAGGCAATTCCCTAAATGATGAAATTGATGATGCATTATCATCTGTAACTTATGCTACATTTGATGATGCGATTGCAATTATAAGACATTTTGGATTTGGAGGTTTATTAGCTTTATTAGCAAAGTCTGACATTCAATCTGCTTTCCGATTATTACAGATTGCACCGGAATCTTTTAATTCACTGGGTTTTTGTTTTGAGGGTGCCTTTTTCTATGACATGTGTTTACCTATGGGATGCTCGGTATCTTGCAGGTATTTTGAGACTTTTACCACCTTTTTACAATGGGTTATTATACATGAGTCTGGATGTGAGGGCATTATCCATTATTTAGATGATTTTCTTTTTATAGGTCCTCTGGATTTACCAATTTGCGCTTTGTTGTTAAAGTTATTTTTGGCTATTTCAGAATTTTTTGGTATTCCTATTGCTTTGGAAAAAACTTTTCTTCCTGCTCCTGTCATGGAATTTTTAGGTATCAATGTCTATTCCAGTATCAACTTCCCTTATTAAAAGTTTCTCGGCTTCAAGAATTTATTTGCCGTTTTTTGCATCGGAAGAAAGTTTTATTAAAAGAACTGCAGTCTTTTTTAGGTTTATTAGCCTTTGCGTCTCCCATTATGCCCTTCGGTCGAATTTTTTCTAGAAGATTGGCATTAGCAATGTCAGGTTTTAAATCTCCTTTTTCGCATATTCGCCTTACTACGGACCTCAAAGATGATCTGTTGGTTTGGTCACAGTTTCTTATTGATTACAATGGGAGAACCTTTTTTCCGGAAGAATTTGTTTTTTCGGCAGATATGGATTTGTACACAGATGCTGCAGGATCACATGGTTTTGCAGCTATTTGGCGTACTCACTGGTGTTGTGGCTCTTGGCCTCCAGTTTGGGTTTCCAACAAGACAACAAAAAATATTGTTTTGTTGGAATTGTTTCCCATTGTGGTCGCTTTTGAGTTATGGGGTGAATTTTTTGCTAACAAAAGGATTTTAGTTCACTCAGATAATAAAGGAGTGCTTTTCGCATTGAATTGGCTCTCTTCGAAATCGATCGGTGTAATAAAACTTTTGCGTTATTTTGTATTATTATGCTTACGATTCAATATCTGGGTTAAGGAGCCGGTATCGGGGGGCGTGATGTGCGTCTGACGTCAGCACAGGGGAGGAGCCTAGCGCCGGCTCCAAGGGAGGCTTGAGACGGAGCACCTACAATCTACAGAGATGCCTCGCGGGGTGAGAGACCGCGAGAGGCCGGCATAAGATCGAGCGCTCGGCCGCCCACCCGCCCTACCAGTCCCTCCTGCCGAACTGGTTGAAGTTGCGGCAGCGGCGCTGGGTACTCTCCCCGGGATCACCACGTACAACGAACGAGGCTATCATAAGTACACCCCCACTCCTATGGGGCTCGATGCTGCGAACAGATAGGATCAGCAGCTTATGATTTCCGGCCAGGGGGTGCACAGTGAGGAGCCACTGTTTTCGCCTGGACCTGGGAGCTGGACGCGGCAACAAGGAGCAAAGTTAAGAAGCCAAAGGAACCTTCGCCTTGCTTAGCTGTCTGTGAAAGAAAAAGCAAGGTAGGAGAGGCTCCGGTGTTATCATTGCTATCACTACTGACTTGCTATGTCATGAACTGTGCGGGTTAGATCAGGATCACCTGATGTGAGACTGGGAGACCAGGAAAATATAGGCAAATAGGGCTCCCTGTCACTAACCGCTATAGGCCTTGCTAAAAAGGAACAGACTACTGTTGCCCCCCCCCCGGTCCCCCCTCCTGTCTAGAAGCATTTGATTTAAGAGGCTGGGCATTCGCTGCGCAGTGCCCCTCGCGAGGTCTGACCTGCTCCCTCTACTCCCTTTCTCTCTTAATCAGCCACCTTTATTAAACTAGGGGCTCCTCTTCCCTCTCCGAGTACGGTTCCAGAGTTAAGATAGGACCCCAACATAGAAGCAGCTGTAAGATAACTACCTTCAGCGTACACTGCGATCTGGAAGGAGGGAGAAGACAGTACATCTACCTCAGAGACTTTATACAGGTCCTAATCGAGCAGCATATCCTTCATCCCTATGGTCTAAGGGGGGAAGGAGATTCCCAAACAGAGAAGCACGCAGAGGGGGTGATTACGATACTCCCTTTTACTCAACAATTATAAGGGGTAAATAGGGATAAGGAGCAGAAGCATGAGAGGCCGTTCATCAAGAACAACGGAACCCCAGAACACAAGAGAGAGCCTAAACACCAGCTCTATACAAAAATATTTAAAAGAAGCAAGTGCAAAGAGCCCAAGAATGGAGGTGAAACACCCAGGTACAAAGGATAAGAAAAAAGAGCAACAGAAACAAAAGGGGGGATAGGGGGACAGAACCCACGATGAGCCGGATCTGGAGGGTGCGACCGCATGGAGCGCTGTCGATGAGCAAAGAATTATGGCTCTAGTTCCTAGTAAATCAGATATGAGCGAAATGTTTACTAAACTGGAAACAAAACTGGAAAATGTGATAAAAGCGGAGATCTCAAGCGTCCGCTCTGATATGGGACATCTTCTCCGCCGGGTAGAGGAAGCCGAAGAGGCCTCAGGTATTCAAGCTAAAGAAATCTCAGACTTAAAAGAACAAGTCAGGAAGATTCAAAATGAAAATCGTCTATTGACGTTTAGACTGGAAGAACAAGAGAACCAGAGCCGGCGGCAAAACCTACGCATCAGATCTATCCCGGAACAACAAAACGAGGATCTGGGAGAGAAGATGAGGAAGATATTCAACCCTCTGTTGGGCAGGTGAGAAGAAGAAGCCTTAAGGATCGACAGGGTCCATAGAATAAGGAAGCCCCCCCATATAAAGCAAGACACCCCTAGAGACGTCATTGTCAAATTTCACCAATATGAGGACAAAGAAAAAATCTGGAAGAACTTAAAAGGGGCCCCTCCTATAAGCTTTGAAAATAAAAATCTGCAGATATTCACTGATTTATCAGCTGGTACTTTGGAGCGGAGAAGACAGATGAGACCAATCCTCGATCAACTCAGGAGGGCAAACCTCAAATATAGTTGGGGGTTTCTAACGTCCCTGATAGTTACCAAGGATGGAAGATCATACAGAATGAGATACCTGGAAGAGACACAGGACTTCTGTAACAATCTGGGCATCCCCATCCCTGATCTGTTATAATTACTGAAGGAGGAGCGGCCAGG
Source organism: Lithobates clamitans (assembly GCA_037952925.1). Taxonomy (NCBI): domain Eukaryota; kingdom Metazoa; phylum Chordata; class Amphibia; order Anura; family Ranidae; genus Lithobates; species Lithobates clamitans. The sequence goes on from JBBGZY010000281.1 coordinate 532,696, forward strand.
GGGTGGGGGGGCGCTTGGGAAGAGAGGAGAGTATATATTTTTTTTTCCTCTCTCTCTTCCCTCCCCGCCCCTTCCCTCTCCCCCCTAGAGGTCGGCTATCCTCAGAGGCACGAGGACTAATGTTTTTTGGACTCATGCTGAAATGGAACAAAGTGAAGGGACTGGGAAGGATAGATCGCTGGTCGGCCCTTTCTAAACAATATAAGGTCCGAGCGGGCAGGGGCGCTCCGGGCCCCCGTCTCCTGCGCCTCTCCCTCCAGGCGCCGGACGTCGGTGCTGGAGCTCCACCCTGGGGGAGGAGTTCGGGAGTGTGGAATGGGAGAATTTCCAGATGAGCGGGCTCGAGGCTAAGTGTTTGCCAGGGGGGAGGGCGGAGGGGGGATGGGGGGAGGGGGGTGGTTAGGGGGGAGAAGTGGGTGCGGGGGGATGGTAACCAGGGTCGGGGGGGGAAGGGAGGGGGAGTACGGGGAGGGTGGAGCAGACGAAGGGGGAGGGGACAAGGGTAGGGAGGGGGCTTCTGCAGGATGTGTTCGAGAGGAGCAGAGTACAGAGGAGAACGTTCATTCCTTTGGATATGCCTGAGCTCAAATTCATATCATACAATGTAAAAGGGTTAAATTCACCTAGGAAAAGACACAAAATATTAAGGGAACTGTGTCTCCTCCGTGGGGACATAGTTTTCTTACAGGAGACCCATTTGACTCTAGACACAAGAATCAGGCTGTTTTCCCCTAGGTATCCTCAATGGTTCTATGGGGACTCCCCTGACAGGGGGTCAAGGGGAGTCGCCATCGGGTTATCTAGGGCTTCGAACTTCTCACTGAGGGAAAGATTGACAGACCCCGAAGGTCGTTATATTTTTCTAAAAGGAACTATCGGAGCAAGGAAGTTTACGTTGGCTAACGTTTACTGCCCAAATAGGAGCCCAACGATTTTTTTGGGACAAGCATTGGAAAAGCTGTTGGAATTTGGGGAAGGGGAGGTGGTCCTGGCAGGGGATTTAAATTTTTGCTTGGACCCCGCTCTGGATAGTACGTCTCGTGCCCAGGGGATAAGGAAGGTGTCATTAGGGGCAATTAGGCGAAAATGACTCTGCAACCAGTTAATGGATGTGTGGAGACTTCAACACGCTAAAGAGAGGGACTTCACCTTCTTCTCCCCTGTGCACGGGACCTACTCCAGACTGGACTACATCTTCGTGGACCATAGTTTATTGGAGTGGGTTGCAGAATCCAGAATAGAAATAACGTCCCTTTCGGACCACTCCCCAGTCACGATGAGACTGAAGATTCCAGAAGCGGGGGGATGTCCCTTTTCGTGGAAGCTGAACGAGGATTTGATGAGGGACCCTGAAGTAGTAGAGCAGATCCAGGACGAGGTGAACCTCTTCTTTAAAACAAACGACACGGGTGAGGTATCACCCTCTATTTTATGGGAGGCACATAAAGCCTTCATCCGAGGGACACTCATATCCATAGGAGCAGGCCGGAAAAAAAAAAGGAAGGAAGAAAGGGGAAAGCTGATAGAGGAAATTTTTTGTTTAGAACAAGTACATAAAAAGGCTAAGGGGCAGGATCAGGACTGTTATCGCTTAATGGTCGCCAAGAGGGAGGAGCTGAGGGACATGATGGAGCAGGAGGCCAAGAGAGCTATTAATTTAATAACTAGAGATAACTACCTATGGGCAAACAAGTCGAGTAAACACTTGGCCAGATTAATAAGGAAAAAAAGAGGTCGGAACTTTATCGATAAAATACACAACAAAGGAGGCGAAGCGATAGCGACTAGTCGAGGTATGGCAGAGGAGTTTAGAAAATTCTACGCTGACCTTTATTCTATTGGGCAACAGGGGGGGGAGGACAGCTCCCGGTTAGCCAGGGGCACGGAATTCCTAAAAGCGGCAGGCCTAACGGGGCTGACCGTAGAGGACAGGGATCTCTTGGATAAACCAATTGAGGAAGAGGAAATCCTAGCAGCCCTGAGAGACTCCCCGAAGGGCAAAAGCCCAGGCCCGGACGGTTTCTCTACCATTTACTTAGAGAAAATGAAACATTTACTGGTCCCTAGGCTGTGCCAATATTGGAATGAACTTGGCACTAGGTGCGGGATGGAAGACGAGGCATTAACCGCTACAATTACCCTGATACTGAAAGAAGGGAAGGACGCCAGATTGTGCTCAAGTTATCGGCCCATATCCCTGTTGAACGCTGATGTTAAATTATATGCCAAGGTGCTGGCCAATAGACTGAAGGGGTGTATGGTCGGCCTGGTACACCCGGACCAGGCCGGCTTTGTTCCTGGTAGACAGTGCAGGGATAACGGGGTGCGGTCGGAGTTCTGCAGACGAGAGGGACCCCCAGCTCTATTCCTGTCGATAGACACCAAAAAGGCATTCGACAGGGTAGACTGGGGGTTCTTGATGAACACGTTGGAAGCCATGGGGTTTGGATCTAGGTTCATCTCCTGGATTAGGGTTCTATATAGTAGCCCAACTGCAGTTGTAAGAGTTAATGGGGCCATTTCAAAACCTTTTGGGATGGTAAACGGAACTAGGCAGGGCTGCCCGCTCTCCCCCCTCCTGTTCGTCCTGTCCCTCGAACCTCTTCTGGCCTCCATTCGGAATAGTCCTGACTGCAGTGGGGTGAATGTGGGAACCGAGGAACACAAGTTGGCGGCATTTGCCGACGATATCTTATTCTTTATCTCAAATCCTAGAATAACCCTACCTAATGTGCTCCGAACCCTCAGAATATATGGAGAAGTTTCAAACTTTAAAATTAACCCCAGTAAGTCCGAGATTTTAAATATCAGCTTGGGTAAGCAGGAAGAAGACCATTTAGCTGCAGTGTTTCCCTTCCCCTGGAAAAAAGGAGATCAGGTATCTGGGAATTAAACTAGCCAACACCTTCAAAGAGATATTCCAAAAAAACTATATTCCTTTGTTAGACGACATCAGGCAAGATGCAAGAAGGCTGCGGTCCAGGCCCCTTTCATGGTTCGGGTGAGCAAATGCGGTTAAAATGATAACTCCAAAAATTTTGTATAAATTCCAGCTGCTGCCTATTCCATTACCAAGGTATTTCTTAAAGGCTTTAAGAAAATTAATAAGTGAAACTGTCTGGGGTGGCAAGAAACCGCGTATCTCCTATGCAACATTGAGTAGAGGGAAAAAAAAAGGGGGAATAGCTTTACCAGATTTCAATAGGTACTACATAGCTGTAGTGCTCTCACGGGTCACTGACTGGGGTAAAAAAGGGGTGGACAAGCGATGGGTGGATATTGAGTACTCTTTGAGCAACAATAATTTGGCACATTCGCTATGGAACCCTCCAAAATTCAGAGCACTTGGTACTAGCACATCCTTGTTAACACATAACACTTTCAAATATTGGGATATGACACATACACAGCACAAATGGTCACATAATTCACCGTTGATATACATGAAAAATAACTTATTTTGTGAACCAGGGAGGCGGGAGGTGGGAGGGAATTGGTTAAAGGAGGATTCTATTCAACTAAAAAATTTCATTAGCAAGGGGAAAATTCACACTTTCACGGAATTGAGTAGAGAACCAGAACTTTGGGTGATGGACAGATGGAGGTACCTCCAGCTCTCCCACTTTATTGATAAACTACCGAAGCCACTCAGAAGTATGGAAGAGCTCAGACCGTTGGAGCAACTCTGTACGAAGGAGCAAGCAGGAGGTGATATAGCCCAAATATATAGAATATTGGGAGTGGTACAGGAGCTGGTGGTGCCTCCCTACATTAAAAGGTGGGAGCTGGAACTGGGGTCACAGTGTAATAGGAACACGATAGATAAAATTTTGAGAATGGCCCACTACTCGGCACTAGACAATAGGAGAACGGAAATCCATTATAAAGTTCTAGCAAGATGGTATGCCACCCCAGACAGAGTAAGTAAAATGGACGGGACAAAGGTTAACACCTGCTGGCGGGGGTGTTCAACGGTGGGTACAATGGCCCACATTTGGTGGGAGTGTCCCATCATTAAAGCCTTCTGGAAAAAAATGTTATCATTGACAAAGGATATTATGCTGAGGGAAATTGCGGAAGACCCATGGGTCTGCCTATTCCATGGGACCCCGGAACCACTCAAGAGTTATAAATCCTCCCTGGTCCCCATAATATTAGATGTGGCCAAGAGACAGATTGCTCTAAACTGGTTGAACCCATCAAGCCCTAATACGTGAGATTGGCTCTTTGGCCTTAACTAAATATTCAATGTTGAGAGTCTAGACAGGCGGGGAATGGAACCCGACGAGGAGACAGAACACACAGGGAAGTGGACAGGCTGGATTAAATTTAAAAGTTCATGGACCTATTTAAAGGAGATTATATAAAAAAAAGGTATAACAAGGGAGGGTTTATTATCGTGAATGGAGCGACTATGATGTGGGACGCTCCTTCCGAGAAATGTCCTGCAGGGTCGGGAGGGGAGGGGTGGTTGGGGGGTAGAGGGGGGGGATGGGTTTGGGGGACAGTATGTTTTTCTTTGTATACCTTGGGGGATTTGTATTATGGTTATGTCCTCTGTGGGAATGAATTGTTATGAAAAACGATAAATAAAGATATAAAAAAAAAATATCTGGGTTAAGGCGAAACCTGTTCCTGGTAAACGAAATATAGTAGCTGATGCATTATCTCATTTTCAGATGGCCCATTCAGACAGTTTTTTCCGGAAGCGGATCGAGTCGGTCAGTCTTGCCCGAATCATCTGTGGGATTTGATCTAGCCACAGTTTTTTCAGCTATGAAAAATTCTGTAGCGCCAAAAACATGTATCGATTATTCGGTTGCATGGAATAGGTGGCTTTTGTTTAACGATGAAATGGGTTTTTGTGTTTATGATCCTACAGAACAAACGGTCTTGACTTTTCTTTGTTCTTTAATGCAGCAACAGCTCTCTTTTCACCATATTAATAAGAGTTTAGCAGGAATTTCTTTTTTCTTGAAGTTTTATAATTTGCCAGTTTGTAAAAGTTTTTTCTCTGTCCGTCAAGCATTGAAAGGATATAGGAAAAAGACTTTTACACCTGATGTACGTAGGCTGATTTCTGTAGATCTGTTGAGAAGGCTTTGTTTAACAACACCTTTGGTATGTAATTCGGAATATGAAGCGTTGTTATTTCATACAGCTTTTGTTATGATTTTCTTTGCGGCACTTCGTATTTCCGAATTGGTTCTGAATAATAAATGGGGTAATTCGGGCTTAAAATTAGAAGAGGTTTCAATTTCCTCAGGTGCTATAAAGGTTTTTATCAGTAGATCTAAGACTGATATGTTTGGTAAAGGGAATTGGTTGACATTGCAGGCATGTGGGGATCCTGTTATCTGCCCTTATGGGATACTTGCTAAGTATCTTTCTTGCAGACCTTCATGTTCGGGAAATTTGTTAGTTCATTTAGATTTTTCCCCTCTCACAAAATATCAATTTTCAACCATATTTAAGTGATGTTTGTCTCATTTAAACCTTTCTCATCTAAAATTTTCAACCCACTCTTTCTGTATTGGAGCTGCCACAGAAGCGGCTAGACTGGGTCTTAATGATTCGGCTATTATGCGGTTGGGGAGGTGGGAATCCAATCGTTTCAATATATATGATCGTCCTAATTTATCTCTTTAAATTTTAGGTTCCAAGTTTTTCGTGTGGATAATTGGACACTCGTTTGTTCATTGGGCCCATAAGAGAGCATGCAGACGTTGTTACTCTTCCAACCTTTCTTTATCTCCTGAATCTTTCAAAGTTCTTTGGAAGGGCATTCGTGGGCTACAATGGATGAATCTTAATCTTCATCTTTCAAAATTGGCTCAGTTATGGCCTACTCCTGCAGTTTTAATTATCCATGTAGGTGGTAACGATGTAGGTAAATTTAAAACATTGTATTTACTTTTTATGATTAAAAATGATTTACAGTTCTTTAAGTTTTTTTTTTCCGGAAACTCGTATAGTTTTTTCCGAAATAGTTCCGCGTCTTATTTGGCTATCTTCTTCAGAGAGTAAACCTCTAGAAAAAGTTAGAAGACGTGTGAATCATTCAATTGAAAGGTTCATGCCTTTTTTAAACAGATTTTCGTTTCGCCATGTAGATTTAGAAGGTGGTTTTGCTGGCCTTTATGGACAAGATGGAGTTCATTTGTCGGATGTTGGCCTAGATATTTTTAACCTGGGTCTGCAAACTATGATTGAAATGGCCGCGGTTTTGGGGTAGGCCGTTTTTTGTTTTTAACAAAAACCGGCTGGTGGGGACTTTTGAATGTTTTATTTAATGTACTCGCTCGAGTTCTATGACTGAGCAAGATATTTGATTGATATATTTTAGAAAAAAATTTTTGGAATATTTTAATGAATTTTATTTATTTATTTATACCAATAAAGGTGTCGCGGCCAATTTTTATTACCAAAAAAAGAAAAAAAAATGTATTATATATTGTATTAATGAATATTTAAATAAAATATTGAAAATAATTTTGTTCTGGCTTGAATTATTTCTTATTAGTATTTTTAATTTAAGTACAGCTTACATTCCCATGAAAAAGTGGGCATTTTATTAGATGCCCACAGCATGGGATTGTGGCGGTTTTTTGAAAATTTAAAAAAAAATTAAAAAAAAAGATTTGTGTTACTGTCCGTTTAAGGTGGATTTGACAGGACACGGGTTTTGCGGGCGGGAACAACGTGACCTTGGGCGGGAAAAACACGTGTTTTTGAAATTAGGACATGTGAATAGGGCTATATAAGACCCCCGCAATAAAGCTCCTGTCAGAAGTGTGACCCAGAGTGATTTGGTGAGCTCCCCTCCCTCCCACCCTGTCGCAGCACTTTTATGTGGTTTGTCACCCTTGGATCAAGGGGGGACTTTTGAATGTTTTATTTAATGTACTCGCTCGAGTTCTATGACTGTGCGAGATATTTGATTGATATATTTTAGAAAAAAAATTTTTGGAATATTTGAATTAATTTTTTTTATTTATTTATACCAATAAAGGTGCCGCGGCCAATTTTTATTACCAAAAAAAGAAAAAAAAATGTATTATATATTGTATTAATGAATATTTAAAAAAAATATTGAAAATCTTTGTTCTGGCTTGAATTATTTCTTATTAGTATTTTCAATTTAAGTACAGCCTACATTCCCATGCTTCTTCTCCTCACACACTGATTGTGTGAGGAGAGAGCAGGAGATCTGTGAGTTGACTACTGTCTGTCTGACATAATTACACTATACTGTGCAAAACACGGCCCCCCTCCCCCCCAATAAAGAGAACCTGTCACCATAGTAATGTCACACAGCCCATCTGGATCTGTCACACAGCCCATCTGTCACACAGTCCATCTGGATCTGTCACACAGGTCTGCCACCAGTACCGCCATTGGTACCGCCATCAGTACCATCACACAGGCCCACCATCAGTGACCTGTCAGTACCACCAGCAGTACCGTCACACAGGCCCACCATTAGTACTGCCATCAGTACCATCACCCAGGACTGCCATCAGTGACCTGTGAGTACCACCAGCAATACCGTCACACAGGCCCGCCATCAGTACTGCCATCAGTACAGTCACCCAGGCCCGTCCATTAGTGACCTGTCAGTACCACCAGCAGTACAGTCACACAGGCCCGCCATCAGTACTGTAATCAGTACTGTCACACAGGCTCACCATCAGTGACCTGTCAGTACCACCAGCAGTACCGTCACACAGGCCCACCATCAGTACCTTCACACAGGCCCGCCATCAGTACTGTAATCAGTACTGTCACACAGGCCCACCATCGGTGACCTATCAGTACCACCAGCAGTACCATCAAACAGGCCCACCATCAGTACTCCCATCAGTACCCTCACGGTGGCCCACCATCAGTACCATCATCATGGCCAAAAGAGTTTTCACACCTGAGGAGGCATATACCATCCTTACCATGTCAGATGATGGGAGCAGCAGGGAGCTCTCATCATCCAGTTCTGGTTCGGAATAGGAGCCAGTAGAGGGTAGTGGATCAGAGTTCGAGTCAGCGGAGGAAACGGTCCCTCCTAAAAGAATAAGGAGATCAGGACCAAGATCAGAAGACCTGCCTACTACCAGCAGCGCCAGATCCCAGGAAGAGGAGCCCAGTATCGGTACTGGAATTACACACCCAACCCAAAGAATCTGGGCCCAGTCCTACCTTCCTGATGCCCTGGCAAACTCCTTATGGATGACTGCAAGCTCAGGGTCAGCTACAATCTCCCCTTTTACCACACAGCCAAGTGTGCAGCCCAACACTACAAATTTTTTGCAGTTAGATTATTTTTATTTATTTTTCTTAGAAGATTTGTTGCAGTATATGGTGGACCAAACAAATCTCTATGCAGAGCAATTTATTGCCGGCACCCCCAATTCATCCTACACCCATATGTTCCATTGGCGAAGTCTCACACTAGACAAATTTAAATTAGTTTTGGGCCTTACGTTTAATACGGGGCTTACAAAGAAGAACAAACTGCATGCCTACTGGTCCACCAACCCCATCCACCACATGCTGATATATTCTGCTGTCATGTCTAGGACACGCTATGACATGATTATGCATTTCCTACATTTTAACGACAATTCGTAGTGCCCACCCTGAGATCATCCCAACCACGACAAATTTTACAAAATGCACCCTCAAATATAAAACATTTCAAAATGATTTGCTGAAGTGTTTGTCCCTTATCTACTTTACTGGCCAGCTGCAGTTCAAACAATATATTCCCAATAGAAGAGCCAAGTATGGGTTAAAACGAAACAAACTTTGTGATAGAGCCACTGGATATGTGTACACCTTCCGCATTTATGAAGGCAAAGAATCCCAGCTCCAGCCCCCTGAGTGCCCCACATATATTGGAACCAGTGGGAAAATTGTCTGCATACCTGGCATACCCCCTGTTCAAAAAAGGATATAATTTATATGTGGACAATCAGCTTTCCCCTTTTTCGTCACCCATACCGTAAAAAAAACCTGGCCTTCGGTGCCTTAAAAAGGAAGGGCTTCCCACAAAATGTATTAACAAAAAAGTTATAAGGCTGAGAATTTGCATGTATGAAAAATTAGGAAGTTTTGGCCATGAAGTGAAGGGACAAGAAAGATATTCACATCCTCTCTACCATCTACAATGACACCTTGGTGGAGATTCAGAGAAGACGCGGCCACCGTTGTAAAGCCTGAATGTGTCCACGACTATAATCTGTTCCTGGGGGGTGGATGTAAATGACCAGATGCTACAATCATATTTGTCAACCCGAAAGTCCCATTACTGGTATAAAAAAGCTGCATTTCATCTCTTTCATATGGCCATGTTTAATTCGTATGTCTGCTACCAAAAATCGACCGAAAACAAACCCATCACCTACCTCAAATATATTGAAGACATTGTCACTGCCCTAATTTACCAGCAAGGACCCGCCCCAAGAAGCATTTGCTCTGATAGTGTGAGTTGACTTCATGAGCAACATTTTCCCTATAACATTCCCCCCACAGAATCCAGAAGACAACACCAAAGGAAATGTTGTGTATGCAGCAGAGCAGGAGTTAGAAGAGATATCAGTTATTTTTGTCCCCAATGTCCCTCCCAACCTGTGCAACGTAGATTGCTTCAAAATGTTATCACAAATCCATAAGATATTAGTTCCCCTTATTTTTAACAGGCTGCCATTTCCCCGTTTCAAATACCTGTGCGGATCATTTGCCTGCTACCATGTTTCTACCTTCCACGTTAACTGACCCTGGCCTGTTTACAGAAGATGTCTTTGTCTGCCGTTTTAACCACTTCAGCCCTGGAAGGAATTGCCCCCTTCCTGACCAGGCCAATTTTTGCGATACGGCACTGCGTCGCTTTAACCACATGCCAACCGGGCCATAGCTGAAAGACAGCTACAGCGCGGTCGGCTTATTCTGGGAGGGCATCCATGAACGTCCTCCCAGAATCTTGCTCCTGTGCGCCCCCTGGGGTGTACACCCGGGAATGTCCCGGCGCATCACGGATCACGGTAAATGGCCGCTGACAGTGGGCGTTTACCATGTGATCGCTCCGTCAAATGACGGAGCGATCACTTGTAAACAAATCGGCATCACGTCCGGTATCTCTCTCCCCTCCCCGTACCTATTAGTACAGTGTGAGCAGAGAGGGGAGAGATCGGGTGCAGCAGGCACTGTGGGCTGGATGTGTACTGCCCACAGCTCTTATCTGTGCCAATTCCAAACATCCATCCATCGCATCCATGCTCAGAAATACTCTCCCATCCATGCTCAGAATTACTCTCCCATCCATGCTCAGAAATACTGATCCATCCATCCCATCCATGCTCAGAAAAACTCATCCAACCCATCCATGCTCAGAAATACTCATCCATCCATCCCATCCATGCTCATCCATGTTCAGAAATACTCATCCATCCATCCATGCTCAGCAATACTCATCCATCCATCTTCAGCCATCCATACTCAGCAATACTTATCCATCCATCGATGCTCAGCTATCCATACTCAGCATTACTCATCCATCCATGCTCAGCCATCCATACTCCGCAATACTCATCTATCCATCCATGCTCAGCCATCCATACTCAGCAATACTTATCCATCCATCCATGCTCAGCCATCCATACTCAGCAATATTCATATATCCATCCATGCTCAGCAATACTCATCCATCCATGCTCAGCCATCCATACTTAGCAATACTCATCCATGCTCAGCAATACTCATCCATTCATCCATCCATACTCAGCAATACTCATGCTCAGCAATACTCATCCATCCATGCATCCATCCATCCTCAGCAATCCATACTCAGCAATACTGATCCATCCATCCATGCTCAGCCATCCATACTTAGCAATACTCATCCATCCATCCATCCATGCTCAGCAATACTCATCCATCCATGCTCAGCCATCCATACTTAGCAATACTCATCCATGCTCAGCAATACCCATCCATTCATCCATCCATACTCAGCAATACTCATTAATCCTCAGCAATACTCATCCATCCATCCATGCTCAGCCACCTATACTCAGCCATACTCAGCAATAATCATCCACAGTGTTAATTTCGTCAACTAAAACGAATAAACATTTTAGTCGACTAAATGAAAACTAAAACATCTAAGATGACTAAAATTCGACTAAAACTAAAATAGCATTTTAATCAAAAGACTAAAATGGGACTAAAACTAAAATGCCATTTTAATCAAAAGACTAAGACTAAAACTAAATTGAAATTTGACGTCAAAATGAACACTGGTCTGTAGTGCATGTTCATACCTCAATACCATAATAAATAACATATTCGATTTTTCACTCCAGCAGTATATAATGAGTTTGGAAATTGTAGAGAAATGTTAACTCATGCATTCAAATTTAATTACACCCATTAGATTTTAGACGAGTTTTAAAATGAGTTTTAGTCGACTAACATGTACTGGAGATTTAGTCAACTAAATGCGACTAAAACTAAAACAATTTCAGAAGACTAAAATGGGACTAAAACTAAAATGCCATTTTAGTCTTAAGACTAAGACTAAAAGTAAATCGAAATTTGCTGCCAAAATTAACACTGCTCATCCATCCTCAACCATACCCACCCAGCCGTACTCAGCCATACCCAAATCAGCCATACCACCCAGCCATTCTCAGCCATCCAATCCATACCCAGCCATCCCATCCATACTCAGTCATACCCAGCCATCCCACCCATACTCAGCCATCCCATCCATACTCAGTCATACCCAGCCATCTCATCCATACCCAGCCATACCATCCACACTCAGCCATACCCACCAGACATAATCAGCCATACCCATCCATCCCATCCATACCCAGCCATACTCAGCCATCCCATCCATACCCAGCCATCTCAGCCATCCCATCCATACTCAGCCATACTCAGCTATACCCAGCCATCCACATTCATGGCTCAAAGATGCTTAGCCATCCCCATCCACAGCTTATCCATGCTACATCAGTTCGCATCCATGCCACTACAGTGCCTCAAAGTGTAATAGGTAGTCAAATTAGATTTGAAATGTATGTCCCTAGAATGCCTGATGATGCTCCCTGCATGTTGGGCCTCTGTATGTGACCAGGCTGTGTAAAAGTCTCACACATGTGGTATTGCTGTACTCAGGAGTATTAGGAGAATCTATTTTAGGGTGTCATTTTTGGTATGTACATGCTATGTGTTAGAAATATTGTATAAATGGACAACTTTGTGTAAAAAAAAATGCATTTTCATTTTCTTTCCACATTTTCCAAAAACTAGTAGAAAAAAATGACATGTTGAAAAGACTCGATATGCCTCATAGATTATACGTTGGGTTGTTTTCTTTCCAAAATGGGGTCATTTTTTGGGGCATTTGCATTGTCCTGGTGCTCCAAGGCCTTCAAAAGTGTAAGAGGTAGTCAAGAAATTATATGTGTAATTTATGCTCTAAGAATACCTGAAGGTGCTCCCTGCAAGTTGGGCATCTGTATGTGGCCACGCTGTGTAAAAGTCTCACACATGTGGTATCGCCATACTCAGGAGGAGTAATAGAATGTGTTTTGGGGTGTAATTTGTGGTATGCATATGCTGTGTGTGAGAAATAACCTGCTAATATGAAACTTTTGTAAAAAAAAAAGGAAAAAAAATCTTAATTTTGCAAAGAATTGTGGGAAAAAATTACAACTTCAAAAAACTCACCATACCTCTTTCTAAATACCTTGGAATGTCTACTTTCCAAAAAGGGGTCATTTGGGGGGTATTTGTACTGTCCTGGCTTGTTAGGTTCTCAAGAAATGAGCTAGGCCGTCACTACTTCAGGCGTGATCAATTTTCAGTGATTTGCACCATAGCTTGTGGACTCTATAACTTTCACACAGACCAAATAATATACACTGATTTGGATTATTTTTTACCAAAGATATGTAGCAGTATAAAATTTGGCCAAAATTTATGAAGAAAAATTCTTAATTTGCAAAATTTTATAACAGAAACAAAGAAAAATGTATTTTTGAAAAGAATTTTCGGTCTTTTTTAATTTATAGCGCAAAAAATAAAAAATCCAGCGGTGATTACATGCCACCAAAAAAAAGCTCTATTTGTGTGAAAAAAGGACAAAAATCTCATATGGGTGCAGTGTTGCATGATTGAGTAATTGTCATTCAAAGTGTGAGAGCACCGAAAACTGAAAATTGGTCTGGTTAGGAAGGGGGTTTAAGTGCTCAGTTGTCCAGTGGTTAACTGACAATTTCGCGATCGTGCAATGTTGTACCCAAACAAAATGTATGTCCTTTTGGTGGTATTTGATCACCTCTGCGGTTTTTATTTTTTGCACTATAAACAAAAAAAAGAGCAACAATTTTGAAAAAAACACAATATTTTGTACTTTTTGCTATAATAAATATTCAAAAAAAATTTCAACATATTTTTGGTAAAAAAAATTGTAATAAGCGTATATTGATTGGTTTGCACAAAAGTTATAGTGTCTACAACATAGGGGATAGATTTATGGCATTTTTATTTATTTTTTTCTTTTTTTACCAGTAATGGCGGCGATTTTTATCGGTACTGAGACATTGCGGCACACAAATTGGACACTTTTGACACTTTTTTGGGACCATTGACATTTATACAGTGATCAGTGCTATAAATAGCCACTGATTACTGTATAAATGTCAATGGCAGGAGGGGGTTAATACTAGGGGGCGATCAAGGGGTTAAATGGGTTCCCTATGTGTGTTCTATGTGTGTTCTAACTGTTGGGGAAATGTGGCTGACTAGAGGAGGAGAGAGATCATTGTTCCTACTTGGTAGGAACACACGATCTGTCTCCTCTCCGCTGACAGAACCGCTGTCTACGTCTTGAAGAGCCGACATACAGCTACAATGGCTCGCGCAGCAGTGCCAACCTGCCACAGTATAACTGCACTGACAAAAGAGGGCTTGTGACTCTGTAACCAAGGATAACCAATAACCAGCAGAAACTTAGGTGAGGCAATAACTTGGAATTGCATTATCTCATGGTGAAGAGCCCCTACAGCCATGGACAATGGAACAGTCTCATGAGTCACATGGGCAGGCTGTAAAGGTCTCCCATCAAGAGTCTCAATGGCAAGTGGAGTGGCATGAAGCTGAAGTGGAATCGAGTGCTTAGATACAAAAGCAGCATCAATGAACAGGCCTGCAGCCCCAGAGTCGATTATAGCCTGTATCTCGACAGACGTCTCAGACCAAGAAAGGATAACTGGGACCAGAGGTTTATCCTTCTGGATAACTGGGGATGAAACAATACCACCTAAAGTCTGTCCGCTGCAGGGCCTCAAGTTTCGGGCACTCCCTGGATGGGTAGGACAAGACTTCAAAAAGTGACCTGCCTTGACACAATAAAGGTACAATCTCTCCCTCCTCCCAAAGGATCTCTCATCCGCAGAGAGACGTGTGAAGCCCAAGTGCATGAGTTCATCTTCCCTGACTGACTCGGTACCAGGAGGAATGGGAGGTGAGGGAGGAAAGGGTGGGACTGCAAAGCTCAGAGACAAATGTACAGGAGGCTTCCGCAAGCGCTCCTTAAAAGGGAGTCTTATTCTGAGTCTGGAGTCAATGAGGATGGCAAACGTGATCAACTTCTCCAGCTCAGTGTCATTCAAAGTGTGAGAGCACTGAAAACCGAAAATTGGTTTGGTTAGGAAGGGGGTTTAAGTGCCCAGTTGTCAAGTGGTAAACTAACAATTCCGCGATCGTGCGATGTTGTACCCAAACAATATGTATGTCCTTTTGGTGGTATTTGATCACCTCTGCGGTTTTTATTTTTTGCGCTATAAACAAAAAGAGAGCAACAATTTTGAAAAAACACAGTATTTTGTACTTTTTGCTATAATAAATATCCAAAAAAAAATTTCAACATATTTTTGGTAAAAAAATTGCAATAAGCGTATATTGATTGGTTTGCACAAAAGTTATAGTGTCTACAACATAGGGGATAGATTTATGGCATTTTTATTATTATTATTTTTTTTTACAAGTAATGGCGGCGATTTTTATCGGTACTGAGACATTGCGGCAGACAAATTGGACACTTTTGACACTTTTTTGGGACCATTGACATTTATACAGTGATCAGTGCTATAAATAGCCACTAATTACTGTATAAATGTCACTGGCAGGGAAGGGGTTAATACTAGGGGGCGATCAAGGGGTTAAATGGGTTCCCTATGTGTGTTCTATGTGTGTTCTTACTGTGGGGGAATGTGGTTGACTAGAGGAGGAGAGAGATCATTGTTCCTACTTGGTAGGAACACACGATCTGTCTCCTCTCCGCTGACAGAACCGCTGTCTACACACACAGATCCCAGTTCGCGCTCTGTCACGAGCAATCGTGGGTGCCCGGCGGTCATCGTGCCCACCGGTCACACGCATCGACTCCGGGGACACGTCTTGAAGAGCCGACATACAGCTACAATGGCTCGCGCGGCAGTGCCAACCTGCCACAGTATAACTGAACTGACAAAAGAGGGCTTGTGCCTCTGTAACCAAGGATAACCAATAACCAGCGGAAACTTAGGTGAGGAAATAACTTGGAATTGGATTATCTCATTGTGAAGAGCCCCTACAGCCATGGACAATGGAACAGTCTCATGAGTCACATGGGCAGGCTGTAAAGGTCTCCCATCAAGAGCCTCAATGGCAAGGGGAGTGGCTTAGATACAAAAGCAGCATCAATGAACAGACCTGCAGCCCCAGAGTCGATTAGAGCCTGTATCTCGACAGACGTCTCAGACTAAGAAAGGATAACCGGGACCAGAGGTTTATCCTTATGGATAACTGAGGATGAAACAATACCACCTAAAGTCTGTCCGCTGCAGTGCCTCAAGTTTCGGGCACTCCCTGGATGGGTAGAACAAGACTTCAAAAAGTGACCTGCCTTGACACAATAAAGGTACAATCTCTCCCTCCTCCCAAAGGTTCTCTCATCCGCAGAGAGACGTGTGAAGCCCAAGTGCATGAATTCATCTTCACTGACTGACTCGGTACCAGGAGGAATGGGAGGTGAGGGAAGAAAGGGTGGGACTGCAAAGCTCAGAGACAAATGTACAGGAGGCTTCCGCAAGGGAGTCTTTCTCTGAGTCTGGAGTCAATGAGGATGGCAAATGTGATCAACTTCTCTAGCTCAGTGGATATATCTCAAGCTGCCATCTCATCTTTGATGGTATCCGAGAGACCATGACCAAAAGCAGCCACGGGGGTCTCATTGTTCCACATAACCTCTGCTGCCAGAGTACGGAATTCAATGACGTAATCGGCAACAATTCTTGTACTCTGTTTGATGGACATGAGGCACTTGGCAGCAGAAGCAGAGCATGCGGGAACATCAAATACCCTTTTAAAGGAAGGCACAAACTCTGGGTAACTTAGGACAACGGGTTTTTGTGTTTCCCATAGAGGGTTTGCCCAGGCCAAGGCTCTCTCAGAAAGCAAAGATATCACAAAACCTACTTTGCTTCTGTCCGTGGGAAACACGTGGGGCAGCATCTCGAAGTATATCTCAACCTGATTGAGAAACCCTTCCCCAACTTGCTGGGGAAGTGGAGCGGAATCAGACATACCTCTTATAGAGGTAATACTTGAGGCAGGTGCCTGCACAGAGACTGGAGCAGCAGCAGGGATGGCCTGCAACACAGGTTGTACCGGAGCAGCCACACTGGGAGAATCCAGGTGAGCAGTGTGACTCAGGAGCATCTGTAACGCTAAGACAAACTGATCAATATGGTGATCCTGCTCATCCAACCTGGAAAAAATATTACTAACAAGTGGATTGACTGCATCTTCTGAATTCATGGCCTTCGCCTACTGTCAGAAACCATGAATCAGACCGAGACAGAAGTGCAGTTAAAATCACACTTGTTTAATAATAATAATAATAGTAAAAGGTAAACAGAGCAACGTAGTCAAATCATAGCCAGCGTTTGGTAATCTAAACGGATAGTCAGACAAGCCAGGACATTAGGGAACCAGAGATCAGTGTACTTCAGGACAGGAAATCAGGAAACCGGAGATAATGGATCAGGAACCAGAAGGGACGTCAGCCAAGCAAGTCTTCAACAGGTACACAGGAGAGAGTCTCTTGCTGTGTTGACCAAGGTGAAGGCAGAGAGGAACTGAACGAACAGCTTAATCACTTCAGCCCCGGAAGATTTGGCTGCTCAATAACGAACCATTTTTTGAGATACAGCGCTGCGTCTAATTAACTGACAATTGTGCGGTCGTGCGATATTGTACCCAAACAAACTTGACGTCCTTTTTTTTTACACAAATAGAGCTTTCTTTTTGGTGGTATTTGAACACCTCTGAGGTTTTTATTTTTTGCGCTATAAACAAAAGAAGAGCGGCAATTTTGAAAAAAAAAAACACAATATCTTTTACTTTTTGCTATAGTAAATATTCCAATTTATTGACATTTACAGAGCGATCAGTGTTATAAATATGCACTGATTACTATGTAAATGTCACTAGCAGGGAAGGGGTTAACACTAGGGGGCGATCAAGGGGTTAACTGTGGGGGGATGGGACTAACTAGGAGAGATGACAGACCGCTGTTTCTACTTTGTAGAAACACACGATCTGTCTTCTCTCCTCTGACAGCACGGGGATTTGTGTGTTTACACACGCAAACTCCCGTGCTGCCGCTTGTGCATCCGGTCCCCTGCTGTGCAGCAGGCGTGCATGTGTGCCTCGGTGGCACTCGCGCGTCCTCTAGTGGCACTCCAGGGCAAAGCCGTATATGTACGGGATTTCACCTAGGAGATCCATTCTGCCGCAGTACATCTGCGTGAGCTGGTCGGGAACTGGTTAAGTAACCAGCAGGACTTAGGAACAGGATATCATCATCAGGTGAGTCACTGTGGAAAATATTGAAGCTGGCAATTAACAGCTGAGCGGCCTGCTCTGAAAAGGAAGGGCTGAGCCCAGTCCTGGCATGTACATGCTATGTATTAGAAATATCTTATAAATTGACAACTTTGTATGCAAAAAAATATGTTTTCATTTTCTTTACACATTTTTCGAAAACTTATGGAAAAAAATAACGGTTCAAAAGATGCCTAATGCCTCAAAGAATATATGTTGGGGTGTTTGCTTTGCAAAATGGGGTAATTTTGTGGGCGTTTCCATGGTCCTGGTGCTCCAGGACCTTCCAAAGTGAGATAGGTCATCATGAAATTATATCTGTAATTTATGCTCCTAGAACGCCTGGAGGTGCTACTTGGATGTTGGGCCTCTGTATGTGGCCAGGCTGTGTAAAAGTCTCACACATGTGGTATCGACATACTTAGGAGGAGTAGCAGAATGTATTTTGGGGTGTAGTTGCAAGTATGCATATGCTGTGTGTGAGAAATAACTTGTTAATATGACAAGTTTGTGTAAAAAAAATAAATAAATTTTCCGAAGAATTGTGGGAAAAAATTACAACTTCAAAATACTCACCATGCATCTTACTAAATACCTTGGACTGTCATTTTTGGGGGGTATTTATACTTTCCTGGCCTGTTAGTGTCTCAAGACACTAAACTATAACTATATAAACTATATGTCATCCCCGACTTCTTCAATTGTGGTTCAGATTATGTGGTCTATTGCCTCACATGCCCCTGCGGCCTACTATACGTAGGCTGCACTAGACGCCCGCTCCGCAAAAAGTTTGGTGAGCATCGTAACCTTGTAGAGAAGGGCATTGACATTTATTTTATAGAACATCATGGACAAACATCTTCAGGGCTACGCGTGTGGGTTATTGAGTCTATTCCACCCACCCTCCCTACCGCTGAACGCTACAAAAGGTTGTGTGAAAGAGAAAACTACTGGATATACACACTAGACACTTTATCGCCAGGAGGTCTCAATGAAGGCATCGAAATTAACATTTTGCTGTGACCCCAACCACATCCCTGCCTCATCACAACATCTCATCTCAATTCACCACGTATTGCTTCATCCATTGTCCTACCTGTTGTCTCATTCATTGTTTTATCCATCATCTAGTCACTACCCCATTAACTTACAGTCTACGTGGAACACGTGTATGGGTATGCCCATACACTAGTGTGAGTGTATAACTGTCTCCCACCCATTATCCCTAGTGTATAACACATACCATTTTTATTTTTATTTTTATTTTTATTTCTATTTTTATTTTTATATTTATATTTATATTTATTTTTATTTTTATTACTATTATTTTTATTTTTATTACTATTATTTTTATTTTCATTTTTATTTTTATTTTTATTTATTTGTATTTGTATTTGTATTTTTATTTTTATATTTATCTTTATTTTTATTTTTATTATTTTTACTTTTATTTATTTCCCATAACATTCCTCTCATTCCCAAATACCCGTCTGGAAACACACTCCCCCCATCCTTTTGTCCCAATCTTACGCGTCATTTCAATGTGGATATATGTGTATGTGTGTGTTTACACACGTATATACATTGTACATGTTTTATTCCTTTTCCATCATTGCGTCATTTCTTCTCATATATACCACCCATCTCTCCCTATAATTATATACCTCTTTAATTATATACCGTTTTCTGCTTTTTTGTATTCCCTTCCCATATATGTTTACGTGTATATATATATATGTATATATATATATATATATATATATATATATATATATATATATATATATATATATATTGTTCCCATCCACTATGATCAATACAACATTCCTCTTCATATAGACCGCCTTCTCCTTATCCATATACACACATATATGTTCTTACCACGACATACTCATTTGCATATCTCCTCCCCCCCTCCTCACTCCCCGCCCCGCCCACTCCCCGTCTCCCTTCACTCCCCTTCCACATTGTGTAAACCCCCTCTCCATGGTTACCTATGCGCCCAATCATTATACATAGTCCCACCCTCCTCTCAATCACCTCTCCACCCCTCCCAGTGCCTATGGTATAAATTCCCACACTGAATATGGCCACCAGAATAGCCTAATGAGGGAGCATGCATGCTCCGAACGCGAAGCACAGCTTTTATAGACTGGCTGCCTTCCATTTATTCAGCATCATTTTATCCTTACATGGACTAATACCTGAACTTGTTGTGAAACATTAACTACCACCACCAAGTTCCCCCAACCCACCCCCTTCCCCCCACCATTTTTAGTTATATGTACTCGGCTACATCCATTGTGCGCCATATTAACCCATTGATCGTTTACACGGATATGCACACAGTATATATACACACGCACACAGTATACACATACATGTACACACAGACACACACAGTATACACACAGTATATACACACACACCACCACTTTCCATTTAGAAATCATCCTGTTGGAACACACTGCTGCTGCCCCCATCTCCTGGCATGCTGGTACTTGTAGTGCCCCAGCAGCGCACAGACACATTAGGAGGTAATACAGGAGTGGAAGGGACTGTGCCTCTGTACTGGTGGACAGGCAATGAGTAGGGAGATGCAGCAGAGATTGGGGGAGACATTCAGAAAGTCCTACCTCCAGGAGCAGTGCACTTATTACACAGAAAAATGATCTAATAGCCTCAGAGGCAGGAGGAGCCATCCTAGAGGAAACACATCCTTCCCCCTGCTCACCAGGGTAAGCCACTGACAAGAATGCATTTAGCTGGGGCCAGTTAGCTTACCTTCTATCAGGCAGCAGTCCGTACCCACACTGCTGGCTGTGTCCCCTCCTCCCTCTCTTCTCCTCCAGCAGTCAGCATCTCCTCTGCTACAGACAAATAAGCCGTGCTGGAGAAGAGGGTGTGTACAGTGGGTTTCTATTGGCTGATGAGGTACTGGAGAGGCGGTGCAGGTATAATCTCAGGATTTTTAGACAAAAAGGATGTCAGTAAGGAACATTTCAGGGACAGATGTAAAAAAAACACAGATTTTTACATACTGTCCCTGGTTTTACTGAGGCTGGCAACCCTGATGGGGCCCCCTAGTGGCCTGGGGCCCTTGGGCAGTGCCGAGTGCCAGAATGGTCAGTCCGCCCCTGGAGTGGGCTCTGCATCCAAGCCTTTTTAGTCCAAGTGAAACTGCGGCTTTGGAGATTGTGTGCAAATCGAACTAGCAGTGTTTTGTAGACTATCATCCATCTTTGTCTTTTATTGCCATTCCTTCCTTTTTTTGCATTTCAAGATGTTTAGCATCCTATAAACAGAATTATCATCAAACTGCTAATGGCAACTGATCATGGAGTAGCTCTGAGATCACATTAATCACTATAATCTGATTACTGCATAAGAAAAGCTATACAGAATAAAGCATGTGTCTCTTTATGCGAATTATCTGAACAGACATGTTGATGTCTATCAGCATATTTATAGAAAATTACATTTACAAGTTACTTCCATTTCACTCGACAATCTGTTTATTACCATCTTCCTATTTTTTTAGCCTTTAATGCAATTATTTTAAATTTTATTATTTCTCCTCAAACTAAGAACTTAGGTGGCTACATGATGTATTTTCTGTATAAAAGTTATACACATATATAATGGTGCAGTGGATCAGTGTAATTTAGATATAATGAGAGCATATTTAGCAAAAAAAAATTGAGATGATATCACTATTCCATTCTCTCAGTACCTTTCTTTGTAATAATTCATATATCTGAAGCTGATTCATCTGCACTATTTTTGGCAATTTAGAAATTGGACTTCCACAACATAAAACAATTTCAATCCTCACTTGAAGTATTTATAACCAGTTTCGTGGGCACATAATCATTGTACTTGTATGGTGAGCTGCAACTTTTTGTTATCTAGCTGCTCATTATCAGTGCATGCATTAAAGTAAAAAGTCATAATTAAAGTAATTGTAAAACCTAGATTTTTTTTTTCATTAAAATATTAGGCATATAATACTTACCTATTATAAATTAAAAATCTTGCGAGCTACCAAAAAGTATTAAATCTGAGACTAGATATTCAGCTGCTTGTATTGATCAGGTCCCATACATCCGTGCTAAACAATTTAAATATATGAAAATACTGCACTAAGCTAGCGTTAATGAGCAATAACAAATAAAACATAAAAATAAACAGTATTGACTGTCTTAAATATAGTGTCAAAAAATCAATAATGAGACATAAATCTATCAAATCAATATAAAATAAAGTACCAGAGTGCTAAGTGACATAATCACTTAATACAATAAAACAAAACAAAAATTGCATTAAAGTCCATATAACATGCTTCAAATCTTGCTGTGATGATAAAGTTCTGTAGTGCTTGTAAAAAATCAATAACCACATTTCATCCAAAATTCCTCAACGGCTGTAGTGATACTCCACACATGTTCAAGTGACACCACTCTTGTGTTCCCCCCCTGTGTGAGTATGCTCACCTCAAGGCGTGTGACCTTGCAATTAGGCTTGGTCTAAACACGCCAGCAAACCAACTCTGGGTTCTGTGTACATGGATCTGTGATATCCTATGCTGTCCAATGGCGTAGTCTCCACATGTATATGAGAAATGAGGACTGGATAGTGTGATACCGTTTATAAAAAAATATATATTTATTCAAACAAAAAGCCCCTATGCAAGGTACTCACATGGCACAGATGCTTCAGTGCACCTTCTGTGACAAGCATAAAGATGTTGAGATTGTGTGTCCCCTCGCTTCAAAAAGACCAGCTGCTGACTCCTATACCGTCCTGTCCCCTCCCCACACGTATTGACACAGGGGTATGATGTGTCTTCCTCAGGGGGACATCATACTTACCTGCTCTGTGCAATGGTTTTGCACAGAGCAGCTCCTAATCTCCTCTTCTGGGGTCCCCTACCATGGCTCCAGGCTCCTCCTATTTTCTCTCTGCCCCAATAGAAAGCCACTTGCTATGGGCGTACACCTTCAGGCTTGCTTCTGAGCCATGCTGCCTGAGTCCTTTGACACAGACAGCACAGCTTGTCTCCGCCCCAATCCCTCCTCTCACCATTTGATTGAAAGCATTGAAAGACAATGACTCCTGCTGCTGCCTGAATCCCTGTGAGAAGAGAAAGAGGGGGGGAAAGAAGACTGCAGCTGACAGGCTCAAATAAGCGTTGGGGGGGGGGTAGTTAGTGGGGTGTTTTTTTTTACCTTAATGCAGGGAATGCTTTAGGGCAAAAAAAATACAACCTTTAGAACACTTTAAAGATATAGTAGTATCTATCTATTCTATACATCTATTGGAGTTCTATTCTAAAATATCTCTACAATGATTTCTCTTAGCCTCCTTAACCCGGTTGTAGAACAACAGCAGGTATAAGGAGGTGCCTCAAAAATTTGTTTCTGCCTTTCTGTACCACTGACAATATATAGAACTTAAAGCAGTAGTAAACTCAGTCGCCTTGTATCTGAATAAACATTAGGGCAATCGTTGAACCCACCACAAGAAACATTACTATAGCAGCTGTTTAATTATGGTATTATATATTTTTGCCTCATTTAATTTCCTGGGTTGCCGGCAGAAGCTTGCTCCATATTGGCTCCTCTCTTCCGCATCCAGTTCGCTATTGCTTCCGCCCTCTTGCTGCTGGCTAATCTCGCACATGTGCAGTAAGATTTAGCCAAGCCTCGTTTTCATTCTCAGTTTCTAACACGGCCAAGCATCAGCACTCTCATAATATTTTGCTGCAATGCCACGAGTGCTGATGATTATAGGACGGCAGGAGACCGTCTTAACTGACGGCACACTGATCATGCCATTACATAGTTACATAGTAGGTGAGGTTGAAAAAAGACACACGTCCATCAAGTCCAACCTATGTGTGTGATTATGTGTCAGTATTACATTACATATCCCTGTATGTTGCGGTCATTCAGGTGATTATCTAATAGTTTCTTGAAGCTATCAATGCTCCCCGCTGAGACCACCGCCTGTGGAAGGGAATTCCACATCCTTGCCGCTCTTACAGTAAAGAACCCTCTACGTAGTTTAAGGTTAAACCTCTTTTCTTCTTATTGTAATGAGTGGCCACAAGTCTTATTAAACTCTCTTCTGAGAAAAAGTTTTATCCCTATTGTGGGGTCACCAGTACAGTATTTGTAAATTGAAATCATATCCCCTCTCAAGCGTCTCTTCTCCAGAGAGAATAAGTTCAGCGCTCGCAACCTTTCCTCATAACTAAGATCCTCCAGACCCTTTATTAGCTTTGTTGCCCTTCTTTGTACTCGCTCCATTTCCAGTACATCCCTCCTGAGGACTGGTGCCCAGAACTGGACAGCATACTCCAGGTGCGGCCGGACCAGAGTCTTGTAGAGCGGGAGAATTATCGTTTTAGCTCTGGAGTTGATCCCCCTTTTAATGCAGGCCAATATTCTGTTTGCTTTATTAGCAGCAGCTTGGCATTGCATGCCATTGCTGAGCCTATCATCTACTAGGACCCCCAGGTCCTTTTCCATCCTAGATTCCCCCAGAGGTTCTCCCCCCAGTGTATAGATTGCATTCATATTTTTGCCACCCAAATGCATTATTTTACATTTTTCTACATTGAACCTCATTTGCCATGTAGTCGCCCACCCCATTAATTTGTTCAGGTCTTTTTGCAAGGTTTCCACATCCTGCGGAGAAGTTATTGCCCTGCTTAGCTTAGTATCGTCTGCAAATACAGAGATTGAACTGTTTATCCCATCCTCCAGGTCGTTTATAAACAAATTAAATAGGATTGGTCCCAGCACAGAACCCTGTGGAACCCCACTACCCACCCCTGACCATTCTGAGTACTCCCCATTTATCACCACCCTCTGAACACGCCCTTGTATCCAGTTTTCAATCCATGTACTCACCCTATGGTCCATGCCAACGGACCTTATTTTGTACAGTAAACGTTTATGGGGAACTGTGTCAAATGCTTTTGCAAAATCCAGATACACCACGTCTACGGGCCTTCCTTTATCTAGATGGCAACTCACCTCCTTATAGAAGGTTAATAGGTTGGTTTGGCAAGAACGATTCTTCATGATTCCATGCTGATTACTGCTAATGATATCGTTCTTATTACTAAAATCTTGTATATAGTCCCTTATCATCCCCTCCAAGAGTTTACATACTATTGATGTTAGGTTAACTGGTCTGTAATTCCCAGGGATGTTTTTTGGGCCCTTTTTAATTAATTGGTGCTACATTGGCTTTTCTTTAATCAGCTGGTACCATTCCAGTCAATAGACTGTCTGTAAAAATTAGGAACAACAGTCTGGCAATCACCTGACTGAGTTCCCTACAGCCTACAGGCTGATAAAGGAACAATTGCGCAAGTGTCGGTGACGTCATTAAAGAAGAAATCGGCTACATCTTTTGACAGGCTGACATGCAGAAAATATAAACGGCATAGAACAGTAAGTTACTTTGCACTGTTTATATTGAATTAAATGATGCATTGTTCGTTTACTACCACTTTAAGATATAACTGCTATGCTTTGTAAGAGAGGCAGAATCTATACTGAAAAATGTAAAGATCAAATAGGTCATCGATGGGTGCAAGTGACATCAGCAACAATGGCCTGTAAATCAATGAGAACTACTGTATATAATTTGGCAGTTTAGATTGACCTTACTACATACACACAGCACAGCGTTATGTTCATACATTTGCAAGTAAACGTTCAGTCAGTAGTTAATAGCTGAGATCATAAGAGATCTCAGTGCTTGCTTGTACCTTTCTTCTTCATTCCAATGTGGGGCAAGCCATTTCCAAAATAACCTTTTTTATCTACATATGTAGGCAATACTTAAACTATATCTTTCCTAAAAGTTTATACAAACCATTAACATTTATCTTTCATTAAAGCAATGGCCAACTTCAAAAAAAATATGTGCCTCCCTCTCCCTGTCATAAGCAATCTATTGGTCTTTTCTTCAAAATAAAATTTGTAACGCAACAGCCAGCCATACATGGTTCAAATTCTGAACAAATTTTCTTTCAAAAATCTAACATTTCATGCATTTTGTGATCTGATGGTGCCACCATTGATTTTGAAATTCGACCAACCAAGCCTTCAAGTTCACCTCATGTTGCTACAGGACAGAAATTTTGTGGCCGGGAATCTTCTTTCTTTCCAGGCCACAGCTCATGCACATTCCTTTTTTGATTATATTTCTTTCACGATTCTCACATCATTGATTAGAAATTTGTTAGTTTTTCCAAAAATTTCCAACATGCCCGATCACTCATATTAGATGGCCACACATAAATCGGCCATTGCTGCAGCCCACTAATGGTGCGAAATTCGAAAGATAAATTATTTCGGAATTCGACCCATGTATAGCCTGCTTAATACTCCAAAAGCTTACAGTGTTTGAAAAAGGTATAGTGTGTGAAGACGCTCTCTATTTCAGGTATCTCTAGCCCATAAACATGGCTTCAGTCCTTGGGTATCCTCTATGCCTTGCTGCCCTCCTCAGACTAGGTTAATCCATACGCACTGCATGTAAAAAGACACAATAAGGCTCACCAGCCTTGTGCGTTAACCATGCCACAATTCATTCAAAGGATAAAATGATTATACTGGCAGACAGATATAATTACAAGCTCATCACAAATGTCACAAGAAGATATGACCGGAACCTCTGTACATGCCTCCGGGCGGACTGGGAAAACGCCACAGGGGCCTACAGGCGCCTACAGGCTCTGATGCATTTGGATGGTGCCCCCTTTCTTCAGAGCTCTGAAGAAGAGGGGGCAATCTCAAACACTTCAGCATCTGTGGGGACCCTGTAGCATCTTCCTAGTCTATCTGAAGGCATGTACAGAGGTTCTGGTCATTTCTTCCTGTGACATTTGTGATGAGCTTGTAACTATGTCCATCTGTAAGTATAATTATTGATTGTTATTCTTTTGAATACACAGTGTCATGGTCAACACACGAGGCTGGTGTGCCCTATTGTGTCTTTGTGCACACACTAATAGTCACACTAATTTGCAGTTCCGTGAAAAATAATGTGCTGGTATTCTGCTCTTCAGCTCTGGAATGCAGACAAGGTCCTCTAGCAGTGACATTTTCTGGTGACATGACCACTATGCTTCCACTAATTACATTGCAGATATGATGACATTGATAAACAGGGCAGCAACAAGGGCAACTATCGAAGATCAGGATGGTCAAAATTGTTGCGCAAAGTCATGTACCATAAATAACACTTTTACAAGCATTGCAATTGTGGAATGTTGCAATGGATTTTCAGTTCATGGATGATTAATTTAATTAATTTTATTTTATTAATTTCATGGATGATTTGAATTACTTGACAGTGTGGAGCCTGTCCGTTCCCTGAACCTGTTCTAGGGATACTTGCACCTCACCTATACTTTATATACAGTGTGTGTGTGCCCTTTAAATCAGTACCACAGAATAGTGAATTCTTTTTTTCGATTTGGATTTTTTCAAATTGAGCTTAGATAAATTTGTACAGAAATCTAAGGATGTGAGGGTTTAGGTGCATTCCTAAAATTTGCAAGATGTTGTATGGAACATTGATTGGATAACTCTTAAATCTTGTTAGACATAATATTGTCAACAACCACTCTTTATAGACCTAAACGGGGATGTTTACATTTAAAACACCTAACACCTAGGTGCGTGCACTTTACATTTGCAAAATATCTGTAAGTAAGGTATTGTTCTAGCTTATACTATACCCATAATATTTTTTTTCTATGTAAGAACTAAATGAATTCCAGAGATTCGCAAACTTCACGATTTGCAAACTTTTGGTGGAACAAATGTGTGCGTTTGCCCAAAGGAATACGGAACAACCAATAATACAGTGCGTAGCCTTTTCCCCTGATAAGCTGGGTCATGAAAGGCAATATTATAAAAAAATAAAATGGATAACCCAGCCCCCTTTCTATAAGAGGTGCACTCACAGCTCACAGAGTGTATATTGAAGCTGTTAATGAGATCTGCCAATTCTTTGTAGGGAGAGATATTACTGTGTTTTTTTCCATTAGCACATGTCCTACATGAAAGTGGCTTCCGATAATTTTATTTGACAATAGATTGCTTATGAACCCTACAAATGGCCAAAATAGAATAACAAGATTTGCCCGTAGACTTTACTGGTGTTTGCCACAAAGTTTGCTTTAAACAAGAGTCGCAAAATTGTTCACAAACCAAACCTAGACAGATTTGTCTATGTCTAGGAAGGACAACAGAAAACTATATTATATGCATACCATGAAATATAAATAGAAAATAGAATAAAATTACAAACAAGAAGCTATAACAGGCAATCTGACAATACAGGCACCAATATATGTTCCTTTTAAAGTTTCAAATGGTTTGGGCACCAAAATAATATCTGATTTTGGAGATATTACTATGTTTAAATATAGCTTTAATACAATAATTACCTACCTAGAACCTCATGACTGGTTGGTCAGTGCATACTAGGATATATCTTCATTTACAGTCCACAGCACAGTTAAATCATTTGTCTAAACATGCCAAGAGAAGTGATCCCCAAATATTGCTTTATATAAGCGATCTTTGTATAATGAGGTAAAATTATGCCTTACAGTTAGATTTCAATTTTATATGCCGTATAATCTTTAATGCACTTACATCTCTTGAAATAGAATCAATGTTTAATATATTATTTATCAAAAGAACTACTAGTATTATTAGCGATGAGCTTTAACTATGTCCATCTGTGAGTATAATTACTGATTGTTATTCTTTTGAATACACAGTGTCATGGTCAACACACGAGGATGGTGTGCCCTATTGTACATTTGTGTTTTAGCAGTTGCTCTATCCCAGAATTTTTATTCTAGCAAAAAAGATTAGTAAACGTTCATAACCAATAGTTTTAGCACTTTCAACAATATACTGTAGTTGCTAATGTAGATATACATCCTAGTGTTTAAAAGCCCACCTCACCAGAATAAAATGACAGTGTTCTTTAAAGATTGTATTTATATTATAACTAAACCCAAGAACAAACATTTGATATATTGCAGTCCTCAGATGTGGTGGCTGCATTCGTTTTCCTTTTAGGCAAAGAACATTTTCAGGCACTACAGGAACTACCTGTTCATTCTATGCACCCCTTTCGCTTCCTGTAAGCTCAATTGCAAGTGAAAATATTGTTTTGTTTTGTTTTGTTTTTTATCTGTGATCTACTAATCCCCTCATGTAATGGAGATGAACAAAACTGTCTGGGTAACAACCAGGTTTCCTCCATAGCATAGCTCCCAACAGTTTTGGATTGTGTCTTTTCAGCTCAGTCCCACTGTAAAAGTTCTGCCCCTGTACATTGTACCTACAGTGACAGTGCATTTATATTCAAATTGCTGCACTACTTGCATGTAAATATGATTGATTGTGTAATTGGCCTATACATGATCTGATGATGGGATTTGCATACGAATGAGCTATATTCATGTACAAAGGGGAGGGAGGCTACTTATCCCCTCCTGTCACATCCACAGCTGAGGGACAGGCTTCCCTTAGCTACTGAATGTCAAATCCACAGAAATTGGGAGTGAGTTTAGGAGAGAAAGGGACCTGTACTGGGGAGGGGGGGTCTACACTGTTAGGTGGGGTGGCCTGGGCTGGGCCATAGATCTCTGAAGGGTCTGAGGTAAACTGTATTGAGGGGGTGAGCTAGGAAGGGGGTCTGCATGGGAGGATGTATCTGTACTTGAGGGGTCTGTACTGAGGAGTTTGGTTGGGAAGAGGGTTTGTGTAGCTGAAATGGGGGGGGGGGGTAGGGTTGTGGGGGGAAATGTTTACTGGGTTGGGAATTGGAGCAATTGAGGGAGATCTGCACTGTAAAGAATATAGGCTTGCAAGGTCGATATGCACTGGGAGGGGGAGGTAATTTTTGGTTGTGCTCAAGAGTTATTGTTTGTTGAACTCTTGCATTTTACAACTTTAATATAACCTTTGGACAAGGAAGTGTGTTATTCCCTGTAAAAAAAAAAAAAAAAAAAACTGAAAAAAGGAGAACTAATACAGCTCCTTAACCTAAGAGCTGGTAAGTTGCATTATATATATTTATATTACAATTTTATTTATAGGGTTTATAAACTTTGCCAGGTTTTTAATGTTGTTTTTTTTTTATTGTTGTCACTTTATTTACATACATAGTTACATTCAATTACTATTGCAATAAATGTCCGAAACCACATTTCTTTTAGTGCTATTACGCACTCTGTCTCTACATCCCTCTGCACTGCTTCCCCAAACTTCCAGGAATTCACATAATTCCAATCATCCTTCCTCTGGACTACACGTCCTATAAATCATAACGCCACTTGTGCAGCCATTGTAAGCGACTTTCAATCATCTGCGAGAAACGTGTCTATTGGCCTTGGGCTGTCTGTGCCTGTCAGTACAGGCAACCTCATGAAGTCATCCTGGAAGCATGCATGAAAAGGTGACGCCAGTGGGGCTCCATTGGACCCTCCAAGCTAAGGAGCCACTCATGCAATGGAAGTCAGGGCCAGTGGTCAGAAGTGAGAGTGAAAAGGAGGGACAGAATTTTTTTAAAATAGCAGAACAAGCTGAAGACAAGGTAAATGCTATTTAGCACCTAATTGAGAAAAAAATGTTGTGTTTAATATCACTTTAATGTGCTTCGGTAATAGCATGAACTAAATAGACTACTAACTCTTAAGTGCTTATGCACCTAATGTGCAATCAAGTGTGAACTCTTTTATTGCAATCTAAAAATAATTACATTGTGTTATGTTTACATGGGAAGGCAAAAAGTTTGATTAATTTTGTGTTTCTCACTCGTGTTGTTCACCCTCTGTATGATAACAAAAGAAAACATATTCCACTTGGTTGTCATAGAGATGAGAAGTGGAAGTACAAGTGGCAGTGATTTGTGTTCAAGTGCTACTTTCTCCAGTAAATAAAACAAACAGTATTTTACCACTTCCATTATGCCATGACAGGAAAAGCATGTTTCAGAAGCTAAAAGGTGACTTTCAGTGGATTAGAGTGTATGTTAAAGCATTACCCACATTCACCTCCAAACCTCCCTCCCCCCACCTAAAGCATGTCCCAGCTTTTTGTTTTGTTTTTTCTTTTCTTTTACCTTGTTCCTGTAGCAGACAACAGCTTGTATTGCTTCCTGTGACATTATTATTATTGTTATACAAGATTTATATAGCGCCAACAGTATGTGGAGCACTTTACAACGTTAGGGCAGACAGTACAGTTACAATACAATTTAATACAGAAGGAATCAGAGGGCCCATTAGAGGTGAAAGGGCAGCTGCTGAGATCTCATTTTTATTGATGTAGGCATGCTTCCAGAACTACATCTCTTAAAAGCCCTTCCAGGCCCTTCGGAGTCAAGAAAGCAGCAATTTCTAGGAAATAAATTAACAAGTGTCCCCTATGACAGCCCTCAAAATTTCCACTTCCCTGCTCATATTTGGCGAGTGGAAATTAATGGAGGGCGAGTGAGGAGCAGGGCAGATTAGGCTGATGCCCCGTACACACGGTCGGACTTTGTTCGGACATTCCGACAACAAAATCCTAGGATTTTTTCCGACGGATGTTGGCTCAAACTTGTCTTGCATACACACGGTCACACAAAGTTGTCGGAAAATCCGATCGTTCTGAACGCGGTGACGTAAAACACGTACGTCGGGACTATAAACGGGGCAGTGGCCAATAGCTTTCATCTCTTTATTTATTCTGAGCATGCGTGGCACTTTGTCCGTCGGCTTTGTGTACACACGATCGGAATTTCCGACAACGGATTTTGTTGTCGGAAAATTTTATCTCCTGCTCTCCAACTTTGTGTGTCGGAAAATCCGATGGAAAATGTCCGATGGAGCATACACACGGTCGGAATTTCCGACAACACGCTCCGATCGGACATTTTCCATCGGAAAATCCGACTGTGTGTACGGGGCATGACAGTTTCCTGGCTGATGGCCACACCACTTCTGGCAGAAGTGGTGTGGCCATCAAAGCGGCCCGGAGGGGGGACTCCCTGCTCCCCGGACCACTCTGATGTCCTGTTAAAAAGGTTGCATTGCTTCTTCCAGAAGTGATCAGGAAACTGTCAGGAGGATCTGGAGGCCTGGATCGCCCAGAGTGGGGATCTCCCACTGAGATACATCTTGTATATGAATAGCCACGTTGTCAAACAAAGTTTTGCCTCCTGGACTGGCAATGCACCAGTGTGCTGTCTATTAGAGTGGCCGTTCCAGGAGGCAGAACTTCGTATGACAGCGCAGCTATTCATATACAAGATGTGTCTCAGTAGGAGATCCTCACTCTGCGCGATCTGGCCGCCAGATCCTCCCGATTCACCCCTGCTGCACTTTTGGGCAATGATAGGCTGCACTGATGGGCAGTAGTAGGCTGCATTGATGGGCAATGGTAGTCTGTATTGATGGGCAATGGTAGGCTGCATTGATGGGCAATAATATACTGCACTGATGGGCAATGGTAGGCTGCATTGATGGGCAATGGTAGGCAGCATTGGTGGGAAATAATATACTGCAGGGCTTAAAATTTCAAGTAGTGAGCTACTAGCCAGGACTTAGGAGTTACTCACTACCAGTTGCCCCACCCAACCCCTACCCTGCCCCACCCTTAATCCCGCCCCTAAACACACTCTCATAAATTATCTTATGAAATTATGCTGTTAAATGTTTTATGCAGAAATAAGTTACAAAATTACATATTAACAACAAATTTATCAGTGCCCATCAATGCAGCCTTACCAGTGCCCATCAATGCAGCCTTACCAGTACCCACCAATGCAGCCTGATCAAAGCCCATCAATGCAGCCTCACCAGTGACCTTCAATGCAGCATAATTAGTGCCCATCAATGCAGCCTGATCAGTACCCATGAATGCAGCTTTACCAGTGCCCATCAATGAAGCCTCACCAGTGCCCATCAATGCAGCCTCACCAGTGCCCATCAATGGAGCCTCACCAGTGCCCATCAGTCAAGCCTGATCAGTGCCCATCAATGCAGCCTCACCAGTGCCGCCTGATCAGTGCCCATTAATGAAGCCTGATCAATGCCCATAAATTCAGCCTTCCAGTGCCCATCAATGCAGCCTCACCAGTTCTTATCAATGCAGCCTCACCAGTGCCCATCAATGCAGCCTCACCATTGCCATTCAATTCAGCCTAATCAGTTCCCATCAATGCAGCCTGGTCAGTGCCCATCAATGCAGCTTTACCTGTGCCCATCAATGCAGCCTCACCAGTGCCCAACAATAGAGCCTCACCAGTGCCCATCAGTGTAGTCTTATAAGTGCCCATCAATGCAGTCTCATCAGTGCCGCCTGATCAGTACCCATCAATGCAGCCTTACCAGTACCCACCAATGCAGCCTGATCAGTGCCCATCGATGCAGCCTCACCAGTGCCCAGCAATACAGCCTCACCTGTGCCCATCAGTGCAGCCTTATTAGTGTAGCCTCACCAGTACCCATCAATGCAGCCTGATGAGTGCCTATCAATGCAGCCTTACCAGTGCCCATCAATGCAGTCTCACCAGTGCCCATCAATGCAGCCTGATCAGTGCCCACCAATGCAGCCTCACCCATGCCCATCAATGCAGCCTGATCAGTGCCCATCAGTGCAGCCTCACCAGTGCCCATCAATGCAGCCTAATTATTGCCCATCAATGCAGCCTCACCAGTGCCCTTCAATGCAGCCTAATTAGTGCCCATCAATGCAGCCTGATCAGTGCCGATCAATACAGCTTTACCAGTGCCCATCAGTGCAGCCTCACCAGTGCCCTTCAATGCAGCCTCACCAGTGCCCTTCAATGCAGCCTAATTAGTGCCCATCATTGCAGCCTGATCAGTTGCCATCAATGCAGCTTTACCAGGCCTATCAATGCAGCCTCACCAGTGCCTATCAATGCAGCCTCACCAGTACCCATCAATGCAGCCTTACCAGTGACCACCAATGCAGCCTGATCAGTTCCCATCAACGCAGCCTCACCAGTGCCCATCAACGCAGCCTCACCAGTGCCCATCAATGCAGCGTCACCAGTGCCGTTCAATGCAGCCTAATTAGTGTCCATCAATGCAGCCTGATCAGTGCCCATCAATGCAGCCTCACCAGTGCACATCAGTGCAGCCTCACCAGTGCCCATCAACGCAGCCTCACCAGTGCCCATCAACGCAGCCTCACCAGTGCCCATCAACGCAGCCTCACCAGTGCCGTTCAATGCAGCCTAATTAGTGCCCATCAATGCAGCCTGATCAGTGCACATCTATGCAGCCTCATCAGTGCAGACTGATCAGTGCCCATCAATGCAGCCTCATCAGTGCTGCCTGATCAGTGCCCGTCAATGCAGTGGAATTGGAGGCATAGGTATGATAGATTGGGGGTGGAATTGGAGACATAAGTATGATTCAGACCTATTACTCCAATTCAACCCCCCCAGTCCAGCACATCTATGCTCTCAAATCCAACCCCCCCTGCACACACCTTTCCTCCCAGCACACATCTTGTTCAATCCCCCATTTAATGCCTCCAACCCCCTCAGGCGCATGTACTGCTTCCAATCATGGCACAGTGTCATAGTTACCATTCTCCTGCAGCCATGGGTGTCAGGCATCCATGCACACTGAGGGTGGACTGAGAGGGTTTGAACCCACCCACTTGGAACCGCCTTGAGACATGCACCACCCCACTCCTTAGAAATGCAGCAGGAGGGAGGTGGAGAGGGGTGGTCCCAGGTGGCTGACTGTTGCCATTGAAATGCCTGCACTGTGAGCCTGTGTGAGGGGGCAGGCATGTGCGGCAGGAGGGAGGTGGAGAGGGGCGGTCCCACGCGGCTGACTTTTGAGATTGAAATGCCTGCAATGCAAGCCTGTGCGGGGGCGGGAGTGTGTGGCAGGAGGGAGGTGGAGAGGGGCGGTCCCAGGGGGGCACCTGACTAATCCTATTGAAATGCGCTGCAAGCCTGGGCATGGGGGGGCACTGGCTATACATTCCCGGGACAGCACAGCCCTGTCCATACTTGCACTCCTCATATCTCCACTTGCAAAATGCCAGCAGGGGAGTGGAAATTTTGAGGGCTGATATACTGTATTGATGGGTAATATGCTGCAATTATGGGCACTGACATGCTGCACGGATGGGAATGATATGCTGCATTAATGGGCAATGATAGGCTGCACTGTTGGGCAATGATATGCTGCACAGATGGGCAATGATATTCTGCACTTATGGGCAATGATAGGCTGCACAGATGGGCAATAATATGCTGCACTGATGGGCAATGATATGCTGCACTGATGGGCAATGATAGGCTGCACTTATGGGCAATGATAAGCTGCACTTATGGGCAATGATAGGCTGCACTGATGGGCAATGATAGGCTGCACTGATGGGCAATGATATGCTGCACTGATGGGCAATGATATGGGGCACTGATGGGCAATGATATGCTGCACTGATGGGCAATGATAGGCTGCACTGATGACCACTGATAAGGCTGCACTGATGGCCACTGATAAGACTGCACTGATGGGTACTGATATGCTGCACTGATAGCCACTGATGAGGCAGAACTGATACGCTGCACAAATGAGTTTGAACTGATAAGGCAGCACTGAAATGCTGCTCTAATTGGCACTGATACGTTGCACTGATGGGCACTAATAGGCTGCACTGATGGCCACCGATGAGCCTGAACTGATAAGCTGCACAGATAGGGCTGCACTGATATGCTGCACTGATGGCCACTGATAAGGCTGCACTGATGGCCACTGATGAGGCTGCACTGGTGGCCACTGATGAGGCAGCAATGATGGGTACTGTTGAGATGGCACTCTTAAGCTGCACTGATGTGGCTACACTGATGGTCACTGATGAGGCGGAACTCTTAAGCTGCACTGATGGGGCTGCACTGATAAGGCAGAACTGATATGCTGCACCGATGGGCACTGATAGGCTGCACTGGTGGCCCCTGATGAGGTGGCACTGATGGGCACTGATGGGACTGTACTGATGGGCATTAATGAGACTATACTGATGGGCACTAATAGGCTGCACTGATGGGCATTAATGAGGCTGCACTGATGGGCACTGATGAGGCGGAACTGATGGACACTAATGAGGAGGAACTGATGGGCACTGGTAGGCTGCACTGATGTGCAATGATGAGGCTGCACTGATGGGTACTGATATGCTTTATGTTAATATTGTTATAGTTGCTGTTATTATTTTATTTTTGGAACTAAATTCTGTATAATACATTTAAAAGTGTAATTTCATGAGATAATGTATGAGGGCGTGTTTAGGAGCAGACTTAGGGGCGGGACAGGGTATAGGTTGGGTAGGGTAACTGGTGGCGAGTAACTTTTTAGGCCTGGCTAGTGTCTCAGGACTTGAAATTTTGAGCACTGCCCTATGAGATGCTTTTTTTTTGGTCACAGGTTCTCTTTTAGACCTCTGATGTCTCACCCGTCCTCCATTAACGGAATGCAGATTGCACACCATTAGTTCCTTTTCTGGCCTCAGTAGCCAGGGAAAGTGAGAGTGAGACTCAAAATTCAAGACAACGCTATATACAGAGCCTTAAAGTGGAACTAGAGGGGAAATTTTATTTTTTTTGAAGTATGCTCAGTTACCTCAAATGATGGTAATTCTATGTCTTCAGTGCTGCTACTTATTCTAAAAATGACAGTTTCATTCTAGCTAGATGCTGCAGGCCATTCTCTTTTTCTAGCAGTGCAACTGACAGTCTTGCCCAGCGAATAGTGTGGGGTTTATGGCATTTATTATACCTTTTATTTCCTTTCATTCATTGACTAAAAGCCTTGTATACGGTTCCCTTAAATACAAGGCATTCTGTGAATGGACAGGGGAGAAGAAACCTAGATTTGTACTAGTCATTTGAAAGATTGTTTGTATTTCATTAGGAACATTTATTAAAGGTTTAGATTACGTGTGCATATGTCTTTTTACAACATTGGTTGCTGTATATAGCCATAGTTCTGTTCTTCATTGTCAGTACTGGTACATGATAACAAGTAAAACAACGTGGTAATATAGCCACTTCAAAACTGGGCACTTTCAACCCCAATTTTTTCAAGGTCAATTTTCAGCTTTCAACTCTGTCAAACTTTAAATGACAATTACGTGGTCATGCAATGCTGTGCCCAAACAATATTTTTATAATTTTTTTGAGACAGATAGAGCTTTTTTGGTGGTATTTATTCACAGCTTAATTTTTATTTTTTACTAAACAGATGAAAAAGTACTGAAAAAGAAAATGTTTTTCTTAGATCCTGTTCAAAAATGTTGTAAATAAGTAATTTCTCTTCTTCACTAATGTGCGCTGATGAGGCTGCACTGATGGGCACAGATGAGGTGGCACTGATGGGCACTGATGAGGAGCCACTAATATGCAGCACTGATGGGCACTGATAGGCTGCACTGATATGCAGCACTGATGGGCACTGATAGGTGGCACTGATATGCAGCACTGATGGGTAGCCTTTATGGTCACGGATGGGCACTAATGGGCGGCACTGATGGGCACTGATAAGTGACACTGATGGGCATTAATAGACAGCACAGATAAATAGGCACTGACAAGCATCACTGGTGGACACTGAAAGGCAGCACTGATTGGCACCACTGGTGGGCACTGATTGGCATCACTAGTGGGCACAGGTGGGCATCACTGGTAGGCACAGGTGAGCATCGCTAATGAGACTCATAATCAATGCACTGATTATCAGTGCAGACCCCCCCATCAGGGGAGCCACTTATTGGCTTTCCTCTACTCACGCACTGTCAGCACGAGTAGAGGAAGACCGATTATCGGCACTTCCTATTTACACTGTGATCAGCTGTTTACCATGATCATAGATGCGGTATGTCTGAGCGACACACCTCATCACCGATCGCAGCGTTGTGCTCCCCCTGGGGGCATGCACAAGTGGCTTGTTTTGAAGGACGTCATATGACGTTCAGTCAGGGCAATGGAACTCCCACCTGGCCGTCATTTTGCTATAGGCCGGACGGGAATGTGGCAATGATAGAAATCGTCATCTTTAGCATTTTTGTATCCCTTGTCCCATAATCCTGTGTGAAGAAATGGAAAGAACTCAAAGCTATTTATCCAAGCCCCACCCAAAACACTGAAGAAGGTAACAAACACAGCTCAGATACTTTCAAACATGGTGACTGCAATGAAAGCAAATTGATTTTTTTTTAATTATTATCTAGTTAAATAGACAGTAAATATGCACCATGTATTTTGTTTTAAAAGGAACCTGCTACTAGAAGAAACCTGCTACTAGAAGAAAAACCCTTGGAATACAATCATTTACTCATCATATGAAGTAGAAAGATTCCACTAAAGCTGCCTATGGATGGATGAAAATTCGGCTGGTTCAGCAGGGACCAGAAAACTTTCCATCCATCTGTGGTCATTCCTGCATGACAAAAGTCAATTTAACAATCGACTCCTGTCAAACGGGACTGTTGGAAAACTTTTCTCTATCAGCCAGCTGCAGCTATTGATCAGTATATTATGACAGTAGAGGAGCCCCCATTTCAGAATACAATGGCACGCGGGGAGGATCACCCCATCTACCACGCATTTGATGATGGGTAATCCGTACTTTTTTTTTTCTGATCAGCCAAAGCAGGCTGATCAAAAAAAAAAAAACAGGGCATCTATGGCCAGAATTAGTCTATTAGTGTTTAGATGTTTAAATATTACAGTATAACTAAGAATTCACTCTGCTACAGCCATGTAACAGAATATAGCTATTTGATGCCACCTTGTGGTTATACATATGCTTTCATGATCAATTCATAATTTTAGTCTAAGGAGACTCTAGGCAAAAATGATGGAGGTTGAGAAATGTATTCTCTCTAAAAGCATGTTGCCTGGTTTTTCATACTGCCCGAATAGGTACTTTGTACGGCATTAACCTGGAACAGGGTGATTTCACCGTGAATTTTGAATCTGCATGCTTGTTCCAGGTCAGAGGCAGCTGGATAGGAATTCTAAAAGGCAGTTAGAAATTGCACCCCCCCCCCCCCCCCAATTTACCTCAGTATAGGGTTCTTTTCCATTTTACTTTGCCCCTTATAAGAAAAACAAATCTTGTTCGATATGTTTGAAATCACTGGGACTGAACTTGGCATCAATGGGGGTTTATTTACTGCAGGCAAAAAGGCTGTTCACTTTGCAAGCATAACTTTATGAAGATAAATGTCACTTTTCAAAGAATACCCATTTACATGCAAGGAAAAAAAGCATTTTCTTTTGAACATGATTGGATGGTGGAAGTTATCTAAGCTTCACCTCGTTCACTAAGCTCTAGGCAAAGTGCAACTTCCCTTGCAATGTTAATCAACCCCCATACCTAAGTAAAAGTCTTTCCTGCCTTGAAGCTTGTTAAAGTAGCACTAAACATTTTCATAAAATAAATAAAATATGTCTAGATATAACTATATTGTACCTTCTATCTCTCTTTTTATGTTTGTTTCATCTCATAAAGCTTTTTTTGCCGCTTTCAGACTTCCTGTTCTAGGGTGGCTACATCCATTCTCCATGTCCACCCTTGTGTATGTGAATGTAAATGCCCTTCCCCGCTTGTCCCCAAGATGGACTAAACATCTACCTGCAGACACATTCAGTTCTATGGTAATTGTGGTACACATAGAGAGGAGCATGTGACCAGAAATAACGGCACTGCTGGCTCTACACTAGTAGTGGTGAGGTGCATCAGTGGAGGAAAGGGAGTGTTCATAGTACAAAAAAAAGCCTGAAGAAAATGGTAAGAAGCTTTAAAAAAAAACAGAGCTGTGGCATATTTGAGTTTAGTGCCACTCTAACTTGGTTCTAAAGGCTGAAGGTTTTTGACCTTCAGTGTACAGCTCCCCCCTCAGCCCGCCTAATACTTACCAGAGCCCGCCTTCGATCCAGCGATGTGCACAAGAGTAGCAGCTCTGCTGGGTCTCCCCCTCCTCATTGGCTGAGATGCAGCAGCGGGCAACACTGAATCCATCTGCTGTCAATCAAAAGGAGTGACGAGGGAGTAGGGGCGGGGCTAAGCCATGCTTTCTGTGTCGTTTTTTTGCCACAGAGAGCTGACTCGGAAGCAAGCATGCACAGGCTTGCTATGGGGGCACTTGACAAGGGGGAGGGGCCTGGAGCGCTGGTGGGGGACCGGAGAAGAGGAAGATCGCTGCAGCTCTGTGCAAAACCCTTGCACAGGGCAGGTAAGTATGACACGTTAGGTTTTTTGGTTTTTTTTTAATTCCTTTAAAAACACTTTAAGCGGTCATGTAGTCATGTGATGGTGGTGTCTGTGAAAGCTTCTTGCTTCCAGATTAGAAAAGTAATAGCAAAGTTTTTTGTGTACTTTGTGTCAATGGTGTTTGGTCTTCCCTAACTAGCTGTTCTTTAAAGAGCAGTAACGTGATGTAATTATTGGCTTTTGCACATATACTGCATCACCTTCCAGGAGGAATCTTTATTTCATGGGCATTGACACTTGGCCACCTCATTACTAACCATCAATCTAGAAAGATGAGGAGGTTTTTTTTAAGGGAAAGGAATGAAGAGCAGAAGGCTGAGAGAGTATACTTTGTGGCCCAGTTGAGTGCTTCTCATATATTTACATACAGTATCTCACAAAAGTGAGTACACCCCTCACATTTTTGTAAATATTTTATTATATCTTTTCATGTGACAACACTGAAGAAATTACACTTCTCTACAATGTAAAGTAGTGAGTGTACAGCTTGTATAACAGTGTAAATTTGCTGTCCCCTCAAAATAACTCAACACACAGCCATTAATGTCTAAACAGCTGGCAACAAATGTGAGTACACTACTAAGTGCAAATGTCCAAATTGGGCCCAAGTAGCCATTTTCCCTTCTCGGTGTCATGTGACTCCTTAGTGTTACAAGGTCTCAGGTGTGAATGGGGAGCAGGTGTGTTAAATTTGGTGTTATCGCTCTCACTCTCTCATACTGGTCATTGGAAGTTCAACATGGCACCTCAAGTCAAAGAACTCTCGGACTATCTGAAAAAAAGAAGTGTTCCTCTACATATAGATGGCCTAGGCTATAAGAAGATTGCCAAGACCCTGAAACTGAGCTGCAGCACGGTGGCCAAGAACATACAGCGGTTTAACAGGACAGGTTCCACTCAGAACAGGCCTCGCCATGGTTGACCAAAGAAGTTGAGTGCATTTGCTCAGTGTCACAGAGGTTGTCTTTGGGAAATAGATGTATGAGTGCAGCATTGCTGCAAAGTTTGAAGGGATGGGGGGTCAGCCTGTCAGTGCTCAGACCATACGCTGCACACTGCATCAAATTGGTCTGCATGGCTGTTGTCTCAGAAGGAAGCCTCTTCTAAAGATGATGCACAAGAAAGCCTGCAAAGTTTGCTGAAGACAAGCAGACTAAGGACATGGATTACTGGAACCATGTCCTGTGGTCTGATGAGACCAAGATAAACTTATTTGGTTCAGATGATGTCAAGCGTGTGTGGCGGCAACCAGGTAAAGAGTACAAAGAGAAGTGTGCCTTGCTTACAGTAAAGCTTGGTGGTGGGAGTGTCATTGTCTGGGGCTGCATAAGTGCTGCCGACACTGGGGAGCTACAGTGCATTGAGGAAACCATGAATGCCAACATGTACTATGACATACTGAAGCAAAGCATGATCCCCTCTCCTCGGAGACTGGGCCGCAGGGCAGTATTCCAACATGATAACGACCCCAAACACACCTCCAAGATGACCATTGCCTTGCAAAAGAAGCTGAGGGTAAAGGTGATTAACTGACCAAGCATGTATCCAGTCCTAAATCTTATTGAGCATCTGTGGGGTATCCTCAAATGGAAGGTGGAGGAGAGCAAGGTCTCTAACAACCACCAGCTCCGTGATGTCATCAGTGGCAACCTGTGAAGCCCTGGAGAACTCCATGCCCAAGAGGGTTAAAGCAATGCTGGAAAATAATGGTGGCCACACAAATCCCTGGACCTTAATCCAATAAAAAAACGTGGCCTGACATAAAAAATGCTAATTCTGAGGTAAAACCAATAAATGCAGAAGAACTGTGGAATGTAGTGCAATTGTTCTGGGCTGGAATACCTGTTCACAGGTGCCAGAAGTTGGTCGACTCCATGCAACACAGATGTGAAGCAGTTTTCAGAAACAGTGTTTACACAACTAAATATTTGTTCAGCGATTCACAGGAAAGGTAAATCTTCAAGCATTTTTCAGTTTCAACAGTAAATGTTTGAGTTTGTAAAGAAAAATACAGACACTGCTATTTATTTGGAAAAGGATTTGTGTTTTTGTCTATTGCAGACTCACCACTGCAACTTTGTTCTTGCTAGAGACTTGCCAAGCAAATTTGTTACAAATTGGAAATGTGTCAACTAGAATTTGTGCTTCAAGTGCTCTGCAAGTGTATAACATGCCAGTGCAAAAGTGCAGCAAGTTAACAGACTTATAGGGCGTACACACGGTCGGACTTTGTTCGAACATTCCGACAACAAAATCCATGGATTTTTTCCGACAGATGTTGGCTCAAACTTGTCTTGCATACACACGGTCACACAAAGTTGTCGGAAAATCCGATCGTTCTGAACGCGGTGACATAAAACACGTACGTCGGGACTATAAACGGGGCAGTGGCCAATAGCTTTCATCTCTTTATTTATTCTGAGCATGCGTGGCACTTTGTCCGTCGGATTTGTGTACACACGATCGGAATTTCCGACAACAGATTTTGTTGTCGGAAAATTATATCTCCTGCTCTCCAACTTTGTGTGTCGGAAAATCCAATGGAAAATGTCCGATGGAGCCCACACACAGTCGGAATTTCCGACAACACGCTCCGATCGGACATTTTCCATCGGAAAATCCGACCGTGTGTACGGGGCATACCAATTCAACAATGCCACAAATTTGTGGCAAGTTAGCCTTGCTATCTGGCAAACTGCACATACGTGCAATGCATCCTTTCCCGGCTCCAGCTGAACTTAGTAGTGGCTGCTACAGAATGTTTAAACTGCACACATGTTGAGTGCATGGTCTCCTTCTCAAGCTAAACTTATTTGTTGGTGTTTTTTTTTTATCTATCTGGAGTTTAGCTGTGTCCAATCAAAAATTGTGTTTTCATGAAATTACCACAAATTATAGAACACGATCCATTTTACTCCATGTTTATTTTACTTTCTGTAAACAATCTGAATATTCTTTTAATTAAAATATAAACTACATTTTAAAGTACAATTAATGGCATACACTGTTCAGAAACATTTTTACACTTGCGGTATCTTTTTCTTGGAAAAACCCTCAGATTTCCAGGAATCTGAGCCTAAATTTATCTTTACATCCCCATATCATGTGAGCATAATACAGACCAACTGGTTAATTTCTGGGTGAGCAATTTCCTTAGAGAAAATTGGAGAAAAATAATCAATTAACATATGACTAAATCTTTAAATACCAAGTGAGTTGATTTATGTTGTATGCAGTAGAATCAGTTTGGTACAGGGGACGACAATCCATGATTGAAGAAGGGGTGGGTGGGATACTGATGTGTAAAGCCTGTCACCATAGATGGAGCAATTTTCTATAGCTGCTGGCAATGATCACATGAAAAATCAGATAGGCTGGTTGTAGCCAAGTACAATCAGCCTACCCATTCATAGTTTGAACCTCGGCTGGAACCTGTTTAGCCGGTCGAGATTTGAACTGTATATAGCCGGCTTTTGTAAGTTGGAAATATTATATGAACCTTATCTCGTTGCCTCCATTCTAAACTGTTGAGATGCCTCTACAGTTAACTTTTTTTTTTATGCTTGGTACTAGGTGCCAATCAATCAATGCAATCATTTCTGGTCCAATTCTAAAGGGTGCCATGTGAGCCCCCCTGAAAACATTTCACTACAAGCATCTAACAGTGAGAAATAACAGTAGTTGAAGGTTTTAACAGCATAAAAATATAAGATCAGCTGGGATGTATAGTTCTCAATAGACAATAGACCAGGTTGTTACTATTACAAATTTCAATATAGAAAGGAATAATATACAACTTGCTG
This sequence comes from Lithobates clamitans, assembly GCA_037952925.1. Classification (NCBI taxonomy): domain Eukaryota; kingdom Metazoa; phylum Chordata; class Amphibia; order Anura; family Ranidae; genus Lithobates; species Lithobates clamitans. The sequence goes on from JBBGZY010000281.1 coordinate 576,793, forward strand.
GCTGAATGATCCAGGTCCTCTCTATTAGACCAATGAGGCTCTGGGGAGGAGGCAAGAAGAAAAGGAGTGGAAGGGAGGACATAGGAAACCACAGTCAAACCAAGACCCAGCAAGCCAAGGATATGGACCATACGATTGTATTGTACCTTGAGGCGATCAGGGGATCTGATACACAGAAGGGCATATTCTGCTTGAGAGGGACTTCTTTTCCCATTAGTATAGTAAGGATTGAGCAAACAGTCCAGAGTTGTTAAGCTATCAGGCACAACTACCATATAGTAATGTTTGTAGGGTGATGTGTTGGCGCCAACTGTTCGAGTTTCGGCCCCACTTCTTCTCACATAGGACAACCATCCACCTGTTGCTGAGTTAAACTCTCCGTCATCTTGTGTCATTCTCCTCGCCTGAGGTCTGCTCACGACATCCCTGCCCCGAGGCCTCAATATTTTAGAATAACGGAATGTCCACACATAAATACATTTTCAGCACTTTACTGTAATTTTCCTGTGACATATCACATTGACATGCTAGCATAATCTTCAGCGCAGAGTGCCACGCAGAGTGACACTCTGTAGCAGTCATTTCAGTGCAGGGCACAGAAACACATCTTTAAGCCATCTTCTCTTTTCACGTCCATCACTCTCCCCCGGAGTACAAGAGAGTTGGGACCTCTTACCCATGTACGCTAAGTCCACAGCATTAAAGTGATTGTAAAGATATATATTTTTTATATTAAACATGTTATACTTACTTGCTCTATGCAATGGTTTTGTGCAGAGCGGCCCAGATCCTAATTTTCTCCTCTGCCTGCGTTCCTGTCTCCTCCTGTTCTCGGTGTGCCACCATAGGAAGCTGTTTTCTATTGTGGCACACCTGCGGACTTGATCCTGAGTCATGCTCTCTGCGTCCATTGACTCACACAGTGCAGCTCAGTCCTGCGCCCAATTCTTTCATTACAGAATTGGATTGACAGCAGCGGAAGCCAGTGACTCTGTGAGAAAGGAGAGAGCAGAGAGAGCCGCTACTATTGAGCACAGCGTTGGATAGAGAATGGGCTTAGGTAAGTATAAGGGGGGCTGTGGCTGCACACTGGAGGTTTTTTTAACCTTAATGCTTTAGGTAAAAAACCTTTTACATTTACAACCACTTTAAGCTTCCATCCCCAAGTCACAGGGCCCACATCTGAGGGTCAAGGAGGGATCAAGGTGTTTTCTTTACTATTCTCTTCCCAATGTCCCTTCCATAGCTCTGCCCAGATGGACTAACTCCCAAATGGCCACCTCATTCCCAGGCTTAACCACCACTCACATAGAGGACTCTGTCCAGGCCTCCAAGGCCTTATGTATCCGGCTACAGGACATGCAGAAGAAGGCCAGGGGAGACAGAGCGACTACAACAATCCCTCCCAAGTTGTGTACCACCTTGCTTGGGACTTCAGCCATGCAAAGGGCCTTTAGATCAGCACTGCAGGAGACTACATCTTAACAGCTCTGGGGTGTTTGGCTTCATTGCCCCATCTAACTGGGCTCTGCACACCACTGGCATTTATGTGGTACTAACTCCACCCATTACATCACTAAGGATAGATATTTCTAGAAGGGGAGCTAACCTGAAATTACAACTTTCATTTTACCAGACTATAGTGAGAACAGAGCCATTTAGTCTTAGGCAAGCTAACTGCACCTGACAACATGTTCCTGACAAGCAAGGCATGTTTATCACAAGACTGACTGGGAAAATTACAAATCTTTTGCCAGGGAAACATGAATTTTAATAATGGTTTTTGGGTGTTTGTGTGGAATTAAAGTTTAAAGTTCATGGGTACCGGAAGAGAAAATATCAAAAAGTACCGCCCAGTCTTTCATAAGGCCTTATGCACAATGGGGCCTTATGCAAATGTAGGCTAAAATGATGACAAAATAGTGCATGGAGTACTCCACATGAATTCCCATATAAAGAGATAAGGTAAGCAAATAAGGAATCCTTGTGACAAGTTTTTCACTGGCATGGGATATGCTAAAAACTGTAGGTCACTTTATCCAGTTTTGTAGTCTCAGTACTGGGCTCAATAGTAAGCTGGGGCTGGCTGTTTTTTGTAAAAAAAATACAGACTACTGGTATTTAAATATTTTCATGAACCATCATTAGAATCAAAGATACTATACAGTAAAGGTATGTTCAGAATAAAACCCCAACCTGATTAATAATGGTGGCAAAACTGATTTAATGAGAAAATAACATATATCATGACCCCGCACCCGACAAACCATCCAGCAATCAGTAAAGCTGGTACCAAGTAGCGACGATATTCAGCAATACCTGTTGAAATAAACATATTAGTGTAGACTTTTACCTAATAAATATGTTGTGCTTATTAAGGAAAGTTTTCCTGCACAGTATTTATGATTAAGTAATTTTTAACAATGATATTTTTAAGATACAGATTCAATCTATTATGACCACAGTCCAAAAATATGAAATTTATTTACCAGACATGTATTCATACAAAATAGTTATATATATATATCGGTTGACTTAAACAAACGTTACATAAAATTAAAATACTGATTGCATTCTATTAAAATCTTGAATATCAATAGAAACACCCGCTAAACTGGAGTGTAGTACCTTTGATGTGATACAACAGTGATAAACTTCTCTGTAGAATCAATAACCTTGTAAAATGACAATTAGACAGAACGTCTATATTTCACAAATTCAACTGTTACTATACTGCAGGTAAGTAAGTGGTTAATAGCGTGAAATAAAATTAGACGTTTGTCATGTCATTAAATGGAAACTATGCAAAATGAAAAATATATATTGAAAATTGAATCTTTAGAGAAAAATCTACAAGGCGGTTATTGATTAGGGAGAAAAAATATCAATTGTATAATACTCAATGAATAAATATTTAGGAGAACACAAATGAATATAAGATAAAATCAACACAAAATAATTACCCGTTCCAAAACGGCTTCTGGTCTGAATTGCTGGTTACCAGAGTTTTCAGAATGGCTGCCGTGGCTTTCAAGATAGATACTCTTAAAGAGGAATTACTTCTTGCGACCTCAGAGTTCCAAAGCGTAAGGTGTTCAGGAATCTTCATGAATGTACAAATGTGAGTAGATGAATGGGGTATGTGTCTCTGTGTATGATTGATGATAATCAGGTGTTTCTGAATGTTCTTGAGTTCCCCTCATGGCATCTCTCCTCCCTCTAAATACCATCTCAGACAATAAGATCATAAAAATTATAATAGGCTCAGACCAAAAGGTATGGCTTCTTTTTCATTGGTTAAAGAAATCTAATAATTTACTTTTTAGTGAGTTTCAGGTAATATCACTTTCAACTACTAGGCATGTCTGAGAGCAGAAAAATGTGTTCTGAATTATCTTTTCAATAGAATGTTTTATTTTCATAATGTGTATTTGTTTGTATTTTGGTGAGAAGAATATATATTTTTAAGTATTCTGGTAACCGGCCTAATATAAAATACGCTCAGTACAATTTTGATTAATCACTATCACATAAAATGGATCTATATATATATATATATATATATATATATACATATATATATATATATATAAATGTATATCTTATAAATACTCGTCTATCTAGGAAAGGCACATGTTATATATTATTCAATATCACATAACATGATTATCTATATGAATAAATGTATAATTCTGGTATATCTGATTAATATTTGTTTATCTAAAAACACATGCTATGTGTAAATTTTTATACAGTTATAATCACGATTCATATGTCTTTTATAATACTGATTGGCATATTAAACAATTCTACTTATAATTTGTCTCAAATCACAACCTTTATATTTTTACTTTATCACAGAATTATCATTAGGTCAGTAGATACTTAAATTTTAATTGCATCTATGACCTGGAATATAATATATAATTTGGATGACTTATAACCACATGTATTTTAAACATAATACTGACTGCACCATTTGAAGTGAACTTTGGACATTTAGACATGGATTAGCTATCTACACAGCTCCTAAAATCTAACACAATGGGTTTTGCTAGACAAGGGTGATTTTTATGTGATAATAGTCTGTATAACCCTTTTTTCTATGGCTGTGTTTTTGGCTTTTATTTACCCACCAAAGACGGGTAAATATCTTCTTGTTTTGTGAAACGGGACATTATTGTTCAGGCAAATCTGTTTCAACACCAGTTTTGTATAATCTAAAAATGGTTGATCCATTGAAAACTTGGAAAACATATGAAGTCACAAAGACCTTTAGTCCATCTATCTTTTCTTGAGGCCTAACCGATTTTAACATCTCCGCCAGAAGATTATAAAATGTATTATTTCTTCATCATAATTACAACAAATATTACTAATGAAGAATGTGTTTATTATCCAACTAACCTTGTGCCAAGAGAGGTGATGTTAATGTTCTAACGATTTGGTATTTTTGCCTTGGGATACTACACTGCAGTACATGATGTAGACTAACGTACAGTAACCCATAGAACACAAATATCAGTTAATCGGTTACTGGGATATATTATTGGCCACTAAACTCACTATCAAAAGAGTTGGAAGAAAGAGTTGGCGCCCAAAACATCTGAAGTTATTGCTATTATTCAGACCCACTACTCATATGAAATATTATTGGCTCTTAGAACAAACTCACTGACATCTTTCAAAAAAGTTTGGCAACCATGGCGCACTTGATACAACAAATAATCTGTTGTATCTAACCCTTTGCATCACCTTACACATGTACTAGCACTAATGCCCCGTATACACGGTCGGATTTTCCGATGGAAAATGTCCGATCGGAGCGTGTTGTCGGAAATTCCGACCGTGTGTGGGCTCCATCGGACATTTTCCATTGGATTTTCCGACACACAAAGTTGGAGAGCAGGAGATATAATTTTCCGACAACAAAATCAGTTGTTGGAAATTCCGATCGTGTGTACACAAATCCCACAGACAAAGTGCCACGCATGCTCAGAATAAATAAAGAGTTGAAAGCTATTGGCCACTGCCCCGTTTATAGTCCCGACGTACGTGTTTTACATCACCGCGTTTAGAACGATCGGATTTTCCGACAACTTTGTGCGACTGTGTGTAGACAAAACAAGTTTAAGCCAACATCCGTCGGAAAAAATCCTAGGATTTTGTTGTCAGAATGTCTGAACAAAGTCCGACCGTGTGTACGCCCTATAACTCTTTATATTATTTTAGATGTTACGACACACATGATTACAACTTGATCTTTGATTTGCTGTTATGCTGCCCTGCGAGGCTACCCCTTTTTGTTTGTTTGCTTGTTTATTTATTTTCCAACTTCTATGTTTATTCTCTCATATCTCCCATGCTCTCCAGGACTTCTCCAAAACCTCTCCCATCCTTTAGAACTCCCTGCCCCAGCATGTCTGGTAGGGTTGCCACCTAATCCCTTTAAACCTGAACACATATTAATTACACATGTTCTGTGGCTGATTAAGGTGGTAATTAACCACTTATCGACCGCCGCACGACTATATACGTCCTGACTTTGAAGAGGGATATCTCGGTAATGGCAGCAGCTGCTGCCACAACCAAGGTATCCATCTCTTCAGGCGGCGGTTTGGTTAACGATAATGGTGGTCTCTGCGGCAGATTTTCCGCGAGATCACCGTTATCGGCGGCGGGAGAGAGGCCCCCCTCCGCCGCTCTCCTGCGCCCTACGCCGCTTACCGGAGTGGCGGAGGCGATCGGGACCTGTCCATGGCTGGGTATGAAGATGAGTGAGGCTAAGATGGCCCCCACCCGTCTTCATACCATAGCAGGGCGGAAGCAACATCAAAACATCACTTTCGCCCATACCTGTCATGCTTTTTTCTATTACAAGGGATGTTTACATTCCTTGTAATAGGAATAAAAGTGACTCAAATTTTTTTTTGTTTTAAAAAAACTGTGTAAAAATAAATAAAATAAGTAAGAAAAAAAAAAAACTTTTAAAGTGCCCGTCTCGACGAGCTCGCGCACAGAAGAAAACACATACGTGAGTAGCGCCCGCATATGAAAACAGTGGTCAAACCACACATGTGAGGTATCTCTGTAGTTCAAAACATGCAACCTGTAGAATTTTTTAAATGTCGCCTATGGATATTTTTAAGGGTAAAAGTTTGACGCCATTCCACGAGCGGGCGCAATTTTGAAGCGTGACATTTTGGGTATCAATTTACTCGGCATAACATTATCTTTTACAATATAAAAAATTTTGGGCTAACTTTACTGTCGTTTTATTTATTTTTTTCAAAAAAGTGAATTGTTTCCAAAAAAAGTGCACTTGTAAGACCGCTGCGCAAATACGGTGTGACAAAAAGTATTACAATGACCGCCATTTTATTTTCTAGGATGTTAGAAAAAAAAAGTATAATGTTTGGGGTTTTAAGTAATTTTCTAGCAAAAAAACATGTTTTTAACTTTTAAACACCGAGTCTGAAAAAGAGGCCCAATCTTAAAGTGGTTAAACTAACTTGGTGCCTTTTTTTGCATTAAATTAGCCTCAGAACCTTAGCAATTCATATGTGTTTGGGTTTAAAGGGATGAGGTGGCAACCCTAATGTCCGGTCAGCTCCTACCCTGTCCGCATATTGCCTTTTCCTGAAAAGTCACTTATTCGGGGAAGCCTACTCCACCTCCAACTTCACCTAAGAAACGCACCCGAGCCACCTCCATCAGATCACCCCCCACAGCTTTTACCTTTTGTAGCACCTCCCCGTCCCTTTAGATTGTAAGCTCAATGAGCAGGGCCCTCCTGTCCCTTCTGTGTTAAACTGTATTGTAATTGTACTGCCTCCCCTTTACATTGTAAAGTGCTGTGCAAACTTTTGGCACTATGTAAATCCTGTATAATAATAATTGAAAAAAAAAAAATATTTATGCTCACCTAGGTGGATGCAGAATCGACCTCATGCTGAATCTGTCCCCCGCCAGCTCTGCAGTGAGAACCGAGCGATCAAACACTGCTGATCGTTTAGTTCTCTCCCTCCACTCTGAGCAGAGAGCCATGACTATCAGTCAGTGGCTCTCTGCTCTCCCCTCCAGAGCTCACTGGAGCACTGGTCTGTGGTGGGGCTGGAGGGGCTTGCTCAGGCTCTCAGTGGATTACTGAGAGGCTGAGCCAGGTGCCAATCCAGGCTTCTGGGCAGATCCTGACCATATGGTTGGGATCTTTTTAGAGCCTGGACTGACTCTGTGACTCTACACTCTGTCTCTGTGACTCTGGCTTCAGCCCGCTGTCGGCTGAAAACAGATCACAGGAGTGCAGAATGAACTGTACTCTTGTAACCCGTAGGAGAAGTATGGCCAAAAAAGCTTTGGCCATACTTCTCCTTTAATGAGATCACACTCAGGCAGATCTGCTTTTTATCATAGGCAATTCTCAGCTACACATTCTTTCCCTGGATAAACTCCTCTGTCAGTTCCCTCTGCTAAGTGAAGAAACCAAAACTTTGCTAAACAGTCACTGAAGTGTGTTGTTCAACTGCACAGCTTGTCAAATGTATTCACTGTTAAGCAGCTACTTGTTTTGACAGCATTCCATGGATCTTTAGGCTGATAAACTGTAGATATCACACGGGTCAGATGGTAATAGGTGATGTTGGACTTTCACAGACTCTGCAATTTGTAACAATCTCTCTCCCAGCTTTGCTGTCAATAGGCGGTGGTGGTGAACTCTCTTCTGTCCGCCTCGCTTTCAGTGCAGTCCAGATATACCATCATTGGACCTGCACAGCGTTCATGGCTCCTCCTGTTCTCGGTGTGCCATCATAGGAAGCTGTTTTCTATTGTGGTACACCTGCGGGCTTGATCCTGAGCTACACTGTCTGCGTCCATTGACAAACATAGTGCGGCTCAGTCCTGAGCCCAATTCCTTCATTACAGGATTGGATTGGCAGCAACGGGAGTCAGTGACTCTGTGAGGAGGGAGAGAGCAGAGAGAGCCACTGCTATCGAGCACAGTGTTGGATAGAGAATGGGCCTAGGTAAGTATAAGGAGGGCTGTGGCTGCACACAGGAGTTTTTTTTTTTTCGTTTGCCAAGGAAACTTATATGAATTTTAATCATGGTTTCAGGCGTTTGTGTGGAATTACACTTTAAGGTTCATGGGTACTGGAAGAGAAAATATCAAAAAGCACTGCCCAGTCTTTCATAAGGCTTTATGTACAATGGAGCCTTATGCAAATGTAGGCTAAAACGATGACAAAATAGTGCATGCAGAACTCCACATGAATTCCCATATAAAGAGATAAGATAAGCAAGTAAGGAATCCTTGTGAAAAGTTTTTCACTGGCATGGGATATGCTAAAAACTGTAGGTCACTTTATCCAGTTTTGTAGTCTCAGTACTGGGCTCAAAAGTAAGCCTGGGCTGGCTGTTTTTTATAGAAAAATACAGACTACTGCTATTTAAATATTTTCATGAACCATCATTATAATCAAAGATACTAGAAAAGTATTTTCAGAATAAAACCCCAACCTAATTAATAATGGTGGCACTACTTACTGATTTCATGAGAAAATAACATATATCATGACCCCACAGCCGACAAACCATCCAGCAACCAGTAAAGCTGGTACCAAGTAGCGACGATATTCAGCAATACCTGTTGAAAAAAACATATTAGTGTAAACTTTTACCTAATAAATATTACTAATGAAGAATGTATTTATTATTCAACTAATCTTGTGTCATGAGAGGGTGATGTTAATGTTCTAACGATTTGGTATTTTGCCTTGGGTTACTACACTGCAGTACATGATGCAGACTAATGTACAGTAACCCATAGCACACAAATATCAGTTAATGGGTTACTGGAGTATATTATTGGCCACTAACCTGACTATCACAAGAGTTGGAAGAAAGAGCTGGCACCCAAACCATTCAAAGTTATAGCTATTATTCAGACCCACTACTCCTATGAAAGATTATCAGAGTAATAATCTCTCTCCCAGCTTTGCTGTCAATAGGAGGTGGTGGTGAACTCTCTTCTCCCTGCCTCACTTTCAGTGCAGTCCAGATATACCATCATTGTCTGCCTACATTGGACCTGCACAGACCCCCCATTGTTAAGTAAAGCATATTGAAAGCCATTATTTTGAATAAAGTAGGAAAAACCTTTGCCAGTCATTGAGGAAATGTCCCTATTCTGCCTGCCCTATATACCCAACAGGAAGTGAGAGGAAATTTCTCCAAATTGAGGGGAATCTCTTCTTAGACAGGAGCTACTAGAACACAGGTCTTCATTGGAAGGTTTACCTCTATTACTGTTATAGTGACTACTCAAAATGTTGGATTTTTCCTCACGTTCAATCCCTGTGACAGTGGTCAACAGGAAAAATAGAGAATGAATCTCCCTAGCAGGAAAATAGATAACAATAACAAACCTAGAAAGGGTTCTAACCCTTCCCCACTCTATCAAAACCAAAAAAGGAAAGTTTTGCTTTTAGACATACTTTAACTTTATTTCAGGGCAGAGAAGGCATCTCTAAGTTAAAGACAATAAGGAAAAGTAGCATAACACCTCACAGCTAAGAAACATGCTTGCTAATAAGAGAAATCCAAAGCTGAATATTTCATAGAGCTGCCCATAAAGAAATTTACTTAACAAGTCAGTGAAATCCTGAATTCTTTAGGATTTAGGTGTCTGACATTGGACAGAACTGAAGAGTAAAGGATTTTTCTTCCCCTATACATGTGGAAGCATGTAGTTTAGCAGATTAATAATAGATTTCTATTGTCTTTTTCTAGTCTGCGATCTTTGACACTTGCACACAATGAAAGGAAGCTTCTTGGGGTGGTTGATGTGTTGGCATCATTACCTCTCATCACTAGAGCAGGGTTTGGAGATGAAAACTTACCAGTCCTTCCAGCTGTCTAAATTTATATTGTCATTCCAGACAATCAGTTGGTAAAGTACAGTGCTTTGAATTACATTGATTAGTATTCCACAGATTGTACAATAGCAGGAAAGATTTATTAATGTAATTTTCTAACACAAGAAACACACCTATCCTCACACCCCCCCCCCCCCCCCTGGATTTGCTTCTGCTAATTCTAAAGAGCAGCCTTCAGATTCAATTTTCATTCTTTGTACACAAAAATGCATCTATACAGCAATAATATAACAATTTCAGACTAACATAACATGAGTAGGAAACTCTCAAAAATGATTGCACAATAGTACAGAGGCAATGGATGCCTAGGAGATCTCTGGAGTGCAGAAAAAAACTGGAATCAGAAAAACAATATGCAATTTTGCCAGAGGAAGGTCTATTTGTACATATACTTATTTATATATTTATTTTCTATGCTTTCACTGACCCTTACTTGGGATCACATTTACTCCTCCTCACCCTTCCCTGTTCCACTATTCATTCTGCCTACCTTATCATTGTCAACCCTTCCTTGGTCATTGGATTGTGTTCACTGCCGACTGAATTGCAAACGTTCTCATTAAACAGGATTGGTAGGTCAACTGCATTTCTGGGATGAGTGTAGAAATATATGAAGTGAAGCAATACCTAATTGCTATGGCAGTAATATGTAGTAAATAGATCCTGCACGCTCAGCAGAGGTCTTCCTGACCATCACTTAGATTTCTTCACCCACACCCATTCAGATTTCTTTAGCCCAGCCTCAAAAAAACTGTAGCTTTTCAGCCCAGCCTGATTTGAGGCCCAGTAAATTTCCTAGGCTGGCCTGTGTCACACTGAAGGTCATCAAGAAGCAGTGGTAGCCACCTTGGATCTCTTTGACAGTGCTGATAAAACAGGCAATTAGCAGAAGTTTAAAAATGGACAGTCCTTAGGATGATGCTATCGTACACCTGTCCCAGTTTCTGCCTCAAAATAGAAAGGTATTCTTCCATTCTTTCCTACTTAAGATTACCATTTCCAAACAGCATGAAGCCTAAAATCTAACATCACTTTTATCACAATAAATCTTAAAATCCTTCAGTGCAGTTAAAGTAAATGTCTAACTCTCCAAAGATGCCTTCCCAATTTACTGAATAATTTCAAGCTGCATGAATGTGTACCAAGAAATCAACTTTATATCTAACAACACTGGAAAACTGGAACCCATATATATACATCGGTCCAACACCATACTGAAACTAGTTCTAAAGTTTATTCATGCACAGAATTTGTGTATGCCTTTTCCTGGACAAACTCTATTTGAACTATTTGCCAAATCTACACAAAATAATCTAATTGAACATACTAAAGTTAATTGTTTGGTTCTTGTGGCATGTCTATGGTTAACTGACATGTACAGTGCAGGAACCACTGAAGCTCATCAATTATGAAATAAATTTAATTGGCTTAATTCATAAAGGTTACACACCAGGATAAGTATATTTATTTTTTTTAAAAAGTGATTTTTTTTTCTGCTTAGAAGAACAACGTGAAAATTACAGTCATATGGCTAAATTAGAGAGCCTTATCCCTGTGTTAAAGATTTCTGATATGAGTCTAATGTACATGTCCAAAAGGAGGAAATCAATAATTCAGCGCATCCTGAACTGCCCATTTCACTTAAAATTCTTGTAAAAATCCACATTGAACACATGTGCTGTAACTAGAAAGATATGGGATAAATGTTTCTGAACCCAAATAAGATGAAGAGTGGCTCATGTACAAGCTGACCAAAGGGAAGAAAGGAGGGGGAAAAAGTTCAGGTCTATATTTGCCCTATAAGTACTGTAGTTCTGCTACAATGTTCTATAATCAATTAAATATTCAAAATTCAACTCAATATTTTAGTTTACAGCTCTGCTTAGAATAATTGAGTCATAAAAATTACCTGATGCAACCATTGTTTTGTCTCTCGTTTGTAGTGCTTGAAGGTAAAATCTTCTCAGTCTGATCTCTCAAAGCAGGTTAAAGGCTTTAAATAGAGCTTATGAAGGAATGTGTGGCAGCTGCTAGCACTAGCTATGCCAGTTCACTTGCATTATTAATTGGCTAAGTCAAGAGCCTGTAGTTAGGTTTCACATTTGACATAGGATTTGCACTTGATGCTCTATGTACTAACATAGCGCAATGTCAGTCTAATCTGGACCATTGCTCAAAATAACTGTTGTAAGTGCTAACACTTCAAAGAACCTTTGTGTGCTAAAATAAATAATAATACACTAGTTAAAGGCCAACTTTAATTTTCTTGTATATTTTAAAAAATAATATCCCTATGGGGTTTAAAAAATGAAGCTTACACTACAATACTCATCTTCTCTCCAGAGCTGTACCCCACAGACTCACTGTTCCAGTTGCTGTAATACATGTATTATATTTTTTTTAATTAACCCTAGGTTGGGTTCATGCTTCTTACTTCCTCACCTGCCTATACTGGGATACTAAAAGATCCTGTATAATTTGGCCATAATGCCAGCCTTCCAAAAATATCACTCAGGCAGCTAACTCTGGAACCCCTAGGATGTCTGGAATGTATGCATGCACAAAAAAACACAAAACAAATAACAGAGGTATATGTATAAAAATGTATGCACCGTGTAACGTGTATGTGACAACTTGTAATCGTATTTGTATATATATACTGATAAAAATGATTCTGTTGGCTTGTAATTTTAACATAAAAATGTTATCATTTTCAACATATAAATAAATGTTAATTAATTTACTTTGATATGTTAAGTACCTTACTTCATTTTCATTAGTTCTTAAAACACACCATTTACATTTACAAAAATAATGTATAATATTGAGTAATCTAGACAAAACTTTTAAGGTATGTGCATTTCCAAATTCTAATTGAGTTACATTTACTTAAAAAAATTACCTTTTCATTTGACTGACATTGCGGGACACATATGTTTGCCAAACGTGTAACCACACAAATTTTGATGCTGTATCCTTGAAAGAGCTTGACGTCTTTTGGAACTTGGAAAGCCTGCACAAGGCAGTTCCTATACGTTTGAGGCCCATCAGGACAAAAGTGCGCCACCAGTGACAAGAATTTTTCCAAGTAACTACAAAGCCATGCAATGCCATTGAAAGGTAAGAATGAACATTGAACAAATTATCATTCACATGCTTTAAATGTTGCTTAACCACTTGCCGACCAGCTGCCATCATTATACTGCGGCAGATCGGCACGATCCCCCAAACTGTTGTAGCTATAGGTCGGTCACTTTTAGTGGGATAGCAGGCCTGCACAGCTATGACCGCCATCGCGATGACCGCTGGCCATGAGCGATCGCGGGCATGAGAGGCCGAACAGGGATGTGTGCATGTAAACACACACATCCCAGTTCTGTGAGGAGAGGAGAGAGAGATTGTGAGTTCCTATGAGCTGGGAACCACGATCTCTCATCTCCTATAGTCAGTCCCATCCCCCACAGTTAGAACACACACCTAGGGAACACAGTTAACCCCTTGATCGCCTCCCAGTGTTAATCTCTTCCCTTTTATAGCACTGATCGCTGTGTAATTGTCAATCAACCCAAAAATTTGTCAAAAGTGTCAGATGTGTAATGTCGCAGTCTCCATAAAAATCGCAGATCGCCGCTATGACTAGTAAAAAAAATAATAATAATAAAAATGCCATAAATCTATCGCCTATTTTGTAGACGCTACAACTTTTGCGCTAACCAATGAATATACGCTTTTTGTGATTTTTATCACAAAAAATATGTAGAAGAATGCATATCAGCCTAAACTGAGGAAAAAATTAGCTTTTTTTTAAAAAAAAAGGGGCTATTTATTCCAGCAAAAAGTACAAAATATTGTGTTTTTTCAAAATTGTCGCTCTTTTTTTGTTTATAGCTCAAAAAATAAAAACCACGGAGATGATTAAATATCATCAAAAGAAATCTCTGTTTATGAGAAGAAAAGGATGTAAATTTTGTTTGGGTACAGCATCGCCCAACGGCGCAATTGTCAGTTAAAGCGACGCAGTGCCGTATCGCAAAAATTGGCCTAGTCATTGAGCACCCAATTCTTTCGGGGCTGAAGTGGTTAACATACCATCCAAAATGTTTATTTTATTTGCTGATTAATATATTTATAATAAATGGACATACATCCGTTGTATACACCTATTGAGACAACTCACATGTGCGCACACAAAAATTGCGCTTACTGCATCCGGCAGAACACAACCAAGATGCAGGGTGAGGGACTGCCAGCTGTTAAGCTTAAAAACTATTGTTTCAGCCAGTTCGTTTTTTTTTTTTCCAATAAATTTTTATTGAGTTTCACATATTACAGGTTATGTAGTCATATTAAGGAACGAAAACATGCAAATGTAAGTATACAGACTAGTTATGGTAAGTATAGTCTGGTTAGAGAGTTTATAAATAACGTTCTATGAGAAAGAAAAAATCGTTAACAAAGCGATTATAAACATATGGTAGAGCAGTTAACCTGGAGTGGTAAGAGGAGGGGTAGGGTAAGGAGGGGAGGGAGGGGGTACAAGAGAAGGGAGGGACAAGGAGGGATAAGGGGAGGGGGGGAGCATCAAGTAAAAGGCGAGTTGTGAGACAGGACATTCAATTGTTAATTCTTATTTCAATTGTTAATTTTTTTTGAGTACCAAAGGACCCATGGATTCCAGCGGGTTAGTGTCTTTGTGTAGGATTGTTTGCTGCGTTGCCGGTTCGGTTTTTGAGATATTGGAATTCAAATTCAGATTATGTAACATCAAGCCCCGCCCACTTTGCACCCAATGTTATTAAAATTTTAAAACAAACATAGCATTCGTTTGCATTGCATCTGTGCCGATTTGTGCAGCAAAAACGAACGTATGTGCTGGTTTGGTTTCAGAGATTTTGTGCATTATAGTTGATGAAACCTCTCCCACTTTGCACCACATGTTATTACATTTTAAAAACAATTATACAATTTGTTTGTGCTTTGTTTGTGCTGATTTGTACCACAAAAGATATTGGACGTTCAATGTTAGATTATGTAACCTAAAGCCCCACCCACTAAAACAAATATACCAAATTTATGCTGCATTGGCAGGAAAAACAAGCATATTGGTATAGTGTATTTCATGTACTCTCATTTTGTATCAGAAAGAATGATTATGGAACTCATTTATGCTTTTAGCCTGAGCTACCCTGAAAACCTAAAATATACCTTTGATGTTTTTCAGAAGATCTTTTTAGAGTTAGATGTAGGAAATCTATATTCAAAAGTTCACACTTTAAAGTGAAAATTACTTTCCTAAAAGGCTTAAAAAAGTTAATACATTCTGTATTCTATGTTCTTTACAGATATACTGTATACTGTATGTTACATGTGTGTTACAGTTTGATTTGTTAGCTGAGAAAGAGGCATTTTTTTCTTTTTTCTTTTTTTAATGTTTACATTTACATTTGATGCTGTTTTAATAATAATTCATTTGTAACACTTTATAAATAAATGTTAATTTGTTTTGAAAGCCTGTGTCATGAAACTATTCCCTTTTTAAAAAAATACTTATTATTGTATTATTTTTATATAAAAACCTTCAAACACATATCAAATACATTTTGAAAATACATTTTACCAACTTACTTACTTACCAAAAAAATTGAGCAGGTTACAAGTTAATATCACTTAAAACTAAGTAACTAAGTAATAGGGCAGCACAGTGGTGTAGTGGTTAGCACTTTTGCCTAGCAGCAAAAGGATCACTTTTTTCGAATCCCGACCACGACACTACCTGCCTGGAGTTTGCATGTTGTACCCTGTGCCTGCGTGGGTTTCCTCCCACACTCCGAAGACATGCTGGTAGGGTAATTGGCTCCTGTGTAAATTGGCCCTAGTATGTGTATGTATGAATGTGAGCTAGGGATCTTAGATTGTAAGCTCCTTAAGGGCAATGTATAAGTAAAGCACTGCGTAAATTGATGGTGCTATATAAATTATGTCATAAAAGTGAGTACACCCCTCACATTTTTATAAATATTTTATTATATCTTTTCATGTGACAACACTGAAGAAATGACACTTATATTTTTCAGTTTATAGACCATAGTGTTTTAAATTAGGAATACATACCTTAACTTGTCTGGAACTATAGTTTTAAGTAACGCCAACTTAATTTTTCCAGTTTATAGACCATAGCTTCAAGTAAAGCCAACTAAATTTTTCCAGTTTCTAGAAAAGTTTAAAGTTAGGAACACATACATTAACTTATTTATTTCAATTACTTACAGTATCTCACAAAAGTGAGTACACCCCTCACATTTTTGTAAATATTTTATTATATATCTTTTCATGTGACAACACTGAAGAAATGACACTTTGCTACAATGTAAAGTAGTGAGTGTACAGCTTATATAACAGTGTAAATTTGCTGAACATTCAAAATAACTCAACACACAGATATTAATGTCTAAACCACTGGCAACAAAAGTGAGTACACTCCTAAGTGAAAATGTCCAAATTGGGCTCAAAGTGTCAATATTTTGTGTGGCCACCATTATTTTTCAGCACTGCCTTAACCCTCTTGGGCATGTAGTTCACCAGAGCTTCACAGGTTGCCAGTGGAGTCCTCTTCCATTCCTCCATGATGACATCACAGAGGTAGTGGATGTTAGAGACCTTGCTCTCCTCCACCTTCCGTTTGAAGAAGCCCACTGATGCTCAATAGGGTTTAGGTCAGGAGACATGCTTGGCCAGTCCACCAACTTTACCCTCAGCTTCTTTAGCAAGGCAGTGGTCGTCTTGGAGGTGTGTTTGGGGTCATTATCATGTTGGGGTCGCTGCCATGTGGATCAGTCTCCAAAGGGAGGGGATCATACTCTGCTTCAGTATGTCACAGTACATGTTGGCATTCATGGTTCCCTAAATGAACTGTAGCTCCCCAGTGTCGGCAGCACTCATGCAGCTCCAGATCATGACACTCCCACCACCACCATGCTTGACTGTAGGCAAGACACACTTGTCTCCTAGTTGCTGCCACACATGCTTGACACCATCTAAACCAAAAAAAAGTTTATCTTGGTCTCATCAGACCACAGGACATCCATGATGTTCTTAGTCTGCTCGTCTTCAGAAAACTGTTTGCAGGCTTTCTTGTGCATTATCTTTAGAAGCGGCTTCCTTCTGGGATGATAGCCGTGCAGATCAATTTGATGCAGTGTGCGGCGTATGGTCTAAGCACTGACAGGCTGAACCCCCACCCCTTCAACCTCTGCAGCAATGCTGGCAGCACTCATACATCTATTTCCCAAAGACAACTTCTGGATATGACGCTGAGCATGTGCACTCAACTTCCTTGGTCGACTATGGCGAGGCCTGTTCTGAGTGGAACCTGTCCTGTAAACCACTGAATGGTCTTGGCCTCTGTGCTGCAGCTTATTTTCAGGGTCTTGGCAATCTTCTTATAGCCTAGGCCATCTTTATGTAGAGCAATGATTCTTTCTTTCAGATCCTCAGAGAGTTCTTTGCCATGAGGTGGCATGTTGAACTTCCAGTGACCAGTATGCGAGAGTGAGAGTGATAACACCAAATTTAACACACCTGCTCCCCATTCACACCTGAGACCTTGTAACACTAAGGAGTAAAATGACATTGGGGAGGGAAAATGGCTAATTGGGCCCAATGTGGACATTTTCACTTAGGAGTGTACTCACTTTTGTTGCCAGGTTTAGACATTAATGGCTGTGTGTTGAGTTATTTTGAGGGGACAGTAAATTTACACTGTTACACAAGCTGTACACTCACTACTTTACATTGTAGCAAAGTGTCATTTCTTCGGTGTTGTCACATGAAAAGATATAATAAAATATTTACAAAAACGTGAGGGGTGTACTCACTTTTGTGAGATACTGTAAGTAATTGAAATAAATAAGTTAATGTATGTGTTCCTAACTTAAACTTTTCTAGAAACTGGAAAAATTTAGTTTTCTTTACTTGAACCTATGGTCTATAAATTGGAAAAATTAAGTTGGCTTTACTTAAAACTATAGTACCAGACAAGTTAAGGTATGTATTCCTAATTTAAAACACTATGATCTATAAACTGAAAAATATTGAGTTGGCTTTACTTAAAACAACAAAGTTGAAAACAGGAAAAGTCTAATGAGTCAGACAAAAATAAGTTAAGTTGACAGTACTTAAAAAAGCTGATGCAAATAGTTGCCTCAATTTTTTTGAGTAGACCCAGCACAATATTTTTTACAGTGCAGTGCATCCGGAAAGTATTCACAGTGCTTCACTTTTTCCACATTTTGATATGTCACAGCCTTTTTCCAAAATAGATTATATTCATTATTTTCCTCAAAATTCTACACACAATACCCCAGAATGACAATATGAAAGAAGTTTGTTTGAAATCTTTACAAACTTATTAAAAAAAATCACATGTACATAATAAGTATTCACAACCTTTGCCATGACACTCAAAATTGAGCTCAGGTGCATCCTGTTTCCACTGATCACCCTTGATATGTTTCTACAACTTGATTGGAGTTCACCTGTAGTAAATTCAGTATATTGGACATAATTTGGAAAGGCACACATCTGTCTATATAAGGTCCCACAGTTAACAGTGCATGTCAGAGCACAAGCCAAGACATGGGAAGTCCAAGGAATTGTCTGTAGACCTCCGAGACAGGATTGTATCAGAGCACAGATCTGGGGAAGGGTACAGAAACATTTCTGCAGCATTAAAGGTCCCAATGTACACAGTGGCCTCCATCATCCATAAATGGAAGAAGTTTGGAACAACCAGGACTCTTCCTAGAGCAGGCTGCCTGGCCACACTGAGCGATCGGGGAGAAGGGGCTTAGTCAGGGAGGTGACCAAGAACCCAATGGTCACTCTGACAGAGCTCCAGCGTTTCTCTGTGGAGAGTGGAGAAGCTTCCAGAACAAAAACCATCTCTGTAGCACTCCACCAATCAGGCCTGTATGGTAGAGTGGCCAGACGGAAGCCACTTCTCAGTAAAAGGCACATGACAACCCACCTGGAGTTTGCCAGAAGGCACTGGAAGGACTCTCAGACCATGAGAAACAAAATTCTTTGGTCTGATTAAATAAAGATTAAACTCTTTGGCTTGATTGGCAAGTGTCATGTCTGGAGGAAACCAGGCACTGCTTATCACCTGGCCAATATCATCCCTACAGTGAAGCATGGTGGTGGTAGCGGCAGGAACTAGGAGACTAGTCAGGATCAAGGGAAAGATAAATGCAGCAATGTACAGAGACATCCTCGATAAAAACCTGCTCCAGAGCACTTTGGACCTCAGACTGGGGGCGAAGGTTCATCTTCCTACAGGACAATGACCCTAAACACAATAACAAAGGAGTGGCTACGGGACAACTCTGTGAATGTCCTTGAGTGGCCCAGCCAGAACCCCGACTTGAACACAAATGAACATCTCTGGAGAGATCTGAAATTGGCTGTGCACCAACGCTCCCTATCAAACCTTATGGAGCTTGAGAGGTCCTGCAAAGAAGAATGGGAGAAACTGCCCAAAAATAGGTGTGTCAAGCTTGTAGCATCATACGCAAAAAGACTTGAGGCTGTAATTGGTGCCAAAGGTGCATCAACAAAGTATTGAGCAAATGCTGTAAATGCTTATGTACATGTTTTTTATTTTTATTAAATTTGCAAAGACTTCAAACACACTTCTTTCACATTGTCATTATGGGGTATTGTTTGTAGGTTTTTGAGGAAAATAATGAATTTAAACCATTTTCAAAAAAGGCTGTGGACAAAAGTGAAGCACTGTGAATACTTTCCGGATGCACTGTATAATGAACCTTACTATATTTTTGTTCTTTTACATAGATTTTTTCAATTTTGTCTGCTAAATTATACCCTGACTTTGGAAGAAGTATCTAAGATAAATGTCTAAGTTGGGGTAATTATTTAACCCGTTGAAAGTCATTTTAACAAAATAAAACATGAAGTGATCTTCTTGGTCCCAGCCAGTACGGTGAGATCCTAAACGGTGCTTCCTTTAGCCTCACGGGGACTGCGATTGTGATATGCATATGTGACATGCTTGCTGTAAGCTTTATATTTTAAGTAGAATTCATTTAACCACTTGTCGTCCGCCATATAGCAAAATGACGGCGGCAAAGTGGTTTCAATATTATATGACATCCAGCAGGATAACAGCCGCCGTGGGGGCGCACATCGCGGCGATCGGTGGTGTGTCAGTCTGACACACCACAACACCAATCTCAGTAAAGAGTCACTGACGGAGACTCTTTACCACGTGATCAACCGTGTGCAATCACGGCTGATCACAGTGTAAACAGGAAGAGCAGTTGATTGGCTTTTCCTAACTCGCGTCTGACAGACGCGAGTAGAGGAGGGCCGATCGGCTGCTCCTCTCACAGGGGGGGTCTGTTCCCCCAAGGATGCCCACACTGGACCACCAGGGACACCACTAGGACCATCAGGGACGCCACTAGGATCACCAGGGATGTCACCACCAGGTATGCCACCCTAGACCACCAGGGATGCCAATCAGTGCCCACAATGGATGCCAATCAGTGCCCACAACGGATGCCAATCAGTGCCCACAATGGGTATCACTGATTGGCAGGCATTATTGTTTGGCACCGATTGGCATCCATCCATACCATCAATTACTGTCAATTACTGTACATCAGTGCCACCTATCAGTGCCCATCCATGCCCATTTGTGCCACCTATCAGTGCCCATCCGTGCCGCCTATCAGTGCCCATCCATGCCGCCCATCAGTGCCCATCTGTGCTGCTTTTCAGTGCCCATCAGTGCCACCTATGTGTACCAATCAGTGCTGCATATCAGTGCCACCTATCAGTGCCCATCAGTGCCGCCTATCAGTGCCCCATCATGGCCGCATATTAGTGCCCATCATCAGTGCCCATCAGTGCCACCTCATCAGTGCCACCTCATTGATGCCACCTCATCGGTGCCCACCAGTGCCGCCTTATCAGTGCCTGTCACTGCAGCCCCATCAGTGAAGGCGAAAACTTACTTATTTACAACATTTTGTAACAGAAACAAAAAAAAACATTTTTTTTCAAAATTTTCGGTCTTTTTTTTATTTGTGTAGCAGAAAATAAAAATCTCAGAGGTGATCAAATACCATCAAAAGAAAGCTCTATTTGTGGGAACAAAAAATTTAGTTTGGGTACAGTGTAGCATGACCGCGCAATTGTCATTCAAAGTGCGACAGCGCTGCAAGCTGAAAATTGGTCTGGGCAGGAAGGTGTATAAGTGCCCTGTATTGAAGTGATTAATAAGTTTTACCTTGCTTAAATTTAGTTTACCATTGGAGCATAGTTTGTAAATTTTTTAAAGTGGAAGTAAACACTCCTATCGTTTTTAGCCAAGGAAACTGCCATCTTGGCATGATGCTGCCATGATGCTGCACACGTGATCAGTTATGACACCAGCCATTGGATGGTTTGATAGTTAGGTTGGAAGTGTTACATTTCCGTCACGTGCCGGAAAGGTAACTGTTTTATGGATGGGTTGACTTCTGCTTTAAGAGTGAATTCCGGGGATCAAGTGTGATTGATGAGTGGAGGAGGAGTACACCTAAAAACCGTCAATTCCTTCTGACCCCCATTTAAATCGATATATCTCTGTCTGTAAAAACAAGAGGCATATATTTGGGATGAGTTTCCTGTCTATTGGGAGTGGTGGATCACGTGGAGCACTCATGTGAAAGTGGAAGTTTATGTTGGCAGAATTAAATTATGTATTGGAAACAAGCCATTCTTGACCTCTCTAGCTGTCTTTAATGTGAAGTTAATAATACTTAAGTTTGAATTGGACACTTGATTTGTTTATTTTTATTTCACCTTTTGGAAATGGTGGTATTTTGTTTCCTTTTTTTTTGGTTTTCATTGTATTATTTATCACAGCACTGCATTTTGAAAGACACTCTGTTCATACGTTGTTGTGTTTCTTTTTTTTTTTTATGTATATATTTTATGTGGTTAGGTATATGTTGACCTAAGATATAAACAAGGCCTTGGATAAATCCAAGGAAAAAACCAAGCTTACTTACCGACCAGCCCACAGACAACCGAATCAACTTGTCTAACAGTATGTGTTAAAAACAGGGGTTTAGTCTGCACGCATTTGCAAATGCATGCATAAGCTACAGAGCCTCGCCAAGGCACCCTGGTATCTTTAGTTCCTATCAATAACTAATATCGATAACTAATGAGTGACCCCCACAGTGGAGGCACATGCATTCTGATGGATAGGTGGAGGGCAGATGGTCTGAAGGGGAGCCCCACCCCTTCTTAAAGGTGCAGGAACACACTGAGCACCCAGCATATAGCTCACTGGCTGCAAAGGTGTTAGTGCGTTGCCTAACCAATACACAGTGATACAAAAAGGGGACCTCTGCCCCCACCTGTTGACCTATCATTTCTCAATTGAAATTGAATGTTATGTTACAGACATAATTGCATCTTTTGTCCCCAATCTTTTGCAGCAATAACTGCCCCTACTCTTTTGAGAAGTCTTTCCAAAAGATGTTGGTTTGTGTCTGTTGGAATTTATGCCCATTCAGGCAAAAAGGCATTTGTGCCATTTTCCGAAAAGAAAAGCTTGCTTGTTCAATTTTATCCTAAAGGTTATCAACAGGGAGAAAGTCAGGGCTCTGTGCAGACCATTTTAGTTCCTTTCACGCCTGAATTGTTTTTCTATGCTAAAGCATTATTAGTATTTTACAAACTAGCAAAGAAAAATCCAAGCACACTTACTAGCTAGCCTGCAAAAAAACAAAAAAATGGCCCTGTCTAGCAGTACACATTAAAAACAGAGTTTAGTTGCACACATTTGCAAATATAAGTGGAAGCCGCACGGCCTCTCCAAGGCTTCTCTGCATAGTGGGTCCTAACCCTTTTGCATTATTAGTATCCTTCACTGGACACACCTTAACACCATATATTATTAGTATGATTATGTGGTGTCCACAAATGTTTGCCCAATATATTGGCTTATACTGTACCCATTCTGTATTTGCCCCGATCTAGGTGGGATTTTTTTCCACAGTTTGCTTATCTCCACTCACTGCACAGAGGTGCTCAGTATCCATTTCTCTGTATGCTTCAATATATTTCATCAGGCTACAAGGTCTCTTTTCACTAAAACAGCAGTTCTCCTTCTCGTGAACCTAATATCAAAGCAGGGCCCACAATTTAGGATGTCTCTGAAGCCATATAGGTGTCTGGAAGTTCAAGCCTGAGCACCAGGTATTTTGTAGTTCATAGGGTGTAAGTACATAAGCTTATGAGCTAACTTCTGCCTACCACATAGTATTTCTAACATAATTGTAGCAGAGTTTTGTACCATGTCAGCCATCGATTAAAGTGGATGTAAACCCTCACATATACCCAGTGAAGTGAACAGTCTCGGATGATACACAGAGATGAAACAAATCTCCCTGCATAGGTTTTATATGTATATCTGCTTTCTTCAGCTTTATATATTCTTTAGAAAGTACAAATCGTGTTAGGAGATTTTCTCTTCCTGTTCAGCACTGAGTGTGAAGTCTGGGCATACAGCCAAGACAGCTGATTGGAGGAAAGGCACACATCCCCACTCCACATAGGCAGAGACTTGCAGAGCTCTCCTGTGACACGGCAAGCTGTCTGATAATCTATTTATAACAACCTTCCCCTACACAAAATTTAGCCTGGTTTTCTTACAGTTGACGGAGAACTTATCAGATGTTATCATGCTGATAACAGAAGAACGGAGCAGGAGAAAACCACGGGACTTAGTACTTGTTAGGTACCTGGTAGGAGAGCCTGACTTGTAGGAGAAGACCTCTCATACAACGCAGGTTCAGGAGCCACTGGAGTGGGGACAGTGGTCTCCTGAGCGCAGTGGGGTAGGAGTGCCTGTTGAGCTGAGTCTCTGATGCTGAAGAGGTGAGAGATCCCGCAGGGATGGCTGGACTGCAGATCAGGTGAGACTGGAAGCAGCAGACTGGAACACTTGGATGTGCAGAGGTTTCTGGAGCTGAAGCTGAAGGTGCAACAGCAAGGACAACAGGAACAAGCAGGGTCAGACGATCCGGGTCAGCGAGGATATGAGACAGGCAAAACAGCAGGCAGAGGCAGAGTCGGTAGGCAGGCAGAGGTTGGCAACAGTATCAGGCAGGTAGCATAAGAATAGTCAGACAGGCCGGGTCGGATTGGAGCAGGACGGATGGTCAAACAAGCCGGGTCAGATAGGTAGCAAGCAATCAGGTTTCAAAATACAAGAATCACGAAGCTGAGACGAAGCAGCAATGTGTCAAGGCACAGGGGGGCTTTTTATTACTTTGGCGCCAAACTGGCGCTATCGCGAATGCGCGCACGCCCGTACGCGCCCACGTGCACACACGCGCGCGCCCAAGCGCCGCAAACCCGCGCGCGCCCTAGCGCCGCGCCGCCGCCCGGGAACAACAGGTATTTGCTGAACAGCGTGCAACGGCGCGCGCCGGCGCATAGGCGTACGCCGACGCCCTGGTTCGGTGCCAATGGTGCCCTGACATTGCCCCCCCCAAGGGGCAACCTCTGGGTGCCCAAAAGCCTTTTCTTCTCCGGATGATTAGAAAAATAGGCTTGCACTAAACGCCTGGCATGCACATTACAATCTGGTTCCCAAGAATTACTTTCTGGGCCGTAGCCCCTCCACTTAATTAGGAACTGGATCTGTCCCTGTCTTTTCCTGCAATCAAGGATAGCCTCGACCTCAAATTCCTCGTTGCCATCAATCACAATGGGTTCAGGAGGTCTAGTTCCTCTACCGGGGAAGGGATCAGGTACAGCAGGCTTGAGCAATGACACATGAAACACGGGGTGTATTTTAAGAGAGTCAGGTAAAGTCAGTTCATACGAAACTTCATTGATTTTTCTTTTGACCGGAAACGGTCCCATAAATCTAGGTGCCAACTTCTTAGAGGGACATGCTAGTTTAATATTACTTGTAGATAGCCATACCTGATCACCAAGCTGAAGCTTCAACTCCCCTCTTCTCTTCCGGTCAAAGATCCTCTTGCTGTCCGCCTGAGCCTTGGATACTGCTTCCTGCAACATCTGGTTGTTATGGTTGATGAAGTCTACCGTACTCTGCACTGCTGGGACTGAGGACTCTGGAAGGAAATCGGGTAAAAAGGTTAGATAGAACCCATAATTAGCAAAAAAGGGGGATTGACCGGTGGCTGAGTGTTTGGCATTGTTGTAGGCAAATTCTGCCAGCGGCAGCAAGGATACCCAATCGTCTTGTGAAAAAGAAGTAAAACACCTGATGTACTGTTCAAGAGTCTGATTGGTCCTCTCTGTCTGACCATTGGTCTGAGGGTGATAGGCCGAAGACAGGGCCAGTTTGATTTTTAAAGATTCACACAGGGCTCTCCAAAAACGTGAGGTAAATTGTACCCCTCTGTCAGAGGTTATGTTTACAGGGATTCCGTGGAGTCTAATGATTTCCTTAATGAAAATGTGAGCTGTCTCCATAGCTGACGGAGTTCCCTTTAATGGAAGAAAGTGGGCCATCTTGGTAAAACGGTCCACTATCACGAAAATAGCAGAACACCCTTCTGAACATGGGAGCTCCACAATAAAGTCCATGGATTTCATCTTCCAGGGCCTATCGGGTACTGGCAAGGGTTTTAACAGGCCCCAAGCTCTACTCCTGGACGTCTTATTCTGGGTACAGATAGGGCAAGATTTGACATATCTCTCACAAAAGTCCTTTAAGTTGGGCCACCAGAAGGTACGCTGTACCAATTCCAGAGTTTTACGAACCCCAAAGTGACCTGCCAGTGGGTGATCGTGAAGGAGTGCCAAGACCTTGACCCGAACCTCCTCAGGAACAAAAATTTGGCTACCTTTCCAGAACAGTCCGTCCTTGCTACTTAGGGTAAAGCCTGAGGGTCTGGCTGCTTCAGAAGATGCTTCCTTAATCTGAGAAAGAAGATCAGCTTGAATGAGCAAAAAATTGTTTGCAGGTAAAATGGTATCTGGAGCAGATAAATCCTTTGGGTTGTCATGCATTCGTGATAATGCGTCTGGTTTGACATTTCTTGAACCCGGCCGATACGTAATGTGGAAGGAAAAGCGTGAGAAAAACAGCGCCCAACGGGCTTGACGGGGTTTTAACCTTTTAGCGGATCGTAAATATTCTAAATTTTTGTGATCAGTATAAATTAGCACTGGATGCACAGCCCCCTCCAACAGGTACCTCCACTCCTCTAATGCAGTCTTGATGGCGAGAAGCTCCCGATCACCGACATCATAGTTTCTCTCCGCAGGGGAGAGTTTTCGGGAGAAGAATCCTACGGGATGCATAACATCCTTACTGCCCTTTCGTTGCGAGAGTATCGCACCGACCGCTATCTCTGAGGCGTCCACTTCTAGAATGAATGGCAAGGATGGTTCAGGGTGACTAAGAATAGGTGCTGAAGTAAAAAGTCTCTTAAGGTTCACAAAAGCCTCTTGGGCTAGGTGGTTCCAGGAGAAACGGGTATTCTGTTTGGTCAGTTGTGTGATTGGTGCGATTATTGCAGAGAACCCCTTGATAAACTTTCTGTAAAAGTTTGCGAACCCGATGAATCGCTGAACCCCTTTTTTGTCCAGGGGTACCGGCCAGTCCAGAACGGCAGAAACCTTCTGTGGGTCCATCTTAATGCCAGTCGATGAGATAATCAAGCCCAGGAATTGGATGCTCTGTTGCTCGAATTCGCATTTTTCCGCCTTTGCATACAGCCTGTGTAAGCAGAGACGACCCAACACTTGACAAACATGTTTCCGATGGAGATCTAGGGATTCCGAAAAGATCAAAATATCGTCTAGATATGCGATCACAAACAGGTCTAAAAAGTCTCTAAGCACATCATTAATTAGGTGTTGAAAGGTTGCAGGGGCATTGCAGAGTCCAAAAGGCATGACTAAATATTCATAATGCCCGAATCGGGTCCGAAAAGCTGTTTTCCACTCATGCCCAGCCCGAATGCGGATCAGATTGTAGGCCCCTCTTAGATCAAGCTTAGAAAAAATGACGGCAGTCCTTAATTTCTGGAATAGTTCGGGTATCAAGGGTAGGGGATACCGATTTTTAACCGTGATCTTATTCAATTCTCGGTAGTCAATACACGGGCGGAGAGATTTGTCCTTCTTGGTAACAAAGAATATTCCCGCACCTGCTGGAGAAGTAGAATGACGAATAAATCCTTTGATTTATCATCAATATATGCTTTCAACACTTTTTGTTCCTTTTCGGATAGGGGAAAGATGCGTCCAAAGGGAATTTCGGATCCTGGCAGCAACTCGATGGGGCAATCATAGGGGCGATGAGGTGGAAGAAAATCTGCTCCCTTTTTGCTGAAGACATCCATGTAGTCATGATAGTGTTTGGGAATGGCCTGACGATTTGTCTGGTCGGAGTCCAAGCAAAGCAGGGTAGCTTGGGGATCCGAGTCTTTCGCCAGACAGTGTTCCTGACAGTAGGATGACAGAAATTTTACTTCTCCAGATGCCCAATGGATGTGTGGATTGTGGGCCTGAAGCCAGGGAATGCCCAGGATAATGGGAAACATAGGGGAGGTGATGGCGTCAAGGGTCAGCAATTCCTTGTGTTGAGAAGAAGTCGTAGCGGGTAATGGCAGGGTTTCTTGTGTCACTTGTCCGGATCTGATACGGGAGCCATCAGCAAGGAAGACAGAGTCCATGAGCTTTAGTCTGTAAAGGGATGTTGTGCAGGTTGGCAAAGTTTAAGTCTATAAAGCAGCTGCATGCCCCGGAGTCAATAATTGCGTTGACTTGGAGTGTCTTTTCTTGAAGCTGTAACGAGAGAGGAATGGCAAGATGGGTAGAATTTGTGGATAAAGCAGAGAGACTGGTAAGTATAGGAGATGAACACTTACTCATTCTGATTGGGCAATTATGGACATAATGCCCGGTTCCTCCACAGTAGAGACACAGATTCAATTGTCGACGTCGGGCACGTTCTTCGGAGGTCAGGGCAGGTCGCATCAGACCTAGCTGCATTGGTTCGGAGGTATCTGGTGTGGTATTGACTGGATGTGAACTTGGCACAGGTAAGTAGCGGGATGCAGGAATCGGGGCACGTGGTGTCATCCAGGTTGGGCGGTTAGGTTGAACTGCTCGTTCAGATCGGCGTTCTCGGAGGCGACGATCGATCTGAATGGTTAGGGTGATCAAGGCCTCCAAGGTGTTTGGAATACCAACTCGAGCAAGTTCATCTTTTAGATTTTCAGACAGTCCAATGCGGAACTGATGATGCAGAGCCGCGTCGTTCCACTGAGTGTCCGCGCTCCAACGTCTGAATTCAGCAACATAGTCCTCCGCAGGTTTGCGGCCTTGTTGGAGCGCGAGCAGAGCAGATTCAGCTGTGGCAGTCAGTTGAGGATCCTCATATAACTGTGCCATGGCTTCGAAGAAGGCGGATAAGGATTGGGTTGGAGCCGAGTCCCCTTCAAGTAAACGGTGTGCCCAGGTCTGTGGTTCCCCTTGGAGGAGGGAAATGACAAATCCAACTTTAGTAGCTTCCAATGAAAAGGTTCTGGGCTGTAAGGCAAAAAAGAGCTGGCAGGCATTGCGGAAACCTCGAAACTTAGACCGATCTCCGGAGAACCTTTCAGGAGTGGGAACCCGTGGTTCAGGCGGAAGCATTACCACTGAAGGCCCTGGAACAGTCTGTGTTGGGGCGGCCGGTGAAGAGGAGGTTGAAGGGTTAGCCCCTGCAAGGTTCTGAACTTGTCCCTCCAGTCTGTTATAATTGTCCTGAAGGGCTTGCACTGCTTGGGTGAGAGCTGCCAGGTGTGTGCATATCTCCTTCAATGGAGAGGTATCTCCTGCAGGCTCAGACATGGCTGCTTCGTACTGTTAGGTACCTGGTAGGAGAGCCTGACTTGTAGGAGAAGACCTCTCATACAACACTGGTTCAGGAGCCACTGGAGTGGGGACAGTGGTCTCCTGAGCGCAGTGGGGTAGGAGTGCCTGTTGAGCTGAGTCTCTGATGCTGAAGAGGTGAGAGATCCCACAGGGATGGCTGGACTGCAGATCAGGTGAGACTGGAAGCAGCAGACTGGAACACTTGGATGTGCAGAGGTTTCTGGAGCTGAAGCTGAAGGTGCAACAGCAAGGACAACAGGAACAAGCAGGGTCAGACGATCCGGGTCAGCGAGGATATGAGACAGGCAAAACAGCAGGCAGAGGCAGAGTCGGTAGGCAGGCAGAGGTTGGCAACAGTATCAGGCAGGTAGCATAAGAATAGTCAGACAGGCCGGGTCGGATTGGAGCAGGACGGATGGTCAAACAAGCCGGGTCAGATAGGTAGCAAGCAATCAGGTTTCAAAATACAAGAATCACGAAGCTGAGACGAAGCAGCAATGTGTCAAGGCACAGGGGGGCTTTTATGTGTACTTTGACGCCAAACTGGCGCTATCGCGAACGCGCGCACGCCCGTACGCGCCCACGTGCACACGCGCGCGTGCCCAAGCGCCGCGAACCCGCGCGCGCCCTAGCGCCGCGCCGACGCCCGGGAACAACAGGTATTTGCTGAACAGCACGCAACGGCGCGCGCCGGCGCATAGGCGTACGCCGACGCCCTGGTTCGGTGCCAATGGTGCCCTGACAGTACTTTGAAGAGAGATAAGAAAACACTGAAGATATATGTGCCCAGCTTAAATTTCATGAATCGGGTTTACATCCACTTTAATGTAGGATTGCATAATACCCAACAAAGAAACCTAAGCAAGGTCCTAAAAGTTCACACATTTATTATCCTAAATTAGCTAGCAATGAGCATCAATTAAACTCAAAGCTTTTGACATTGTCATAACAAATTACACATTTTAAAAAGGGGCAGCCTTTTACTACCCCTTTAATAGTAAAGCACATTATCGTAATGATGTTGTGGATTTTCCTAAACAACAATACTGTATACAAAACACACACAGCAGACTCAAAGGCATTCTTACAGTGATATTTAAATCACACATGGAAACACTGTCCTTTGATGGGGGGTGGGACTTGCATTATATCATCTCTCAAACATGCATTCTCTTTCACTATCCAAATATTTTAAAGATACATGTCAGTCAAAATAGAAATGTAATACTCAAACTGTACACAGGGTACACTACCTGCTTATTCAGAGCGTCTGTTTAATGTTGCTTTGTTACCATGAATCTGATGCTTTGGAAACCTTGATTCTCACTGCTGATTACTGAACAAATGTAAAGTGAACCTGTGCCCAGACTACGGATATTAAACTATTTGCATATTCCTAACAGGCAGCTTTCAGCTTTCAATCAAGCCATTCTTGACCTCTCTAGCTGTCTTTAATGTGAAGTTAATAATACTTAAGAAAAAGCACTCTGAAGTTTGGTTTCAGTCGATATCTTTCAGATTAAAAACACCTGTTGGTACTCTTGATATTAGAAGGCTGCCTAGATTCTACTCTGATAGAAAAAGTTGAGATTTCACTGCCCGAGTTGTGAAGTTTAAACATTTCTCCACAATGCTTATAGTTATGGAGCACCCCCTTGCTGTTTTGCTAGAGTGCTAGAGTTTTGTGTAGTGTAGGTAAATTTATGCAGGTAGCATCACTGAGACCTCCCCCTATTTCTAGAATGTGCTGGAACCTTATAGAAAGATGGAAGGGGAAGTAAGGTGGAGCTGCCTGGAGTATTCTGAGGGCACTGACCAATCCCCAAATTGGGTTGGCAAGGGACAGGCCCCCTCAAATGCTTTGGGTCAGCCCAGCTAGGAAGGGGAGTTCGGGTGGAAGCTGGAAATGGAGTGTTAGGCTGTCGTGGATGAACCTTGTGATGCTGGGATTCAGCTGGGTCTGTAACGGTGACAATAAGAGTGACCCCTGACAGTCACTCAGCTGGCATGGAGCTGGCGATGGTGAAACTGCCTGCTGTTGTATGGCTCACTCACTGAAGACTCTCCACGGTGTTCAGGCCACGGCACCTGCTCACATTCCCCAGTGTGGATGGGTCCCTGCTCTCAGTTAAAGGCCGTGGTCCCAAGAGGAATAGCTCCTCCCCGGGCCATGCTGTTTATGTCCTCTCCCAGCATTCTTCTCCCTCCAGCCGGCTGTAACTTGTAGTTTGCAGCAGCACTGGCTCCATGTAAAACACGGCTCTCTGGACCACATGTCCCACGATCCCCTGCTTTCAGTAGTGGTCTCTCTCTCTCTCTCTCTGCTTTGAGAAAATTATGTCCCAATGGCCAGGCTGAATACGAGAGGGAAACAAAACCAAGGAAATCTTTGTTAAAGAATGTCCCATGATGACACGGGCAGACTAGCCAGCACCTGACTACACAATGTACAGGTAATTATGCATTGTGCTGCAGTGCATTGCATTTCTGTGATGTTTTGGTTTCTGTAATGTATCATGAATGGCATTGCAGTGCACTAACGCAAGCAGACTGTTGCTTATTCTGATTGTAATAGATTCCCTTTAGTAAATGACAGTGTAAGAAATACATTTTTTTAAAGTATTTATTTTATAGACATGTGTGAAATTATCTGATTTACACTTAGATTAACATTAAATATCATTTATTAGTACTTGACTAGAAAAAATCTTAAGGGTTAATGAATAAAATGGTAAGTGTCACCCCCAGCACATACCTGATTGGCTGCAATGGCTATGATTCCCAATGTCAGTCCTTTCTGTTTTTTTCTAGTTTTACATAAACTCTACCTATTAGGTTCCTTAAACATATGTAATGACTTTTACAGCATATTAGCAGATTGAAACAGTGTACATAAAGCATGTGACATAACAGAGAAATTAGCCATGTATTCCATGTGTTAAAGTATACTGTAAGTATTCTTTCTCCCAAACTCTTCCTGTGACAATCTATTTTCATTGTAGTCTGTCCTAATGTGTTTATGGCTTGTCCTTCAGACACACAGAGCAAGTGGAAATTATTTTCATCACGAGGATTGTACTGCAAACAATGTCTGCTGACTTTAAAATCTGGGAGAACTCCAGACTGTGTTTTGATGTATGCCAAGGTCACTCATAACATACATTACTGATCTCAAAGGCTACACATGATTATATGTGTCCAGCTGTTTTCCTAGATATATATATACAGTGCTCAGCATAAATGGGTACACCCCTTTTGAAAAGTAAGATTTTAATCAATATCACAATGAACACAAGAACAATTTCCAAAATTTTAACAAAACTGAGTTTTAAACATTTGTTTAGCTCATTACATGAAAGTAAGGTAATAATAATAATACTACTACATCTAGAGATAAAAAAAAAGGTTGCGCCAATCTAAGTGCAGTATAAAAAACAACTTTAATTATTGAGTATAAAAATGAACGGCCAAATGGCTACTCACAAAGATTCAAAAAGAGTAAGGCACATAATCACATGTAGATAGCCCAGGGACATGATCGCGGCTGCTCTCAGTGCAGGACCCCAAAGATGTTACGGAACGCTGGGGAGAGTGTGTAAAGGATGTCCACAGTGTGTAGTCTTCCGCTGGTGGGGGCTTTACTGTGGGGGGAACAAAGAGACCCAGGTGTCAACAAGGTAAAGCTGGCATCAAGTCAGGCACCGGAAACCAGAAACTGGAAACAGGAACCAGATGAGGACCAGTGTAAAGTGCACAATATACTGGAGTGAGAGCAGCGTAAGTGTCGTCTGGACGTGTCAGATGACGCGTTTCAATGCATCCGCATTTTCTTCAGATCTAATAGGCTGGTGAAGTAGGCATCATTTATATAGAGGGGCTGGCATCCATCGCTAAGCGATGGCGTCAGCTGGAAGTACTTGCAATGTATAAGAGAATCATTTAAAAACAAGTGATGGTACAAGTAATTAATAAAAAGATAAAATTCATAGCTAAAAAAGGACATAGAGACAAGTAGGAATAGAAAGGGAGAAGAAAATAATAAGGATGGAAATGGAAAAATGAGAATAAAAAATGTAAGATATCAAAAAAGAAGTAAATTAAGGATCAAAAGGAATTTAGAGTGGTAATATATATATATATATATAGAGAGAGAGAGAGAGAGAGAGAGAGAGAGAGAGAGAGAGAGAGAGAGAGAGAGAGAGAGAGAGAGAGAGAGAGAGAGAGAGAGAGAGAGAGAGATAAAACATATAAATAAAAATAAAAATAATAATAATAAAAATATATATATAATGTATATATAGAAAAAGTGTATACATTAAGAGAATAAAAAAGCTGGAAAACATATAATGTATAAAAATAATTAAAAAAAAATTTGCATTAATACAGACACATGTCCCCTGTGGCAGGGCCCGGGTCCCCAAACACTTTTTATGACAATAACTTGCATATAAGCCTTTAAAATTATCACTTTTGATTATTCATGTTCGTGTCCCACATCCATGGCAGAGAAGCCAGCAGTTTTATCCTTATTTTCATTTTTGCTTTTTTTTCAACTTTAACACTGTATTTGTTACACTAGTGTATATGTTTGCCAGAATGTTTCATATACAGTTTTTTCCTGTGCTATTGAAACAGACCAGGTCTGCTTATTAAATACTTCCCCCATGCCCAAAGGTTACAACACATTGTGGAAGCTGGGTGTAATATAAGAAAGTAATTGGCAGACCTTTTATTTAAGTGCAAGGTCTGCTTTACAAGTATAGTGCAAGTGGCGTCCATCTGCAATTTTTATTGTGACTGCGACATTATGGTGGACAGATCTGACACTTTTGAAGCTATTTTGGGACCATTCACATTTATACAGCGATCAGTGCGATTAAAAATGCACTGATTACTGTGTAAATGTTACTGGCAGTGAAGGGGTTAACCAGTAGGGGGCACTGCAGGGGTTAAGTGTGTCCTAGAGATGTGTTCTAACTGTGGGGGGGGGATGGGCTACATGTGTCACTACACTGATCATCGCTCCGGATCACAGGGAGCTGTGATCAGTGTCCTGTCACTAGGAAGAATGGGGAAATGCTTGTTTACATCAGCATTTCCCCGTTCTTACTCTCCGTGAGAAGATCGAGTCTGCGAGACCCGCGATCGCACTCACGGAGCCGCGTCTTAAAGGACAATGTACAGGTATGTTAATATGCCTGCACGTGCCCTTCTGCCGACATATATCGGCGTGAGCCGGTCGGCAAGGGGTTAAGGACACTGCATTTTTTTTTTCTTTATTTGGACATTTTATTGGATGCCAATAGTTTTTTGCACATTGATTCATCGGTACATGTGGATGAATTACAGTGGAAGTAAAGGCTAATAATTAATTTCTCCCCTGCGGTCATTGTGAGCTAAGTTTAGTCTTGTGCCTCACATTGAAAAAATCCAATTTTTTCTACCTTATTTCTAGCAGTATCCAGTGCTGTCACATGACTTCAGTCCCTCTTCCTTTTGAGTCTAAGAGCAGCAAGTAGGTGTGGTTACTGAAAGCAAGTGACATCACTTCCAGGGAGGGACACTGTTCCTATGTAGCCAGTGGGTGTATACAGGATGGGAGGAGCTGATCATAGGTTCCTGCCCAGTGTTCTCTCATCAGTAAGGATGCTAATTCATGAGAAAATTAAGAAATAAAAAAAGATCCATCCACACAGGACACAGGGGGGCTGGGAGGTGTGGTGCACATATATAGTATAGCTGTGTATAGATGTGCTGGGCTTTGAGTGAAGACTGCCACAAGAGAAGGGAGCTGGACACAAGGAACTGTCAGTGTAGCTGGATGTGCTCTGGGTAGACATGTGCACAGCCAAAAAATTTGTTCATTTTCGTTTCATTAGTTTATTATTTTTTTCGTTTTTCGGGTCATTCGTTATGATCACGATTCGTAAATTCGTTCATTTGTAAATTCGTAAATGCGTTCATTCGTACTTTCGTAAATTCGAACATTCGTTCATTCGTACATTCGTACATTTTTACATTTGTACATTTGTAAATTCGTACATTCGTAAATTCGTAAAATCGTACATTTGTAAATTAGAAAATTCGGAAATTTGTAAGTTCAACAGGGACATGTGATTACAATTCTTGATCTAATATTTCACAGCAGGGCCCATTCCTGCGCCCACCAAGAGTAACTGGGAGGGCTTACAGTGTTGTGGCAACACCACCACCACCAATGGCCAATTTTTCTGCCCCTGTTCAACAATGGCATGTAATTACAATTCTTGATCTAATATTTCACAGCAGGGCCCATTCCTGTGCCCACCAAGAGTAACTGTGAGGGCTTACAGTGCTGTGGCAACACCAACAACTAAGGCCAAATTTCTGCAGAGTATATAGGGCAGGCCCCTACTTTCAAACATCCAACTTACAAAACGACTCCTACTTGTAAACGGAAGGAGACAACAGGAAGAGAGATGAAATCTACCCCTAGGAAGGGAAATTCTCTCCTGAAATGCCCCGTACACACGGTCGGATTTTCCAATGGAAAATGTCCGATCGGAGCGTGTTGTCGGAAATTCTGACCGTGTGTGGGCTCCATCGGACATTTTCCATCGGATTTTCCGACACACAAAGTTTGAGAGCAGGCTATAAAATTTCCCGACAACAAAATCCAATCGCGTTAATTCCGACCGTGTGTGGCCTGTTCCGACGCACAAAGTGCCACGCATGCTCAGAAGAAATTCCGACACGGAACAGCTCGGTCTGATAAACTTAGCGTTCGCAATGGATACAGC
This sequence comes from Lithobates clamitans, assembly GCA_037952925.1. Lineage (NCBI taxonomy): Eukaryota > Metazoa > Chordata > Amphibia > Anura > Ranidae > Lithobates > Lithobates clamitans. The sequence goes on from JBBGZY010000281.1 coordinate 612,434, forward strand.
ACTTTCGTCATGGTGCAATGTAAAAAATGGTTTAATACAGCGCACTCTCTTCTTCTTTATAATGTGAGAAGAATTAAGTAGTTTTGCTGCTCATATTCACACACACTTCTCACAAACTTCTTTCTTTATTATTTATCGGGATTCCCTTAATATATTTTGATTTGTCACATCTGACAAAAATATTTGTGTTGTTTTTTTGTTTTTTTTTAAAGGCAGATTTATTTTTTATTTTAGGTTTGTATTTTGTCAAAGGCTGATCTTTGTTTTATTTTATTTTTAGTTTTACTCCAGAATATTTTTGTGTGTGTTTTGTGTGTCAAGTTACCACAACACCATTATTATCTTGTATTATTTAATCTCAAGGAGATTGTTTGGTGTTGGTGTCCCTTGTTAATTTCACATTGTATTTTTGAAATGTACCTGAATCCTCACAAACAAACTGTCCTTTTTGAAGGAAAACAGACATAGGCAAGTATAATTGAAACAAAAAATCCTTTATTAAGGGATCAGAACAAAACAAAGAGGGAGGCAACGATGGATAAACAGCAGAAATTAGCGAAGCCTTGGACCCCCAGGGCAGACATAAATTCTTGAACATCAAAATTGGTGGCCTTAGGAGTCCATATTTAAGGGAGTGCAGTCTGGTCCAGAAGTCCCAGAGATCCGGAAAGCAGCAGATGACATCTGTGTCCCCAGGCTGTGGTACCACAAGAGGCTGCATCTTTTGCCAGACCAGACTGAACCCAGGGCCATCACTTTCTGGTCTTCCTTCCATGCTTCCTTCCTGGCTGTGGCTCTGCTGTTGGAGATGTGGCAGGAGGAGGAGTAGGAAAAAATATTGTAATTATATTCAGCGCTGACTAATAAATTAAATGCAAGCAGACACTAAGGTCAATTCAAAAAATACCTCAGAAGCATAAAAAATATAAAAAAGTGCTGCGCAAACTAAAAGTAAAATAAAAAGTCCATATATTTATACAACTGATGAGATTAAATGGAAAGACAGGAACCACCGGTGACATAAATTAGCAGGATGGTGACTTAATCCCTCCACCGTTCTTGGATGGCCCCTCACCTCAGTTATTCGACCTGAAACAGGTCACACCACTTTACAGGATGGGATGGATCATTCAATGGGACGCTCCTTCACCTCCTCCTATTCACAGGCTCACTTTCCAATACTCAGTGTATAGCGGATGTTGGATATAAAATATAAAGCAACAAACCATAGTGTTCTCCGTGTAACATTTATTAAATGAATGCAGGTAAAACGAAGCACACATAAAAAACAGCACTTCTGAACACTCACATCTCACCGGCACTCCGGTCCGAGTGCCGGCTAGCAGGCTTGTGATCGCGTCTGTCGGATGACCGCGGGTGACGTCACACGCTCCTGACCCCCGTACGCGTTACGTCCTATGGGCGGGACTTCATCGGCGTGGGGCGGGATGCGCAGTGACGGCCCGCATTGTTAATATGGTAAACCATGGTGACGGAAACACCAATCAGAAGGGTAGGAGTGGTAATCAGGGGATCACACGCCTCCCTGTCATTGCCTATCAGTTAATGATTGTTATTACCCTTTACTACTGGCGAAAATGTAAAAATCTCTCTCCTCAACTATAAAGAGACTGAGGCTGTATTTTTATTAGAAATAATGAATTACAATAAAAATTATCACCTTACACGGCAAACTTTCAGATTTCTCTGATTCAGATTGTCTGCAAATCATAAAGGTGATATCGATTAATTACGCGTAAACTAATGCTGCGAAATCGCAGAAAAAGTCGCATAATCAAAACGTATGTTGTTTAGAGACAAAAAGTTAACGTTTAACCGGATGGCATAAATTACCATACACGGAATACATTAAAAAAAACTCGAAATGTTTACAATTTATACGCTTACATGATCATTGCAAAATCGCATGCAAAGTAAGTCGCATAAAAACTCCATCCATAACCTGTATGGATAATAAAAAATATATATAGTAAGACATCAACCCACGGGCATCGGTCAAGCGCGATCACATGTACAATATAATAAAGAATAAGTTGAATATAAAATTGTATAAAAACTAAAAAAATCATCTATTTGAAATAAAACAATTCAAATCAAAATCAACGTTCATTCCAAAGGGGGAGAGGACTTTGGTCTCATAGATCCAGAAGGATTCCCTACGGCTGAGCTGTCTGATGTAATGGCCGCCCCTCCAGTGTCGCGACACTTTTTCTATCCCCCAAAATTTGAGACATTTGGGGTCTTTATGATGAAAAAGGCGAAAATGTCTAGACACGCTATGGGTTTTAACCCCCCGCTTGATGTTACTAATATGCTCTCCGATTCTTACATGAAGGGCTCTTGAGGTCCGACCTACATATTGAAGGCCACAATCGCACTCCAACATGTAGACCACTCCGACTGTTGTGCACGTAATTAAACCTTCAATTTTGTAGCTTTTTTGTGTAGTGTGTGAAACAAAATCCTTGCGTCTCCTGATATTTCTGCAGGCATTCTTACATGTGGCACACTTCCCACATGCATAAAAGCCAGAGAGGAACCCAAATAAACCATTGGTCACAGTTTTAGGCGGATCAGTTACCCCTGGTGCCACCCAGTCTCGTAGGGAGGGGGCCTTCCGGTAAATGAACCGAGGGTGATCAGGAAGAACTGGGCCAAGGGTCCTATCTCCCTTAAGAATAGCCCAATGTCTAGCTATAATATTTTCAAGTTTTTTGTACTGGATATTGTAATCTAATATGATACGATAGCTAGACATATTGGCGCTATCCTCCATGGGTTTAGCCTTGTCTGCGACCACGGTATTTCTTTCAATTGCCAATACCTTGGCTATTTCAGCATCAACCGAGGATTGGGAATACCCTTTCTCCTTGAACCTATCAGCGAGCACCTGTGACTGTACAAGAAAATCATCGTCTGAAGTACAATTACGGCGTAGGCGGATAAACTGGCCTCTCGGTATGTTACAAAGCCAAGATTTATGGTGGCAACTGGTGAGAGGGATATATGCGTTCCTATCAGTCATTTTGAAATGGTTCCTGGTGTGGAAAACTCCTTCCCCTTTGAATATTTCAAGATCAAGAAATATAATCTGTTGGTGACTAATAGTCCAAGTTAGCTCGATATTTTTATTATTGGCATTTAGCCCATTCATAAAAGTTTGCAAACTGGGCATATCCCCCTCCCAGACCATAATCAGGTCATCTATATAACGCCTGTAACACGATAATTGAGGTGGGGGGTCATGAAATATAGTGTCCTCCTCCCAGTGGGCCATAAATAAATTGGCCACACTGGGAGCGAACCTAGCCCCCATGGCAACACCCCTTATTTGCAAGTAAAAGTCTCCATTGAACCAGAAATAATTGTTTAACAAACAGAAATCTAAGCTTTCCAATAAAAACGAAATATGGTCACTCGAAAGATTGGAAGTTTCCAGAGCCCATCTCACTGAATCGAGGGCCTGTTTGTGATCAATAATAGTATAAAGAGAACTCACGTCAGCAGTAATGAGAATGCTAGACGGAGTGCAAGGAAGGGTAGGTAAGATTTGTAGAATTTGCTTAGTATCACGTAGGAATGATTTGGTTTTTACAACTAGTGGCTGGAGATAGAAGTCAAGATATTGGCCCAGTCTGGAAGTCACGGAATCAATTCCGTTTACAATCGGACGACCAGGTGGGTGTTCAGCATTCTTGTGCAATTTGGGTAAAATATAAATAATTGGAGTTCTACAATAGAAGGGATCCAGGTAAGCAGCTTCTTTGGAATTTAATATCCCCTGGTTTTTACCTCTTTCTATGAGACAATGTAAGTTATTTTTAAAGGACAACATAGGATCACTCCTCAGAGGTTCATATGTGTTCCTATCACTTAACAGTTTCTCCATTTCAGCTAAGTAATAAGTTTTGCTGAGCACAACCAACCCACCGCCCTTATCCGCTGGCCGGATAACTATGTCTTTCCTTTGTTCAAGGGAAGTAATACCTCTCTTAATAGCCAGTGGGTCTCTGGCTCTTTTAACCTTGAGTGAATCAAGATCACGACACACCATATTCCTAAATACATCTAAGTGTTTGTTATCATTACAAATCGGGTTGAACACAGAGCGATTACGGAGGTTGGAATGTCTAGAACTGGTAATTACAGGGGGGGCAGTATGTGTCGCTACATTTGAAAGGAAATATTTCTTCATATTCAAGTTACGAACATATTTTTGAATACTGATGTAGGCTTGGAATTTGTTCAGGTTACGGACAGGGGCAAACTTCAAACCCCTGTCTAGAACTATTGTTTCCTCCTCTGTGAGTGGAATACCACTAAGATTGAAGATACCTGTGCCTAGTGGGGTCTTGACCTTTTTGAATCGTCTTCCCCCCCTGGTCCCTCTTTGTGTTTTCTTTTTAAACTGCCTTGATCCCTCCTTTGGTCTAATGGGCCTCTCCTCTGGTTCTGAGAATTCCCTTGGTCTGCAGGGTCCCTCACCCACACTGGGGTCCTTGGAGGTCCCCTCCAGGGGGTCCTCTCCTGCCCTAAAAAATGATTAGGATTATATTGTGATTCACCTTGGAAATTTTGTAAAGGGGCATAGTAATTGGAGGTGTAGGTAGGTGTTTCTCTAGTGGAATCCCTTCTCCCTTGGGATTTCCCTTTTTGTTTCCCAGGTACTGTTTGCCACGAACGATGATCGGTTTGTGAAGATTGATAGTCATACACATTCATATGATTCATATGAGATCTTGGGTGAGGATGATGGTTCTTTTTACCTCTACCACGTTTATTTGTTCTAGGGGGACCTTGCCCTCTCCCTTTTGGTGTGTTTACCAGATTAGGTGCATTTTGGGGAAACTGGGAAGGGGGTATTTCATAATTAAAATAGCCATGAGAGGGTGGATTGGTTTCAGGTGGTGGGATCGTGTCAGCTATACCCAAGGGATTGCTCGCTGGAATGGTATTTGGTGTTTGCCACTTAAATATCTGTTTTCCCTCAAAGTCATTAATATCTCGCAAAAATTTCTTCCTCTTTTTATCTCTAGTTTCCCTATCCCATTTAATGAGTTTGGATTTTAATTCTCCTGATAGTTGAATAAAATCACTAGAGTCTTTATGACTCTCAATACGATCAGTAATTTCTTTGATCTGATTTTCAAGGAGTAGTTTCTTCCTCTGTTTGCGACCAAGCAAAAACCGAAGGAGATCAAAACTTTTTCCAACAAAGAAGTTGCACCATTCTATATTAGACTCGTTATCAACCAAACCGTCATTAGGTGGTAATTCCCACCTTAGACGCCTGGGGACAATATTAGCTGACAGGTACTGCTCAAAGGAAACAATATCCCACCAAGTTTTTATCTTTTTTTCAAATAGATAACCTAGTTTTTTAAAAGCATATCCTAGATCATCATGTTGGGAGGCAATCACATCTCTTGAAAAAACATCAGTGAGACTAATTTCTCTGTTCTCAACATATGTGAAAACCTCCATAATCTGCAGCTGAATAAGTATTGAATTAAATAAATGCAAAAAATATTGTAATTATATTCAGCGCTGACTAATAAATTAAATGCAAGCAGACACTAAGGTCAATTCAAAAAATACCTCAGAAGCATAAAAAATATAAAAAAGTGCTGCGCAAACTAAAAGTAAAATAAAAAGTCCATATATTTATACAACTGATGAGATTAAATGGAAAGACAGGAACCACCGGTGACATAAATTAGCAGGATGGTGACTTAATCCCTCCACCGTTCTTGGATGGCCCCTCACCTCAGTTATTCGACCTGAAACAGGTCACACCACTTTACAGGATGGGATGGATCATTCAATGGGACGCTCCTTCACCTCCTCCTATTCACAGGCTCACTTTCCAATACTCAGTGTATAGCGGATGTTGGATATAAAATATAAAGCAACAAACCATAGTGTTCTCCGTGTAACATTTATTAAATGAATGCAGGTAAAACGAAGCACACATAAAAAACAGCACTTCTGGCAGGAGGAGGAGTAGGGCCTGGAGGAGGAGGAGGACTAGTAGGACCTGGAGGAGGAGGAGGAGGAGGACCTGGAGGAGGAGGAGGACCATGTGTGAGGTCACAAAGGTGGGTATCAGATGTTATTTGGGACCTCAACCCCTTATTGAGAGCCTCCAAAATTAAGGACTCACACATGAGTTGTTGACCCTCCTCCATCCGCTGCATTTTACAGTCCTCCTCCATGGTGTGTGGTGCTCCCAGGGCCTCTGTAGCCTTCCAAAAGAGGCCTATGGCAGCCTCCTCTAGGGTACTCCTCTTCCTGCCACTTTCTCTTTGCAGGTGTAGGGGAGGGACCTGCATATCAGCCAGCCTGCTCGACCCGGCCACCTCCTGGCTGAGACTTCCCTGTGTATGAAAAAGGGACATGGTTGTAATGTTTTGCATCATCAATCACAATCCTAAATTAGTACTCCAAACTAACATCTAGTTAACATCATTGATTGGACAACCTGAAATATTTAGAGGAATGATATACCTGGCTCAAGCTGGGCTCCTCCGCATGTTGCTGCCTGGAAGGCCCAGGTTGGGCGTCAGAAGCCTCAGCTGGAGGGGAAGGAAGCGTGGAAGGAAGACTGGAGAGTGATGACCTGGGTTCAGTCTGGCCTGCCAGAAAATGCAGCCTGTCATAGTACCACATCCTGGGAACATAGATGTCATCTGCTGCTCCGGATCTCTGCGAATCCTAGACTTTCTGGCGCTCCCTTACATATGTGCTCCTCAGGCCACCAATTAGGATCTTCAAATATGTGACGTCTGCCGTGGGGATCACCTGCTTCACAATTTCCAACAATTGATCTGGCGCTGCCTTCCTCTTTGTTTGGTTCCTATAATGTGGGTGGTTGATCCCCCACAGACAAGGCAGCTCCCTGAACATGTCAATGAATATTGCCATGAAGTCTGTATCATTCAAGATATCCATTTTAACTGCAAGACACAACACAAGACAAACCCTAATGTCAGCCAAAACTCTCCTAATCTTGTTACAATATAGGCCTCAATCTAGAAGCAGTATAGGCCCAAGTTTGGCTCTTACCTTCGTTATTACGATTGGCGCCTCCAATGCTCCTTCCTCCGCTCACAGATCGTACGTAATACGCACACGTGTTACGCTTTATACACACTGCGCATGCGTGTAACTCCGCCCGCCCCTGATGTTCTTTCTAGTCTATTCCCCGCCCCTTTTTGTTCTGCGCAGTGGGGAAAGAGCACATGGCGGATAGACAGCAGGTGCGTGCTAATTACAGGAACGAGGAGGAGGAAAGCCCAGATCCGGACATGTCCCGATCCAGAAGGAGATTTAAGGCCTCAAATATGTCCTTTGGGGAGATGTTGGAGATGGTGGACATCCTGAAGAAGGCCGACTATGACGGGAAGTATGGACCTTACCCCAACTCCAATGTCAGAAAGGCAAAGATCATGGCGAAAGTGGTCAAAAGTCTGTACCGGAATTTTGGCGTACGTCGATCGAAAGATCAGCTCAGGAAGCGCTGGTCGGACCTCAAATTACGAGAACATGAGCAGTACAGAAAGATCCGGAGAGTGCTGCAAAAAAGTAAGTAGTTGTGCTGTGTTCCTATTCTTTATGTTTATTACGTTCGTGCTGCTTCATGTGCTTTTCTTAAAAGTGTACATTTTAAAATGGCAACTTTCATGTTCATGGGCACATTATTCGTTTGTAGCAAACATTTTTCTTTCGGCATATAAAACACCATTGTTTTGGCCATATGCATTTGGCCACATTTTTTACGCCCTACTTGTATGAAACTAATTTGGTTGTGTAGATGGCTTTGTTACTAGAATGAAATGCAAACTAGATTCTGTGTAAGGAGAGGACACTGAGCAGCTGTTTTGTAATTGTATTTGTAACTGCTGACTTTTAAATAAAAAAATTTCAGCGGACCTACGATTTAACGCATCCAATGCATTAAGGTGAAAAAACGTCTGTCACTGACCGATCCCCCAGCCCCCCCCCGTTTTAATCACCTGAGTCCTGTATTCCCCCACCGGAGACGCGCTCTTTCTCTCTGCCCGGCCATTGGCTCCCGCTGCTGTCAATAAAATCCAATGACATCTATGGACGCCAAATGCTGCACTCGGGACCACGCCCACAAGGTAACCCCCTAGAGAGTGCTTCTCCTAGGGGGTTATACAATGCGGGGAGGAGCTACCAGCGCCGCCGGGGGATCCCAGAAGTCGAGGTTCGGGCCACTCTGTGAAATACAAACTGCACAGTGGATGTAAGTAAGACATGTTTGTTATATAAAAAAAATTAAAAACAAAGCCTTACAATCTTACAAACTTTAAGTAATAATCAGGTACCTACATTTGTTGATTTTAAAATAACCTTAATTTTAATAAATGCATAAGTGCATGAAGTGGGGTTTTCCTCTTTTTGCCTAGAGTTTAATTTTTTAAAGACTGCAAACATCACATATTATGTTTGTAGTAAATAAATTTGACCTATGTGCCAAAATGTATAATCACAAAATGAATGAATAAAATGCAATAGTGAAATCACCACATGCATTATCGTTGGGGGAACTGACTCTATAAACTGGAGAGAGGGAGTGCCATTAGGGAGGAGCTTAAAGTATTACTTAAAGTATTACTAAACCCAGGACCCTGCGTTCAATATATCTGGTCTCCCACAGTACACAGAAGATGGAAATGCAATTATTTTAGTAAATATAAACTGCAAAATACCTTTTCTCATCAGCAGTTAGAGCAGCCTTGTGTCTGTCTGAGCACTGGTTAAAGCTTGTAGGTAGGGATGAGCCAAATACCCCCCGGTTCAGTTTGCAGCAGAACATGCGAACAGACAAAAAAATTTGTGCGAACACGCGAATACCGTTAAAGTCTATGCGTCTATACGTGAAAAATCAAAAGTGCTAATTTTAAAGGCTAATATGCAAGTTATTGTCATAAAAAGTATTTGGGGACCTGGGTCCTGCCCCAGGAGACATGTATCAATGCAAAAAAAAGTTTTAAAAGCGGCCGTTTTTTCAGGAGCAGTGATTTTAAGAATGCTTAAAGTGAAACAATAAAAAAGTAATATTCCTTTAAATATCATGCCTGGGGGGTGTCTATAGTATGCCTGTAAAGTGACACATTTTTCCAGTGTTTAGAACAGTTCCTGCACAAAAGGAAAGATAGTAATTTAAAACTGCTTGCGGCTGTAATGTAATGTTGCCCCCCCCAGCCCATTACCAGGCCATTTGAGTCTGGTATGGATATTAAGGGGAACCCTGAACCTAAATTTAAAAAAAAAAGGCGTGGGGTCCCCAGGCCCTATATACTCTGAACAGCAGTATACAGGCGGTCCCCAGTTTACAAACAAGATAATTGTAATTTGGAACAGGTATTTTTTTAAGTGTAGCTCCAGCTACACTTAAAATCTATTTTTAAGCTTTTTGGATAATATAGGGCAGGGTTATCACCCCTGTAGCATTTGTTTTGCTGTCTGTGCCCCTGTTCAAAAGATTTTACCTGACTTTCTGTCCCAATGACAATTGAATTTTGAAATTTTTTTTTGAAATGGGTGCAGGAACGGGCCCTGCTGTGAAATATTCTAACAAAAATTGTAATTACATGCCCCTGTTAAAAAGGGGCAGAAAAATTGGGCCTTAGGCGGTGGTGGCACAACACTGTAAAGTTTCACAGATACTCTTGTTGAGCGCAGGAACAGGCCCTGCTGTGAAATATTAGAGCAAAAATTGTAATTACATGCCCCTGTTAAAAGGGGCAGAAAAATTGGGCCTTAGGCAGTGGTGGTGGTGCCACAACACTGTAACCCCTCACAGATACTCTTGGTGGGCGCAGAAATGGGCCCTGCTGTGAAATATTAGATCAAAAATTGTAATTACAATACAGTGCAGCCGTAGTGCAGTTGCTACTACTTTTCTGGTGGTGTACACAGTACACAATACAGTGTAGTGCGGTGTTGTAAAACAAAATATACATCATGTCCAGAAGGCCACCAAGGAGAGACAGACACTCACAGGCCAAAAGAGGCTAAAAGAGGGCAAGCAGGCTCTGTGTCTACAGTCAACAGTGCTGGTCATGGACATGGTGCATCCTCTGCCATTGGCCGTGGGGCACACTTGTCCTTTTTTTTCTGCTGCTGGCCGTATTGAGCCAGAACATTCAGAAGAGTTGGTGGAGTGGATAACAAAGCCGTTCTCATCCTCCTCATCCTCTGTCACCCAGGCTCAGAGTAGTTTTCCTTCCTATGCAGCTGCCAAAACGGCCTATTCCACCGGCTCCTTGTCCACAGTCACTCCTTCCGTAGCCCCACCATCGTGCACGGAGAAGTCCCCCGAACTATTCGACTACAGTGTCGGGTACATGCTGCTGGAGGATGTGCATCGATTTGAAGGCTCCGATGTTGGTTCCCAGGTTGAGGAAGGGAGTAACGTGAGCCTAGAGAGAGGGGGTGCCCAAGAAGGACAAGAAACTGGCAGTCATGTTCTCCCAGCTGCAGCATAGTGCCAAGTTTTCTCCAGTGAGGAGGAGGGAGGGGATGATGAGGTCACTGACTCTACTTGGGTGCCTGATACAATAGAGGGGGAGGAGGAGGTACAACTCCAACTATGCAGGATGTCCTCTAGGGGGCAGCTTAAGGGCAGCCACCCTACTGCATCACACCACAGAGCTCCACAGGTGCAGGGGGCTGCTGATTCCCCTCTGATTTTGAAAAGTTCCTTGGTGTGGGCCTTTTTGGACACATGTGCAGCAGATTGCACTGTTGCTGTTTGCAACCTATGTCTTAAGCGGATCAAGCGTGGCTACAACAGCAGCTGCTTGGGCACCACATGCTTGACCAGACATATGACGACCTCCCATGCAGTCTTTTTGCCGTATACTATATTTGAGATTTAATATCTCTCAGATATGATTTGGGTTAAATGGGAGTTCTTTGTCCATGAGTGAAAGCTTTAACACAATAACAACATTTATTGGTGAGTAGTTGAAAGTCTATCTAATACACAACCATCTATCTATCTTTATCACAACATTTTTTAGGAGTAAAAGTAAAAAACTATGTCTGTGTTTTACTTTACATATTTTATTTTGTAAATGAGTAGGTTTACCCCTTAGCCACTCTCATGTAAATGAGTGTATACCCCATAGTCATTCACATGAGGGTGGTGATATCGGAGTGCCCCCCTTATTGTTAGGAGCTTCCAGATTCTGATAATCCTCCCATCTGTAGATCCCCAGAACCACCTGGCCAGGGTTGTGGGGAACAGGCCCTTGGGGAAAAGGTACCCCCACATCTTGAGGGATTGTGACCTAGTAGGATTTAGGAGGTACCCTCAATATGGCTGTGGTATGGATGTTTTATTTGGGGGGCATCAAACTTTTTTCTCTTTCTTTTTGCATGGGTTCCCTTCCCCCTTAAAATCCATACCAGCTCCCCATCTAGGATTAGGGTCCAGTATAGATGAATGGAATCCCTGGCCGCTTTGTTTACAAACAGAATGAAGCAGCTGGTGGCTGTCATTGCTGCTGGCAATTTAAACATATTTTTTACTTTGTAAAGGTCAGTTTTGTTGTAGTAGGTTGTAAACATTGCATAGATGCGCCAATTCACAGACAGGGTCAAGACATTCCCCAGGCATGTTATTTAAAAGATTTTTGCATTTTTTTATGTTTCATAGCATTGTTAAAATCCCTGCTCCCCAGAAAAGAGATTTTTTTAAATGTTTTTTTCTTTGATACATATCTCCTGGGGCAGTGCCTAGCCCTCCATGCTATTTATTTGCCAATCTCCTGGCCATTACTGTTTTTTAACATCTGGCTCCTATTGACTGCAATAGGGTTTGGATTCAGCAACTGCAGTTTCGTAAAGTTTGCCAAACCCTGCTCAAACCAAATGCAGGTACATTGGGCTCATCACTAATTACCATATGAACAGAGATTGGCATTTGAAAACAGACTGTCCCTGGAGACAAACTACCAGTAGAGAACGTATATACTGGAAGATGAAACATTTCAAGTTGAGAGAAGTAAATGAGAGAACACATAAGGGGAGACACAGCCCTATAGAAAGCCTGCCAAGTAGCATGCTAATATTGGAGAAAACCTACAATTATGGAAAGACAGGCAAGAAGAGGCCCTGTAAATTAGCAAAACCCTGCTATCAAAAGAACTTGCCACTAAACACAGGGTGCCTTTGATTGTGGAGAGAGGCTGTAAACTGGAGAAAGCCTGCCACAGGGAAGAGACAGCATTGGATCTAGTGCTGGTGGATACAAAAATGTCCTGTAGGGATATTATTTGCGGAGTAATGCAAGGAATTGAGTGTTAATTTTCCAGTCTAGGCCAACTGTCGAGACCCAGTCCAAAATGTCCCCTGAATGTGACATCCAAGATCAAATGAAGAAGGTGTAGGAGACGCTTGGAACAGGTGGTGTGTAATAAGCCCAAGATGGAATAGGCAGTGTTTGCTACTCTTCGCAGGTCTTCCAGTGATCAAAGATAGTAATACCTCAATGGTCACCTGTAATATTATCCCACTAAAACACAACTTATCCTGTATTGGATTAAAAACAATGGTGCTCCTCACAGTTGGACATTGGCTGTGCTAGTGGGTAAGGCTTACTTTCCTGCATATTATGTGGCTATGGACTCCCAATACTGTTTTCTCATTAGTTACTGCAGGAAAGGAGGCCTGTTAAGTGGAAAGGCAATTTATCTTATTTTGGCTTATCCAATAAAATTATTTAAACCCCTAACCCACACCATTATTGGTTTTCCTGGAAGGAAGGGAACATTTATAAAAGGGCAGGCATTATTGCAGTATTGAGATCACTGCACTAAATTGTGTACATACCTTATACGTGACACCTGTGTGGTTAGGGCATTTCTTGTCCTGGTGCCACTGAGACACGTAGGAGTCTTTTTTTTTTAAATAAATGTTTTCACATAAAATTTACACAGCATTCACACATACATCACACATTTTTCTAATTGGATTCATTTGTAAAAATGTGAAAATCCTAAGTAAAAATGGTGTGGATCTTGAGTGAAAATATTTATGAATAGACAATATAGTGATTGAAAATCTGTTAAAAAAAGCCAGAGACAGTATTTTAAACCCGATAAAGGTTCTAATCCTTCCCCGCTATGAAAAAAAAAAAAATCTACCTGGAGTTGAGCTATAGTTTGCGTAATTTGGTGTACTTCTGCCGTCAGCCAATGGGACAGTTTTACCATAAAATTCCAAGACAGTAAATAAGTGCATGCATTATTGTCATTATACACAAAGTAACAAAGTAATATAAACTACATTAAGGTAGTTACTGTGCATTTGCTTGTGTGGCCTGTGATGATCAACTAACCAAGACATTGCAAGATTTTGTTCCTGAAAAATGATCATTCTTGAAAACAGCACAGTATGTAAAAGAGAAAAGTAATGTAATATAAATTGTAGAGAGTCAGCCTGGAGAGGGTTAATAAAACAGGGCAAGTACTTTCATTTCAGGCCTACTTATTAGGCACTGGTCAGAGATGCTGAGAGGAATGGCTGTGTTGCTATCAGAGCTGAAGAGAGCTTGATGCTGAAAGGACACCTGTTGCCTATGACTTAATCCTGCTGGGTAAGCTTGCCTGAATTGGAACTGTACTGTGTTATATGCTGTGGCTGGGATGATGAGCATATTTTGAAAGGACTGTCTTATACTCCTAAGAAGAGTTTTTGTGTTGTTTGAACTGCCTATGAAGACAAAGCCTGTCAATTTTCTGTAGTTTTTTGCTCAATAAAGCCTTTTAAGTTGACTAAACTGTTTCAGAGCTGGCTGTTCACCCCTCTGATCCCTTACAATTGGTGTAGGATGCAGGCAGTTTGAGGGGTGCAGTCAAATCCCATGTTCTGGGTTAAAGCTGCACAGGCTGTGAAATATTCTGAACAAACAATGGAGGGCTTAGTTAAGCAGCTGATGCTGGCTAATGCGCAGGCTTGGGCCTGCCAGGAGCAGGTCCTGGCACAGTCAGTCACAGCACAACAAGAGACCAACTGGTGGGTGGAACAGATAGCGGGCTTGCAAAAGGCAGTAACCCAGCAGGCTGTGGTGAGTGGTGGCCCCATTGATAAGGGTGACCCACGGAAGGCAGTGCAGCAGATCTTGCAAAAGATGACAGCCTCCGACAATGTGGAAGCATACCTAGTGATGTTTGAGCGGGTTGCAGCAAGGGAAGGTCTGCCTGATAAATACTGGGCAGATGTATTGGCTCCTTTCCTGACCGCTGACCCCCAACAGGCGTACTGTGACTTGGCCCCTGAATCAGCACGGGACTATAAGCTGTTGAAAGCAGAAATCCTAGCAAGGCTGGGAGTGACTGTCGCTTTAAGGGCGAACCATGGCTTGCGCTTTGACAAAGCTAAGCCTGCCCGTGCACAGCTGTACCACCTGATGCACTTGTTCCAGGACTGGCTGAAACCCGAGGAAAAGACACCCACTCAGATTGTGGAAAGAGTCGCACTGGACTGTTTGCTGCATAGGCTGCCTAGGGAGCTTCACTGATGGGTGGCTCAGTCCGAGCCTCAGTCCCTGGATGACATGGCTGCTGTCGAGTGCTACAGTTGTGTGGAAAGTGTCCAGGAGAGTCCCTCTATAACCAGTGCCCATTCCAAGGAAGTGCAGTCCAGCGCCAAGATGACACCTATTGAACGCATGGTGTCTGTTTGGGTGCCTAACACTCCCGACAGGAGCACCCCAATGTCAAACCCTCCTGAGAGTCGCCAGCAAGAATGGGAACCCCAGGAGGTTTGCTGTTGGACCTGCCAACAACTGGGTCATATGTCGGCCAAGTGTCCAAGGCGGGAAGAGCCAATGGAATGTGATATGACTCGACATGGCTCTGTTTTTGCCTGTACGGCTGATGCTAAAAATAATTTAAACCCACTTGAGAGTGTGGTGTGGGTTAATGGACAAGAAGTTGTATCACTTCTTGACTTGGGGAGTGGGCTTACCCTGCTCCAATCGGAAAGTTTGCAGGTAAAGCCGATACCCAGGAAAAAGATTGGAGTGGTCTCTGTACATGGGGTTGTCAAGGTCTATCCAATGGCCCATGTAACCCTATCCACAACAGCAGGAACTGCTAGATTGAGAGTTGGGGTGATCTTGGGGTTACCTCATGGTACCTCATAGGTACCTCATACCTAATTGGGCGAGACTGCCCCATATTTTGGGACTTATGTGAACAAAAGTTCAAAGGTTCAGGGGCCTCCCCTAAAAAGAAGAAACCCCCATGTGAAATGTTTAATACTATGTTGCAGGAGGTAAACAGTAAAGAAATGTGTCAGATGTGTGAACCTACAGGAGCTAACCTAGATCCCCTGGAGGTTTTTGCAGGATTGGAGGCGGAGAGTTCTCCCTCTGGGCCTGACTTGTCATATCTTGGGGGCTCCCGAGTCGATTTCCTTGGTACTCGAAGGAGGGAGGACTCCGCTTTGATCCCCTTCAAGGAACAGGTCACACCATTGAATGGTGAGCCACAGCATCCTGGGGAAGATATGCGGCCCCCCCCAATCTGCTGTGAATAATACGGTATGATACAGGTTAGCCAAGAATCCAAACAAACCATTAGCGAGGACCCAGAGACGGCTTGCCAACCAGTCTGCCAGGGTCAGAGAGTCTAAACCTGGGGATCAAGTGCTGTTGGTTGAACCTACTGTGGAGAGTAGGTGTCTCACAGAGGGACAGGAACCCTCTGAGATAGTAGTAGAAAAGGTCAGCGCTTTTCTCAGTGGTGACTTGTTACAGCCGATGCTACCGAACAACCACATTAAGGACTGCCTGGCTGAATTTAAAAACATAGCATTGTTTAAAAGGTGGCCCAGAAGCCGCTTGGCTGAATTGGTGCAAGCGCTCCTCACAGAGGTGTACCAGGAAGTGTACCGCCTAATGGGAACTGATAAAAATCACTTTGATAGATTTACAGCAGAAATCCGGCCTAGAAATGATGTGGATTCAGAGTAGGAAGGGGGCATAGACCTGAGAGCATGCATTGGAAAAAAAGATGGCCTTTCCCAGGCCTATGGCCATTGAGGTATATATTGTCCAGCCCCGGGCCTGGAACATAGAGTCAGCTTGGAGAGGGTTAATAAAACAGGGCAAGTACTTCCCTTTCTGGCCTACTTTTTAGGCAACTGGTCAAAGAGGCTGAGAGGAATGGCTGTGTTGCTATCAGAGCTGAAGAGAGCTTGATGCTTGGAAGGACACCTGTTGCCTATGACTTGATCCTGCTGGGTGAGCTTACCTTAATTGGGACTGTACTGTGTTATATGCTGTGGCTGGGACGCTGAGCATATTATGAAAGGACTGTCTTATACTGCTAAGAAGAGTTTTAGTGTTTAAACTGCCTATGAAGACAAAGCCTGTCAATTTTCTGTAGTTTTTTTGCTCAATAAAGCCTTTTAAGTTGACTTATACTGTCTCACAGCTGGCTGTTTACCCTTCTGATCCCTTACAATATTTTATATATATATATATATATATATATATATATATATATATATATATATATATATATATATATATATATATATATATATATATATATATATATATATATATATATGTTGGAGAGTATTAGCCAAAAAAAAATCCAACAATCTCTAGCGCTTGTCACAAAAGCCATAAAAGGAAAGACAAGAGGCAACACAGAAAACCGTGCGTGCAAATTCTGCAACATCCATGAAAGAAATACATAAATTATAATGTGGATAATAACAAAATGTATTAATTCATGAGAATTGAAGATGGCATAGACAAAATAAACTTTTGTAAAAACCACAAAATAACTCAACATATTGATATTAAATGAAGTGTATCTGTATTTTGTTCTATACTGTATAAACATGTTTCCGGGAAATAAAAAGTAAAAAAAAAAAAAGAAAGAAAGGATGTTGTGCTGAATGAATTCATACATGCATTAAAGCAGAAGTAAACCCATCCATAAAACAGTTTCACTTTAAGAAAGGGAGTCCTGACAACCTACTCCATTTGAAGAGTTTTGCCAAAGCAGGGGTGTGGTTAGGAAGACACGTTCTATGGCCTACTAAATTCTAATGGGAATACATTCCTAAAAAGACCTGGCTTGCCTTCCTAAATGAGAAAAATACCGAAATACTACATACCCCAACAGCCAAAAAGACCGAATCCTGTTCTTTAAGTACAAAATTTTGATCTGTAGTAAATACCAAGAAACTACTTATAAGATATTGACACTATAGTATAGGGCCCCAACTATCCTTTCTAAAAACATTTGCAAGAAATCTGTGCTGAAGATGTAAGGCTTACAAGGAAACACTTTTAGATATATTTTGAGACTGTCCCCCTATATGTCTTTTTGGCAACAGGTCTCTTGAATAACCCAGCAATTTACAGATATTTCCCTTCTTGACAATCCCGCCAATGTCCTTTTAAACCTAACACCTTTATCCAAAAAACATTACCATAAATCACTTCTTAAACATCTACTAAATGCAGCGAGGGCTTGTGTCCCAAGTATGCGAAAACAACAGTCCCCTGGTTTGCCAGGGTGAACTACATATGATGCATGGAGCATATTTATGCCCTATGTGATAAATCTGAGGAACATACGAGTAGATGGTTCTAATGGGAACAATTTCAAATGTCTAATGGATATCTAGAATAATGAGTGGCTCTTTCACATCTCACTACTCTGTTCAAGGAGATGCCTTCTGGGACACCTTCTCAGGCACTTCCTTTCCCCACTCTCCCCTTTAAAATCCTTTTTTTTTTCTCTTCTCCTATTCCTTGGAACCCTCTATCCCCATCTTTTCTTTCCTTGCCCTTACTGCTACTCCCTCCTTCCACCTACACCTATATAACTACCAAATATTTGGTGAGCATCAGACTCACTTACATGACTGAAGAAATACCCCTTAGGAGGGATAAGGAAATGAGAACTGACGCTCTTTGTAATATGTTATACATGCCAATGTATGTTTGTTCTGATTACGAATATGTGTACCTATTCTGAATGTTAAAGGAGTTGTAAAGGCAGAAGGTTTTTTATCTTATTGCATTAAGATAAAAAAACCTGTGTGTAGCAGCCCCCCAAATACCTACCTGGGCTCCTTCTCTCTCCAGCGATGTCCACGATCCCCTCAGCCATCCAGTACACTCCTCCTGATTGGCTATACACAGAGCAGTGGTGCCATTGGCTCCTGCGGCTATGAATCAAAGTCAGTCAGCCAATCAGGGGAGAGAGGGCCAGGTCAGGGCTTCGTGTCTGAATGGATACACAGAGCTCTGACTCGGCTTGGGTGCACCCCTGTAGCAAGCTACTGGCTGAGGGGCACTCAAAGAAATGAGGGGCTAGGAGCAGCAAAGTGGGACCCAAGAAGAGGAGAATCCAGGCTGTTCTGTTCAAAACCAACTGCACAAAGGAGGCAAGTATAACATGTTTTTTTTTTTGTTTTGTTTTTAAACAAGCCTTTACAATTACTTTAAATGCAGAATATTTTGTCAGTATATCAATTTCCAGATATAAACATGTAAATAAAATTTTTTTTAAAAAATGGGAGCTCCATGAGAGCTGGATGTTACAAATAAAAGTGTTATGAAAGTTTTATGGCAGGATGATAAGCTGAAAGCATTACACTGCTCCCCCTATAAACTATTCATACGCTTCAGATTGAGTTCATTAATTTCATACTGATAAGAATAAACAGGTTATTAAAAACCAACAGCACATAAAGACAGTCATCATACTGTAAAATAAGTAATCTAGCTAAACTGCAAAACCACCAGATGGCAGTAGCACTCTGCAACTGTCAAATATTAATAGACTTGGTCTGTCTTTTGCACTCAGTCTCAATTTAAGTACAAGACACCATTCTCTTTATATTATGGTAATACAATATGTGTACATAATAACAAATAGCAATGCAAACATGTTTGATTTTGTCTGCCAAATAGCATGTTCTTACTCTAGTGACCTGTAGCACAGGAAAGTAGTTTAGATATTGGGATTGATTTACTAAAGGCAAATACTCTGTTTACTTTAAAAAAAAAAGGCAGTTGCACTTTATATCAGGGACTTTCCTCAGAGCTTCGCCAAGGTGGTGAAGTTTCACTTTGCAAAGAATACCCACTCACATGCAGAGAAAGTAAACAAAGGCATTTTTGCTTGCTTGTGATTAAATATGGTAATTAAAATCACCAAGGCTTCATCTGGGGAAGGTTATTGACAAATATTAACTTAACCATATTTGGTCATGAGGTCATGGGAGATCCCTGGTGATGTCATTGACCAAATAAGATCATGTCTATATCTGATCAATGATATCACTTGGCAAACGTCGCTTTTGCTGTAGTAAATCCTACAGATTTGCCGCTTCACGGGCAGATTTAAGGTATCCCCAAGCATGTTGTATAAAGGAATTTAGGATTTCTAATATTTCACTTTAAGCATTGTTAAAATCACTACTCGCTGCCACACAGTATTTTTTATTTTTATTTTTGTATTTTCCTCCAGGACAGTGCCCAGCTCCCCATGCCCTTTATTTGACATTATCTTGTTAGCCTTAAAAATTGTTAGAATTGATTTTAAAGATTAACCCCTCCTTTATTGGGTTCAGGTTAACATTCAAAATTTAGGAACAGTTTAGCGAATCACCTTATTACATTACTTATGATATATAATGCTTTAGCAAATCAAATGTCAATCAGCTAGGTATTTATTCTACTATAAATAGTCCATAATCTTAAAAAAAAAAACATTTATAGTCTCATTTATATACAGCATAGACTGCAGAGGCAATAATTTGTTTACACATGCAAAACAGTGTTCAAAGCATCTTCTCATTGATAACGTAGGGCTCATTTTAACCACTTGCAAACTACCCGTCTGCAATGTAATGTAATGTGGGCGAGTGGGCGCTGTAGGCAAAGCCATCACTGCCTACTTCCGGGTTTACAGTGCACGCATGCACCCCCCGTCCGGCTCACGCTGTGTACAATCAACCAATAATTCATGGCGGGCACCTGCTGATTAGCTGTGTGCAATCACAGCCTAGAGCTCTTGTGTTGGTAAACAACACAGAACTCTGCTCAAAGGGAATTATCTGTCAGTTTCTCATCCCTGCAAAGCAGGGATGAGAAGCTGAAAGATCAGTTAATAAAAACAGCACACTTTACACACATTACACATAGTTAGGGACATATTTAAACCCTTGATTGCCCTGGATGTTAACCCCTTCCAAGCCAGTGTCATTAGTACAGTGACAGTGTATAGCAGGGATCTTCAAGCTAGAGCCTCCCAGCTGTTGCAGAACCACACATCCCATGAGGCATTGTAAAACTCTGACATTCACAGACATGACTAGGCATGATGGGAATTGTATTTCCTGAACAACTGGAGGGCCATAGTTTCAAGACCCCTGATGTATAGTACTATCACTGATCACTGTATTAATGTCACTGATGATGTCAGTGGTAGTTAGTCAGTTCCTCCCAGTGTCAGTTAATGTCAGATTGACCGCCGCACTATCGCAGTCCCGTTATAAGTCTTGATCGCCACCATTCATAGTATAAAAAAAAAAAATTAAAACATTAAAATTCCAGTATATATAGCTTAGTTTTTATCAATATCAGTACCAATCAATATACACTTATTGGGATTTGTTTGATCAAAAACATGTAGCAGAAAACATTTTGGCCAAAATTTATGAAAAAAAATTAGATTTTATTTTTAATTGGATATGTTTTATAGCAGAAAGTTAAAAGATATTTTTTTTGTTTGTTTATATCGCAAAAAATAAAAAACCCAGTGGTGATCAAATACCATTAAAAAAAGCTATATTTGTGTGATAAAAATGATAGAAATTTTGTTTGGGTACAGCGTTGCAGGACCACACAATTACCATTTAAAGTAACATAGTGCCGAATAGCAAAAAATGGCCTGGTCATGAAGTTGGTAAAATTTTCTGGAGCTCAAGTGGTTAAAATACAACTACTATATCAATAGAGTTTTATATACAACATATCACATTTTAGAAACAAAGAAATTCACAAAGATTTTCTCTTGACTAAATACCGCAGAGAATGTCATATACAAAAATATGTTTCCCCAAGCTGTCTTCAGGTATTAATAATATTTTTCTCCACCAGATATTACAAAAATGTAATTATTGAGTTAGAAAACATCTCATTATCTCTCTGGAAAGCATTTTTCTGCATGTAAAATACTTTTTCGTAATTAACAATGACTTTTTTCGAAAGACAGAATGATCCTCCGCTGTTTATATGGAAAAGTTTTATTTTTATATGAATTATCAGTGTGCTGGAGGGCTGGCAGAGCTGTCACAGTGAAGCTACTGCACTGTGGGAAATCTCAGTTAAACAACAGAGAGGACAAACACAATCGTTCACTTATGAAAATACAGCTCCAGGGCCATACAGCAAGAAAAGCATTTAGCCTGTTATTCTGCAATATTGTCAATCTGGTTCAAGTTTTCCAAAACATGATCAATTATGAAAGTGCTGAGAAGAGTAGCTCTCATCTGTAGTTTTACTATCAGGGAATACTGTTTAAGCCCAATTGAATTTACAGTTTAAATAAGCTAAATACATTCCCAGTACACCAAAGCAAAAGACATTTAGAGTCTTGCAGTTCTTTTTCTTAAGAAAACAGACACAGCCTGAGTAGCACAGCCTATCTCCTGACAGTATGCATTGTGAAAGCAGTGGAATCTCTGTGGAGGTTCGGCACACACCTTGCTTTTTTAGAACTATACCTCCGCAATCAGTAAGTTCATGCTGCCTACTGATTGGAAATCTTTAGCTCTGACTCAGCAGGAAGTGTGTTGGACCTTTGCAGAGTGACCACTGGTTTCAAGCAAAAAAAAAAGGGACCTTCTCTGCAGCATGCTGGCAGGGGACAAGCTTTTCTACTCAGGCTGTGGTTCCCTTCTAAAGAAAACCAACTGTACTACTTTATGTTACATATTAGGTAAGGTTGAATAAAGACAATAGACCATCCAGTTCAACCTGTGTAGGTGTCCGTGTCTATAATCATTTCCCATATCCCTGTATGTTGTGTTCTTTAAGATGCACATCCAAGAGTCTTGTAAAAAATATTAATACTCCCCACTGACACCACCAATTTCGGAAGAGAATTCTACATCCTTATCGCCCTGACAGTGAAAAACCCCCTGCGCACCAAGAAGGTATTTAGCTGTCCAAAATGAAAAAGCTTGGCTTTAATTGAAATAGTTATTTGAAGAGCACACATGTCAAGTCTTTTATTGTTCTAAGAGGTAACAGCTTTATGTTTGGTTCATGCCTTAAAGATATTTTTAGTCTTTAGTTAATTACAAGGATTTTTTAATTCTTTATTTTTTTTGGAAAGTTTTACAAACTTGAAGAAGATGAAGAGCTATCAGAAAAAGTAAAGTTCCTGAAAAACTTAGTAGATGAAAAGCAAGTTGTGATAGATTTTACCAAAAATATTAGCCACTTACATGTTTGTGAGCACAGTCATATTTGAACATCATGCTACTGAGGCACACCTGAATGAACACTCTTTAGTAAAGTTCCGCCCCTTCCATGATATGAATATTTTAGTAAAAACTAAGACTAGAATATGCTATCGGCTTTATATTCACATCTCCTTTTCAAGCAAGAGAAAGAACATTGGTTTCTGTTTCCTGAACTGTGAAAATGGTATGGTACTTTATTAAGACTTAAGAAAAGATTTAGTACATGGGAAACTGTCACGTACCTGGAGATGGAGCCTGACGTGGAGAGTAAGGCGATCTCTTACTCCTCCGGCCTGGTGCCCCTGATAGAATAAACAGGAGGCACGGAAGCCTGGAGTGGCACGAGTGCCTAGTAGTTCGGATGGTGAAGGCTGCATATGAGGGGTCTGTGCTTACGTGGATGCAGGCTGGATTGTGACGCAGGGGTCTGGATAATAGGTTTTCTCCATCTGTGGATTTGGCTAACAGATTTTCCATTTGCACATACAGTAACTATGTGCCTGGGCTTATTTCTGCTTTCCTGACAGAAACACTAGCAGAAGTAAAGACACTGATTTCGTCATCAGTGGCTTTACAAACTATTGTGAACATTTTTTGTCTTCATTTACTAGGGTTGTTATTCTGTTATTTCTTCATCTAAAGAAAATGTGACATCTGAAGTACTGTTTTATGTATAATTGTAGAGTTTCCTTCTGTATTTCATTACATTTACTCAGCATTCTTGATTGATAACTGCTGAGATAAAACCTCAGACACAGAAAATGCATTGTTTTTCAAACATCAAACATGACAAACAATAAATGCCATCATAGTGTTATTATTCCTTTATACCCCTGTGGCCACCCATGTAAGGGAGTGGTGAATGGTGCCACAGAGCACACCTGTTGGAAGCCCCAAACCTCTGCTATCCTGTATCCAACTCCTTGCCAGATGCCTTCCAACAACATCCCTGGCCATTAGCCTTTATATTCCAAAGAATGGCTTTGGAAAGGAGAGAGGACAGACCTGCATTCTGTGTCTGCCAAAGCTGCCCCAGAGACTGAGTTGGAGGGGGTGAGTCACTGCATCTTCAGAACCAAAGCTGAGAGACTGCACCCTGTAGGACCTGACTCCTGGAACCTGGTGATCACCAAGCCTTTGGGATCAGACAAGTCACTCACCAGGAAGTGGTGAGCTGAACTACACATTCGAAATGTCCGCCATACACTGTTACCACAGATATAGGCTTCTACTTAGTAGCCGATCTCCTATCATCTACCACCTAAAGAAGGGCCCCACCAAAAGCTGGCCAACTTTGAATATCAGGTGCCAGGTAGGTCCATACACTTACAGAGGTACACCAAGACACTAGAGAAGCATACATCCACCCGCCTTAGGAGTTACAAGCATAGTGTATGCACAAGAACCCGGTTTCCTTTTGAATTAGTTCATACCAATCTAGATACTCCAGTTGCACCTTTGATGGTTCAATTTGACTTTGCTATAGTCTTTTGAATGCCAGTTAGTGGCCCTTCATTCTGTGTAATTATTTGTTTATCAATGTATGCCATGTTTGAATGTGTTTGCCATATAACGTTCAATTAATTTGCCACCAAGATGCTCGTGGCCTTATTCTTGTGCATTATTTTAGAGTGGTAACTTACTAAGTCATTCAGGTGTAAACAGTTTTAGGTCTACGACCAAGTGTGTCAGTGGGGATCGAGCAGTTAAGAGAGTCAGGGTAGAACAGAGGACCCACCATCATCAGCAGCTCCTGTGGGGGTAAGCGCTACAGAAGTATAGTTGTTGCACTTTACTGGTATTACTTCAAGAAATGGCAATTACAGTCACATCAAATAGACATACTAACCAGGGTCACTTGACAGTACTTTGTCAATCATATAAAGTGGATGAACCACAGCAGTCACATGTGAAAGCATCATACTACCCTTCACCCTTCACTCATCTTCCCTTTCACAGTCTCTTTCCTTCCCAGGGTCAATAATACTCACTCACTGAGAGGGCTCAGGCTTGCTTTAGGTTATCTGTATCTAGCTCACGACACCCTGTTTGTCATTCCAGAGGCAGAAACACTGCAGTTGCATCTCTAGCTCCAGTACACTTCTCCCAGGTGCTCCAGGGGGATAGACTCATTTAGGAGAACACTTCACCTGGCCTGAAAGGACTTTCACAATTTGCTCTAGCCTCCACCACAAGAGACAGAATGACTACAGCTGACTCTTCTAGGTGCAGAAGTATGTTGTGAACAAACATGGTACATTCATGTGAAACATATCAACTAACTGTAACTCTGCATGTTTGACTGGCATATGTAGCACCCTCTACCTCAGTGTTTCTCAAATCCAGTCCTCAAGGCACACCAACAGGTCTTGTTTTCAGGATATCCCTCAGATGAAACAGCTGTGGTAATTACTAAGGCAGTGAAACTGATCAAATCACCTGTGCAAAATAATGGCAAGCCTGAAAACATGACCTGTTGGGGCGCCTTGAGGACTGGAGTTGAGAAACACTGCTCTACCTTTTAGGTAGTTGCTAGAATAGGATTTTCTGGGTTTAATACGTTCAGTGTAGGCACATTTAGCCAGGCCTGTGCTTTAGGCTGAGCCTGGTTGTTTTAATTTGGGACTGGGAGTGTTGTGGTGGGTGTGACCACCTGTGCTCTGACTCAGAGGCACCTCCCCTGCTTTTAGGAAGATTGTTCTGGAACAGAGGTTGGACTGAGGTTTGAGTGACAGGCAGCTCATGTGAGGAGCAGAGACCAATTCCCATTTGGTGTTGGCAGGGGACAGGCCTCCCATATAAGCTGAGGTCACATGCTGCCAGGAAAGAGTTCTGAAGGAGCAGAAAAGGGAGAATGGAGTTACAGGCAGCTGCCGCAGTGCGTCCCCATGTGGGGAGCGCGCCGAGCGGGGAGGAGGGATGGAGGAGCTGCTAGGATGTATTCCTGGATAAAGATCTTCACCATGGAGTTGGTGTCAAGCTACTGTGACCGGGGAACACAGGACTTGCACACAGGAGAAGATCGGTAAAGGAGAAGCAACAGTAGGACTGAGGAGAGTAGATCAACGACGTTCTGTGACCAGGGAACACAGACTTTGCCCTTTGGAGAAGGTCAGTGTGCAAGAAGAAAAAGGAGAATTGTTGAGAGTAGTGCAAAATGCTGTGGCCGGGGAACGCAGCATTTGCAGTTATGGACAGGCTGGGAACAGTGGTCCGCTTATTACCATGTACTAAGCCGGCGGGGAGAGGTACCGAGTATCTCTGTCCTGGTAAAGCACTTTGGTAATACCTTTCAAGAGACTGTGTAGCTACCAAATTCACTGAGCCACCGGGGAGAGGTATTGCATGCCTCTGGCTTATTAATTTGCTAAAGCCACACCATTCAGAGACTTTACTACAGTAACAAAGTACAGCCAGCAAGCTGGGGTTATTCAGAGTGATCCCTTCTTGTCTTACTGGAAGTGAAGCAACAGGAATCTAACAGTTTTGCAGTAGAGGATTTGTACAAGAAGTGATAATCTGCAGGAGTGAGTGCAGAGAAGGAGGATCAATCGTCTGCAGAGGAGACATGCAGAGCAAATAGACTGTGAATGTTAGAGGTGCATCATTTCAAGGCTAAAGTTGCTAATCAATGTCTTACTCATGTGATAACAATACAATAAGTACTATGGGCACCCCATATCTTCCTTTACCCAACCAAGTTGTATTGTATTAATTTAAACGCAACAAAACTATGCAAATGACTGCTCATTGTCTCAGAGGTGATAGATGGGGGTCTGGCAGCAGGGCGATTTGGTTTATGTTAGTAACTAGTGGTAACCAACCATTACACATACGACAGAAAAATAACTCCTTATCAAGCAATTTGATTGGTGTGCAACCAATTTCTTCTTTTTTCTATCCAGGGTTCCTGCAATAAGTGGCTACATCTGCACAATATTGGGTATCCATGTCCCAACTGCACTTAGGCTCCTCCCAACCTGGTTAATATATGGTCACCGACATGACATCACTACAAGAGGGCTCTAATTAGAAGGGACTTAGCAGCTGATTACACTATTCTATGTCACCACACACTGTTCCAAGACAGAGAAAACCAGTGGCAGACTAGCTAACTGCACCTGCTTACACCCATGCTCCTAGAAGCTTTGATTTATAACCTAGATACAAAGATGCATATAGTATAAGTTATTGAAAGCATGGCTTTTATGAAGCAAGCTTGGGGAACAACAAGACCAGATAGCCAGTAAAGGTATAGTAAACAGGTTGATAAGAAGGAAAAAAAGCTGCATTGAAAATACTGTAACTGGGTCATTGGGCATTATGGAATGTTTTGCATTACATCACTCACTATCCAAGTCCAAGAAAATAAGTGCACAGATGAAAGGTATATCTGAGAGCTGTTTTACCTTCCAAAGAATTTGTATTATTGTCTGCTGTTTCTGAAATGTATGTAGCATTGCCCTACCAGTTTGCACAGCCAGTAAGCCTGCAGACCTACCTTTCCTGTACTATAGTTAGGTAATACAGCCTGTGACTGGACAGTGAAAGACAAGCTCCACACTAATGAGCTAATCTTCTTGCTATTCTGCTCTCTTATGTCGGCATGCTTCTTGTCAGCACAGGTGCTTTGAAAAATACAATCAAAGGACAAACTATAATGAAAATACAACACAAGGACAAATGTACCTTAAGACTTAATATACCATTTAACCTAGTGGTGCCGAACCTGTAGCATTCTGATGTGCCTGAAGCCTCAAACCAGGGAAGTGCATGCCCATGCTCTGGGATTGGGGGTTGGCAAGCCCAGATCACGATGCCATCCCAGAGCATCAGAGTGTATGTCCTATGGAAATTTTGATCTAGCACAGATTCATGTTGGATATTTCATTTAAATTGTGTGTATATTTTTTACTCTGCTCGCCTGACCAAGTGAGTGCTCCTCCTTTTTTTTTCTAACAACCTGGTCTCTGTGAGTGCTCTCTTGCAAAACTTGTTGAGATTCAAATACACAAGCATATGTTCCCTGGACTATTAATCATGCTATGATTCATGTAACTATTTATATCCTATGTGTATCTATCTGGAAAAATGTTCTAAGATTTTTAAAAATGTAAAAAACTTTTTAAAATATTGTCGTTGGAATAAAATGTGTATTTTTTTTATAAATAACATTTTTGTGTCTTCCAAAAGTCCACTTGGGGATCCTTGTTCTATACTTAAGTGGCCCACAGTCTTCAAAAGGTTGAGCACCCCTGCTTTATCTCCTCAACCAAGCGCAACCCTGCAACCAAGTGCAACCTGCCTGAAAAAATACCTACCTTTCTCATCATACCAGCAATCTTCATTCTGAAGCCCTGCCCACCCCTGAATAACGTTTGCAACAAAAACATCACTCTGGGTCCACATTTTACCCTAGGTTCACATGTATGCATTTTTTAGTGCATTTTGCAATTTGCAGAAATGCACTACAGTCTATTTAACATGGTTTCCTATGGTACATGTTCATAGCTATGCATTTTGCGGCCTCAATGGAATCACACCAGAAACGCAAATGTTGTGTTTGTGACGAGATTTTTAATGTGTTTAAACACTGTATATAGCTGTTTGCTAAGGAGGTGGCCCAGAAGCTGGCCTCTGCATCCTTAACAACTGATGAGTCTTTTGCCCAAATCCTTCCCCCCCCCCATGTGAATGGGTATCGGGAACATCATACCCCTACCCATTCACCCCAAAAAGCAGTGAAATGATAAAAAAAACAAGAGGCGGTTTTTGACATGTTCTTTATTAAAAAGAAGCTGCCGGTTACCTGCTAAAAACAAAAAAAGACCGCTCTTCTTCGATGTGTTGTCGCCCACTGTCTGACATCTCTTATATAGCTATGGAGCCAGCTATACACAGTGTGTTAACAGTGTTTTTAAGGGGAAAAAAAAAAAACGCAAAATGTATGAAAACTTCATGCAAAAAATGCATCAAGCACAGCTGCATGGATATGAACCTAGCCTAATGCCCTGTACACACGATAGGATTTTCCAATGGAAAATGTATGATAGGACCTGGTTGTCGGAAATTCCGACCGTTTGTAGGCTTCATCACACATTTTCCATAGGAATTTCCGACATACAAAGTTTGAAAGCTTGCTATAAAATTTTCTGACAACAAAATCTGTTGCTCGGAAATTCCGATCTTGTGTACACAAATCCGACGCACAAAGTGCCACGCATGCTCAGAATAAATTAAGAGACGAAAGCTATTGGCTACTACCCCGTTTATAGGCCCCGACGTACGGATCGGATTTTCCGACAACTTTCGGATTTTCCGACAACCTTGTGTGACCGTATGTGAGGAAGACAAGTTTGAGCCAACATCCGTCTGAAAAAATCCATGGATTTTGTTGTCAGAATGTCTGATCAATGTCCGACCGTGTGTACAGGGCATAACTGCACGTGCATGCTGTTGCCCTATTCATCCCTGCGGTTCAGCCATGCTGCACTTGACAGCTTAAGGCCACCATGACCATGACGAGCATGCTTACTAATGGGAATAAATTAGACCTTGGTGCATGCACATTAGAATGAGGACCTGGTGGAGATATTTTTAATGCATCATTGGATATGACTCTACAGTGAAGGTTACTACAGTGTGGAAGGAAGGTAAGTATTTTACCAGGCAGCCTGCACTTATGTGAAGGACAACAGTATTAACAGTATAGTTGTTATTTTGAAATATTTGAACACACATACAACTATGTGAACTGTTTTTTTTTTATCTGCCTGGAGTTCAGCCTTTATTTGGAATAAACCCTTTAATGTATTGTAAAGACAGTCATACCATGTGAACACTCCTTTTTGGAAATGCTATCCTGTGTTATAATTCCAATCTTAACAATCATATTGATGTTGATTGTTTTTGTACACAAAATGTAGTCAGAGGACATTCTTTCTATTTTATTGCAAAGTATTTCTCCTGACACAAACCCTTCATCTCACAGAAATGAAGCACTCAGCTGTCTCCAGTCTGTATGGTGGATGCATTAGCAAATAATTGGAAAAATGAATGGATTGGCCATTGGGGTATATGGAAACAGATACACCATTCAATTCACTAGTGGCTGTTAACTCTTCTAATGAAGTCATCTTGTTATTCCCTCTCTTGCTTGGCTACGTACCTCATTGTATGTTTCAGCTTGACTGATAACATGCTAATTACTGGAAAAAAATCTGATCAGTTCATTTCCTATGATCATGGGGTTTCTTTATATCCTGGGGTGACAAATAATTGCAATACACTTATTAGATGTTTGGCAGGAGTATTAAACTGATACTTTAGCTTTTAAGTGGTGATAATCATAGCGTTGGAAATATACGCAAATGTCAATGTGCAAGAATCCAGCACAACAATATGTGGGTCATATTTTGTCACAGCGTTATGTTGTCATTTGAGAACAAGAATTAAATAAATTGCCTAATAGACAGATCACAGTTTGATAAGAAACAGATGGATCAATAACATGTATAATACCCAGGGTTCCATCCTCGCAGATTATGTAAACCTATTAATGGTAAATTCTAACATTTTAATTTTTGTTAGGTGCAGATGTTTTATTTTCTAGTTACCATTGCTATAATGGTACTTGTGGGCCAGTACATAGAACAACAGGGTATATAGACGACAACACCACGTGTCAACATTGTAAATAATGAAAACATTTCCCAATTTGTTTTCCTCTTCTTAAAACTCTTGGAAGTTAATGGTTAAATTCTTTAAAAGATAAATATGGAAATAGAATAAAATAAAACAATCAAACTTACCTAGATGGCTCCAGCAATGATTCCAGCTGCAGCTGTCCCCCGCCACCCCTAAGACAGAGAACTGAGCGATCAAACACCACTGATTGCTTAGCTCCCGGCCCTCAGCCTGCAAAGAGCTGGTGACAATCAGACATCGGCTCTCTGCTCTGCCCCTCCAGCGCTCACTGGAGCTCTGGGTTGTGGAGGGGAGGGTGCGGCTGGCTCAGGCTCCCAGTGGCTTGGCCGAACCCGACCATATGGGAAAATGGGTCATGGGAGTGCAGAACTAACTGCACTCCTGTCAGTGTTGCCAACCTACCAGGTTGAAAGGTACTGACACAACACCCAAAATTTACTGGCACAGTCAAGTTTTTACTGGCATATCCAAAAGTTTCAAAATGACTGTTTTAAGTGCATATTTCATGATTTAGGCTACAAACAAGGTACAATATGCAAATAGCAAAGTGATTTAAGGTAGATATTAAGGCAAAACAGATTTCTTATTTTAATTTCAATATAGTAATTAAGTAGCTCAGGGACAGGAATCGAGAGAGCAAGAAATTAGAATAGGCGGCACACACACGAAATTGACTCTCACAGTGACACTGACAGCAGTGTGCAGCAGCACAGATGATGATGGCTCCTCACCAACATGACACGTCCCCTCCTGAGTCACAGTGACCCTCTCTCTCCATGCCAGGTGCTCCCTTCAGTCCACTCCCGGCTTACCTTCCTCCAGTTCCACAGACCTGCACATGAGGCTCCGGCTGCTCCGTTTCCTTGCATTATGACTTCACACGACACACTGCCGGCACAGTCCGGAAATGCTGTAGCAGGCACTGGGATGGTCTCGGCCAAGCGTCACAGTCATATTTTTTACTGGCAACCTTTTGCTTTCACTGGCATTTACTGGCAGGAGAAAAGTGCCCATTTATTACTGGCTGTCAGTAAAAATACTGGCGGTTGACAACACTGACTCCTGTGACCCACAGAAGAAGCATAGCCAAAAAAGCTTTGGCCATACTCCTCCTTTAAGAGAACTCTAGGAACAAAGGAGATGCTATGAGGAGTCAGAAGGCTCTCTATATTTCAGGGAAAAAAAAGGTCATCTCTCCCTTCTTTGGTTTGTTGGTCTGTATTGCTAAAAAGTATCCTCCCTTATAAAGCAGTTGTCTCCACACTGTCTGCAGAAAAACACTTAAATTGGCCATACACTATGCAAATTTCCTAATTCCTGGACCCTAATGAAATTTGCTACATAAGTGGCCTTTTCAACCCCCTCCCTGCCAACATCTTTCAATTGAAAAAGCAAAGATGCTGGACAATTTTTGGGGGGGCTCAACAGCAGCTGCATCTAATTACAATAGATGCAGTCTCTCCTTCCGTATTCAACTGCCACATGCATACATAGGGGAATGTGTACGATTTTTTTTCTATTAGCCTACAGTCTGAACAAATAAAATCTAACAGTGAATGTCAAGTATTTTTAGCTTTAGTTTTTACTAAATAGAATATAGGAGAAGGTCTAGGTCAGCATGATGTCTAAATGCAGCCCTGGGACCAGTGGCAAGATACTTTATTTTTCATTACAGATATTACAGACACAAGAATGAGGCTATCTGTGGTACAGCAAATTGAATGAGATTCAATTGTGGAGCTGGAAACTCTAGCTACGAGATTTCACTGTTGAACTCCCTGACAGATACTGTAAGGCTGCTGGTGCTTTAATTCATCCTTACCTACCCAAAAAAAACAAAAAAAAACAAAAAACGCACACCTTTGTATGCCCATCTTTGACATGACTAAAAAAATAAATTACATGATATGGGCTAGTTTAAGAAAAATTACATATACAGTACAAAGTGATAATAGCAGCTGCCTGAATTACTACAAAGTACAGTAGTATACAAAGTGGGAGTTTCAAAGCATTCAATCATATTTTATCTTTAATTTGTTTAGAACACAAGAAACAAATGGAAGTATATGTAAACCCAATATGTCATATTTCTGATATGTGCCCGCTGTTATACTTGTACGAAAAAATATCCTGTTCTCTTTGTATTGCTTCCTTTGTTTGCAATTCCTGGTGTTCCTGTCAGTCTATCTGCTTTCCTATGAGAAACTGAGTACAATAGGCATAAGAGCACAGCATAGTCAGTTCTCTAGCTGTGCTGGAAACTCAGCCTGCTATCCTCCAATGATCAGATTTGTCCTGATACACTCCCCTGTACAGCCTTTCACTTGGAAGTCCAGTGTGCTGTCTGGACCACACGTTGAGACGACCCTGTTGCTTTGGGGCCTGATGGGTGGCATGAATCATCATGGACCCAGCCTGGAACTACTGTACTGGGGCTCCCAACAAAACAGTTGTAAAGTATTTATGTGGTTCCTTTTTCAAAGTCCTTCTGGCCATGAAATGAAAGCACTGAAACTTGCTTATTGACTGCTGCTAGGGGGCACTACAGTTTGGCTTGTTTTGGTAGGAAGACACTACGAAGAGGAAGAAATGTCAGCAAGAGGCGGCACCAGTCTAAAGGCGTGTGATGCCTTCTGATTGAAGACTGTAGATGAAGCACCATGCTCATACAAAGATAGTGGGAAGCCTATAGGGAACATATGCAGATGGTAAGTGGTTAAGAAGATTGTTATTAGTGAGCTAGGAGCTCAGACGGTTGTAGACTAAACATTCTAGTAGTTTAGAGGTAAATGGGAGCAAAGAGTTGGGCTTTTAAAGTATGGGGTTGACCAGTGTATAATTTAGTGGGGAGGGAAGGGGAAGATGACAATAGAGAGGGAGAGATTGAAATGTGAGGGAACATAGGATAGAGCAAGTGGATGACCACAGTAGTTGCAAGAGGAACGGGGGACAAGCGGTTAGGCGGGCTTCTGAGAAATGTTTTGAGACCTCTTCTGTAGTAAGCAGGTCAAAAGAGGAAAGTATTGTATGTGGTTTTAGACAGAGTAAAGGGTATGTGGGGAAGATATCTGTACACTGGAGATGTCCCCACAAATTGCATAAATCTTGTTTGTGAAGTGATTGGAAATCTCTCTGGGCAGTGAGTGAGTGAGTGGGTGGAGATGGCGGAGTAAAAAGAAGACAGACAGTAAAAGGAGGAGAAGAACAGATAAGAACTGGATGAGAGAATATTAATAAGATGGACAAAAAAGATTTGTTTGGCAGCATTAAGGCAGGAACTGTATTTTAGGAACTCAGATTTATATAGGGTGAAGGTTTGCAGGGATTTGGCTTTATGTAGCAATTGCTCAGGAGCACGGCTACTGTATATCTCTTGAGATTTCTGGCATCATCAGTCTGCCAGGGTTGTAATGGTCAGGGCATTATTCTGTTGTGTAGTGAAAGAAGTACATCCAGTGAGGGTGAGAGTCAGTGGTGGTGCGTCCATAAGGGCGCACGGGCGCCGTTCCCTCTCTCCAACCACCCCTTTAGCACCAATAGATAGATTCATGCAATGCATGAATCTATCTATGGCTGCTGCTGCCACCCCCTATTCAGGCGCACGGCCCCTTTTCGGGCACCGGGCGCCTGAATTACAGCGGCAGGGGTTTATTTTTAGCATCTGCTTAGAGCCATAGGCTCTAATAGTCGTAAAAAAAAGATGACTTGCGAGAGCCATGCTGGGCACACGCAGGTCACTCAGCTGTGTTAGAAAAGCAAATGAATATTTGCTTTCCTAACACTAAACCGTCACTCCGCCAATCAGGTGTTCGGATCTGTTACCCATCTGAAACGACAGGCGCTGTGATTGGACGCCTATCAGGCATTCAATCATAGCAGAGGATGAGAAGAGGTGATGAGAGAAGACATCGAGGAGCTGTCCCACCACCACCTAGACAGGGTAGGTACAGATGTGGGGGGCACACTGGCAGCATTTGAAATGGCACAGTGGGAGCATTGATGGGGCACATTGAGGCTGCATTTGATGGGGCACAGTGAGGGTGCATTTGATGGGGCACAGTGAGGGTGCATTTGATGGGGCACAGTGAGGGTGCATTTGATGGGGCACAGTGAGGGTGCATTTGATGGGGCACAGTGAGGGTGCATTTGATGGGGCACAGTGAGGCTGCATTTGATGGGGCACAGTGAGGCTGCATTTGATGGGGCACAGTGAGGCTGCATTTGATGGGGCACAGTGAGGCTGCATTTGATGGGCACAGTGGCTGCATATGATGGGCACAGTGGCTGCATTTGATCCTGCACAGTGGCTGCATAAGATGGGCACAGTGGCAGCATTTGATATGGCACAGTGGGAGCATTTGATATGGCACAGTGGCAGCATTTGATATGGCACAGTGGCAGCATTTGATATGGCACAGTGGCTGCGTTTGATGGGCACAGTGGCTGCGTTTGATGGGCACAGTGGCTGCGTTTGATGGGCACAGTGGCTGCGTTTGATGGGCACAGTGGCGGCAATTGATGGGTACAGTGGCTGCGTTTGATGGCACAGTGGCTGCGATTGATGGTATAGTGAGGCTGCAATTGATGGGGGGTTTTTTCAGAATTTTTCAGTTTGTTTGCACCCTACCAAAAATTTGCAGCACCAGCCGCCACTGGTGAGAGTGAACTGTTGTAAACAGAAGTGGCTATGTTAGTTAAAACAGGGGTTACATTTTGTCATAGAGGTGCAATATTGCTAACTCAGTACCCACAGGCAACAAAGGACCACAAGAAGATACCGTTACAAACCTTTAATAAAACAGTTATAAGGCCCAGTTCACACATGTGCGGTACGAATTGTTCCTCTGAAGAAGTCACGTGACGTGACGATATGCATTAGGATTGGAGCACGGGACGCTGCCACAGACAAACAACAGGAGACGAGCTCGGCGCTCGTAGTTACTACACACTGCAGCATTATTTTAAATGTAAGTTGATTGGACTTGTTTTATTAAATAAATATACCTTTTATATGGGATCACGCTATGTGCGTCTCTTTCCCCCTCACACTGTACATCACTACTCTACCTGACGAACACTGAGGAGAGAGGCACGGGGACATATTCCAGTTTCCAGGCACGGGGATAGATTCCAGATTGGTGACACTCCCGGAGGCATACGAGCTCGGTGCTCGTGGATTGATGCCCACACTCACTTCATGAAAGTGAGTGCAACCTCCCCCTGTGTGTGTCTTGCCCCCCTTGCACTGTGGTCATTGCAGAGTTATTTTACATGCTGTATACTTTTTATTTTTTATATTTCGCTTGGCATGTTCATCATTGTCACTGCCTGTATACACGGAATGTCTACACCTGCGGGTCATTTGCAACACAGGCTGTACACCTTACAGCTGTAAGGTAAGCGGCTTGCAAACACGGAGGTGTCCTCACTGAAGATCCCCCCTCCCTTCACGATTGGACTTGTTTTGTGTTTCTCATCACGTGTTTTTGTTTTTTGGACTTAATGATAGAACTAATATTCATGTTTGTCCTAGGGATTTGTCACTTGTAGTTCACCAGGATCTGGCACGTTATTGCTAATGGGGCACTAGCCCACATATATTTTTCTTGCATTATATATATATATATTTTTTTTTTGCATTGTGTCATTATTCATCCTATTTGTGTTAGTATATGCATTTTTGTTTTGCTATATTCAAGCAATCACTGTTTCACGATTACCTTTATATATTAGGCTTTGTCTGCCCGCAACATGTCATGTTGATCAGCTACGTTGCACTGCACTGCATCCCCACCATGTTCTTTTAGCATGTAGGATCTATTAATGCATTGGCCCGTTTCTGCTTTTTTAGTTCACTTTGCCACTTTAGTCATCTTTGTAGCTTCCCTCCCCCCCCCCCTTCATCACAGCGCAACTACCATCGTCCCCCAGGAATTGAAGCTCAGGTTTCCCTGCGAAGAGAAAAATCAGTTGTTCAGCGTTTCACGTCAGTTTTTGATCAGGATCAGGTCAGGATTGCATCAGTATCAGGTCAGGTTTGCATCAGGATTTTATCCTGTTCACAACGGAATGTATCTGTGAATCAGATGCATTCCCATAGAAGATAATGTGCTTGCAATTCGCACCGCAATGCCCAGGAAACACACACTTTTTTTGGACAATGTGGAGTGCGAATGCAACGCACATATGTGAACCAGCCTCATTCAAATGAACGTATTTTAAAATGTCATGTGAATTGTATGCGATGTAAGCCGCATCCAATTCGCTTAGAGTGAACCGGGCCTTAAGGAATGTATAACAATACTAGATAATTAACAAAAAAACATTAAAATCATATCTAGTGGAACAGTAGACTGTATTGATTTGTTTGCAATATAACAATAGCATAACAATAATTGAATAATTGTTAACATATCACAATTGATCGGGGGGAAGTGGGGGGGCAGGGGGAGAAAAAAGAGAAAAAGGGGGGGGCAAAAGGAAAGGGGAGGAGGGAGGGAGAGACAAGGGACAAGAAAACAAGAGATCATGGATATCCCAATAACAGTTTGGCAGTTTAATCCAACACAAATCGGTGTCAAAAAGATCATAACTTGTAAATGCTCCTGAGATTGCTCTACAGGAAGGGTTTATATGTTAAGACCTCATTGAGACCAGCAGGGTGGACATTGGCGCAGAGTCGCTCTAGCCACAGGGTTTTTTTGTATAAATAAAATGTGAAAACAATTTTCATTATATAAAATTTGTACTACCTTTTTGGGTACCAAGATAGGCCATCTTCCCATGCTGGGGGTTTAGTGGGGGTAACACCTGGCTATACCAATATTGCTTATAACAGGATGCTGGTACCCCTGAATCTTGTAGAGTCTTAATCATTTTGAGGCATACATGTACTTTTTGTCATAGAGGTGGTTAATAGCAGAATAGAAAAGATACTGGGTTAAAGTGAAGAAGGTTTATACAAGTAATCATTTCCTGATTGGAGGGATAGATGGTTATAGGCAACCCTGAGCCACCCCATGAATGCAGTGCATTGACTGCCAGCACTGCCTGCTCTTGGAGCTAAAGGGAGCAAAAGGGATCCAAAAGGTTCCCTGGTACACTGGTAATGCAGTTTTTATTTGCAGAAAAATACACCAGTCTGGGCAATGAATTTGGAGCCAATGCCAGGACCCTTATCTGCTACTAAAGAACTTCAAGCAGGTTTCTCTCACCTCATTGAAGTATTCTGTGCTGGGATTATCATCTGGAGGAGAATCTGCCGTGAAGGGCCTGCACAAGGTAGAGTAGTCACCTTTGGACTAAATGCATCCCAGGAGGACTATGTCTGGACTAGTCCAGCTTAGGTGGGAGCTACTTCAGTGGGTGATTCCACAGAAGTGCTTTGGCAAGAAAAACTTAACACCAACTTGTATGCACTTGAGCTGCTGTTTACTTGTCACCTTCAAAGAGGAACTGGACATTGCTAACCCTGGTATTGGAGAACTTTTCTAGGTCTTCGAGATCTGCTGGCAATACTGGTGTTCACCGTTCTCTTTTCCTCCTGTATCTGCTGATGGGACTATCCAGGGTATGGAATTTAGCGGGGTGTTTCATACATTCCAGATGATGTTTTTGACCTGGTCAAGAAGGAGAAATAATGCATGTACTAGAAGGCAGACTGTGATCACCTGAGAAATCTCAGACAGCGGTGAGGCAAGACTATAGACAGTCCTGCCACACATAAATGTAACAGGTGTAAGGAATACAGCCTAGGAACATATATTGTAAGGTAAAGAACTTCTGGTCCATGTGCAGACCTTCCCCAGTCTGAGGGTGTAATTTTGTCTGTCTTCAGACTGCATTCTAAAACCAGCCGGCTGGTACATATGCAGGATCCCTGTTTTACATCTGAGGAGTTTATGTTTGTTTTAACAAGTGCCTTGTTGTTGAACATTGTAATTTTGTACTTGTAATTGTTGATAGATAGATAGATAGATAGATAGATAGATAGATAGATAGATAGATAGATAGATAGATAGATAGATAGATAGATAGATAGATAGATAGATAGATAGATAGATAGATAGATAGATAGATAGATAGATTAACACTGCCCCCTTGGGGACTGCTTAGATTTACCTGCTTAAAGCGATAGGATCTAATGGGCGTCAAAGAAGATGACTTATGAGCGCCATGCTGGGCACTCGGTCACTCAGCTGTGTTAGAAAAGCGAATTAATATTTGCTTTCATAACACTGAACCAACACTCCGCCAATCAGGCGTTCGGATCTGTTACCCGTCTGAAACGACAGGCGCTGTGATAGGCCATGAATTCAGAAGATACAGTCAATCCACTTGTTGGAAATATTTTTTTTCCAGATTGGATGATCAAAATCACCACATGGATCAGTTTGCCATGGAATTACACGCACGGCTCACCTGGAATCTCCCACTGTGGCTGCTCCAGTTCAGCCTGAGTTGCAGGCTCTCCCTGCTGCTGCGCCAGTCTATGTGCCGACACCCGCCTTGTGTATTACCTCTATAAGAGGAATGTCTGGTTCCGCTCCGCTTCCCTAGCGATTTGGGGGCGATTCGGTTCAATGCAGAGGTTTTCTCAACCAGGTTGAGATAAACTTTGAGTAGGTTTTGTGATATCTTTACTTTCTGATAGAGCCTTGCCCTGGGCAAACCCCTTTATGGGAGATGCAAAAACCTGTTGTCTTGAGTTACCCTGAGTTTGTGGCCTCCTTTAAAAGGGTATTTGACATTCCCGCACGCTCCACTTCTGCTGCCAAGTGCCTCATGTCCATCAAACAGAGTACGAGAACTGTTGCCAAGTGCCAACTACGCCATTGAATTCTGTACTCTGGCAGCAGAGGTTGGGTGGAACAATGAGGCCCTCATGGCTGCTTTTTCTCATTGTCTCTCGGATTCCATCAAGGATGAGATAGCAGCCCGAGATATACCCACTGAGCTGGAGAAGTTGATCACGTTTGCCATCCTCATTGACTCCAGACTCTGAAAAAGACTCTCTTTTAAGGAGCTCTTGCGGAAGCCTCCTGTACATTTGCCTCCGAGCTTTGCAGCCCCACCCATGCCTCCCTCACCTCCCATGCCTCCTGGTACCGAGTCGGTCAGTGAAGATGAACCCATGCACTTGGACTTTACGCATCTCTCTGCGGATGAGAGAACCTTTAGGAGGAGGGAGAGATTGTGCCTTTTATTGTGGCCAGGCAGGTCACTTTTTGAAGTCTTGTCCTACCCGTTCAGGGAACGCCCGAACCTTGAGTCCCTGTCATGGACAGACCTTAGGTGGCGTTGTTTTGTCCCCAGTTATCCAGAAAGATAAGCCCCTGGTTTCAGTCACCCTTTCTTGGGCTGAGTCGACCATCGAGGTACAGGCTCTAATTGACTCTGGGGCTGCAGGCCCATTCATTGATGCTGCCTTTGTATCGAAGCACTCCATTCCGCTGCAGCTCCACTTGCCATTGAGGCTCTTGATGGGAGACCCCTACAGCCTGCCCATGTGACTCACGAGACGGTTCTGTTGTCCATGGCCGTAGGGGCTCTTCAACATGAGATAATCCGATTCCAAGTTATTTCCTCATCTCACAAGTTTCCGTTGGTTATTGGTTATCCTTGGTTACAGAGGCACAATCCCTCTTTTGATTGGCTCCATGCTGAGGTTCTCTCCTGGTCACCACAATGCAGTAAGACATGCTTGCAGAAGGTAACCACGGTCCTGTGCACCTCTTCACTCTCCTCCCTGCCGGAGGAGTATCGCAATTTTAGCGATGTCTTTGACCAAGGTCATGCCGGTAGTTTGCCTCCACATTGGCCGTATGATTGAGCAGTTGACTTTCAACCTGGTGCCATACCCCCTCGTGGCCAGGTTTACCCTTTGTCGGTCTTGGAGAATAAGGCCATGGAGGAGTATGTTGCAGAAGCACTTTCTCGAGGTTTCATCAGCAAATCCTCGTCCCCTGCTGGTGCTGGTTTCTTCTTCGTGAAGAAGAAGAGTGGTGAACTGAGACCCTGTATTGATTATAGGGGTCTCAATCGTTTCACGATTAAGAATGCCTATCCGATTCTGTTGATTACGGAGTTATTTGACCGCCTCAAGGCAGCAACAGTTTTCACAAAGCTTGATTTGAGAGGGGCATACAATCTCGTGAGGATTAAGGAGGGCAACGAGTGGAAAACTGCGTTTAATACCAGAACGGGCCATTATGAGTATCTCATAATGCCTTTTGGCCTTTGTAACACCCTGGCAGTTTCCCAGGAAATCATTAACAATGTCCTCCAAGATTTGTTGCAGTTATGCGTGGTGGTTTATCTCGATGATATCGTCATATTCTCCAAGTCGCTGGAGAGACACCACATAGATGTCTGTCGTGTGCTTCAGAAACTAAGAGAGAACAATCTCTATTGTAAATTGGAGAAGTGCGAGTTCAATCATGAACAGGTTAAATTCCTGCTTGCTGTTTTACTATGCTCATCTCCGGCTCCCTGATGTTTGGCTTGTCTGACTATCCGTTCCAGTTCCTGAACTCTGGCTATGTTTTGACTATGTTTGTTCTATTTACTTTTATTATTAAACAAGTGTGATTTAACTGTACTTCTGTCTCGGTCTCATTTCATGGTTTCTGACAATCAATCTCTGGAAAGTGGCGGGGGCCCATGTTAATCCTTGTGGCATTCAGTCTAATTCAAAAAACCCTAGAGAGCTGATGAATGCCATCTTTTCTCGGTCATCTGGATGCATGGGTATTTGGTAGTATCCACTCATCAGATCCAGCACACTGAACCATTTGGCTCCTGATAAGCATTGCAGGGCCTCTTCTATGTGGGGGTTGTGTACTGATCTGGAATGTTCCTCCGGTTCAAGGTTCAGTAGTCAATACACATCCGGAGAGACCCATTCCTTTTTCTCACTACCACTATTGTGGAAGCATAAGGGCTTCTTAACTCCTTGATGACCCTTGACCTCTTCAGTTCAGCCAACTTTTCTCTAAGAGCCTCCAGATCGCACAAAGGGATTCGCTTAGCTCTTTCACGAAAAAGCTTATCTTCAGTTAGTCGAATTCGATGTTGAGCACTCCGGGCACAGCCCACATCAAACTCATTCTTGGAGAACATTTTCACCCATCGGCCTATTTGGGCTTTGAAAACTGGAATCGAGAATCTTTGCAGCTCTTAAATACTTTATAAATGCGTTCTAAGCCTGATAATCTTCAGATTGACATTAACAAGAGTTTTGTACTGTATGTACCACGATGGAGCATTATGACATTGAACAGACCAATTTTTTGTACTGCAAAAACAGCAAACAATCTTGGTAAACAAAATAGTAAAGTGCATAATTTAAGAAATACTGTATATATTTCAGAAAAAAAGATGAGTGCAGAAGGACATGAAATTGCTTGGGTTTAAGTCTGTGCAAATTCTTTAAATGTCCCTATATGTTTACATAGATGTACAGTATAAATGCTACTTTTTGCAAGAATACAATATTTTTATATACCCATGGCTTGGGTGAACATTTCAAGGGTATAGTATAAAAAATAACTATGTTGCAAATCACTTTTGTTTCATTGTGAATAATAATACTTTTAATTGTAATCCCTCTCAACATCTAAATAACTGGTATTCCTCATTCTCCCTGCAGATTACAATTTCATGCCTACTGAATTGTTATTTGAATGAATGGACACATACAAGTAACCACTGGGGCATTCCAGCATTTAAATGGCATTATACACAGTACATGAAATAAAAGCACTGGTATGGAAAATGCACCCAGCATACAGTTAGTAAAAACATTCCCTTTAAAAGCATTGTCCTGTAAGGTCATTTTCCCAAGAAGAAAGGCTGCATCTCACCGGTGATGTGGTCTGGGGCAATCTC
Source organism: Lithobates clamitans (assembly GCA_037952925.1). Lineage (NCBI taxonomy): Eukaryota > Metazoa > Chordata > Amphibia > Anura > Ranidae > Lithobates > Lithobates clamitans. Next base: position 654,599 of record JBBGZY010000281.1, read on the forward strand.
ATTCTCGTTTCTTTTCCTTTGAAGTTCAGAGAATCCTAGTTAACCCTGGGGTAAGGTTAGTGATAGATAGAATTAGTCTAAATAAATGGTAAAACCATCGTGACCTGTAGCTTAAAATGTCTCTCTGCTTCACATATACTGGATGAAAAGAGAAATCTTTACGAGCAACACTTGGCACATGTTATAACAGTTTTAGTATTTAATTGCTTTTTATAACTTTCTTAAAAACAAAAATAAAATAGATTTGGTATAAATATTTGGTGTTGTCTGTTATTAATACTAAATGAGAAACATGCTGTATCATAGTATAGATAAGGGTCCTTATGTAAGCTGGTTGTTCATTAAATCAGCCATCCATTATTTGCATATTGCCATTTTGCAAAGAACAATTGGGTTGATTCTACATTTTTTATTTAACTTATTGATGCTGTATTCATATTAATCATCCTTGTAATGGTGTTTTCTTTTTTTCAAATTTCTCTGATTATGATTGTATTTTCTAAATGAACACAGGTTTCAATGGCAGTGAAACATTTTTCCATAATAAATTTAGTCCAGCGAAATGGAGGTTAAAATTAATTTAGGCGTTGGGTTATGCCACATAAAAATCACAAAGTTTCAGTTACCTGTGCTTTACTAGTTTTAGGCGAACGGTTCAGCCCAAACTTTACCCGTTTGAACTTTCTGTGCATTTGTCAGGCTATTTGCAGTTAATATGTTGGGAAGCCGGCTGCTGCGTCCCTAACGCATGAATCATCAGCTGTCAGATGGCTTCCCCACTGACAGCTGAAAGAAAAAAAATGCCGGTATGGTATTTAAGGGGAACCCCATGCCAAAATTTAAGAAAAAAAATGGCAAAGGTTCCCCCCAAAATCCATAGCAGACCCTTATCTGAGCACGCAGCTTGGCAGGCCAGGAAAGGGGGGGGCGGCACTCGATTGTTCCCTGCCCCCTGCCTGCTCAGATAAGGGTCTGCTATGGACCTTGGGGGGGACCCCACACCGTTTTTTTCTTAACCATACCAGGCTACATGCCCTCAACATGTGGGGTGGGTGCTTTGGAGCAGGGGGGCTCTGCCCCCCACCCCCAAAGCACCTTGTCCCCATGCTGATGGGGACAATGGCCTCTTCCCGACAACTGTGGGCAGTGGTTGTGGGAATCTGCGGGCAGGGGGCTTATCAGAATCTGGAAGCCTCCTTCATCAATGGGGCCCCCAGATCTTACCCCCCCATGTGAATGAGTTTGGGGTACTTTGTACCCCTACTAATTCATCAAAAAAACTGTCAAAAATAACTAAAAACACTAGACAAGTTTATGCCAAGTCCTTTATTAAAAAAAAAAAAAAAAAAAAAAAGGTAAAAAAGAGGCCCTTGTCCCTATCAACATGAGGCACCCACTGCGCCAATGTTGAGGGCATGTGGCCTAGTATGGTTCCGGGGGGCTGCTCGCTCCTCACCCCCCTCCCTTTCCTGGCCTGCCAGACTACATGCTCAAATAAGGGACTGGTATGGATTTTGGAGGGGATCCCATGCCATTTTTAAAAAATAATTTTAACGTGGACTGGGGGGGACCCCACGCCATTTTTTCATAGTTTTTTTTGCCAACTAGCAATTGCAACCGCCAGTCAATTTAAATGTGAAATATATATAGATAGGGGGCGCTATTGATTATTCAAAAATATTAAAAATAAATTATTGAATTGCGACAAATGTAAATTGTGCTTAGTGTGTACCTTGTGTACTGAGGAAAAAAGGAACATAGATTTACATAAATATTAACAGTGGGATTGACCCATAATACATAGAAACCAACACAATGGTAACAATGCAATAGTGTACTAGTGATAGTTAACAGTGAAAAATAAATTCTAAAATAAAGTGAATCTTCCAAGATGTGCCAGTTCCTTGCTGTTGATAGATATAAAAGTTCCTTCACCAGAAGAAAATACACCTTGTAGAAATGGATATCTGCTTACCAGATACCAATGACCCCTTTATTTAAAAAGAGAGTCACTAGCGCTTTTGCAGGATAGTGCCTGCTTACATGGACGGCTGGATGGCTGGATGGTGATTAGGCATGAACCCCTCCGATCCCAATCGTTCAAGCAAGGGATATATGGGAAACAAACAAAGTCTCCACAGTGTAAAACCTTTTATTAAAATGCTAAGATAACATTAAAAAGCCAAATGGCCGCTTACATTTGTAGGTGCCTACCCGGCACTGGGGCTGCTCGTTTGTCAGGGTAAGATTGGTATCAGAGATCTGTCGCACCATATCAAAAGACGGCGTGCGTTCCACCCGGCATGAGAGACAACCAGACGACCGGACGTAGGTAAAGTTCGCGTGACCATGTACCGCTCCGATGTACGTTTCGTTTTGAACGTCCTCAGGGAAGCGTACGTTGGTCGCTAGGTTACAGGTTTATAAAGGCAAAAGGGCGGGTAAAACGGATGTGACAGGGAGAGTTCCATTCGCATCAATAAAGTTGGTAAATTGAATGGTATTAGATAAAAAAAGTGCTCCCCCTGGTAGCTCATAACCAGATGGATCTAATAGTCACTACAACTGGAAGAGTTATTCGCTAGTATAAACTGGCAATACTTCCTTTTCTTCAATACTGTTCCGCCTAGTGGTTAATCCAAATAAAGACAGGAATTATCCTTAATGCGGATAATGATTGAGAATTCAATAATCAAAAAAAGGATCAATAAAAAATAAAAAATATAATAAAGAATATTAAAAAATGTATAAAAATATAAGTAAAAATATATAAAGATATGGGTAATCTTAATTGAAATGATGAGTAATTGGACCCTGTAGTACCGTGCAGCCACAGTCTCGGTTTACATTACCATGATGGATATACATTACTAAATGATTATAGCAAGGTAGTCCCAGCAGCCCCAGTGCCGGGTAGGCACCCATAAATGTAAGCGGCCATTTGGTTTTTTTATGTTATCTTCGCATTTTAATAAAAAGTTTTACACTATGGAGACTTTGTTTCCCATATATCCCTTGCTTGAATGATTGGGATCTGAGGGGTTCATGCCTAATCACCATCCAGCTATCCAGCCGTCCATGTGAGCAGGCACTATCCTGCAAAAGCGCTAGTGACTCTCTTTTTAAATAAAGGGGTCATTGGTATCTGGTAAGCAGATATCCATTTCTACAAGATGTATTTTCTTCTGTCTTTTGGTTAAGGAACTTTTATATCTATCAACAGCAAGGAACTGGCACATCTCGGAAGATTCACTTTATTTTAGAATTTATTTTTCACTGTTAACTATCACTAGTACACTATTGCATTGTTACCATTGTGTTGGTTTCTATGTATTATGGGTCAATCCACTGTTAATATTTATGTAAATCTACGTTCCTTTTTTCCTCAGTACACAAGGTACACACTAAGCACAATTTACATTTGTCGCACTTCAATAATTTATTTTTAATATTTTTGAATAATCAATAGCGCCCCCTATCTAATATATATATTTACCATCTGATCATTTATTCAAATTGGGGAGCAGCTTGGGTTATGTGTATTTATTCAAATTTTTATTTCTTATTTGTAGTTTTTCACTACCTAAACTCATTCATATTTTCACAATTTTTTTATTCACATTTTTTAATTATTGTCACCATTGGCGCGGAGTTAGCTTTTTCTACTATCAATTTAAATGTGATCTGACCCTTTTTTTCTGCAGTATGTTCTATACATGTTGTAGATGCACTACTTTACAGACATACTAAGGAAACCCTTCCCCCCAGGCATTATAGTTAAGGCTGGATTCACACTTAAAAAGGGATGCGGCTGACAGCAGGGGTCTGGTGCGTCCCTGTTCTTTGTTTCAGAGACTAATAGAGCCCACATTTTTTCTTGAAGCCAAAGACGCACAGGACCCCTGTACCATTCGCTGTCAAGCCACCCCCACGCATCCAATTCGCATAAGTGTGAACCCAGCCTAAAGGAATTTTTTCTTTTTAATTGTTTCAATTTAGGCATCATTAAAATTACTGCTTCTTTAAAAAGGAACGTTTTAAAAAAACATTGAGACATGTCCCCCAGGACCCCCATACTTTCTATGGACAATAACTTGCATATAAGCCTTCAAAATGTGGACTCTAATGGGGTTTGTGGTTCGGGGCCAAACTTTTTCCCTGTTCAGGAGTTCTGGTGCGAAATGAACTGGGGGTGCCAATCTCTATTCTTTACATGTGTTGACAAGTAATATGGCTCAATCAAAAGACATTTTGAGCAAATATCTGATAAAAAGAGCCATTGGAACTCATAAAACTGGATAGGTTTTTACTCTAATATCTAAATTTTTGTGTCTTAATCATCAAATTTTTAGGCGGCTAGATGATAAATGGCAAAAATATCGAAACTTGTTACCCTATAAGGAGTTACATTTACATTTGGAAATGACTACACCATTTTTGGAACCATATTCTGTGGATGAAGACGATGGAAGCCCAACTTTTGATAAATGTACGAAGCAGAAAAAAATAACCTAAACAATATAACACCCATGAAGCAATGTAGGGGTTTTACAATACATACACAGGCTCTGAATGTTAAAGTAGCTCAAAGCAATGCAACAGAACAAAGCCCAAAGAAATTGCTCTCACTTTGGAGTGCTTTGCTTAGGCTTTTAGATCTGCTATTTAATTTGAATCCCAAAAATTTGGCCAACTGCAGAATCTATGTATGCATTTGTGCTGACCTGCATTGCTTAAAAGAGATGCTGTCACTTTGCTCATAGCCTATCCCCAGGGCATGTATACTTACCCAAGTATTCTAAATCTTCACTTCCCCACACTGCTGGCCCCTTCATAAATGCAAAAGGACTTTAAAGTTGGCCATGCACTGTTGCTAACAGATTCCTCCATCTACACTATACAGCACAAATCTTCCGCTGTGTCGATTGTATCAAAATACCCAAACAGGTAGCTGCATCTGATTGGATTTAGTCATTGTTTGGCCACAAAAAATGCATGAGATTACCTTCATAATTCACACCAGACCCCCAGGGTCATCACACCATGCAAAAATGTAAAAAAGTGGGTTCCCCCCAAATTCGATAGCAGACTATTTTGGTACTGTAAGATGGAATCCCACTCCATAACTAATTAAAAAAGCATGGTGTCCCCATCCTAAAAATTCACACTGCACCCAGATATCCCCCCCCCCCTCCCACGATGTACATTTATTGTCCAGCAAACATATTCTGGTATAGATGAAAGAATTCACAGCGGGATCTAAGAATGGAGGATTGGAAGATTGTGTTTCATTCATAAAAGCTGTATTATGGCTTCTTTAAATGGAGTATCTTAGTGGAGTGCACAAGCATATTCAGGCTTGATGAAACACCTGTGACAGCCCATTAGTTGTATTAACTCCCACCACACTTGAAAAATATGGCAGCGGGGGTGGGGGGCATGAATTGAGGATTTCAACAAAAAGAAGAGGCATCAGCACAAGGGACACATCCTATTGACTGTACGGTTTTAAAGCAGTAATAAACCCAAAAACAAACATTTATATTATTACATTATTTTATATCACATTCTTAAATGTGGTGGCTGCGTTCATTTTCTTTTTTAGTCTTTCTTTCTTCTATTTCCATATGATGATCCAGCCAGTAGGTCTGTTGCTTTTCAAAAAAACAAGCTCTTTTCCAGATGTATCAGTTTACATGGATGAAATGGACCATTTACCACTGACATGGGTGCTTACATTGAGCAGCTTTTATTCATTGTAGCCAGGTGCTGTGCTACAGCATTATGGAGACGGAGATATTACTGCCCTTTATTTTTCTCTCCCTCTACTGAGATACTAATGTTATTCTGCACCATCCTCCTCTGACCAGCAAGGGGAGAGCTAAAGCCAAGCAAGCCCACAGACTCCTATGCAGATTACTGAGAATCCTAGGAGTTGTAATTAGACACAGCAGCCATATAATGGCTACACTATAATGGTTACACTACAGATCGCAATAGGCACTGTACAGTAGGAGGAGTGGAGAGATGATTTATTTTTATTAAACTGCCCAGGAAATTTCTTCCACCGAGGGCACTGAGAAAGTTAGGGAGTGAGCACCACTGTCTGAATATTCACTTGCCAACTGGAGACCACACCAAGGGAGACCTAAGCCTGAGACAGGGAGTGGGAACACCCAGGGGCAGCGCAGCACTGCACACATCACAGCACCTGTGCTTCTGCTGCAGGGAGACTGGAGCATACACTTACCCCCTGTTTCCCACCACTAGTCACCGGAGGCTTTCGAGGAGAGACCATGGGGCCCCCCCTTCTACAGCAAGAGATCACCACATCCTTTCAGAGGCTAATGAGAGGGCTATTTGTCTACTGCTAATACTGCTAGCAGGGACTGAGCCACTGAGAGCAGGACACCAAATGTTACCTTTCCATACCACACTCATACTACACTCTATTCTGCAATGATTTCAAAAGTAGACTGCACCTATACCAATCCTATACCGTATTATACCGAACTTTTACCGCATCTGAAATACATCTACCTTGCACCTGTGCAGAGACTACACCTTTCCTATACCATATCTATACTGCAAGCAGGTTAACTGAGGCTGTCGTTTAGCGCACCAACACTTTTAAAGAGCCCCAACGATAGCTGGCAGGTAAACAACTCAAAGGATTGCCCTTTGTGTAATTATTATTCAGCAACCCACCTTTTTCCCCCTGTCTCCTCCACTGCCATTCTCCTTTTCTTTTGAACAGTAAATACCCAGTCTTTCTAGGACTAGCATTGCTGTCATAAATAGTTCCAGTACTTGGTTGATTAAACTTTACTAATACTCACTGCTGCACTTGGGGTGGCCTTGTTACTGTTTATGCTAATCTGGATGCCAAATGTCATCCTTTGCCCAGCCCTTACTGTTAATTTGTGTTATAACTAGGGATGAGCTTGATGTTCGGGTCAAACATAAGTTAGATTCGAACATCAGGTGTTCATCCGTTTGCCGAACATTATGGGGCATTTGCAGAAAATTTGAGCGATGCGGAATGCCCCATAATGCACTGCGAGATCACAGTGCACTGCTGTATGATGATTGGACAAAGCATGCACCTGACCTGCATACTTTGGCCAATCACAGCTCGCTCTGCTGAGAGAGCCATAATCGTGGCTCAGCGGGACTAAGTCCACGCCCCACACTATATAAGGCTGCTTACAGAGCGGCCGTGTGTAGTGTTGTTGGCGTGGACAGAGAGATAGCTTGAGTTAGATTAAGCAGGCAGGTTATTCAGTTACTGGCAGTGTATTTGAGAGATTTGAGAAAAAAAAACAAAAGGTGCGGTTTATTTATGCTATATGCAGTGAAAATATAACAGCAAAACAAAAAAAAAAAACATGAAGAAATCCTGATCAGTTTGGCCGCTTACTACTCACGTAGATTCCCTATCTAACAACTGGGTGCAGCCTTGTGCTGCCCCAGTCCCTATCTCTCTTTTAGAAGTTTGCCACACAGGCGTTAACTCACCACACAGGACAGAAAGCACACTCCCCAGTCTACACACACAGAACTGGTTCCAGGATGGAGCATCTCCCTAAGCATGCTGGGGTGTTTTCTATAGGTCTTAATGAGCCCACCTACTTCAGCTGGGCTCATTAACTCTTCCCCTGCAGGACTCCCAGCACTCCCCCCTAGTGGTAAAAGTCGGCACAAAGCCTGAATCTAGGGCATACATATTTTCCATCCTGGATGCACCCAGGTGATTTTACCTGCCTGCTGTCACATCCCCCCCCCCCTCTTGTTTCAACCTTGGGGTTGGAACACATGCAGTCAGGCACGCATGTACTCGAGACAAAGCATCCACATTCCCCATTTTAACGCCAGGGCGATGCTTTACTGTAAAGTTGAATTCCTATAGGGCCAGGAACCACCTATTTATCCTTCTATTGGTCTCCTTGTTTTGAACCATCCACTTTAAAGGAGCGTGATCAGTAACCAGGTCAAAGTGCCTACCTAGCAGATAGTACCGAAGGGAATCTAGAGCCCACTTCACCGCTAAACACTCCTTCTCAATCGTGGTGTAATTTACCTCATGGGACTTCAATTTCCTGCTGAGGTAAATGACTGGGTGCTCTTCCCCGTTCCAGACCTGGGACAACACTGCTCCCAACCCAACGTCTGATGCATCAGTTTGTACAACAAAGTCCTTAGAGAAGTCTGGTGAGTACAACACTGGCTGACTACATAAGGCTATTTTTAAGGACTGAAATGCTGCTTCAGCCTCTGGGGACCATTTAACCATGACAGACTCTTTCCCTTTTGTCAGGTTGGTGAAGGGCACAGCCTGAGAAGCAAAATGGGGAATGAATCGCCGATAATAGCCAGCGATTCCCAGAAAGGCTCGTACCTGCTTCTTGCTGTTGGGACGTGGCCAACTCTGTATGGCCTCGACTTTATTGACTTGGGGCTTTATCACTCCCCTCCCAATAGTGTACCCAAGATATTTGGCCTCCTCCTGTCCAATGGTACACTTCTTTGGATTTGCCGTAAACCCAGCTTCCTGGATAGAGTCTAAGACTGCTTGCACTTTTGGCAGATGTGAGACCCAATCTGTGCTATGGATAATCATATCATCCAGGTAAGCTGCAGCATACTTCTGATGGGGCCTCAGAATCTTGTCCATTTTCCGCTGGAATGTTGCCGGTGCATTCTGTAACCCAAACGGCATTCTCTTGTATTGGAACGCCCCATCTGGGGTTATAAACGCAGTTTTCTCCTTGGCCGATTTGGCCAGGGGAATTTGCCAATACCCTTTGGTGAGATCGAGAGTTGTCATGTATCGGGCTGTTCCCAGCCGATCAATCAACTCATCTATACGCGGCATGGGGTAGGTGACAAATTTTGTAACTTTATTCAATTGTCGAAAATCGTTACAAAACCGCCAGCTCCCATCAGGTTTGGGCACTAGTACGATAGGACTGGACCAGTCACTCTGGGACTCTTCTATCACACCCAATTCCAGCTTCCTTTGAACCTCCCCACATATTGCCTCCTGTCGGGCCTCTGGTATTCTATTCTATTTTAGTTTTACCCTTTCTCTTGGCGGGATGATAATGTCATGCTCTACGCCAGATGTTTCTCCCGGCAGCTCAGAGAAAATCTCTTTGTTGCGAAGTACAAACTCTTTAACCTCCTGTTGTTTGGGTTTCGATAAGGTGACTGCGATTCCAACCTCAGGAACAAAGCAATCAGACTGGACCAGTGACAAAGTCTCTGCGACTAGGGATTCCCTATCCCTCCAGGCTTTCAGCAAATTGACGTGATATACCTGTTCCGGCTTTCGCCTTCCTGGGTGTCTGACCCTATAGTTCACCTCACTCACTTTTTCAATTACTTCGTATGGACCTTGCCATTTGGCCATGAATTTGCTTTCAACCGTAGGGACTAGCACCAATACCTTATCCCCTGGGGAAAAAGTACGGGTCTTGGCCCCACGGTTGTACACTCTCTGCTGTGCTAACTGCGCTTGGGCCAAATGTTCCTTTATGATTGGCATTACCTGTGTAATTCTATCTTGCATCAGGGCGACATGCTCAATCACACTCCTGTGAGAAGAACTCTCATTTTCCCAAGTTTCGTTGGCGATATCCAGCAGTCCTCTTGGGTGTCGCCCATAGAGTAACTCGAAGGGTGAGAAACCCGTAGAGGATTGGGGTACCTCCCTAATGGCAAACATCAAATAGGGTATTAGACAGTCCCAATTCTTTCCATCTCTATCCACCACCTTCTTTAACATTTGTTTTAGGGTTTTGTTGAATCTTTCAACCAACCTATCTGTTTGGGGGTGATACACAGACGTACGTAATTGTGTCACTTTGAACAACTTGCATAGTTTTTTCATAACCCGGGACATAAAAGGTGTACCTTGGTCCGTACCCACGCGGCTAAAAACAAGAGATAGTTCTTTGGCTATGGTTTTGGCTGAGGTATTTCAAAGAGGAATCGCTTCCGGATAACAGGTGGTATAGTCAATTATAACCAAAATGTACTGATGCTCCCTAGCGGACTTCATTATCGGACCTACCAAATCCATTGCGATCCTCTCAAAGGGGACCTCAATGATAGGAAGAGGTACCAGCAGGTTATGGAAATGTGGCATAGGTGCCGACTTCTGACACGCAGGGCAGGAGGAACAATAATTTTCTGTTTCCTTCATGACCCCAGGCCAATAGAATCTCTGCAATACTCTCTCTCTGGTTTTCTCTGTCCCCGGATGACCTCCAAGAATGTGCCCATGGGCCAATTCTAACACCAACTTCCTGTAAGGTTTGGGCACCACAAGTTGCTCAATGGTTTCTTCTGCCCTTTGAGCCACTCGATACAGCAGGTCCCTTTCCACAGTGAAGTACGGGTAAGTGCAAGTTTTTTCTGGGTTCACTAACTCGCCATCTATTTTCACCACATTTTCCATGCCTTTATTAGGGTGGGGTTTTTTAACTGTTCTGTGGCAAAATTTTCCCTGTGAACCTCGAGATCCGAAAACTCCACAGACGGCATGTTTTCATCTGAGGATCTTGGCTCCTCCCCAGTTTCTCGAGTTTCCCCCGCCAATACCGACTACGGAAATTCTGGAGAGTCCTCACCACTCTCAGAGGAACTCTGGTCATCATCTTCCTGGTCTTTAGGGGCACCAGTGGGGGGCTCAGGACAATCCCAGAGTTCCCAGAACTTTGTAAAATCCCTTCCCACAATGGCATCATGTGGTAAGTGAGACACTAACCCCACCTGATGAGAGAGGTTACCTTTGTGGGTCTCAAAGAACACTGAAGTTACAGGATACTCTCGGGTGTCCCCATGCACACAAATAACAGCCACCTTGTTATTCCCAGAGACCTCTGTAGTAACTAATTCAGCTTTTATCAATGTCACCAGGCTACCTGAATCCAGCAACACATCAACATTTCCACCATTAATACACGTTTTACATAAATGTTTCTCAGGTCCCCGAATGGCAGTGCATGCAACTGTCTCAAACAGCGACTGACATCTGTCCCTTATAAAGTCATGCATAGGTTCATCTACAACTGGGCAATTGGCTGCAATATGTCCCTCTTGCCGGCAGCGGTAGCAAATAACCTTTTTCGCTGCCTCTTGCAGCCTGGGCTTCCCGGGCTGCTCCCGCCAGACATTAGGTTGAACCCCCACCCTCTCACTCTCTCCACCCTCACCCCTTGGAGTCATCTTACCCGCCACTGGGGATGGTCTGGTCTTAGGGTGGAAAGTCCGTGAGTCCCTGGAAGAGGTAGTCAGGTTCTCTGTAGCCAAGTACCTCTCAACCAGATCCACAAGTTATCTGCAGTTTCTGGGTCTCCATGGCTTACCCACTTTTGGATGGCAGTAGGAAGAGCTCTCAGGAAACGATCCATAACAACACGTTCCACAATGTTTGGTGCGGTCAAAGTCTCTTGCTGCATCCACTTCCTGCTCAGGTGAATGAGATTATACATTTGAGACCTGGGGGGGGTTTTCAAGGAAGGAAGAAAGAAGCAAGGAAGTCCAGTTATGTACACGCTGAGCCCGGACAGCCAGGGTGACACCCAGCCGTGCCAATATTTCAGTTTTTAGCACCACATAGTCTTTTGCTTGGTCCAGCTCTAGGTCATAATAGGCTTTCTGCGATTCCCCCGTTAACAGAGGGGCCACAAGTCCAGCCCACTGCTCCTTAGGCCACTTTTCCCTTTCAGCAGTCCTTTCAAATGTGGTCAAAAACACCTACGGATCATCCTCTCCAGTCATTTTTGACAGTAAACGGCTCACACCAAAGGATGCAGTATTAGTGGAACCACTTGCCTCACTGGTCTGCGGACATTGCTGCATTAATGTCTCCATTTGTTGTTGGAGTCTCTGCTCTTGCTTTTGTAACAGGTCTAAGAAGCAGGCCTCAGATTGCTGCTGGGCTTGTTGCTGAGCTTCCAGACTCTGCAGGTGAGCATTCTGCTGAGCTTCCATACTCTGCTGGTGAGCTTGCTGCTGAGCTGCGAGGCTCTGTTGTTGAGCTGCAAGGCTCTTTTGCAAACCCGCATTTGTCTGTTGCTGATTTGCATTTGCTAGAGCCAGCTGTCTCAGTATCTTCTCCATGCTGGCCTTAAAAAAACTGCCCCTGCTTCTCCACCAACTGTGAGTGGGTTAGCTCGGCAGCGGGTGTGTGTGTGATCCCCTGGATGGGTTCATCACACAAAATCAGGCACAGCAGACAGCGTTGCAGGTGAAAAAAAACAAAAGGTGCGGTATATTTATGCTATATGCAGTAAAAATAACAGCAAAACAAAAAGAAACATGAAAAGTAATCCTGGTCAGTTTGACCGCTTACTACACACGTAGATTCCTTATCTAACAACTGGATGCAGCCTGGTGCTGCCCCAGTCCCTATCTCTCTTTTAGAAGTTTGCCACACAGGCGTTAACTCACCGCAAAGGACAGATACCACACTCCCCAGTCTACACACACAGAACTGGTTCCAGGATGGAGCATCTCCCTAAGCATACTGGGGTTTTTTCAATAGGTCTTAATGAGCCCACTTACTTCAGCTGGGCTCATTAACTCTTCCCCTGCAGTACTCCCAGCACTAGTGGTATAAGTCGGCATAAAGCCTGAATCTAGGGCATACATATTTTCCATCCTGGATGCACCCAGGTGATTTTACCTGCCTGCTGTCACAATATATATATATATACTCTGCATTTAGCATAGACTATATAATCAGTGTTTACTCTATATTCAGTCAGTGCAGGCAGTGTATTAATATATATATACAGTCTAATATATATATATATATATATATATATATATATATATATATATATATATATACTCTGCATCCAGTGTAGCTTATATCTACGGTGCATTCCGTG